>CAWUFW010009108.1:0-600000 GCA_963921515.1 Calotriton arnoldi
CCTGCGTTGTGGTCCGACGTATTTACAGGTTGTCAGGTATGCGATGCCGCCCAGCAGGGCTTCCATGTCATTGGTGGTGTACATGTTTGCCAGCCAATGTAGCGGATGGTGGCTGTCAAGGTGTTGTTCGTAAGTTGTCCCTTGGAGGACCATGATGGGGCATGCTGGGTGACATTCGATGTAGCTGTTCTCGATGATCCGTCGTGTGGAGGCACAGTGGTCCCATTTCAGTGCGGGTGCGATGTTGGCCACATACGCCATGCCCCCATAGGCAGAGCAGGCCCTGTCGTGTGCGTCCAGAGGGAGGAGTAGTGGTAGCAGGTCCGCCTTCAGACATGCCGGGTTGGAGAGGCATATCTCGACGGGATGCTGGTAGGGACACCTCCGACAGTAGAAGACGGGCATGACGCAGCTGAACAATGTGATGCGGTAAGTCAGTCGGTAACTTACGTTCAGCAGGGACAGGAGATCGCATCCCAATGTATGGAACAGGTTGGTTTTGTACAGCTTGAGCTGTTCGGCGTAGTTGGGTAGGTGTGTTGCGGTTGCCATTTCGCAGCGTGTGCGTTGTGGTGGCGTGCTCCGGCTGTGTGTGCAGTCTGCAATGTGCACGCTCCGAGGTTGCTGTGAGCTCTGTGTAGTCGTAGGGAGACAGGACTTGTGTTCTGTTTGCTTGTTTGGAGGACACGGGCCCTCTTCCCACATGCTTCTCAGACAGTTCAAGGTCAGTGATGTGTGACTCCTTCCAATTAACTTGCATGTGGCCGACATGGGGGAGTGTTTTCTTCTTTCTTCCCCGTCCGTTGTGTGCTTCTGTGATATGCGCTATCTGCCCTGTGGTCGGTCTCCTCGGCATGCCTGTGTTGGTCTATTCTTGGACAATGGCTGTATTCACCGGCTTCTGTCGTAGGGCTGTGGTTTCGGAGTTGGAATGGAAGGTCATTCAGTGCTGTCTGCTCTCCCTTGTGTGGGCGGCAGGCTGCCTTTCCCGCTCTGCGTTGGGCCTTGTGTGTGAATGTTATTCTTGGGCCACCTGTTGTCGGTCCCCGGGCTCTTTGGTGTTCCGTTTTATATGTCTTGTTCATATGTGCAGGGTGGTATGGGTTTTCAGTGTGGTACTGGCGTTCCTCTTCCCGAAGGGGCCCTGCTTCTCCTAGTTGGTGTTGCCGCCGCTGTGTGCTACGCCATGTTTGTTACACTGGGGTGTGTCCTGCTGTTGCGTGACTTCACTGACATGTGTGCGTCGGTTGTGTGGCGTTGGGTGTTGTCCGTGAATTGGGCGTTGGGGACATGTCTGTGGCAGGCCTGTCACGTGTCATGTGCGTTCGGGTGGGGCTGATGTGTGTGCTGCTTGGTTGTGTCCCTGTGTCTGTGTGCGACGCATGCATGGCGCTGCGGTTGGCCTCTGCGTTGTGCGCATGTGTGGCGGCGTCATCGGCGCTTTGGGGCCGTGACGGGGTGGTTGGTTCCTAGTCCCAGGTGGTGTGTACACATGTGTTCCGCGATGTTACGATTTGGCCTGTGTGTCATATGTGGATGCAATGGTGGATGTGTAGTGTACACGCGCTGGTGGGGGGTTGTCCGCTTTTTCCGCCCTTGCACTGTGTGCGCTGTTTGCGTGAACTTGTTGTGTGTGTGCCTACCTGCGTCTCCGCGGTACGTTGCGTCCTTGGTGGTGCATCAGCAGAAGCATGGGAAGGGCCTGCAGTGCTGGATTCATGCTCGGGTGCCGCTTCTTCGTTGTCCGTGCTCTGCGTCCGTGTTACCGCCTCTCTTTCACGTGCGGTGTCTCTTAGCCGTGGGAGCCGTTTGTTTGCGGCATCGTAATTTATACGCCGGGCGGGACGTGTTTCGTCGGACGGTGTGTGTCAGTTGAGCTGCGCCGCCACGTGTACGGGCGCACTGTGATGGCGGACGGTGTTGCTGGCTTGCCGGCGGTGTTTGGCCTACTTTTCGCATCGTAATTGGACGGGCGTGTGGACTGCTGCGTGCCGGCGGTAACTGGTGCTTTTTGCATCCGCCAGCACGGCGGTTGTGCTTCCGCCCGTCATCGTAATGAGCCCCATAATTACCAATAGAAAATGTATTAACAATAAATTAATAATAAATACCAATAAATAATAATGAATAAATATTAATTACTAAATAATAACTATTGAACAATACAATATTTTTAATAACAAAAACATATAAATTATTAAAACTTAATTACCAATTAACTAATATTAAACAATTAAATACTTTTTATACCAATAATAATAATTAAACATTAATTATCAATTAATAAATAATTCTTAATATATTAATTAGATTTATCAATAAATAATATTTAATAATATTTAATTACCAATTAATGATAAAACAACAATAAATTAATTTTTAGAACCAAAAAATTGTAATTTAAAAAAATCCCTATTAATAATTAATATCCAATAAATTAATTATCAATACCCAAAAATAAATTTAATAATTACTTAATTAGATTTCAATTACTTCCAAAAGTATTCCCCTATAAACGCACAACACACTCCAATGATAAAATAATACACTTAACATAATGATCAATTAATCAATTGATAAAAATTAATAACTAATTAATAATAATTAATTACCAATTAATAATAATTGATTACCAATTATCAATTAATTAACAATAATATAATTATCAATACCAATTAATTAAAATAAATTATAAGTTAATTACATTTAAATTACATGATGGTCAATTAATCAATTATTAAAAATTAATCACCAATTAATAAAAATTAATTACCAATTATAAATTAATTAACAATTATATAATTATCAATACCAATTAATTAAAATAAATTATAACTTAATTACATTTAAATTACATGATAATCAATTAATCAATTAATAAAAATTAATAACCAATTAATACAAATTAATTACCAATGATTAATTAATTAACAATAATATAATTATCAATACCAATTAATTAAAATAAATTATAACTTAATTACAATTAAATTACTTCCCACCCTATTCCCCTATAAACCCACAACCCGCTACAGAACTTAAACGCAAAAAATAATTAACATTAATTTATAATTCCTAAAAATTAATAATTAATTTAGTATAATTAAATTACTTCCACCCTATTCCCCTATAAACCCAACAACCTGCTACAGTACAAAAAAAAAAAATTAACTTAACATTTTTTTTATTAACATATAAAAATTGTATACATATATTTGTAAACAAGTAGAACACTTAACAAAAACACATATAACACATACATATTAAAAACATAACAAAATACATAACAATAATACAAATATCGATATTAGTAACATCGATATTAGTAACATCGATATATTTGATTTCGATATTACTAACTTCGATATTATTTACATCGATATTAAAAATTCGATATTACTTACCTTAGGGTCGATATTCTGTCCATCGATATTCTTCACATCGATATTCTGTCCCTTCGATATTTTAACTTCGATATTATTGTATATCGATATTTTATTTTCGATATTTTGACTGCTCACCATGTCAGAAGGTAATGCGCCGCGTGGAAAGCGCCATAAGAACAACATATTGGTATAATACAAACATACATATATAAGTGTTCACAGTGTAATATCTAAAAAGTGAAGGGTAAAATCAGTAAGGACCATGTGCCAGAACCAAAGAAAATACCAAGCCTGCGCCACAAAAGAAATGTGATGGCACGTGTGGCCGTCAAGACTGCTAGCTTGAGGCACAAAAGTGTGGTACAACGGGAGGGAGGCCAGGGGGTAACAGGGATGATGAAAAACCTATACCCCGTGAATTAACGTGGCATGCAACATAGCCCGAAGGGCTGCGCCCAAATATTTGGTGTGATGGTATGTAGCACCAGTAATGAGGCAAGACTGAATGACTAAGTTTGGAGTATAACGAAAAAAGTAAAACAATGCTCATAGTTCATTGAGGCAAAAAATGACAAAAGAAGGGTGGTGGGGTTACAGACGGCAACGCCTGTATAGACAAGGCACTGGAAACAGAGGCAAAGTTAGTTCATCACATATCATGTGATCATGGTGGTTAAGCAAAACACCTACAGTCCATCACAAAGGACACGTTAAATGGAAGGTGATCTAAAGGCCAAAGATGTGGAAAGCCAGGCAGAGATAACAGTACGAGCATGGTCAAGCCTATCTCAGAAAGTAATGGAACTCATTATCTGTATTATGCCCTTTAGCAACTGACTGTAGTCTGCATATCCACTTTGCCTCAGTTTGTCGCAATGTGAGTTCCCTGTTTCCCCCCCGGTTGTTGATGGGGATGTGGTCAATGCCAAAGAACCCAAATGTTGTTTCCCCCATGTGTGCTACTTGGTAGTGCTCCGTCATGGGGTATCTGGTGTCCGAATTAATCAGCGCTCGGCGATGTTCTTGTATTCTCATTTTAAGACTGCGTGCAGTACTACCCACGTATATTAGGCCACATGGGCATTCCACAATGTATATCACATGCTGTGTGTTGCAATTAATGAAGTGCTTGATTTTATGTACTTGGTTGGTGTTGTAACAGACCTCCCTTTGTTTATTGCGACCATATTGACATATGTTGCAATTGGTGCAGGTGAAAAAACCCTTAGGAGCCATGGGTAACCAATTGTTCATATGTGGTCTGTGCATCATGATATATATCTCCGGCAGAGGGACTCCCTCAATGTGCGTCCTCTCCTGTATACTATAGTGGGGTTCTCATTGATGAAAGGGCGTAGTGTAGGTATGCCTAATAGGAGGTGCCAGTGTTTCATAAAGGCTTTGAAAATCCTATCGCTATGTGCAGTATACTTTGTAAAGAACGCCACTTGGGTTGTCCCTTTACATGTTTCTTGCGTGTCGTGACAGATGTATTGTCCCTTAAGGTATCAGTCCTGGGGAGACTGAGAGCCCTCTGTTCGGCCCTATCCAAAACTTTGTGGTCATAACCACGATGGTGGAAGCGCTGCTTAATATTGGAGCTGTTCTCCTTAAACTTGTTCTCCTCACTGCAGATGCGTCTTGTCCGTACCATTTCCCCGTAGGGGATATTGGTGATAACAGGACTGGCATGAGAACTAGATGCGTGCAGAACACTGTTACACGCCATCTCCTTCCTGTACAGTGTGCTGTGCACCACCCCCTCCCTGACATAAAAGTGAATGTCTAGGAAGTTGATATGGTCTTTGTGATGGTGCATAGTGAGTTGGACATTGTAAGGATTATCATTAAAATGTGCCAAATATTGCGCCTACTGGGTGTTTGATCCTGACTAGAGGCAAATGATGTCATCTATGTACCTCCCCAGAAAATTATGTACTTGGTCCAGGGCGAGGCACATTTGCCCCAGGCATGCTCCCTCTCATACCAGCCCATAAAGAGTCTGGCATAAGAGGGAGAGAATTGGGAACCCATTGCAGTTCCTTGCAGCTGATGATACCATTTCTCATCATGTATGAAGAAATTTTTGGTTAGAATGAGATCAATCATATCCATGATCATGGTGTTGTAAGCACAGTGATCTGCCCCTTCCTTGTCCAAATAGTGGCGCTTTGTTTGGAGTTCGTGCTGCGAATTGCTTAGGGGCTTTATTTAATTTTATATCACTCTTTCACCAGCGATTAAGGCATTTTTGGAATACGTTGTTCAGCTTTGAGTGCTGTGGTTATTCGTACATTGGCCTGTGTCCCTCACGCTGGCACTTGCCTAAGCAGCCTGACAGCGGGACACATTTCGCTCTTAAATTTCGTGGGCATGAATGCATATGGTATTCCATCTGCATCCTATATCCCACATTAGACGCCTACTAAGGCCGCTTCAAATACCTTGTCATGTCACATGACACCGTATATTCCTCTGTTTATCGCGGAGCTTGTTTTGTGCTCGAAATCGCTTGCCCGCTCAATACCATGTTTATACCTTCACTCTCCTGTCCCCAGCGTTAAGATGTTCCGCATATCCTTGGCAACCATTGTGCATGCTATGTGCCTCTCATCACCTGTGAACTAATTCATGCTCGCTTTATTTTGGGCGCCTTATACTTGCGTTTGCTATTGCTCAGTCACTTACGCAATTATTTGCTCTTTGTTTTCAAGCGACCTATGTGCGTTCAATGTCATTCAGATTGTGCTTTATGATTGCATTACCTGTCTTGCCCGCCTTGCTTATTTTAAGCGCTACATGAGCGCAGGTAATGCACAGGGGGGAAGCACGTAGGTGCATGGTCTCCTTTTCTTTACGCCATCATTATATTAACTTAGCGCTGTGCACTTTGTTATAGTACACCATTCCATTCTTGGCGTAAGCATTGATATGCGCCCATTTATTACTATTATTACCGTTATTATTACCTTGCCACTGATTAGTTACTGTTTTTCTTTTCACTGTGCGGCCTATTTTCTGTCTATGCAGACCATGCATGAGGCATATCACACTATGCCTTTTGTTTCTTTTCATTTCATTTTGTTCTCTTTTGCTGTGTGTCTCCATTCATGATTCCTCATCTCTTGTTATTCAGGTACTGATGCCTGGCCCATACTTGGGAGCCCCACCATGATACGTCTTCAGTCCTTAATTTAATTGCTACTGGTTCCCACACCTGGACCACGGGGTTATAGTGTGTTCTTCAGTGTACTTGTACTTATCCACTATTTCCGACACCCCATTATTGGATCATCTACCATTTGTATAATATTAAGGGTACGCCCTCTTCGCGTTGTTTAGTTAATGGCTTTCACAACAGGGAATAAGGGTGGGTGTGTTCGACATTCATTTTCTCTTGTTTCTGGGCACCCACAAGGTGCCTATTATGTTTTTATGTCTGTATGATCTTTTTGCATTTATGAATATGTGCAATTAAGATGTACATTTTGACAATGCCTGTAGCACAATAGGTCTAATGGCCCCTAATTTTTATATCAAATTTGATGCCCTACACTCATCCGTAATTAGTGATTATTTGATATATACCAGGCCTTTATGTCTGTATGATCTTTTTGTGTTTTTTTGTGTATTTTAAATATGTGCAATTGAGATGTACATTTTAACTATGCCTGTAGCACAATAGATCTAATGGCACCTATTGTTTATATCAATTTTGATGCCCTACACTCATCCGTAGTTAGTGATTACGTGACACATACCAGGCCTATTTTAACTTGTATATCACGAGTTATGTGGTTATGTACTGGTGTTGTACATATCTATGTGTAGCACAACATGAGTATTTTTATATTGTACAGTTTCTGTGCTTATGGTTATCTCTGTTCGCCTTGTCTCTTCTTGCCAGTTTCTCTTTCTGTTTTCTAATGGATTGTTGCTATATTGTGTTGTGTCTCTTGCCATACCATATGTCTCTTAAGTCATGTGTATTGTCATGTTATGTTTACTTTGCGTATATGTATATTTATGTCTTTTATATTGTCACTTTCAGTCATGATGAAGTAACATTTTTACTGAACGAAATGCGTTGGCTGGAGCCTGTTTTAAGATATCGGTGAAATAAAGGAAATTAAAATACAAAGGATTTCTTGTCTGTTTATATAATTTGGAAAAGACAACCCAGTGGTGCACCTCTCCACAATCATTCAAGATTGGACAGATTAGCCCCAGGTTACAGAATTTTCAGTATTGTACTGAATATGTTCCAGTGAAGTGTAATGTGCATGCAGACTGTATGTCTAGGCTTCCCCTACCATATGAGGAACAGTCATGCATAGAGAGAGATGAATGTGAAGTAGAATTCACCTGGCAAGATATGAACATATCAAGTGTGGATCATTTCAGTATTCCTGAAGCAAAATGGAAGGTACAAATGGAAAGAGATCATGAATTGAGCAACGTAGTTCAATGTATTAGGAATGGGTGGCCAGAGGAGAGAAAGGTGTCTGGGGAGTTACTAGGGTATTTCAAGGTGCATGAAGAATTGTCGGAGGGAAATGGTATTGTGATCAGAGGGACAAATTTGTACCGCCTGTCAATTTGAGGAGTGTCATTGTGCACATTGCCCATGAAGTGCATTTGGATATGTCGTCCACCAGGAGTAGGCTCAGAGAAAATTTTGAGTGGCCTGGGATTGATTCATTTGTTTAGCATCATGTCAGAAGGTGTACTAGTTGTGCTTGAAGAGATAAAACTGCAAAGGCTCTGTCACCTGATCCCAGACCGGTTGAGATGCCCAATGCGCCTTAGCAGAAATTGGGTTTGGCATCATTGGTCCATTTTGCATTTTACCCAGTCAGGAGGCATTTGGTATTGTCAGGATTGACTACTTTTCTAAATGGCCAGAAATCAAGATGGTGACGGAAGTCAGCTCTCAGAGTGTTGTAGAATTTATGGATGAAGTGTTTTGTAGGGAAGGCATTCCACAGGGAGTGGTGACTGATAATGGTCCTCAGTTTGTGAGGGAGTACAAGAAGAAGTATCTTGACAAGTGTGGTATATTGCATAGGCGGATAGCAGTTTTCCAGCCAGAGGCCAATGGTCAAGTGGAACGGTTCAACCGTGTAGTCTAAGAAGCGATTCAATTATCTGTAAGGGGGGATTGAATTGGAAGAAGGTGTTACAGTCTACATTGTTGGCTTACAGGATTCTCCAAACTCTCTGACCTCAGTGAGTCCTTTTGAGCTTCTCAGGGGACGTAGACCGAGCAGTAGATTAGTTCCTGGTGGTTGAAGAATCAGAGGAAAAATGCAGATAATTTAGTTAAGATTGATTTCAATGCTATACGACATAGGTTGGAAGAATATAAAACTAAAATGAGAAATGTGTTAATGGGGAAAAAGAAAGTTGTTGTGGTAATCAGAAAGTGGTTGTGGGTGACATGGTGCGATTAAAAATGGGAAGAGTTGGCAGATCCAACAAAAGTTGTTGAAGTCTTTAAGAATGCTGTGCGGGTTGAAGGGGGCAATGTTTGGAATCTTGATTGTGTTTCCTTATTCAAAGGTGGTGAATATGTCCAGAAGGAATGTCAGGATAATGTGTTTCTGGATGTGGGTGTGAATGAGGGTATGCAGAATTCTTCAAAATCCACAGGAGAACGCTCTCATGCAGACACAAACCATTCAGGGTCAGAAAGAGGGGCCAGGACGTGTAATCGCCAGTGAGATTACGGGATTACATGTTAACATGATCAAAATTATATTGTTCAACTTTTCTGTATTTAATATGTTTATATTATTATATATTTATATATATTTTTTCAATAAGGGGGAAGGTGTGTTATATAAGTAAAATGGATGCGTGGGTGTGCATGAGCATGAGACTGTGACGCTCATGTTACATCTGCGTTCATGTTACCTTATGTGAAGGGGCATTGACGTTGAGACATGGGCACAAGGTTTTACTCGCGCTCCTGTTTTGATGTTCTTGTTCAAGTTACTGGGCCGTCAGGATGGGCACAGGGTGTGTTGTTGTTGAAAACTGTGGAACATATATATATATTTGTTAGATGGCAGTTACTGTCATTCATGTCCTAGACTAAGATTTGCCTTCATGTTTCTTCCACGCATAGAATAAAGTTTCAATTTTTTAATTGCCATTCTGTGTGGATCTGCTTTACTTTTTTTAACAGCCACCATAACATTTTGTCCATATTAGGTATCCAGCCTACATTTGCATCCTTTTTCAAACATCCTGGGTATTTTAAAGCTACCCAGGGTTTGTGGATTTCCTAGAGGGGACAGGGAAATTAGCTAAAATACAGCAAAAATGTGCGTTTTTTGAGAAAAATGGGAAAAGAGTGCTGCAGAAGAAAGCATCAGTCTTTTTACCTGCAAATAGCATCAACAAAGGATTTGCTGTCCTAAAATCACCATCTTCCCAGCTTTAAGGAACAGACAGACTTGGATCAGTAAACCAAATTTTTCAACACAGTTTTGGCATTTCAGTGGGAGATAGCCCATTTTTCCTATTTTTTGTGCTTTCACACCTCTTCCAGTTAGTGAAGCCCATGGTGGATCCCAGAAAGCTATACATTTTTGAAAAGTACACATAATTCTGAATTCAGCTAGAGGTCATTGTGTAGATCCTTCAAGGTTTTCCTACAAAAAAATATTGAAATTGAGTTTAAAAAACAATCAGTTTTGCCTACATTCATCAGTCTTTTTCTTACTATGGCAGATTTTCAAAAGCAATATATCGTTATGCTTCTAGACCCTTTTGGTTGCAGGGAAATATAGGGCTTGTTGGTTCTCCAAGAACCCGAGGTTCCCAGAGCCAACAACCGAGCCGCACCTTACAATGATTTTTTAATTGTGCACTGACTATACAGCAATTCATATTGCAAATTATTAAGAATGAAAAAGGGGTATGAAGGAAAATTCTGTATTTATGAAATATAAACCAGATACTGAGTTTAGGAGCCTTGGTTGTTTGTACATTTCTGAATTTAGGTCTACCCATACAGGCATGTCTTTCAGGGGCATTTAGTAAAATGTCTTCTGTGTTATACACCTGCTTACATTTGAAAGGCACAAAGATAGAGATATTCAATTGATAATAACAAATATTCTACTATTCTGTATTCCCAAATGTCTCCCAATAGAAATGGTACCCCACTTGTGTGGCTGGGCCTTGCGCTTGCAACACAAAATACCACAAAACGTGACCTAGTAGATATCATATTTCACCCAGCAGAATGCATGTTTATTTACAAAGTGGCTAGCTGTAGATTTTGGGCCCCAGCACAGCCGGCACCTGGGGAAACCAACCAAACCAGCACATTTTTGAAAACTAAACACCCGGGGGAGTCCAGGGTTGGGTGAATTTTGAGGTTATCACAAGGATTTTTTTACCCAGAAACCTGTGCAAAGCTCAAACTTTGCCTAACAAACACATTTTACCTGCAGTTTAGTGAGGAAAAGTCCTAAATTCTGCAGGCAGCCAAAATTACCTACTACCCACCGTTCCCCAAAGTCTCCCAAGAAAAGCAGTGCCTCACTTGTGTGGGAAGGCCAAGTGCCCGCGACACGAGCAGGTACCAAACGCAACTTAGACATCACATTTGTCCACTGAAAAACAATGTGTTTTTGGAAATGTGGGTAGCTGTGGATTTAGGGGCCCAGCTCAGCCGGCACCTAGGGAAACCTACCAGACCAGCACATTTTTTAAACCAAGACACCTGGAGGAGTACAGGGTGGGGTGACTTGTGTGACTCCCACTAGGCCTTTTTACCCAGAATCCACTTCAGATCTCAAACATTGCCTAAAAAAAACATTTTCCTTGCATTTCTGTGAGGAAAAGTCCTGGAATCTGCAGGCAGCCACACATTTCCTACCACCCAGTGTTCCCTCTGGTCTCCCCAAAAAATGGTGCCTCACTGCCACATCCTGGCTACCAGCCACCAACACACCGCCAGTCCATGCACACCGTCAGGTAGTAGCAGTCTACACACACTGCCAGCCAAGCGCCAATCTACACACACCCCCAGCGAAACGCCAGTCCACATACACTACCAGCCAAGCACCAGGCTACACACACCACCAGTGTAATGCCAGTCCACACACACCACTAGATAAGCACTAGTCCACTCACGCTGCCAGCCTATCGCCAATCCACATGCACCGCTAGTCAAGCGCCAGTCTACACACACCATCAGGCAAACGCCAGTCCATACACACCACCACCCAAGCGCTAATCCACACACACACCATCAGCCAGGCACCAGTCCACATGTACTGACAGCCAAGACAAGTCTACTCACACCACCAGCCAAATGTAAGTTCACATGCACTGTCATCCAAGCGCCATTCTACACACACCGACAGTCAAACGCCAATCTATGCACACTGCCAGTCAATAGCTAGTATACACACACTGCCAGCCAAGCCCCAGTACACACACCGCCGGCCTACACACACCGCCAGTCAAGCACCAGTCTTCAGACACCACCAGCCAAACATCAATCTACATACATTGCAAGCCATGCACCAGGCCACATGCACCACCAGCCAAGTACCAGTCCACATGCACTGCAGCCAAGTGCCAGTCTATACACACTGCCAGCCAAACGCTAGAACACGCACGATCAGCAGCCAAACTCCAATTCACACACACACAGAAACTTTCCTTAGTGTCCAGTGGTTTTCTGTGCCCCTTGTGGACAGTAGGGCCTAGAAATATGGCCAATAGGCCCCCAGAGGGAGCTAAAAGTTGCCAAAACATTGCCCCGTGGGGCCGCTCTCAGACATATAAATATAAAACTCCTTGGTGTTGCACGAATGTGAATTTACCTTGAAAAACAAAAGACAAGAGGCAGTTGGCAAAACAGGAACAGTTGGTTTAATTAAACTCTTTAATCAGGGTCTGAGGACTGTCTTAAAGTACAATCAATCTGGGCGTCATTATGTACATTTCTTGGAGCATCGTAAAACAATTCAGAGATCCTTTCTAGGAAAATGAATGCAGGCCTAGTCATGAATTCATACATTGTTCCCAAATGCAGGTGGGTCTCGACCTTTTGTGGACACAATGAGGGTCGGTGGGTAATGTGTCCAGATGTCCGGCATGAGGAGCGTTGCATGTACTGTGTGTGCTATGTCCTGATTGGCTGAGTGTTCCTAACTTCATGTGGCATCTAACTTTATGGTGTTTTCGGAATACCCACACTCCTCCGGCCATGTGTGCTTTATTGGGGCTAATCTCCGGAGACCATTGCGGTGTTGTTGCCTATCTGTGGGATTGATCTGGGTTTTTTCCTCTTCGCACATTTGTTCTGCAGACTACGTGCTACCCCACCTGTGATCAATTGTCTCAAGCCTAGGTCGCAGGGCCTGCCTGACCACACATTTCTGAATTGGGGGTTGATGGAGAGGTCCTGTTGTCTGATTTTGACAACAGTGATGCGATTTTGTTTTTATATACACATGTATCATTGTGTACATCGACATAGACTTTTCCAATATTAACATTGGTGTGTGTGGATTTCTGCTTTGGGGCAGATGGGCCTAAAAATATGGACGATCTGCCCCCAGGGGAGGCAGAAAACAGCCAAAACATTGCCCAACCTAAAGGGGAGCGACTCTTTCCAAGGAGGTCGCTCCTTGTGTTGTGAAAACAATTATCCCTTGTGTCTACTGGGTTTTTGCCCCCCTATGGGGCAGAACGGCCTAATAATATGTCCGAACTGAAGTCATGGGGGGGACAGAAACAGTCAAAATATGTGCACAAATTAAAGGGGAGCAACCTTTGCCACAGGGACTGCTCCCCTTATTGCACAAACAATTATCCCTGATGTCTAGGTGGTTTCTGACCCCCTTGGGGTCAGGTCGGCCTACAAATATGGCCAATCTGCCCGCAAGGGGGGCAGAAACAGCCAAAATATTTGCTAGATAAAAGGGGGAGCGACCCAGGCCTCAGGGGGCACTCTCCAACATGCCAAAACACGTATCCCTAGTGTCTTGTGGCTTTCTGCCCGACCTAAAAATATGGCCAATCCGACCCTAATTGAGGTCAGAAACTGCCAAAATTTGCGCACAAATAACTGGAGCAACCCTTGCTAAAGGGTCTGCTCCACAAAAGAAAGGAAAATCACTGGTGGCCTGGTGGGTGCATTCCTGCTGCGCGATCGTGGACCCATCCACCATCTCGCAGCAAGAATGCATTGCAAAGAGACCCCGGGGAAAAGGAAAAACTCTTTCCTTCCCCTCGGTGCCTCTCTGCCCTCCCAGAATCTTCCCCGGAGGAGAAACGTACATGTTTCTCCAAAGCGATGGAAGCAAATGGCTCCCATCGCATCCCGGCATCTTTTGATGATGTTGGCGCACGCCATGCATGCCAATGTCATCAGACCGCCGAGCGTGGGTTGGGGTGGCAGTGGAAGTACTTCCGCTGCCACCCTCAAGAAAGGCATGTTAAGGGGGGGGTGTGAGGGAGCACCAGCGCTCCCAACACAGGTGGGTGCCAGGAAGGCTTGGAGGCGTCCTCAGCACATGCCTGCAGTGGCTGAGGATGGCACCAAGCCATCTTGAGCACCCATGGGGTTAAGGTTGTGTTCTCTCTGGAAACACAATAGCACCAAAACTATTTAATGGCACATATGTGCAGTGGGAAGCTGGACAAAATTATTGTGCTTCACCTTCTTTTTTTGGAGGGGGGAGAGGTGTTCTTGGAATTTGTGGTGAACACTCTTCTGAAATGGAGGTTTTCAAGCTTAAACTATTGTTTAACTATTTGTGTCACAACTGCACGGGGAAGTGCTTACATTAGAAATTGAAGAGCGGAAGGCAGCAGTCGTGCACACCATCCATCTAACAACTGATGTGTTGAGGAATAGTCAAACCATATACTATAGATGTATTGCTACATGCTTTGGTCTCTTTCAAAGGAATTGACAAGACAAGACATCAACTGGCATCTGTTCTACATTTCAGTTAATTCGTCAGCATGCATCATTTGCTTCATTCTATGTAGAGTAAACATACAGCTTCCAGAGAATTTAGTGCCATTGCCCTAAAATGCATGATCTTTGAGGTCTCAAAATTGGACTTGAGACCACAGTAACATTGTCTGTGCCATGTCAAATGGCATCACACAATTGCTGCCAGTACTATAAATTACATTGTCCAGTACTTTCTCAAACATGAATACTGTCCATGACGCACTGATCATCTCTCAAAGGAATTTCATCCATTTTAACCATTTTTTCATGGCCTGACACAGTTCATGTACTGCAGCATGCTAATAAGCTCCCCTTTCATGTTATCATACAGAAGGTTCTGACCCCATGGAACTTCACCTTCTATAAACTGCAACGGATTTTAGAGCACTACAACACAACGAACAAATGTGCAATGTAAAATAAAGGCAACAGTCATGTGGTTCACAGTTCATGAATGAGGACTAGTAAAGAGCATATGGATGTTTGCATCCTTCGAGTCAACCTCAGCCACATACCCCAAAAAATGGCAATTATTAAATATAACATAATACATGCCTTTCTGCCACTCCCCGCCACCAACCTCTGCGACCTCCTTTTTGCCCTGTCCAAATGTTTTAAATCCCAGTTCCTCTTCTGGCACCCGGCCGCCCTCTTGACTATCACTTCATGTACACCTCTGACTGCTACTCTCTCTGCTTTCAATCAGAAATGGGGCAGCTGGTCCCTGTGCTGACAGTGAATCATAATGAGCCACATCAGCAACACAGATTGACACTGCTGTTCAGACCTGTGACTGGCCCGATACAAGTTGATTGGTGGTGCTAGTATATACCTTCATTTTACAGCCTCCATTGGGTTTTTTGAGTCCTGCTAAAGAGGGTGGTCTACCATCCACCATTCAACCACACTGCTTGGGTCTCTGGAGACCAGAGAGAGCAAAATATAAATTGGATAGCAAACTTTTTCTAGAGCAATGGCACAACAGTAAGTTTTATTTTTACTTTTGTGATGTAGAAGAAGAGAATAGCTATGTTTTGCAATAAGTTCTCACACTAATCTCTTCCAATGAAAATTACAGAGACTAATTATAGCAATTAGGAAATATAAAACATTACTTTTCAACTATCACCTCTACCTCATGTACTAGAGGAGGTTCCCTCGTGTATATTGATCTCCACCCAGCAGTGCTGTATTTCACCCTGGGAGCTCTCACCTTTCTTGCCACAAGTCATTGATATATGGAGAATGTCTTTGAGCATAAAAAGGAATAGTGCTGCCACCTCCTCCATTGAAAGGATGTTGGTGGCATAGAAAAACTGTATTGTGCCTAATGCTTTGTATTGCTCCGGCATTGCTCCCACTTACAAAACATGTAAAACAGGCAAGAAAATCAAAGACAAGGAACCAAAACAATAATCAGGCAGGAGCAGGCAGGCAGCCACTTTTAAAGTTTGATAAATGATATCAAATGGGTGGATTCTGGGCATATATGTGTCACGCTGTATCAGAAGATGGTTTCACCCACGTTTGTTTGGATTTATACACATATTTCACATACATTTACCTCTCATTTGTCAGTTGACAGAAGTAAGCAAAAGGTATGTGAGTTTTGAACTCATGAATACGTAAAAAAGGACCTTCATAATGAAAAAGCATTGAAAAAATCCATAGGTTTACGCAGATCACCAACACTGAGTTATGACAGGCAAAACCTTTAGCTCTAATGAGAATTATGTATGCTGCACAAAAACCTATATCACAGTCACATTTGAGTTTTACAGGAGGGAAAGACCTCAGAGAGGTTTAGTAGGTGTGACTCAAAATAGCAAATTCTTGTAGTCTATTCTTCCTCTAGTGATCATTCTAGTATTCAAAGCACAAGGATTTTCTGATAAACTGTAGTACATTCTTGGGGTTGATAAAGCGCAACTACTCACCAGTGAAGGTCTCAAGGCACTGGGGGGAGGAGGGGCAGCTCTGTAGTGTGCTGCGGTCATCTGCAGAGCCAGGTCTTGAGGTCTTTCCTGAACTGGGGCAATATGGCAGATTGCCAGAGTTGGATGGGTAGGGTGATCCACGCCTTGGCTGCGAGAAAGGCGAAGGCCTTTCCTCCCGTTCTAGTCTTGTTGATACAAGGGACGGTGGCCAGAGCGAGCTGGGCTGATTGCAGGTGCCTTTTGGGTACATAAAAGGAAGGTCGGCGGTTCAGGTATGCAGGTCCGGTCTTGTGAAGGATCTTGTATGTGTGGGTGAGGAGTTTGAAGGTTATTCTTTTTTCGTCTGGAAGCCAGTGGAGATTGCGCAGGTGATGTGACTGCGACGGGGGGTGCCAAGGATCAGTCTGGCTGTGATGTTCTGGACAGTCTGGAGTTTGCAAAGGATTTTGTTATTGATTCCGGTGTAGAGATTGTTGTCGTAGTCCAGTCTGCTGCTGATGAGTGCGTGCGTGATGTTTTTTCTGGTTTCGGTTGGGATCCGTCTAAAAGTCTTTCGAAACATGCAGAGGGTGTTGAAGCAGGTCGAGGATACAGTATTGATCTGGCAGTTCATTGTGAGCGATGATTCTAGTATGATGCTGAGGTTTTGAGCGTGGTCCGTCGTGGTGGGGGGATTTCCGAGGACGGCGGGCCACCAGGAGTCGTTCCATGCAAAGGGGGAGGAAACGTCTGCCTTTTCTGAGTTGAGTTTCAGGCAGCTGTTTTTCATCCGTTGGCGACGGCTTTCATCCCTTCTTGGAAGTTGCGTTTGGTGATGTTGTGTTCGTTGGTGAGGGAGATGATCAGCTGGGTGTCGTCGGCGTAAGAGTGTCTCTGTAGTAAAGGATGACAGATTAGATTAGCTCAATGGACTGTTTTTCCATAGCTAAACATCAAAGCATGTTTTGTATGGTTGTTTCTATGTGCTACATTGATGTTTGACATAGATGGATACGCTCCAAGGCAAATCTTCAATTTATTGTTTGGGGCTTTAAGATCTATAGTTAAGAGTTTTAGACTCATCCAATAAATGCTCATCTTCACCTGATATTTTCCAAAAATACAAGGCAAGGAAAATCAATGAGAGGGGAAACAGATTTGGGTTTCTTCTGCCTGTGCATGAAAAGAAGCTCCAGAAGTTCACAGGAGCTCATGGAAACAACTAACATAAGTGATAATTGAGAATGAGTGATAGACATGACCCAAGTGGTAGACCACAAAACACTTGAGTGGGATGCAACTCAGTACCTTTATTAGGTAGGCTGTTGTTTCTATTGCATAGAACCCATTTACTCTAATACAACTTCTGACATAGTGCTGTGCTGGTAAGACACTCAAGCTTAATTTGCAAGGCTTGGACCATTGAAACCACTGGGAAACTTAGAGGCTTCAATTCTCTAGAAATAACAAATCATTGACCTGAATATCTAGGAGATCTACAGCTGCACTGTAGTTGCACTTGAATCCAGGCTGCCGTTTACCCAAGATACTCTGCACCAAAAACAGATTCACATTTACCCAAGATATTATTTTCTTCCTTGAATTATAGGATGCACTGTCAATAAAATAGTAATATGGAAGTGCAACTGTAGGAATACTGGGCATGAGCTCCCACCCAACCCTTGAAGAATTTCTTTGTCTACTGACTCACCTTTAACAACACCTCAGATTCTCTTTGATGAGATGAGAAGGCCGGTTTCCCCCATGAAAGGTCAGGGAACACTCACTGCAAGGGGAAAGGGAGTGGTGCAAAAGACGTTGGGAAGGGGAGATTCTGGGGGAAAGGACTGAGAGTTAGGGGTAGCAGCATTGATAAGAATTAGCCTCTGGAGAGCAGTGACAATATTTACTAGAACATGTCTGCTTCAGATATCACCAGATGGTCCCTCAGTTCTTCTGGAGAGATGATGACATAGAGGGACTGCTTTGAGGCAGCAATTGTTCTCAAAAAGGCAGCAGCATTGGCATGTGTGTTGCTGATACTGGATAATTTTGATGAGCTACAGTAAGGTAAGTCTAGCTCACCAACAAGCATACAAGATTGAGAAAAGAAGGACCTGATGAGTATGCTGCATAGATGGGTTGGAAGAGTCAGTACACAGAGACACATCTGCAAATGTATGGTGAAAGATAGGGTCCCTGAAAGGGATAGCGCATGCCGCCCATTTACTATGCTGGTACTTATAAAACCAGCAAACTGTGTTGGCTGAATGTCTCGGAAGACCTGATGTGAAGAAATCATAACAACTCAATAGGGAAAGGACAGCACAAAAAAGACACAAAACAACGGGAACATGATGAGTAGAAGGACTGTGGTGATCTCCATACATCCAAGACATTCCTTCATGTCACTATTTTATTTTATTTTATTTTTAAAGTTTTATATAGCGCAAGCTAGACCCTGGAAGGGTGTCCGAGCAATTTACAAATGTTAGATCAAATAGATAGAGTGAAAAACTAGGAACATGTATAACCTCAAAACATAGATGATGACGGTACTTGTTGTAGATAACATCAAATGGATAGGGTGGAAAAAAAACTTGTTGTAGATCCGTAGGGTATTCTGGAGTGCGTTAGCTCTTCGCCCTTAGAGTCAAGTGCAGATCCTGGTAGGTGGGCTGCGTCTGGTAAGTACTGAACTAGCTCAAGGATTGGGAACAGGATAGAGTTTTGTTCATCAAAAGTAATTTGACTTCTTTTTTAAAGGAAGTGATTGAAGGGTTCATTCTGATTTCCGGGGGCAGGGAGTTCCATATGCTAGGTGCTAGACCGGAGAAGGTACGGTTGTATGTTTTCTTTTTTCAAAATGTTTGAGGTTTTAACAGCAAGGTGCTGGTGCTTCTCAAAGTTCCGCCACCGCCTGATAAATCCTGTTTATTGGCTAGATACTTTGGTGTGTTGAAGTGCAGGGCTTTGTGTGTCATACAAACAATTTTTAGCTGTGTTCTCGCCTCATAAGGAAGCCAGTTCAGTGCCTTTAGTTCAGGGGTGATGTGGTTGTTCCTTTTGGAGCCGATGACGAGTCTGCAGCCGCGTTGAAGGAGGCTCTTAGTGGAGTCAGTCAAGATCTCGGAAAACCACATAAGGTTGTATTCCCATAGTCTATTCTGGGTACTATGTCACGCTAGTTGATAAACAACTTCATCTGTAGATGATCTATATTGCCCTGAGCTACAATCAAGATTAGAAGGTCTGTGTATGCTCATGACATTATCCTGAGAACCTGTGGTGCAGACAGGTTGCATCAGCAGAAAGGGTGCTTAAATGAATCTAACAGGGGCATGCTGAGTCTGAGCAATACCTAATTGAGCCTCAATCTATAAATATTCAAGCTTTCTACATTCCAGTTTCATTGACAAAGGAACATCTACTGGCACATTTTCATATGCTAAAGACACATAAATGATGGACGGAATGAGGAAATGGGTGTGTTAGTGACAAAAGTTATGTGTCTAAAATAGATTTTTTTAATTGTGCGCAACTATCTCGAAGTCATTGCGAATATTAGTGAAAATCTATAAAACATATATATATATATTTGTACACACTCCTGGTCACTATCACACAGTCCTGTATGCACTCACAAAATCACTCAGACACTTATACTCCCATTCACATACCCACTCACACACATATACATTCAGTCACATACCCACTCAGATACTCATGCACTCACTCTCATACCCATTCAGGTACTTATGCACCCACTTACAGACTCACTTCAGAGAGTGATGCACACTTGTACAGACCAACTCAGAGACTCATGCACCTACTTAGAGACTCAGTAATAGACTCATGCTTACAGTCTTATACCTACTTAGTAGAGTTTAAACAGTTTCTTAAAATACCTACTAGACAAATATGTGTACAAATATGTTTTTAAAGCAGTGATGTGGTTAGTAATGTGTGTATTGTAATAGTTAGAATTACTTTATTAAGTTGAATTTTTTTAATGTGGTGGTGGTCTTTGAATGTCTGCTTTTGTTTTGCAATTTTGCGACGTAATCGTGATCATCACAGATTTCAAAGATTAAAAAAATATTTAATTTGACAAGAAAACGAACACAATTTTTGCCTCTTCTGTGGCTCTGTCAAGAGCCTTTGTGTTGAGAGTTTGTATAAGACAGCTACAGATAAGACTGTATGCAGTTTCAGGTTGCTTAGAAACACCCTGTTCCCTTCATCTGTAAAGTGAACTGCATCACTTTGATATATTCCATGCATGTCAAAACACAGATTGTTGTTACAGATAGAGCCCATATTATGGTCTCTGAGGAATGATTTGACCACTTCCATTTCTGTCATTGGCACATATTAAAGTACAACAAAATAGTGTGAGGGAAAAGTGACATCACTTCTGCAAAGGTATCTTTCATTAGGATTTCCAGCTCCACCCCAGTAAATGTGCCTAGGTCATTTCCACCACAGAGCATAATCTTGAGGTGAGGAGCTCGGCAATCCACAATGGATTTAACCAAAGCCAGCAACTGATTAAACTTTAACCCTCTCTGGCCAAACCAAGGGGCATATCAGCAATAGCCAGTGATAATTATCGCTAAGCGCGCTTAGCGCGAGGAAAATTATTGCCGGCTTTCGCTGGATTTTATCGCTGTGATAGCGCACTATCAGCGACGCTTATCTCAAAAGCGATAAAAATTCCAGAGTTAGCTGCAAAATGTGCGATTATCGCTGGAAATCCAGCGATAATCGCACAGCGAAAGGCGATACGTTGCTGATAGGGCAGGGTGGACTTAGCCATACAATCCACCTTCCATTGGATATTATGGCTAAGTCAGATTGAGAGCAGGCGTAAGGAAAGTAGCGATAAGCGCGGTTAATGCTACTTTTCTTATCGCTGTGCAGGTTAGCGTGCAGATTTATGATAGGAGAAATGTCGGTTAGCGACATTTCCCACGTTATTTTGGTGCGGAACACCCACTTTGCATATCATTAGAGATGCAAAGCTGGGCGTTAAGGGAAAGGGCGCAGAAGCATGGAAACACGCGTTAGCGTGTCCTTGCTGATAGTGCAATAGAATTATTGCCGCTTTTCGCCCGGAAACGGACGCTAAGGCGGAGATAATTCTATTGCGGCCCCTTGATGATATGCCCCAAAGTGATCTCCACATTTGGCAAACCCTAGTCCCTGTCAATACCTCTGTTTTTTGCAGCCTCTTTAGCCCAATAGACATAGCTGTGGACCACAATCCACACTCTAAGCATTTTGAAGTGAAGTAGCAATAGCAGTCAGGAGAAGGCTGGAGGTGAATGTTAAGCAGTTAAAATGGAGGTGTTCTAAAAAAACAAATGATATATTTTGTTGGATGCTGTCAGCATGAAAATGAAAAAAGTTAGGTAGTGTGTTGGCTGCCTTAGCAAAAAATGCTATATTTGGCTGTAAATGTAATACAGACATGGATATGCTTTTGAATCTCTGGAGTAAACCACACCTACTATATCTCATTTGGAATTAGCATGTTCATTCTAGAACGTGCGGTGAACTTGTGACCTACTGGTTCCACCGGGTTGCTAGGTACACTGAGCTAAGAGTGTATTGGGAGGGAAGGTTGTTATAGAGACAGAACATTTTTTTTAAAGTTGAGGAGTTAGGGCACAAGTTAAGTAATGGCAAACTTTAATTTCCAACTCAGTACTATGTAATAAACTGTTTTTACATTTTAAAAACCTGAAGCTAAATATCGGTTTGGACTTCAGTTTTTTTTTCGTGATTATTCCGCGATGATCGCAAACACGCGGAGACAGGAACCTCATTTTGAAACAGAGGTAAAGAGTTAACAGATGCTAACCATTCACAAGTGGAGATGCAGTAGTCTAAAATGAAAGACATGGTTTCATTTGCTGCCTTTCTCATGATCATAGAGTGGAAGAGTTTGCCATTTTATAGAAGCTTTCTATGAGTGTGGTGTACCAGTCTTGTGCTTAGATTTTACAAATCTTAACATTGTCAAAACTATCCAGAAAGAACTTAAAAAAACAATATAATCTACGAACTCAATTCACTGGTATGTATATAACTTTTGTAATTATTTTAAAAATGTACATTAGAAATGAAGATATATATGGGAGTTTGATTAAAAAGAGTATCACAGGTATGTGAAAAAAAATATATCAGATGAACTGTATCTGGCAGTGGGTATGTGTTTAAGATATTAGTACTGTTGAAAATTACCATGAGCAATGCCTTTAAAAATGACAATGTTTTAAATGTCCAAACATTATGTGCAGAATAGTTCATCTATATTATTTGCTTTCTGGAAGTTGTGGTAGTTTTAGTCACATTATTAAACAGGATTAGTGTAGTCAGAAATAAAAGATAAGAACATGTGCTGCGTCTGTATATGAATTATCTAGGAGTAATCCTTGTTAGGTATGTATTAGGAAGTGTTTGTCAATGTGGTTTTTAACTTACATGACTGGTTTGAATATACTGAGATGGTGAGGTATAGTTTTTGTGGTTGCAGATAGTTATATGTACGATGAGACTCTTGACTTTATTTAAAGATGCAAAGAACTATATATTTTTTGAAAGATGGCCTGAAGGTGCATATCTATTATGGAATCACATATATGTTTACATGGTGATCTATGTTCTTCAAGGCTGTTGAAAATTTCATGTATATGGTGAGGGTGGTGTATTTCTTTAAATATGCTATGTTTAAAATTGAGGAGGGTTAATAGTGCAGAATATCTCTTGAGAGTTCTTGTGCTAGCTTAACTTGGCGTGTAACTTTTCTTTGAGAAATGCTGAATATATGTTTTAAAGACACAAGAAATATTTGCAAAATGATGTAGGTATGCCATTAAGAAAATGTTTTGTGCTTTGAAAAAGTGAGAATTGTTGTTTTTAGATTTAGAAACTTACTGATTCATGTACATGCAGAGTAACAGAGCAATGTATGCTCTTAGAGAGCTACGTATGCAATTATATATCAAGTGTGACACCTCAACTTATTCACCCAGGCACTACACCTTCACTCTTCCAATCATGCAGGCACTAATTATATACTCATTAAACTAAGCAGGTAACATTTATGCGTTCACCCAATCACCCAGATAGTAGCATTATAGTCATGTGAATACAAAGACACTAACTATGCAGATATGGAACAACCCATGTAGTTCCTACATACTCAGGGAATCATGCAGGCACTAACTATATTCTGAGGGAATCACCTACACACTATCCTTGCACTCATCCAATCATCCAGAGAGTATTGTTGTACTCAACCAGAAACACATGTATTTACAAGTTTTAGTGAGGAATATGAACCCTTTTAGAACCATCTGGTGAATTATGTATGTAACCTGCTTGCATGTACGTGGAGGAAATAATGAGCTAGATGCTGTGATACAGATTAATGTGCAGATTTGTATATGCAGTGTTTCTCAAAATGTAAATTTGACACATCTAAGTAGAAAATTATTGAAACACCAAGGGCCTCATCAGGATGTCGGTTGGAAAGCATTCAGACTGACTCCTTGTCGGAATCGTTTCTGACCGACTCAGATTCCGAGAGTCCGACTGACCGATTATGATGTTTCTGAACACTGTTCGGTTGGACTCCCATTGACTTCAATCGGAGCCTGTGTTCCGACCGACAACACAGGCTCCCATTGAAGAAAGCGGTGGTTGTGGAAAACCTTGCACCCTGTGGCGGGCACCCCATGGTGCCTGCCACACTGTGCATGGTTGTAAAGAGGGGCCCCATGGGTATCCCCGTGGGCCTCATCCGGAGGCCTCATGGTGATGGGGGGCCTGCTACAGGCCCCCAAAGTTAGTTTCTGACAGCTGTTCTGTGTCGGACAGACCAAGTCAGAAAGGCTGTCCAAATCCGACATCGTAGTACGTTGGTCGGAAACTTGGTTAAATTGCATCGCTATCGGTCGGTCGGAAACATGGGTTCCGACACGGATTCGGACAAACCAAATGCCGTTCAGAGCCTTTCTGAACGACATCGTAATGAGGCCCCAAATGTACCAGTGACGCAGTGGTAGAGAGACACAGAAATAGCTCTTATGTTGTGTTTTGTATTTACAGTATTGAGTCACTGTATGTACTTTTACACTTTGGTTGATGTTTATTTTAAAATTGAGCACATAAGGGATAAATTGGTCTTTTAGTGTCTATAAGTGAGAACTGAGATATGGCGCAACTGTGTTGTAGGAGACGGTGCTAACATAATAATATAATATGAAAAGGTAACTAAGAAATAAAGTTTAGTGCTTTGGTATGAGTTTGATACATTGAAGTAAGTGCTTGTTGTTATGAAGGTAGGTCCGTTTGTAGATTTAAAACTGCAACATAACATAAAAACTGTTTTTGTAATATGTGTAAGCCAGTAGCAAAGTAGTTGGTACATTGGTTAGAAAAATAAATCAAATAAAGTTATTTTTTACAGAACAATATCTGCATAATTACAGACACAATGCATACAAAAGCTTGGAGGAAAAGGAACAGAAGCAACCAAAGTATCTATGTAAAACTGAGACTCAAAAGAGGTAAAAACGAAAAAAAAGTAGTGAACGAAAAAAGAGCTATTAATAAAAAGACAAAGTCAATTCTTAAAAATATATGTGGAAATTTCCAAAGATTATGAAACATTGAAAATAAAATCAAAACTATGAGAAAGATTAACAATGGAAAAAATCTATATAACAAGAACAGGAAAAAATATAACAAAGATGTACACACCTTAACCAGGAGACAGAAGCAGTTTAAGGAAATCAGAGCCAGGATGTTTCATAGTAGAGTAGTTATAAATCAACTGAGAAATATGAAGAAGTATAGAAGAAGGAGACATGCACTGAAACAGAAAGACGATTTGAGAGAGTAGTTGATAAAGCCTTTGCTTTGAAGGTGAGGCTTTTTATTTTGATTATAAATAGAATGAAGACTCTTGACAAAATGGTGTTGTGCATGAGGAAACAAAATCAGAAGAAAAAATTGTGACTAGAAGTAACTTTTGTACAGTTTTTGGTGTAGAATGCATGCATACTTCTAGTAGAGAGTCTTTCTTTAATGAAGAAAGCTATCTCCAGGATAATAGATTAGTTCATGCTATTGATTACAGAGGATGATGTTATGAAATGAAGAATGGCACTCCTATAGCAAAAGAGGTGATTGTTCCTACAGATGTAGAACAAGTTATTGGAGAAGAGGTACAAGGAAGGCGGAGTCAAGCACCTGTATAGAAATGGAATTGTAGTAGTGTTTGCAGTATTCAACAGTGATCCATTGATATATTAAGGACATTTCTACATATCTTTCCCAGGTGAAGTTTAAAACACAAAATAAGTACTTTACAAGGATTAGATCCTTGCAAGATAAGAAAGCATACAAATTTGCATGGATATTCACTAGCTTGTTTATCAAACAAAGTGTGCCAAAGCTCCTTTTATCATTTCAGGATGTTAGCTGTGCACCACTCAACAATGCAAACTTTAGTCAGGAGGATGTACAATGTAAAAAATCCTGCTTTATGTTTAGGAGAAATGAATAGATCTCTTTTGCATGGTACTGTGGCAGATGTAGAAAAGGTTTATAATGATGTGCAGTTTTGTTTCTTTGGTCCTGAGCAGGATTCTAGGGAAAATTAAGAGTTGTTAAGAAAAGGAGTTGCAGAACAGGACCCAGATATTACAGTTGATAGTTTTGAAAAAGAGATTACAATATTTAACACAGTGTGGTCTTTAAAACCAGAGTATGTTTCTATATGTTGTTGAGGCACTCACTAGACGATTCAAAGACTGACTGTTAAATTATATTTCAAAAGTGAAAAAGTAAATAACGATAATTGGCAAAAGTAGCTGTGTATTTATTTGTAGAGGAACGCTTTGACTTGTCCATATGGCGAGTTATATGTAGGTAGTGTTACAATAAAATAGAAGAGAATCAAATGAACAACAGATAGATATTAGATACCCATTTTGTAAGATAATAAAATGCTTGCTAATGTAGAAAAACTATGAAGGGCCAAAAATAAAAAAATCAACATTTAAGATTCTTTGCACCATTGTGAAGGACTGAGATTGGACCTCTGAAGGAACTCTCTGCCGCGGTGTTGTTGCGGTTGCTATTGATGTTGAGGGTCCTTCAGCATTGCATTGCCTTCTTGCAGCTTTTACACTATTGGTATAGTATGTTTTTAGATGGTAAAGCATGGACATAGTCCCGCAAGATTTGAACATTATTTACTTGTACCCCTTGACATAGTTTTGTGACATATTGTGCGTTGCGCAAATCTGCTCACTATTATGATCTGTTACTGCCTAAAACCCCCTCCCCTTAATAAGCCAAATACCCTTGGGAAATGGGGACCCCCCCAGCTCCTGTGGAGGCTCGCTGCCCCCCTTTCCCCCAAGGCAAACAATGCAAACACCACAACTGTTTGGTTTAGGGGTTGTAGTAACCCCGGCCGTATTTTATTACATAAAATAATCCAAAAACATTTATTATTTACATTATGTACAATACGCAGAAAGTCCAATACATTGATAAGTACAAGATGTCATTGGCTAACCTTAACATGCTTCTAGTACATATCCATTCCTATCGTAATCTAAGCGATGAAGATATTCTCTTTCTGCGTATCCCTGTTAGAGCCTACGGCAAGGTCAATGACTGGCGGCCCCAGATCCCAATCAAGCTAGGTCCCAACCTCCTATCGGAGTGACCTTGCATAGGGGGCCCAGCTTACCGAATGGATACCTCCCACGGGCCCCCCCTACGCCCTCAACGTTAAACTCCATAAAGGGGCGCTGCAGTTATGCATCCTAGCACCCTTGAGCGCATGCGCGTGCGGGGATCGGCTAACCAGCCTACTGGAAGTGAGACTTCCCTTCCACCCCACACCCCTCCAGCCTACCGGCTGTAACTGCCCCTGGAGTTCCATGAAAAACCCTCTGTCTCCCCCTCGGGCGTCCCCATTTGACAATGGTGATGCCCGCTAAGGATCGAAACCTATGCTCACCAATCATGACCTTACCGCCACAGGCCAGCATAGTTGCCCGACTATCTGGCCTCCCCCTACTGCCCACTAGAAGGTCATGCCCTGCCCTTGCACCCTCTAACCATGCCAGTATATTCTCCATGAATATCTGATTGCCACGACTTGAGAGATGAACACTATCCTGCAGAAAAAACTGCTCCCCTCGGATGCACCCATGACTTATTGATTTAAGCTTCGGGGTCCTGAATAACTTCTCCATTTTGTTGTTAATCCTTTTAACTGAATGATTCAAGGCCCATACAGACTCCCCCCTCTCCACTCGAATCTAGGAATCTTGTGTTACCACACTATCATTGTCTCGGGGCATCTCTTTGCCAACCAGCCTACTTCAGTAAGCAGGGTTTCTACTACGCCTCTCTGCCCCAGGTGCACCAGGTCGTTACCCCCTAAATGCAAAATACAAACCGCCGGGGGTCCCTGACTTTTGCCCAGCGCGTGTGTCACAAGGTCCCTGAATTTACTAAGTCTCAGACCACCTTGCCCGTAAAAGGAGACTTTTGCCCCTGCCTGCCATGCCCTGACCTCATAGGTACCTGTAACAAATAACTTTTTCAACCTTTGTACATACGAGTGTCCGATTATCCACACATCTTGTTCCGCGTGTTCCCAGGCGTGAACCTGGTCCATAACGTGCGCTGTGCATCGATGAATTGTTGACTGCTGTCCTCCTGCCTGACAGGATGTCGCAGCCATTGGTGGACGGTGGACCGATGCAGGCTTCCCCCCTGCGTGACAGGATGTAGAAACTGAAAATAAACCATGAAAAAACCCAAACGTCAGCGCATTATCTTTGACACTTCTAGAGCATGAGTAAGCGCACATAGCGTTTACAACAATTCGAGGACCATCTACCAATCCTTTGTACCTCACTCCCAGAAAATCCCCTGACCACCGCTTCAGTGGTGGCCCCTATCCTAAAGGAGTGGGTCCCAAAACTGCCTGGATCCAAACCGGCTTTCTGCATGGCTAGGCCCATGACCCTCTTAAACTGGAAGATAGTGAGCAGGGTCCCATCTGCGTGCACAAGTAATGGCCCCCCCATGCCCCTTGGACGTTGCGCCAGGAATGTCTCTAACCTGGCGATGGGGCAGAAAGCGCTTCCTTCGGCCCTACGCAAGACCACCCCTTCCCCTCTGCCTTCCTGATCAGTTTTGGACTTGGGTATTGATATCAATAAGGAGTCCCCCTGAATCTGCACGTGCGCTAATTGCAGCCCCCCTGCCAATCCATTTTGTTTTTTGCTACCAGCTCCCCTATCCTGAAAGCGCCATAGAACGCTAAACAAAATGCCGCTTGGAACAACAGTACTTCCCCAGCTGAAGTGCACACTTGGTGTAAAGCATCCATCATTGTAGCCAGTGTCTGTATTCCTATGGGTCTCCTTACGTCCGGCTGCCCCCCCTGTAAGCGTTGCCACCCTCTCAAGGCTTTTCTCACTACAAAAGTGCCAGTGGGATCCCCCTTTTCCCTAGCTTTTGCGAAGAAGGAAATGACTGCAATATGTCGCCGTTCTGATGCTACCGAGCGCCCCTCATCTCTCATGGTTCTCAAAAAGGAAACAACAGACCCAGTGTCGTGCCATCTTTCCTCCCAGCTGTCCCCCAAGAAATAACAGTAAGCCCCCAATGCCCCTTCGTATGCCCTCCTGGTCCTGGGTGCTAGGCTAGCTGCCACGAGGTCCGATAACTGGGGTCACCAAGTTGCCAAAGCTGTTCTGGGAAAGGCGTTGGGTTCTCTGCCGCCTCTGGGTGATGAGACCTGAACACCTGCATCTTAAAGCGAGAGAGCGCATCAGCGGCATGGTTTAATACTCCTGGCATATGTTTGGCTCTAAACAGCAAATTCATTCTCATGCACAACAGTATTATCTCCTTTAGTAGACGCAAGATCATTTTACACTTTGCATTTTGATTATTGATACATTCCACAACAGCCATGTTATCGGACCAGAATACCACAGATTGGTTCCTCAGTTGCTCTGGCCAAATGGTCAGTGCCACCAAGATGGGAAACAGTTCAAGGAAGCTTATATTACTTGTAAGCCCCATGTCCTCCCACCACGCTGGCCAGCGTTGGGCAACCCCTGCTGGATCTAGAATGGCACCAAAACCCTCGCTACCTGCTGCGTCAGTCATCAACCCTATCTCTGGGCTGGACCTGGGGGGACTAGGCCACACAACCCTACCGTTGAAGTCACGCAGAAATGCATTCCAGATTTGCATGTCCTGCCTGACCTCACTGGACAGTCTGGTGTGATGGTGCTTCTCCCTGAGTCGTGACATAGCTTGTGCGATGGTGCGCGAGAAAGGTTGTGCCATTGTAATTATTCTCAATGCAAAATTCAATTGCCCCATGACCTGCTGCAACTGATGTAGTGTAACCTTTTCCTTTGTCAAGCAATACTGCAAGGCAGCCCCAAAAGCCGTGATTTTTTCCAGTGGTAGCCGTGACACTCCCTGCACTGAGTCCAACTCTATCCCCAGGAATTCAATTTCAGTGCTGGGCGGGCCCACAGTCTTGCCCTGTGCCAACGGCACGCCGAAGTCTCGCATGAGTGCACAGAAACTCTGCAACAAAGTCATCAAGGTAATGTAATACCGACTGGTGCCCTGTCGCTCGCCTAAAAACCCATTCCAAAAAGGAGCTGAATTTCTCGAAATAGGAGCAAGATACCGAACACCCCATAGGCATACATTTGTCAACATAATACTTCCCCTTGAATTGAAAACCCAACAGGTGAAAATCAAGTGGGTGCACTGGCAGCAGGCAGAAAGTTGACTCGATATCTGATTTTGCCAACAATGCGCCCCACCCCAACCCCCTGAGCATCTCAACTGCTTGATCAAAAGAAGCCTACTTGACACTGCATAGGTCATCATCAATGGCATCGTTCAGTGACACACCTCTGGGGGCCGATAGATTTTGAATCAGTCAGAATTCCCCTTGTTCTTTTTTGGGAACCACTCCCAATGGGGCGCAGACAAAATCTTGCATTGGGAGGGCATCAAATGGTCCAGCTACTCTGCCCAACCGAACTTCCTTCTCAATTTTTGCTGGCACCACACCTTCATTAGCCCTGACCGATAGCTGATTCTGGCAATGCGACACCCCCACATAACCAGGCGCAGGGATCCTGAAGCCATCCCTGACACCTTCCATCAAAATTAAAGCAGACTTGGGGCAATTGTAACTGTTCAACCATGGTATCAAAGCATCTATTCTGATGGGAGATCTGGCCTTACCAAGGGATAAACTCTCAGTCCTGTTTCTTGCCTCCCTTGTCTTTTGCCTTCTTAAAGCATTTGGATTCTGGGTGCGAGGAGTTGCCACAGAAAGAACATGAATGTTTGAATTTACATGTGCCGGCTGCTCTGTTACATGAGCGCCTGTTGAAATCCCAGCACGCCCCCTTACTCTTTCCCCTGCCCCCCGAGCTGCCTGGGGGGCCTGCACGAAAGGACTGACCCCGAAAGGTGTCTTGAGACTGACCCCGGGTGGTGTCCTGTGGACCACCTCTGAAATGTGCTAGATATATGATCATGTCAATCTGATTCCAGCCAAGTGCTGGGTCAGATGCCTTAGCTCTTCTAAAATCCTTGTCATAATCCTTCCATCCAGTACCACCATAAGTGTCGTGTGCACAAGTAATCCTATTCTGGTAGCAGGCCATCTCTGAGGCAAGACCTGGGAAACGCTCACCCATTATTGACGTGAAAACAGTAAAACCTTTGATCCAATTAACCAGCATCTCATTGACCCTAAACTTCAACAACATATTAGCCCCCTCTCTTGGGTGCGTCTATTCCTTATTCTTTTTAGCCTCCTCCCTTTCTGTCTCATCTAGCAGCAGGGAAAACATATTCACATAGGAGCCCTTCCAAATCTTTTCCTTAACTTCTTGAGATACATGTCGCCCTAGTTGCTCTCTAACGGAGCGACATTCACCTAAACCCAAAGGTGGCAAGGTTTGTGGCATACCTGTTGGCGCTGTCTCTGCTGGCTTCGCTGCTCCTGCATCTGATGGTGTGGTGGCTGCTGCCGGGACTCTTCCACTCCCCCTTGGCCCTGTACTCACCCCCATCACCCCCCGCTGATACAGCCAGCCCGCCTCCAGATTTACCCCATCCAACTGTGCCACTATCTGTCTGGCCTTTTCCAATGCGATCTCCCCGCTACCCGACATCGCCGCTGCCGGGGACCAGTTACCCACTTTTTCTAGCCAAGGGAGTACTGCTGCCAGACTAGATACCAAATCCGGCTGACCCGGCGTGCTCCTGGATGGGCCCCCCATCATGGGGACCAGTGGGGCCTGTGGGGTGCCCCCCACCGCTCCCGGCTGCCCGTCGGTAGAGAGAGGTGCAACCGGTGCACTTGGCTGACCCCCCGCCGGACCCCCTGCCCCCTCGTTTGGTGGCTGATCTCCCCCCACCTGTATTAGGCTGATCACTGGTGGCATGTAGGACCGATACGGGCTCCATCGCCCTGGGCACTACTCCCTCAGAGGCTGGCAGAGTGGCCCCCTCCGTCCCATCCCCTTCGCTAGGTGGAGGTGCCCCACCATTCTTAGATCTACCCCTTTTCGGCACTGGGGGAAAAGCTGCCTTAGGGGCTACCCCATCTCGCCTGGGCCTATCCTCTGCCCAATCTTGGCCATCCACCTTCTCTCTTAAAGCCGCTAAGGCCTGGCCCATATCATCAACTTTCTTCACCATGGAGTCCATTGCCCCATCTTACGCATCATCGTCTCCATAAAAATATCCATGCGTAAACGCTGCTCGTTCCGCTTCACCTTAGGGGCCATTTTACTACAAAACTCCAATGCACCGCACCACCCAATAGAACAGCAACCTGATAGCTGGGAACCAGGGCCCCACAATACCCGTGCACCAATGTAGTAACCGGTAAATTAGGGCACAACAACACACCCTCTAAGCATCAACTCCAAAACAGTGGCACCCACACCACAGCCCACTGTGCTCTGGCCTGGGATACTGCCCAAAGCCCTTACCTCATAGAAGTAGCAGCCCCCTGGCCGGCCACAACACCCACGCAACCAGAGCCACGCCCACCAGCTAGTCTAGTGGGTTGGGTGAGTATTCTCAAACCTGAGTGGCTTCCGGAAGCAATGGAGATGCAGGCCTGCCAGTACTGCCCCTAGACGAAGATCCTCGAGTCCTCAGTCCCGATGCGCCCACACTCCTGGAAGGCTAAAAGCGTGTGCCACCTCCTCAGTGCTCAATGCTAACTTCGCCGGCTGACGCTCCTGACAATCCCTGCAGTGGAATCCACCACGCTGTGTAGTCCCTGTAGTGGGGATAAAACAAAGAGATATTGCGGGGAAAAACAAACCGGGAGCGCTCCCAGCAATGCCCCGGCCAGGAGATGCTGCCCGTGCCTCCAGGAGAACAAAAGCAGCCGATCGCTGCACTAAATCCCCAATCGTGGGTCGAAAAACGAGGGAGAAACGAAAACTGAGCACTTTTAGTACTCCCCACAATGCCCCCGGTCAGGAAGTGCCGCCCGAGCCTCAGAAGAAAAAGCCAGCCGTTTGCTGCGCTATTTCCTCAACCCTTTCCCGAAATTGAGGCAAAAAGCAAACACGGAGCACTTCGGCCTCCTCTCAAGCTCCGGCCGCTGAAAGGTGCCCCCGCCGGTAATGCTCGCCGCTCCAATCCAGCCGTGTTGCAGCAAAGGCTCTTTACCTTGCTGATACCTGCAGCGGGAATAAAACAAACAATGAAAAAGAAACGTTGGGGCCCCCGACTGAGGCCCTGACCCGATCACGCGATCTGCAGGCTGGGGAGTGGCAAAAAAGAGACCGTCTGCTCTGCTCCCCAGCCTTTTAAACGCAGGGTCAGGCAAGTCGGTTCTGACCGACTTGCCCGACGTTGGCCGGACGCGTGAACCGGAAGCACTTGTAAGTGCTTCTGGTTCACGCATGGGCAGCCAATCGCGTGTGGAGCTCAGGGGAGGCAGGGCGCCACGTCACTTTTGTGCGCGGCGCGTCCCGCCTCCCCTGGGTGCGGGGGCCCGGAGCGACCGCCATACTGGCGGCGTGCCCGAGCTGTTCCCACCTTGCAAGAACTCCTCTTAAAGAATGTTCAAGATCGGTAAATGGACGTGTTCTTCTTATTCTTTCAGTTGAAAAGTGTATTTTCCAATGATATTCAATTATTTCCCGGTGACATGATTTTCTGTTTTTTTTTGTGGTTTTGTAAAGTGCTAAAAATATTGTTCTTTTCTATGGTAACAAAAATGGCAACTGGGATAGGAGGGATTTGAAAAATGTTCACTGAGAAATGCACAAAAAATATAAAAGGGGAAAATTTTGCGTTTATGATTTTTTTGTAGCAATGCAAATAACTTTAACACACTGCTCACCAGCACTTATAACAACACTACAGTCCATGCAATACGTGACCATTCTTGAAAACTCTGGAGTCATAGCTGTTGTAGTAGTCTGCACCTCTGAAGGGACTTTCTGGCCAGGAATTGTTGGTGCTGCCACCTTTGCTTCATCACCAGTTGGAGACGTTTTCTATAATAGGTTTTAATATGATATAACATGGACATCGTCCCACATGAATATTTTTTGTTTGTCCCTTAGAGAAGGTCTTGTCACAGAGTTTGCATTGCACTAGTTTTGCAGCAGTTTTTGATTCCCCATGAGTTTGGGTAACAATGGGTAGTTTGATGGCTGTTTGGTAGTTATGTTCTATTCGTGAGCTCAGATGTTAAAAGTTATTTTTTGAAACATATTTTTTGCAAATATGTTGTTAAAATAAAGTTAAACCAATATGTTACTTTACAGCTAGACTCAAACTTTGTGTGAAATATGTCTATATATCTGTTTTACACTTTGTCATTTGTATTTATGACTACTGGTGTCATTGCGACCTCCAGTTTTGCTGTGAAGAAGGAAAATGCATTTTTGATGTAGTTTTTTTGACAAATGAATACAAAGTAGAAAGTTAAAGTAGTACCTTACTAAATAGCTACACTGAAACTTTATGTAAAATATGTCTATATATTTGTTTTACACTTTGTCAAAAACACACGGTATTCGCAAGGTGTCCTTCGCAATTGCACTAATGGAATAACATAGGCACTGCCTATGAAATCATACAATCATCCACGCACTACTCATACACTTATGTAATTGGCCAGATATTACACAGTCACAAACCTATACAGTGACTCACACACCCACTCTCAAAGTTGACAGGTTACTGTTAGGAAATAAATCTAAAAATACCTTTGAAATTCACTGAAAAAAACCAAAGGTTCCACAGACGTTATAGTTAGAAATTAGCATTTAAAAAACCTTGGAAATTTTCTGAAAAAAACAAAGATTACAGGGACGTTATAGGTAGGCTGACATTTCACTCATACAAAACCAGAGAAATTCAACAGTTATAGTTAGCTGAGCTAGCTATAACTCACACCCCCGCAATGCATGGCTTATGACCTCACATTTAACATCACTCAAGACATGGTCGGTGACATCACTGATGACATCTCAAATGACATCACTGATGGCATCATCTACATAATCTCTGACGCACCCACTCACTTCGCAATATAACCTATCATACTCCTACTCCAACTTCCATACTACCATTCACAAAACCATTGACACACCCATACCAGTCCTTATACACCCACTCACTGATTCATGTCTACACACATCCACTCAGTTACCCTTAGAGCCACTCATACACCAACTCACTCACTAATACAGCCACTGATATATTCACTCATACAGCCATACAGCCACTCACACACTGTCAATCACTCATAGAGCTACTTACACATCTACTCTCTCACCTATAGAGTCAATCAGATAGCCATTTACTCACCTCTGCAGTTATACACACACCCACTCAATTATTCATACAGATCCTAACAGATACTCACTCACCAATACAGCACCTCACACACGCACTCACTAACCCATATGGCCACTATCACAATCCCTCACTCAAACATACAGTCACTCATATACTCTAACACTCACCTATACTTCTTTTCACATATTCACTTACTCACTCGTATACCACTGGCATATCCATTCACTCAGTGACACAGCCATTCACACAATCAGTCACTTATACTGCCCTTCCCTTAAACACTCACCAACCCATAGACCCACTGACTCACCCACTCACTCATCAATGCAGGAACTCACACACCCTCTCAACCACAGACTCAGACACTCATACACCCATAAAGGTACCCAGACAACCAATCAATCACCCATACACCCACTCATGTACCCACTCACCAACCCATACAGCCAATTAGATTAGACACCATCTGGAAGGCTGATACAGACATTCAGACAACCTAGTCAGTGACCCATACATTCACTGAGACACCTAATCACTCACTTATACAGTCATTTACGCACCTACTGAATCATCAATGCAGTCACTAATACAACCACTGATTCATTAATACACCTTATATATATTTAACACTCATAAACATTTTAAAAACACTCACAGTAACTGGACGATGTCATAAGTGATGTCACCAGTGATGTCTTTTGAGATGTCATCAGTGATGCCACTGACTATGTCATGAGTGATGTACTATGGCCGGTCATAAGCAGTGCATTGTGGGGGCGCGAGTTATACTTAGCTCAGCTAACTATAACTGCTGAATTTCTCTGGTTTTGTACAAGTGAAATGTCAGCTTAACTATAACGCCCCTGTAACCTTTGGTTTTTTTCAGTGAATTTCATAGGTTTTTGTTATTCTATCTCCTGACTATAATAGGCCTGTTACATTTGGTGCTTTCAATGAGGCAAGAGGGGTGCAGAAATAGGCAAGAGAAGTGCAGAAACAGGCAAGAGTGGTACAGAAAGAGAGAAAAGGAGCGCAGAAAGAGGCAAGGGAAGTGCATAAAGAGGCAAGAGAGGTGCTGAAAGAGGCAAGAGAGGAGCAGAAAGAGCGAAGAGGGGTGCAGAAAGAGGAAGAAAGGTGAAGAAAGAATCAATGGAAATGCAGAAAGTAGCAAGTGAGGTGCAGAAAGAAGCAATAGAAGTGATGACAGATGCATGAGAGGTGCAGAAAGAAGCAAGAGAGGTGCAGAAAGAGGCAAGAGAAGTGCAGAAAGAGGCAAGAGAGGTACAGAAAGAGGCAAGAGAAATGCAGAAAGAGGCAAGAGTGGTGGAGAAAGAGGCAAGAGATGTGCATAAAGAAGAAAGAGAGGTGCAAAAAGAGGCAAGAAAAGTGCAGAAAGAAGCAAGAAAGGTGAAGAAAGAGGCAAAAGGCTTTCAGAAAGAAGCAAGAGAGGTGCAGAAAGAGGAAAACATGTGCAGAAAGAGGCAAGAGAGGTATAGCAAGAGGCAAGAGAGGTATAGAAAGAAGGAAGAGAGGTACAGAAAGAAGGAAGAGAGGTGCACAAAGAAGCAAGAGAGGTGCAGAAATAAATAGGCAAGTGAGGTATTTTATTTATTTATTTGTTTGAAAAGTTTTATATAGCGCTGGCTAGACCCGGAGGTATCAGAGCGCTTTACATGAGGAAGAACATTGTTTCAGAACATGGTTACACAGTTACATCAGTTGCTGGAGCAGAGTTACATGAGTTACATGAGTTACAAAATCATAGCATAGGCATAAGGATAAACAAAGCAGGTAGGGGGAGAGAAATACAGGGGGAGAGGAAAGGAAAAGGGGAGGTAGACAAAGAATGAAGGAGGGAAGAGGTGGGGGAAAAGCATAGCGTAGGCATAAGGATAAACAAAGCAGGCAGGGGGAGAGAAATACAGGGGAGAGAGGAAAGGAATAGGGGTAGACAAAGAATGAAGGGGTGAAGAGGTGGGGGAGGGGGTAGGAGACACAGCGTGGAGACGAGGAAGTAACAGTGTCAGACGTCCGGCTGGGTAGGTGACGGCTATCAGCGGTAAAGGGATCATTCCCAGTCCTCCGTTATGTGTGATTCCCTTGTTGCGTTGGACTCTCTCAGCGGGGTCTCTGAGACTCCAGGGCATAAATGCTGGATCCCTCCCCAACAAGGGGAGAGGAGTGCTTTGGCCACGGGCACACTCTGAAGAATGAAGAAGGGAAGAGGTAGGGGAGGGGGTGGGAAACCCAGCGGAAACACAGTGTCCAACGTCTGGCTGGGTAGGAGACTGCTCCCAGCGTTAAGTGGATCTTTCCCAGTCCTCCGCTATGTGTGACTCCCTTGTCGCTGTGGACTCTCGCAGAGGGGTCTCTGAGACTCCAGGGCATAAATGCTGGAACCATCCCCAACAAGGGGAGTAGGAGTGCTTTGGACAAGGGCACACTTATGGAGGCCATTTTAGGGACAGTCTGGCTGTAAGAGAAAGAACCTCACTGTAGAAGGGGAAATGCGAGTTGGGTCAATGGGGCAGCTAGAGGCCAGAGCCAGTGACCGCAAGCCTCCCGAGGAGGAGGAGAGTATAGCTGTATTATAGCGACAAGGGGGAGAAGCGGCCGCCATTTTAGGATCAGGCGGGGTGCCTCCTATATCCCTCTCACTCTTCTCTAAAACATAAATTAGTCTCAACAAAAACAGGAAGAGACAAGAGAGGTGCAGAAAGAGGCATAAAAGATGCAGAAACAGGCAAGAGAGGTGGAGAAACAGGCAACAGAGGTGCAGAAACAGGCAACAGAGGTGCAGAAAGAGGCAAGAGAAGTGCAGAAAGAGCCAAGATAAGTGCAGAAAGTAGCAACAGAGGTGCAGAAAGAGGCAAGGGCAGTGCACAAAGAGGCAAGCAAGGTGCAGAAAGAGGCAAGGGAGGTGCTGAAAGAGGCAAGAGAGGTGCAGAAAGAGCGAAGAGGGGTGCAGAAAGAAGAAGAAAGGTGCAGAAAGAATCAATAGAAATGCAGAAAGTAGCAAGTGAGGTGCAGAAAGAAGTAATAGAAGTGATGACAGAGGCATGAGAGGTGCAGAAAGAAGCAAGAGAGGTGCAGAAAGAGGCAAGAGAAGTGCAGAAAGAGGCAAGAGAGGTACAGAAAGAGGCAAGAGAAGTACAGAAAGAAGCAAGAGAGGTGCAGAAAGAAGCAAGAGAGGTGCAGAAAGAAGCAAGAGAAGTACAGAAAGAAGCAAGAGAAGTACAGAAAGAAGCAAGAGAGGTGCAGAAAGAGGCAAGAGAGGTGAAGAAAGAGGGAAGAGAAGTGCAGAAAGAAGCAAGAGAACTGTAGAAAGAGGAAGACATTTGCAGAAAGAGGAAGAAAGGCACTAAAAGAAGCAAGAGAAGTGCAGGATGAAGCAAGAGATGTGTAGAAAGAAGCAAGAGAGGTGCAGAAAGAGGTGAGAGAGGTACAGAAAGAAGCATGAAAGGTGGAGAAAGAAGCAAGAGAGGTGCGAAAAGAAGAAGGGGGTTGCAGAAAGAGGAGGAAATGTGAAGAAAAAGGCAAGAGAGGTAAAGAAAGAGGGAAGAGAAGTGAAGAAAGAAGCAAGAGAACTGCAGAACGAGGAAGAACATTGCAGACAGAGGACGAAAGGCACAGAAACAAGCAAGAGAAGTACAGAATGAAGCAAGAGATGTGCAGGAAGAAGCAAAAGAGGTGCAGAAAGGAGCAAGAGAGATACGGAAAGAAGAGAGTGAGGTACAGAAAGAGGCAAGAGAGGTCCAGAAAGAGGTAAGAGAGGTACAGAAAGAAGTAAGAAAGGCAGAGAAAGAAGCAAGAGAGGTGCAGAAAGACGCAAGAGAGGTGCAGACAGAGGCAAGAGAGATGCAAAAGAGTCAAAAGAAGTACAGAAAGAAGCAATAGACGTGCAGCAAGAGGCAAGAGAAGTGCAGAAAGAGGCAAGAGAGATGCACAAAGAGACAAGAGAGGTGCACAAAGAGGTAAGAGAGGTGCAGAGAGAGGCAGGAGAGGTACAGAAAGAAGCAAGAAAGGTGGAGAAAGAAGCAAGAGAGGTGCAGAAAAAAGCAATAGAGGTGCAGAAAGAGGAGGAAATGTAGAGAAAGAGGCAAGAGAGGTGAAGAAAGAGGGAAGAGAAGTGCAGAAAGGAGCAGGAGAACTGCAGAAAGAGGAAGAACATTGCAGATAGAGGAAGAAAGGCACAGAAACAAGCAAGGGAAGTGCAGAATGAAGCAAGAGATGTGCAGAAAGAAGCCAGAGAGGTGCATAAAGAAGCAAGAGAGGTGTGGAAAGCAGAGAGTGAGGTACAGAAATAGGCAATAGAGGTGCAGAAAGAGGTAAGAGAGGTACAGAAAGAAGCAAGAAAGGCAGAGAAAAAAGCAAGAGAGGTGCAGAAAGACGCAAGAGAGGTGCAGACAGAGGCAAGAGAGGTGCAAAAGAATCAACAGAAGTGCAGTAAGAAGCAATAGATGTGCAGCAAGAGGCAAGAAAGATGCACAAAGAGACAAGAGAGGTGCACAACGAGATAAGAGAGGTGCAGAGAAAGGCAAGACAAGTGCAGAAAGAAGCTAGAGAAGTGCTGATAGGCAAGGGGGTACAGAAAGAAGCAAGAGAGGCACAGAAAAAAGCAAGAGAAGTGTTGAAAAAAGCAAGAAAGGCGCAGAAAGAGGAAGAAATGTGTAGAAAGAGGCAAGAGAGGTGGAGAAAGAGGCAAGAGAAATGCAGCAAGAGGCATGAGAGATGCAGAAAGAGGCATGAGTGGTGCAGAAAGAGACAAGAGTCATGCAGAAAGAGGCAATAGAGGTGCAGAAAGAAGTAAGAGAGGTACAGAAAGAGGCAAGAGGGGTGCAGAAAGAAGCAAGAGAGGTGCAGAAAGAGGCAAGAGAAGCTCAGAAAGAGGAAGAAATATGCAGAAAGGCAAGAAATGTACAGAAAGAGGCAAGAGAGGTGAAGAAAGAAATAAGAAAAGTACAGAAAGAGGCAAGAGAGGTGCAGAAAGAGGAAGAAAGGTACATAAAGAAGCAAGAGAGGAGCAGAAAGAGGCAAGTGAGGTACAGAAAGAAGCAAGAGAGGGGCAAAAAGAGGCAAGACAGGGGCAGAAAGAGGCAAGAAAAGTGCAGAAACAGGCAACACAGGTGTAGAAACAGGCAACACAGGTGCAGAAACAGGCAACAGAGGTGCAGAAAGAGGCAAGAGGGTGCAGAAAGAAGCAAGAGAAGTGCAGAAAGAAGCAACAGATGTACAGAAAGAGATAATAGGGGTGCAGAAATAAGCAAGAGATGCACTGAAACAAGCGAGAGAGGTGCAGAACCAGGCAAGAGAGGTACAGAAAGAGGTAAGAGAGGTCCAGAAAGAAGCAAGAGAGGTGCAGAAAGAAGCAAGAAAGGCAGAGAAAGAAGCAAGAGAGGTGCAGAAAGACGCAAGAGAGGTGCAGACAGAGGCAAGAGAGGTGCAAAAGAGTCAAAAGAAGTACCGAAAAAAGCAATAGACGTGCAGCAAGAGGCAAGAGAAGTGCAGAAAGAGGAAAGAGAGATGCACAAAGAGACAAGAGAGGTGCACAAAGAGGTAAGAGAGGTGCAGAGAGAGGCAGGAGAGGTACAGAAAGAAGCAAGACAAGTGCAGAAAGAAGCTAGAGAAGTGCTGAAAGGCAAGGGGGTACAGATAGAAGCAAGAGAGGTGCAGAAAGATGTGAGAGAGGTACAGAAAGAAGCAAGAAAGGTAGAGAAAGAAGCAAGAGAGGTGCAGAAAGAAGCAAGAGAGGTGCAGAAAGAGGAGGAAATGTAGAGAAAGAGGCAAGAGAGATGAAGAAAGAGGGAAGAGAAGTGCAGAAAGGAGCAAGAGAACTGCAGAAAGAGGAAGAACATTGCAGATAGAGGAAGAAAGGCACAGAAACAAGCAAGGGAAGTGCAGAATGAAGCAAGAGATGTGCAGAAAGAAGCCAGAGAGGTGCATAAAGAAGCAAGAGAGGTGTGGAAAGCAGAGAGTGAGGTACAGAAATAGGCAATAGTGGTGCAGAAAGAGGTAAGAGAGGTACAGAAAGAAGCAAGAAAGGCAGAGAAAAAAGTAAGAGAGGTGCAGAAAGACGCAAGAGAGGTACAGACAGAGGCAAGAGAGGTGCAAAAGAGTCAAAAGAAGTGCAGTAAGAAGCAATAGATGTGCAGCAAGAGGCAAGAAAGATGCACAAAGAGACAAGAGAGGTGCACAACGAGGTAAGAGAGGTGCAGAGAGAGGCAAGACAAGTGCAGAAAGAAGCTAGAGAAGTGCTGATAGGCAAGGGGGTACAGAAAGAAGCAAGAGAGGCACAGATAAAAGCAAGAGAAGTGTTGAAAAAAGCAAGAAAGGCGCAGAAAGAGGAAGAAATGTGTAGAAAGAGGCAAGAGAGGTGGAGAAAGAGGCAAGAGAAATGCAGCAAGAGGCATGAGAGATGCAGAAAGAGGCATGAGTGGTGCAGAAAGAGACAAGAGTCATGCAGAAAGAGGCAATAGAGGTGCAGAAAGAAGTAAGAGAGGTACAGAAAGAGGCAAGAGGGGTGCAGAAAGAAGCAAGAGAGGTGCAGAAAGAGGCAAGAGAAGCTCAGAAAGAGGAAGAAATATGCAGAAAGGCAAGAAATGTACAGAAAGAGGCAAGAGAGGTGAAGAAAGAAATAAGAAAAGTACAGAAAGAGGCAAGAGAGGTGCAGAAAGAGGAAGAAAGGTACATAAAGAAGCAAGAGAGGAGCAGAAAGAGGCAAGTGAGGTACAGAAAGAAGCAAGAGAGGGGCAAAAAGAGGCAAGACAGGGGCAGAAAGAGGCAAGAAAAGTGCAGAAACAGGCAACACAGGTGTAGAAACAGGCAACACAGGTGCAGAAACAGGCAACAGAGGTGCAGAAAGAGGCAAAAGGGATGCAGAAAGAACCAAGAGAAGTGCAGAAAGAAGCAACAGATGTACAGAAAGAGATAATAGGGGTGCAGAAATAAGCAAGAGATGCACTGAAACAAGCGAGAGAGGTGCAGAACCAGGCAAGAGAGGTACAGAAAGAGGTAAGAGAGGTCCAGAAAGAAGCAAGAGAGGTGCAGAAAGATGCAAGAGAGGTGCAGACAGAGGCAAGAGAGGTGCAAAAGAGTCAAAAGAAGTACCGAAAAAAGCAATAGACGTGCAGCAAGAGGCAAGAGAAGTGCAGAAAGAGGAAAGAGACATGCACAAAGAGACAAGAGAGGTGCACAAAGAGGTAAGAGAGGTGCAGAGAGAGGCAGGAGAGGTACAGAAAGAAGCAAGACAAGTGCAGAAAGAAGCTAGAGAAGTGCTGAAAGGCAAGGGGGTACAGATAGAAGCAAGAGAGGTGCAGAAAGATGTGAGAGAGTTACAGAAAGAAGCAAGAAAGGTAGAGAAAGAAGCAAGAGAGGTGCAGAAAGAAGCAAGAGAGGTGCAGAAAGAGGAGGAAATGTAGAGAAAGAGGCAAGAGAGGTGAAGAAAGAGGGAAGAGAAGTGCAGAAAGGAGCAAGAGAACTGCAGAAAGAGGAAGAACATTGCAGATAGAGGAAGAAAGGCACAGAAACAAGCAAGAGAAGTGCAGAATGAAGCAAGAGATGTGCAGAAAGAAGCAAGAAAGGTGCATAAAGAAGCAAGAGAGGTACGGAAAAAAGAGAGTGAGGTACAGAAATAGGCAATAGAGCTGCAGAAAGAGGTAAGAGAGGTACAGAAAGAAGCAAGAAAGGCAGAGAAAGAAGCAAGAGAGGTGCAGAACGAAGCAAGAGAGGTGCAGACAGAGGCAAAAGAGGTGCAAAAGAATCAAAAGAAGGGCAGAAAGAGGCAAGAAAGATGCACAAAGAGACAAGAGAGGTGCACAAAGAGGTAAGAGAGGTGCAGAGAGAGGCAGGAGAGGTACAAAAAGAAGCAAGACAAGTGCAGAAAGAAGCTAGAAAAGTGCTGAAAGGCAAGGGGGTACAGAAAGAAGCAAGAGAGGTACAGAAAAAAGCAAGAGAAGTGTTGAAACAAGCAAGAAAGGCGCAGAAAGAGGAAGAAATGTGTAGAAAGAGGCAAGAGAGGTGGAGAAAGAGGCAAGAGAAATGCAGCAAGAGGCATGAGAGATGCAGAAAGAGGCATAAGTGGTGCAGAAAGAGACAAGAGTCATGCAGAAAGAGGCAATAGAGGTGCAGAAAGAAGTAAGAGAGGTACAGAAAGAGGCAAGAGGGGTGCAGAAAGAAGCAAGAGAGGTGCAGAAAGAGGCAAGAGAAGCTCAGAAAGAGGAAGAAATATGCAGAAAGGCAAGAAATGTACAGAAAGAGGCAAGAGAGGTGAAGAAAGAAATAAGAAAAGTACAGAAAGAAGCAAGAGAGGTGCAGAAAGAGGAAGAAAGGTACATAAAGAAGCAAGAGAGGAGCAGAAAGAAGCAAGAGAGGGGCAAAAAGAGGCAAGACAGGGGCAGAAAGAGGCAAGAAAAGTTCAGAAACAGGCAACACAGGTGTAGAAACAGGCAACACAGGTGCAGAAACAGGCAACAGAGGTGCAGAAAGAGGCAAAAGGGGTGCAGAAAGAAGCAAGAGAAGTGCAGAAAGAAGCAACAGATGTACAGAAAGAGATAATAGGGGTGCAGAAATAAGCAAGAGAGTGCACTGAAACAAGCGAGAGAGGTGCAGAACCAGGCAAGAGAGGTACAGAAAGAGGTAAGAGAGGTCCAGAAAGAGGTAGGAGAGGTACAGAAAGAAGCAAGAAAGGCAGAGAAAGAAGCAAGAGAGGTGCAGAAAGACGCAAGAGAGGTGCAGACAGAGGCAAGAGAGGTGCAAAAGAGTCAAAAGAAGTACCGAAAGAAGCAATAGACGTGCAGCAAGAGGCAAGAAAAGTGCAGAAAGAGGAAAGAGAGATGCACAAAGAGACAAGAGAGGTGCACAAAGAGGTACGAGAGGTGCAGAGAGAGGCAGGAGAGGTACAGAAAGAAGCAAGACAAGTGCAGTAAGAAGCAATAGATGTACAGCAAGAGGCAAGAAAGATGCACAAAGAGACAAGAGAGGTGCACAACGAGGTAAGAGAGGTGCAGAGAGAGGCAAGACAAGTGCAGAAAGAAGCTAGAGAAGTGCTGATAGGCAAGGGGGTACAGAAAGAAGCAAGAGAGGCACAGAAAGAAGCAAGAGAAGTGTTGAAAGAAGCAAGAAAGGCGCAGAAAGAGGAAGAAATGTGTAGAAAGAGGCAAGAGAGGTGGAGAAAGAGGCAAGAGAAATGCAGCAAGAGGCATGAGAGATGCAGAAAGAGGCATGAGTGGTGCAGAAAGAGACAAGAGTCATGCAGAAAGAGGCAATAGAGGTGCAGAAAGAAGTAAGAGAGGTACAGAAAGAGGCAAGAGAGGTGCAGAAAGAAGCAAGAGAGGTGCAGAAAGAGGCAAGAGAAGCTCAGAAAGAGGAAGAAATATGCAGAAAGGCAAGAAATGTACAGAAAGAGGCAAGAGAGGTGAAGAAAGAAATAAGAAAAGAACAGAAAGAAGCAAGAGAGGTGCAGAAAGAGGAAGAAAGGTACATAAAGAAGCAAGAGAGGAGCAGAAAGAGGCAAGTGAGGTGAAGAAAGAAATAAGAAAAGTACAGAAAGAGGCAAGAGAGGTGCAGAAAGAGGAAGAAAGGAACATAAAGAAGCAAGAGAGAAGCAGAAAGAGGCAAGTGAGGTACAGAAAGAAGCAAGAGAGGGGCAAAAAGAGGCAAGACAGGGGCAGAAAGAGGCAAGAAAAGTGCAGAAACAGGCAACACAGGTGTAGAAACAGGCAACACAGGTGCAGAAACAGGCAACAGAGGTGCAGAAAGAGGCAAAAGGGGTGCAGAAAGAAGTAAGAGAAGTGCAGAAAGAAGCAACAGATGTACAGAAAGAGATAATAGGGGTGCAGAAATAAGCAAGAGATGCACTGAAACAAGCGAGAGAGGTGCAGAACCAGGCAAGAGAGGTACAGAAAGAGGTAAGAGAGGTCCAGAAAGAGGTAGGAGAGGTACAGAAAGAAGCAAGAAAGGCAGAGAAAGAAGCAAGAGAGGTGCAGAAAGACGCAAGAGAGGTGCAGACAGAGGCAAGAGAGGTGCAAAAGAGTCAAAAGAAGTACCGAAAGAAGCAATAGACGTGCAGCAAGAGGCAAGAGAAGTGCAGAAAGAGGAAAGAGAGATGCACAAAGAGACAAGAGAGGTGCACAAAGAGGTAAGAGAGGTGCAGAGAGAGGCAGGAGAGGTACAGAAAGAAGCAAGACAAGTGCAGAAAGAAGCTAGAGAAGTGCTGAAAGGCAAGGGGTACAGATAGAAGCAAGAGAGGTGCAGAAAGATGTGAGAGAGGTACAGAAAGAAGCAAGAAAGGTAGAGAAAGAAGCAAGAGAGGTGCAGAAAGAAGCAAGAGAGGTGCAGAAAGAGGAGGAAATGTAGAGAAAGAGGCAAGAGAGGTGAAGAAAGAGGGAAGAGAAGTGCAGAAAGGAGCAAGAGAACTGCAGAAAGAGGAAGAACATTGCAGATAGAGGAAGAAAGGCACAGAAACAAGCAAGAGAAGTGCAGAATGAAGCAAGAGATGTGCAGAAAGAAGCAAGAGAGGCGCATAAAGAAGCAAGAGAGGTACGGAAAGAAGAGAGTGAGGTACAGAAATAGGCAATAGAGGTGCAGAAAGAGGTAAGAGAGGTACAGAAAGAAGCAAGAAAGGCAGAGAAAGAAGCAAGAGAGGTGCAGAACGAAGCAAGAGAGGTGCAGACAGAGGCAAAAGAGGTGCAAAAGAGTCAAAAGAAGGGCAGAAAGAGGCAAGAAAGATGCACAAAGAGACAAGAGAGGTGCACAAAGAGGTAAGAGAGGTGCAGAGAGAGGCAGGAGAGGTACAAAAAGAAGCAAGACAAGTGCAGAAAGAAGCTAGAAAAGTGCTGAAAGGCAAGGGGGTACAGAAAGAAGCAAGAGAGGTACAGAAAAAAGCAAGAGAAGTGTTGAAACAAGCAAGAAAGGCGCAGAAAGAGGAAGAAATGTGTAGAAAGAGGCAAGAGAGGTGGAGAAAGAGGCAAGAGAAATGCAGCAAGAGGCATGAGAGATGCAGAAAGAGGCATGAGTGGTGCAGAAAGAGACAAGAATCATGCAGAAAGAGGCAATAGAGGTGCAGAAAGAAGTAAGAGAGGTACAGAAAGAGGCAAGAGGGGTGCAGAAAGAAGCAAGAGAGGTGCAGAAAGAGGCAAGAGAAACTCAGAAAGAGGAAGAAATATGCAGAAAGGCAAGAAATGTACAGAAAGAGGCAAGAGAGGTGAAGAAAGAAATAAGAAAAGTACAGAAAGAAGCAAGAGAGGTGCAGAAAGAGGAAGAAAGGTACATAAAGAAGCAAGAGAGGAGCAGAAAGAGGCAAGTGAGGTACAGAAAGAAGCAAGAGAGGGGCAAAAAGAGGCAAGACAGGGGCAGAAAGAGGCAAGAAAAGTGCAGAAACAGGCAACACAGGTGTAGAAACAGGCAACACAGGTGCAGAAACAGGCAACAGAGGTGCAGAAAGAGGCAAAAGGGGTGCAGAAAGAAGCAAGAGAAGTGCAGAAAGAAGCAACAGATGTACAGAAAGAGATAATAGGGGTGCAGAAATAAGCAAGAGATGCACTGAAACAAGTGAGAGAGGTGCAGAACCAGGCAAGAGAGGTACAGAAAGAGGTAAGAGAGGTCCAGAAAGAGGTAGGAGAGGTACAGAAAGAAGCAAGAAAGGCAGAGAAAGAAGCAAGAGAGGTGCAGAAAGACGCAAGAGAGGTGCAGACAGAGGCAAGAGAGGTGCAAAAGAGTCAAAAGAAGTACCGAAAGAAGCAATAGACGTGCAGCAAGAGGCAAGAGAAGTGCAGAAAGAGGAAAGAGAGATGCACAAAGAGACAAGAGAGGTGCACAAAGAGGTAAGAGAGGTGCAGAGAGAGGCAGGAGAGGTACAGAAAGAAGCAAGATAAGTGCAGAAAGAAGCTAGAGAAGTGCTGAAAGGCAAGGGGGTACAGATAGAAGCAAGAGAGGTGCAGAAAGATGTGAGAGAGGTACAGAAAGAAGCAAGAAAGGTAGAGAAAGAAGCAAGAGAGGTGCAGAAAGAAGCAAGAGAGGTGCAGAAAGAGGAGGAAATGTAGAGAAAGAGGCAAGAGAGGTGAAGAAAGAGGGAAGAGAAGTGCAGAAAGGAGCAAGAGAACTGCAGAAAGAGGAAGAACATTGCAGATAGAGGAAGAAAGGCACAGAAACAAGCAAGAGAAGTGCAGAATGAAGCAAGAGATGTGCAGAAAGAAGCAAGAGAGGCGCATAAAGAAGCAAGAGAGGTACAGAAAGAAGAGAGTGAGGTACAGAAATAGGCAATAGAGGTGCAGAAAGAGGTAAGAGAGGTACAGAAAGAAGCAAGAAAGGCAGAGAAAGAAGCAAGAGAGGTGCAGAACGAAGCAAGAGAGGTGCAGACAGAGGCAAAAGAGGTGCAAAAGAGACAAAGGAAGTGCAGAAAGAGGCAAGAAAGATGCACAAAGAGACAAGAGAGGTGCACAAAGAGGTAAGAGAGGTGCAGAGAGAGGCAGGAGAGGTACAAAAAGAAGCAAGACAAGTGCAGAAAGAAGCTAGAGAAGTGCTGAAAGGCAAGGGGGTACAGAAAGAAGCAAGAGAGGTACAGAAAAAAGCAAGAGAAGTGTTGAAACAAGCAAGAAAGGCGCAGAAAGAAGAAGAAATGTGTAGAAAGAGGCAAGAGAGGTGGAGAAAGAGGCAAGAGAAATGCAGCAAGAGGCATGAGAGATGCAGAAAGAGGCATGAGTGGTGCAGAAAGAGACAAGAGTCATGCAGAAAGAGGCAATAGAGGTGCAGAAAGAAGTAAGAGAGGTGCAGAAAGAGGCAAGAGAAGCTCAGAAAGAGGCAAGAGAGGTGCATAAAAAGGCAAGAGGGGTGCATAAAGATGTAAGAAAGGTTCATAAAGAGGAAGAAATATGCAGAAAGGCAAGAAATGTACAGAAAGAGGCAAGAGAGGTGAAGAAAGAAACAAGAAAAGTACAGAAAGAAGCAAGAGAGGTGCAGAAAGAGGAAGAAAGGTACAGAAAGAAGCAAGAGAGGATCAGAAAGAGGCAAGTGAGGTGCAGAAAGAGGCAAGAGAGGGGCAAAAAGAGGCAAGACAGGGGCAGAAAGAGGCAAGAAAAGTACAGAAACAGGCAGGAGAGGTGTAGAAACAGGCAACACAGGTGCAGAAACAGGAAACAGAGGTGCAGAAAGAGGCAAAAGGGTGCAGAAAGAAGCAAGAGAAGTGCAGAAAGAAGCAACAGATGTACAGAAAGAGGTAATAGGGGTGCAGAAAAAGCAAGAGATGCACTGAAACAAGCAAGAGAGGTGCAGAACCAGGCAAGAGAGGTACAGAAAGAGGCAAGAGAAGTGCAGAAACAGGCAAGAAAGGTGCTGAAAGAGGTATGAGAGGCACAGAAAGAAGCAAGAGAGGTACAGAAAGAAGCAAGAGAGTTGCAGAAAGAGGAAAGAGAAGTGCAAAAAGAGGTAAGAGAGGTGGAGAAAGAGGCAAGAGAAGTGCAGAAAGAAGCAAGAGAGGTGCAGAAAGAAGCAAGAGAGGTGTAGAAAGAAGCAAGAGAAGTGCAGAAAAAAGCAGGAGAGGTGCAGAAAGAGGAAGAAATGTGCACAAAGAAGCAAGAGAGGTGCAGAAAGAAGAGAGTGAGGTGCAGAGTGAGGCAAGAGAGGTGAAGAAAGAGGCAAGAAAAGTGAAGAGGCAAAAGAAGTGTAGATAGACGCAAAAGAGGTACAGAAAGAAGCAAGAGATGTGCAGAAAGAAGCAAGAGGATTGCAGGAAGAAGCAAGAGAGGTGCATAAAGAAGAAGAAAGGTGCAGAAAGAGGCAACAGGAGTGCAGAAAAAGGAACAAAAGGAACAGAAAGAAGCAAGAGAAGTGCAGAAAGAGGCAAGATATGTGCAGAAAGTAGAAGAAAGGTGCAGAAAGGAGCAAGAGAAATGCAGAAAGAAGGAACAGACGTGCAGAAAGAGGCAAGAGAAGTGCAGAAAGAGGCAAAAGAGGTGCAGAAAGAGACAAGAGAGGTGCAGAAAGAGGCAAGAAAGGTGCAAAAAGAGGCAAGAGGGGTGCAGAAAGGAGCAAGAGACGTACAAAAAGAAGCAAGAGAAGTGCAGAAAGAGGCAAGAGAAGTGCAGAAAGAGGCAAGAGAGGTGCAGAAAGAGGCAAGAGAAGTGCAGAAAGATGCAAGAGAGTTGCAGAAAGAGACAAGAGAGGTGCAGAAAGAGGGAAGAGGGGTGAAGAAAAAGAAAGAAAGGTGCAGAAAGAATCAAGAGAAATGCAGAAAGAGGCAAGAGAGGTGCAGAAAGAAGCAGGAGAAGTACAGAAAGAAGCAAGTGAGGTGCAGAAAGAAGCAAGTGAGGTGCAGAAAGAAGCAATAGAAGTGATGAAAGAGGCAAGAGAGGTGCTGAAAGAAGCGAGTGAGGTGCAGAAAGAAGCATGAGAAGTGCAAAAAGAGGCAAGAGAGGTGCAGAAAGAGGCAAGAGAAGTGCAGAAGAAGCAAGAGAGGTGCAGAAAGATGCAAGAGAGGTGCAGAAAGAAGCAAGAGAAGTGCAGTAAAAAGCAGGATAGGTGCAGAAAGAAGGAAGAGAGGTGCAGAAAGAGGCAAGAGAGGTGAAGAAAGAGGAAGGAGAAGTGCAGAGAGAAGCGGGAGAACTGAAGAAAGAGGAAGAAAGTTACAGAAAGAGGAAGAAAGGCACACAAAGAAGCAAGAGAAGTGCAGAATGAAACAAGAGATGTGCAGAAAAAAGCAAGAGAGGTGCGGAAAGAAGCAAGATAGGTACATAAAGAAGAGAGTGAGGTGCAGAAAGAGGCAAGAGAAGTGCAGAAAGAGGCAAGGGAGATGCAGAAAGCAGTAAGAGAGGTACAAAAAGAAGCAAGAGAGGTAAAGAAAGAAGCAAGAGCGGTGCAGAAATAGGCAAGAGAGGTGCAGAAAGAGGCAAAAGACGTGCACAAAGAAGCAACAGAGGTGCAGAAAGAGGCAAGAGAAGTGCAGATAGAAGTGAGAAGTGCACAAAGAGAGGTACAGAAAGAGGCAAGAGAGGTGCAGAAAGAGGTAAGAGAGGTACAGAAAGAAGCATGAAAGGTGGGGAAAGAAGCAAGAGAGGTGCAAAAAGAAGCAAGAGAGGTGAAAAAGAGGCAAGAGAGGTGCAAAAAGAAGCAAGAGAGGTGCAGAAAGAAGCATGAGAAGTGCAAAAGAGGCAAGAGAAGTGCAGAAAGAAGCAAGAGAGGTACAGAAAGAAGCAATAGAGGAGTAGAAAGAAGCAAGAGAAGTGCAGAAAAAAGCAGGAGAGGTGCAGAAAGAAGCAAGAGAGGTGCAGAAAGAGGCAAGAGAGGTGAGGGGAAGAGGGAAGCAAAGTGCAGAAAGAAGCATGAGAACTGCAGAAAGAGAAAGAAAGTTGCAGAAAGAGGAAGAAAGGCACACAAAGTAGCAAGAGAAGTGCAGAATGAAGCAAGAGATGTGCAAAAAGAAGCAAGAGAGGTGCAGAAAGAAGCAAGAGAGTTACAGAAAGAAGAGAGTGAGGTGTAGAAAGAGGCAAGAGAGGTGCAGAAAGAGGCAAGAGAGGTGCAGAAAGCAGTAAGAGAGGTACAGAAAGAAGCAATAAAGGTGCAGAAAGAAGCAAGAGAGGTAAAGAAAAAAGCAAGAGAGGTGAAAAAAGGGGCAAGAGAGGTGCATAAAGAGGCAAAAGAAGTGCAAAAAGTAGCAACATAGGTGCAGAAAGAGGTAAGAGAAGTGCAGAAAGAGGCGAGAGGTGCAGAAAGAGGTAAGAGAGATACAGAAAGAAGCAAGAAGGGTTCAGAAAGAGGCAAGAGAAGTGCAGAAAGAGGCAAGACAGGGTCAGAAAGAGGCAAGACAGGCATGGAAACAGGCAAGAGAGGTGCAGAAACAGGCAACAGAGGTGCAGAAACAGTCAACAGAGGTGCAGAAAGAAGGAAGACGAGTGCAGAAATAGGCAAGAGGTGTGCAGAAAGAAGCATGCGAAGTGCAGAAAAAAGCAAGAGAAGTGCAGAAAGAAGCAACAGATGTACAGAAAGAGGTAAGTGGGGTGCAGAAAAAAGCAAGAGATGTGCTGAAACAACAAGAGAAGTGCAGAAAGAAGCAAGCAAGGTGCAGAAAGAGGCAAGAAAAGTGAAGAAAGGGGCACGAGAGGTGCAGAACCAGGCAAGAGATGTACAGAAAGAGGCAGGAGAAGTGCAGAAAGACGCAAGAGAGGTGCTGAAAGAGGCAACAGAGGTGCATAAAGAGGGAAGAGGGGTGCAAAAAGAGGAAGAAAGATACAGAAAGAATCAAGAAAAATGCAGAAAGAGGCAAGAGAGGTGCAGAAAGAAGCAAGACAAGTGCAGAAAGAAACAAGTGAGGTGCAGAAAGAAGCAAGTGAGGTGCAGAAAGAAGCAATAGAAGTGATGAAAGATGCATGAGAGGTGCAGAAAGAAACAAGAGAGGTACAGAAAGAAGCATGAGAAGTGCAAAAAGAGGCAAGAGAAGTGCGGAAAGAAGCATGAGAAGTGCAAAAAGAGGCAAGAGAAGTGCAGAAAGAAACAAGAGAGGTGCAAAAAGAGGTAAGAGAAGTGCAGAAAGAAGCAAGAGAGGTACAGAAAGAAGCAAGAGATGTGCAGAAAGAAGCAAGAGAAGTGCAGAAAAAAGCAGCAGATGTGCAGAAAGAAGCAGGAAAGGTGGAAAAAGAGGCAAGAGAGGTGAAGAAAGAGGGAAGAGAAGTGCAGAAAGAAGCATGAAAACTGCAGAAAGAGGAAGAAAGTTGCAGAATGAGGAAGAAAGGCACAGAAACAAGCAAGAGAAGTGCAGAATAAAGCAATAGATGTGCAGAAAAAATCAAGAGAGGTGCATAAAGAAGCAAGAGAGGTACAGAAAGAAGAGAGTGAGGTGCAGAAAGAGGTAAGAGGTGCAGAAAGAGGCAAGAGAGGTGCAGAATGTGGTAAGAGAGGTACAGAAAGAAGAGAGTGAGGTGTAGAAAGAGGCAAGAGAGGTGCAGAAAGAGGCAAGAGAGGTGCAGAAAGCAGTAAGAGAGGTACAGAAAGAAGCAAGAAAGGTGCAGAAAGAAGCAAGAGCGGTGCAGAAAGAGGCAAGAGAGGTTCAGAAAGAGTCAAGAGAGGTGCAGAAAGAGGCAAGAGGGGTACAGAAAGAAGCAGGAGATGTGCAGAAAGAAGCAAGAGAAGTGCAGAAAGAAGCAAGAGAAGGCAGAAAGGCAGGAGGGTGCAGAAAGAAGCATGAGAGGTACAGAAAGAAGCAAGAGAGGTGCAGAAAGAGGCGGGAGGTGCAGAAAGAGGTAAGAAATGTACAGAAAGAGGCAAGAGGGGTGCAGAAAGAGGCAAGAGAGGTGCAGAAAGAGGCAAGACAGGGGCAGAAAGAGGCAAGACAGGCATGGAAACAGGCAACAGAGGTGCAGAAACAGGTAACAGAGGTGCAGAAAGAGTCAACAGAGGTTCAGAAAGAGGGAAGACAGGTGCAGAAAGAGGCAAGAGGGGTGCAGAAAGAAGCAAGAGAGGTGCAGAAAAAAGCAAGAGAAGTGCAGAAAGAAGCAACAGATGTACAGAAAGAGGTAAGAGGGGTGCAGAAAAAACAAGAAATGTGCTGAAACAAGCAAGAGAAGTGCAGAAAGAAGCAAGCAAGGTGCGGAAAGAGGCAAGGAAAGTGAAGAAAGGGGCAAGGGAGGTACAGAACCAGGTGCAGAAAGAAGCAAGAGAGGTACAGAAAGAAGAAAAAGAGGTGTAGAATGAGTCAAGAGAAATGCAGAAAAAGGCAAGAGAGGTGCAGAAAAAGAAAAGAAAAGTGCAGAAAGAAGCAAGAGAGTTGCAGAAAGAGGCAAGAGAGGGGCAAAAAGAGGAAAGAAAAGTACAGAAACAGGCAGGAGAGGTGTAGAAACAGGCAACACAGGTGCAGAAACAGGAAACAGAGGTGCAGAAAGAGGCAAAAGGGGTGCAGAAAGAAGCAAGAGAAGTGCAGAAAGAAGCAACAGATGTACAGAAAGAGGTAATAGGGGTGCAGAAAAAAGCAAGAGATGCACTGAAACAAGCAAGAGAGGTGCAGAACCAGGCAAGAAAGGTACAGAAAAAGGCAAGAGAAGTGCAGAAACAGGCAAGAAAGGTGCTGAAAGAGGTATGAGAGGCACAGAAAGAAGCAAGAGAGGTACAGAAAGAAGCAAGAGAGTTGCAGAAAGAGGAAAGAGAAGTGCAAAAAGAGGTAAGAGAGGTGGAGAAAGAGGCAAGAGAAATGCAGAAAGAAGCAAGAGAGGTGCAGAAAGAAGCAAGAGAGGTGTAGAAAGAAGCAAGAGAAGTGCAGAAAAAAGCAGGAGAGGTGCAGAAAGAGGAAGAAATGTGCACAAAGAAGCAAGAGAGGTGCAGAAAGAAGAGAGTGAGGTGCAGAGTGAGGCAAGAGAGGTGAAGAAAAAGGCAAGAAAAGTGAAGAGGCAAGAGAAGTGTAGATAGACGCAAAAGAGGTACAGAAAGAAGCAAGAGATGTGCAGAAAGAAGCAAGAGGATTGCAGAAAGAAGCAAGAGAGGTGCATAAAGAAGAAGAAAGGTGCAGAAAGAGGCAACAGGAGTGCAGAAAGAGGCAAGATATGTGCAGAAAGTAGAAGAAAGGTGCAGAAAGGAGCAAGAGAAATGCATAAAGTGGCAAAAGAGGTCCAGAAAGAAGCAAGTGAAGTGAAGAAAGATGCAAGAGAGGTGCAGAAAGAGGCAAGAGAAGTGCAGAAAGAAGGAACAGACGTGCAGAAAGAGGCAAGAGAAGTGCAGAAAGAGGCAAAAAAGGTGCAGAAAGAGACAAGAGAGGTGCAGAAAGAGGCAAGAAAGGTGCAAAAAGAGGCAAGAGGGGTGCAGAAAGGAGCAACAGACGTACAAAAAGAAGCAAGAGAAGTGCAGAAAGAGGCAAGAGAAGTGCAGAAAGAGGCAAAAGAGGTGCAGAAAGAGGCAAGAGAAGTGCAGAAAGATGCAAGAGAGTTGCAGAAAGAGACAAGAGAGGTGCAGAAAGAGGGAAGTGGTGTGCATAAAAAAGCAAGAGATGTGCTGAAACAACAAGAGAAGTGCAGAAAGAAGCAAGCAAGGTGCAGAAAGAGGCAAGAAAAGTGAAGAAAGGGGCACGAGAGGTGCAGAACCAGGCAAGAGATGTACAGAAAGAGGCAGGAGAAGTGCAGAAAGACGCAAGAGAGGTGCTGAAAGAGTCAACAGAGGTGCATAAAGAGGGAAGAGGGGTGCAAAAAGAGGAAGAAAGATACAGAAAGAATCAAGAGAAATGCAGAAAGAGGCAAGAGAGGTGCAGAAAGAAGCAAGACAAGTGCAGAAAGAAACAAGTGAGGTGCAGAAAGAAGCAAGTGAGGTGCAGAAAGAAGCAATAGAAGTGATGAAAGATGCATGAGAGGTGCAGAAAGAAACAAGAGAGGTACAGAAAGAAGCATGAGAAGTGCAAAAGAGGCAAGAGAAGTGCGGAAAGAAGCATGAGAAGTGCAAAAAGAGGCAAGAGAAGTGCAGAAAGAAGCAAGAGAGGTGCAAAAGAGGTAAGAGAAGTGCAGAAAGAAGCAAGAGAGGTACAGAAAGAAGCAAGAGATGTGCAGAAAGAAGCAAGAGAAGTGCAGAAAAAAGCAGCAGATGTGCAGAAAGAAGCAGGAAAGGTGGAAAAAGAGGCAAGAGAGGTGAAGAAAGAGGGAAGAGAAGTGCAGAAAAAAGCATGAAAACTGCAGAAAGAGGAAGAAAGTTGCAGAATGAGGAAGAAAGGCACACAAACAAGCAAGAGAAGTGCAGAATGAAGCAATAGATGTGCAGAAAAAATCAAGAGAGGTGCATAAAGAAGCAAGAGAGGTACAGAAAGAAGAGAGTGAGGTGCAGAAAGAGGTAAGAGGTACAGAAAGAGGCAAGAGAGGTGCAGAATGTGGTAAGAGAGGTACAGAAAGAAGCAAGAAAGGTGGATAAAGAAGCAAGAGAGGTACAGAAAGAAGCAAGAGCGGTGCAGAAAGAGGCAAGAGAGGTTCAGAAAGAGTCAAGAGAGGTGCAGAAAGAGGCAAGAGGGGTACAGAAAGAAGCAGGAGATGTGCAGAAAGAAGCAAGAGAAGTGCAGAAAGAAGCAAGAGAAGGCAGAAAGGCAGGAGCGGTGCAGAAAGAAGCATGAGAGGTACAGAAAGAAGCAAGAGAGGTGCAGAAAGAGGCGGGAGGTGCAGAAAGAGGTAAGAAATGTACAGAAAGAGGCAAGAGGGGTGCAGAAAGAGGCAAGAGAGGTGCAGAAAGAGGCAAGACAGGGGCAGAAAGAGGCAAGATAGGCATGGAAACAGGCAATAGAGGTGCAGAAACAGGTAACAGAGGTGCAGAAAGAGTCAACAGAGGTTCAGAAAGAGGGAAGACAGGTGCAGAAAGAGGCAAGAGGGGTGCAGAAAGAAGCAAGAGAGGTGCAGAAAAAAGCAAGAGAAGTGCAGAAAGAAGCAACAGATGTACAGAAAGAGGTAAGAGGGGTGCAGAAAAAAACAAGAAATGTGCTGAAACAAGCAAGAGAAGTGCAGAAAGAAGCAAGCAAGGTGCGGAAAGAGGCAAGGAAAGTGAAGAAAGGGGCAAGGGAGGTACAGAACCAGGTGCAGAAAGAAGCAAGAGAGGTACAGAAAGAAGAAAAAGAGGTGTAGAATGAGTCAAGAGAAATGCAGAAAGAGGCAAGAGAGGTGCAGAAAAAGGCAAGAAAAGTGCAGAAAGAAGCAAGAGAGTTGCAGAAAGAGGCAAGAGAGGGGCAAAAAGAGGCAAGACAGGGGCAGAAAGAGGCAAGAAAAGTACAGAAACAGGCAGGAGAGGTGTAGAAACAGGCAACACAGGTGCAGAAACAGGAAACAGAGGTGCAGAAAGAGGCAAAAGGGGTGCAGAAAGAAGCAAGAGAAGTGCAGAAAGAAGCAACAGATGTACAGAAAGAGGTAATAGGGGTGCAGAAAAAAGCAAGAGATGCACTGAAACAAGCAAGAGAGGTGCAGAACCAGGCAAGAGAGGTACAGAAAGAGGCAAGAGAAGTGCAGAAACAGGCAAGAAAGGTGCTGAAAGAGGTATGAGAGGCACAGAAAGAAGCAAGAGAGGTACAGAAAGAAGCAAGAGAGTTGCAGAAAGAGGAAAGAGAAGTGCAAAAAGAGGTAAGAGAGGTGGAGAAAGAGGCAAGAGAAGTGCAGAAAGAAGCAAGAGAGGTGCAGAAAGAAGCAAGAGAGGTGTAGAAAGAAGCAAGAGAAGTGCAGAAAAAGCAGGAGAGGTGCAGAAAGAGGAAGAAATGTGCACAAAGAAGCAAGAGAGGTGCAGAAAGAAGAGAGTGAGGTGCAGAGTGAGGCAAGAGAGGTGAAGAAAGAGGCAAGAAAAGTGAAGAGGCAAGAGAAGTGTAGATAGACGCAAAAGAGGTACAGAAAGAAGCAAGAGATGTGCAGAAAGAAGCAAGAGGATTGCAGAAAGAAGCAAGAGAGGTGCATAAAGAAGAAGAAAGGTGCAGAAAGAGGCAACAGGAGTGCAGAAAGAGGCAAGATATGTGCAGAAAGTAGAAGAAAGGTGCAGAAAGGAGCAAGAGAAATGCATAAAGCGGCAAAAGAGGTCCAGAAAGAAGCAAGTGAAGTGAAGAAAGATGCAAGAGAGGTGCAGAAAGAGGCAAGAGAAGTGCAGAAAGAAGGAACAGACGTGCAGAAAGAGGCAAGAGAAGTGCAGAAAGAGGCAAAAGAGGTGCAGAAAAAGACAAGAGAGGTGCAGAAAGAGGCAAGAAAGGTGCAAAAAGAGGCAAGAGGGGTGCAGAAAGGAGCAAGAGACGTACAAAAAGAAGCAAGAGAAGTGCAGAAAGAGGCAAGAGAAGTGCAGAAAGAGGCAAGAGAGGTGCAGAAAGAGGCAAGAGAAGTGCAGAAAGATGCAAGAGAGTTGCAGAAAGAGACAAGAGAGGTGCAGAAAGAGGGAAGAGGGGTGAAGAAAAAGAAAGAAAGGTGCAGAAAGAATCAAGAGAAATGCAGAAAGAGGCAAGAGAGGTGCAGAAAGAAGCAGGAGAAGTACAGAAAGAAGCAAGTGAGGTGCAGAAAGAAGCAAGTGAGGTGCAGAAAAAGGCAATAGAAGTGATGAAAGAGGCAAGAGAGGTGCAGAAAGAAGCGAGTGAGGTGCAGAAAGAAGCATGAGAAGTGCAAAAAGAGGCAAGAGAGGTGCAGGAAGAGGCAAGAGAAGTGCAGAAGAAGCAAGAGAGGTGCAGAAAGATGCAAGAGAGGTACAGAAAGAAGCAAGAGAAGTGCAGTAAAAAGCAGGATAGGTGCAGAAAGAAGGAAGAGAGGTGCAGAAAGAGGCAAGAGAGGTGAAGAAAGAGGAAGGAGAAGTGCAGAAAGAAGCAGGAGAACTGAAGAAAGAGGAAGAAAGTTTCAGAAAGAGGAAGAAAGGCACACAAAGAAGCAAGAGAAGTGCAGAATGAAACAAGAGATGTGCAGAAAAAAGCAAGAGAGGTGCAGAAAGAAGCAAGATAGGTACATAAAGAAGAGAGTGAGGTGCAGAAAGAGGCAAGAGAAGTGCAGAAAGAGGCAAGGGAGATGCAGAAAGCAGTAAGAGAGGTACAGAAAGAAGCAAGAGAGGTAAAGAAAGAAGCGAGAGCGGTGCAGAAATAGGCAAGAGAGGTGCAGAAAGAGGCAAAAGACGTGCACAAAGAAGCAACAGAGGTGCAGAAAGAGGCAAGAGAAGTGCAGAAAGAAGTGAGAAGTGCACAAAGAGAGGTACAGAAAGAGGCAAGAGAGGTGCAGAAAGAGGTAAGAGAGGTACAGAAAGAAGCATGGAAGGTGGGGAAAGAAGCAAGAGAGGTGCAAAAATAAGCAAGAGAGGTGAAAAAAGAGGCAAGAGAGGTGCAAAAAGAAGCAAGAGAGGTGCAGAAAGAAGCATGAGAAGTGCAAAAAGAGGCAAGAGAAGTGCAGAAAGAAGCAAGAGAGGTACAGAAAGAAGCAATAGAGGAGTAGAAAGAAGCAAGAGAAGTGCAGAAAAAAGCAGGAGAGGTGCAGAAAGAAGCAAGAGAGGTGCAGAAAGAGGCAAGAGAGGTGAGGGGAAGAGGGAAGCAAAGTGCAGAAAGAAGCATGAGAACTGCAGAAAGAGAAAGAAAGTTGCAGAAAGAGGAAGAAAGGCACACAAAGTAGCAAGAGAAGTGCAGAATGAAGCAAGAGATGTGCAAAAAGAAGCAAGAGAGGTGCAGAAAGAAGCAAGAGAGTTACAGAAAGAAGAGAGTGAGGTGTAGAAAGAGGCAAGAGAGGTGCAGAAAGAGGCAAGAGAGGTGCAGAAAGCAGTAAGAGAGGTACAGAAAGAAGCAAGAAAGGTGCAGAAAGAAGCAAGAGAGGTAAAGAAAAAAGCAAGAGAGGTGAAAAAAGGGGCAAGAGAGGTGCATAAAGAGGCAAAAGAAGTGCAAAAAGTAGCAACATAGGTGCAGAAAGAGGTAAGAGAAGTGCAGAAAGAGGCGAGAGGTGCAGAAAGAGGTAAGAGAGATACAGAAAGAAGCAAGAAGGGTTCAGAAAGAGGCAAGAGAGGTGCAGAAAGAGGCAAGACAGGGTCAGAAAGAGGCAAGACAGGCATGGAAACAGGCAAGAGAGGTGCAGAAACAGGCAACAGAGGTGCAGAAACAGTCAACAGAGGTGCAGAAAGAAGGAAGACGAGTGCAGAAATAGGCAAGAGGTGTGCAGAAAGAAGCATGCGAAGTGCAGAAAAAGCAAGAGAAGTGCAGAAAGAAGCAACAGATGTACAGAAAGAGGTAAGTGGGGTGCAGAAAAAGCAAGAGATGTGCTGAAACAACAAGAGAAGTGCAGAAAGAAGCAAGCAAGGTGCAGAAAGAGGCAAGAAAAGTGAAGAAAGGGGCACGAGAGGTGCAGAACCAGGCAAGAGATGTACAGAAAGAGGCAGGAGAAGTGCAGAAAGACGCAAGAGAGGTGCTGAAAGAGGCAACAGAGGTGCATAAAGAGGGAAGAGGGGTGCAAAAGAGGAAGAAAGATACAGAAAGAATCAAGAGAAATGCAGAAAGAGGCAAGAGAGGTGCAGAAAGAAGCAAGACAAGTGCAGAAAGAAACAAGTGAGGTGCAGAAAGAAGCAAGTGAGGTGCAGAAAGAAGCAATAGAAGTGATGAAAGATGCATGAGAGGTGCAGAAAGAAACAAGAGAGGTACAGAAAGAAGCATGAGAAGTGCAAAAAGAGGCAAGAGAAGTGCAGAAAGAAGCAAGAGAGGTGCAAAAAGAGGTAAGAGAAGTGCAGAAAGAAGCAAGAGAGGTACAGAAAGAAGCAAGAGATGTGCAGAAAGAAGCAAGAGAAGTGCAGAAAAAAGCAGGAAAGGTGGAAAAAGAGGCAAGAGAGGTGAAGAAAGAGGGAAGAGAAGTGCAGAAAGAAGCATGAAAACTGCAGAAAGAGGAAGAAAGTTGCAGAATGAGGAAGAAAGGCACACAAACAAGCAAGAGAAGTGCAGAATGAAGCAATAGATGTGCAGAAAAAATCAAGAGAGGTGCATAAAGAAGCAAGAGAGGTACAGAAAGAAGAGAGTGAGGTGCAGAAAGAGGTAAGAGGTGCAGAAAGAGGCAAGAGAGGTGCAGAATGTGGTAAGAGAGGTACAGAAAGAAGCAAGAAAGGTGGATAAAGAAGCAAGAGAGGTGCAGAAAGAGGCAAGAGAGGTTCAGAAAGAGTCAAGAGAGGTGCAGAAAGAGGCAAGCGGGGTACAGAAAGAAGCAGGAGATGTGCAGAAAGAAGCAAGAGAAGTGCAGAAAGAAGCAAGAGAAGGCAGAAAGGCAGGAGCGGTGCAGAAAGAAGCATGAGAGGTACAGAAAGAAGCAAGAGAGGTGCAGAAAGAGGCGGGAGGTGCAGAAAGAGGTAAGAAATGTACAGAAAGAGGCAAGAGGGGTGCAGAAAGAGGCAAGAGAGGTGCAGAAAGAGGCAAGACAGGGGCAGAAAGAGGCAAGACAGGCATGGAAACAGGCAATAGAGGTGCAGAAACAGGTAACATAGGTGCAGAAAGAGTCAACAGAGGTTCAGAAAGAGGGAAGACAGGTGCAGAAAGAGGCAAGAGGGGTGCAGAAAGAAGCAAGAGAGGTGCAGAAAAAAGCAAGAGAAGTGCAGAAAGAAGCAACAGATGTACAGAAAGAGGTAAAAGGGGTGAAGAAAAAAACAAGAAATGTGCTGAAACAAGCAAGAGAAGTGCAGAAAGAAGCAAGCAAGGTGCGGAAAGAGGCAAGGAAAGTGACGAAAGGGGCAAGGGAGGTACAGAACCAGGTGCAGAAAGAAGCAAGAGAAGTACAGAAAGAAGAAAAAGAGGTGTAGAATGAGTCAAGAGAAATGCAGAAAGAGGCAAGAGAGGTGCAGAAAAAGGCAAGACAAGTGCAGAAAGAAGCAAGAGAGTTGCAGAAAGAAGCAATAGAGGTGCATAAATAAGCAAGAGAAGTGCACAAAAAAGCAGGACAGGTGCAGAAAGAGGAGGAAATGTGGAGGAAGAGGCAAGAGAGGTGCAAAAAGAAGCAAGAGAGGTGCAGAAAGAAGCATGAGAAGTGCAAAAAGAGGCAAGAGAAGTGCAGAAAGAAGCAAGAGAGGTACAGAAAGAAGCAATAGAGGAGTAGAAAGAAGCAAGAGAAGTGCAGAAAAAAGTAGGAGAGGTGCAGAAAGAAGCAAGAGAAGGCAGAAAGGCAGGAGCGGTGCAGAAAGAAGCATGAGAGGTACAGAAAGAAGCAAGAGAGGTGCAGAAAGAGGCGGGAGGTGCAGAAAGAGGTAAGAAATGTACAGAAAGAGGCAAGAGGGGTGCAGAAAGAGGCAAGAGAGGTGCAGAAAGAGGCAAGACAGGGGCAGAAAGAGGCAAGACAGGCATGGAAACAGGCAATAGAGGTGCAGAAAGAGTCAACAGAGGTTCAGAAAGAGGGAAGACAGGTGCAGAAAGAGGCAAGAGGGGTGCAGAAAGAAGCAAGAGAGGTGCAGAAAAAAGCAAGAGAAGTGCAGAAAGAATCAACAGATGTACAGAAAGAGGTAAGAGGGGTGAAGAAAAAAACAAGAAATGTGCTGAAACAAGCAAGAGAAGTGCAGAAAGAAGCAAGCAAGGTGCGGAAAGAGGCAAGGAAAGTGACGAAAGGGGCAAGGGAGGTACAGAACCAGGTGCAAAAAGAAGCAAGAGAGGTACAGAAAGAAGAAAAAGAGGTGTAGAATGAGTCAAGAGAAATGCAGAAAGAGGCAAGAGAAGTGCAGAAAAAGGCAAGAAAAGTGCAGAAAGAAGCAAGAGAGTTGCAGAAAGAAGCAATAGAGGTGCATAAATAAGCAAGAGAAGTGCACAAAAAAGCAGGACAGGTGCAGAAAGAGGAGGAAATGTGGAGGAAGAGGCAAGAGAGGTGAAGAAAGAAGGAAGAGAAGTTCAGAAAGAAGCAAGAGTACTGCAGAAAGAGGAAAAAAGTTGCAGGAAGAAGAAGAAAGGCACAGAAAGGATCACTGATACAATATCGACTCCTAAAACCTCGACCTACAAAAAAAGCACGGAAAAAATATCGAGACAAAAATATCGACACCCTATACTTAAACAAGAAATTACACAAACATCGATAAAAATATATCGTCTATAAAAATATTAATAACAAAAATATCAACAACAAAAATATAGTCAACAAAAATATCGATAACATTAAAATAAAATTAAACACTCCAAAAATATCGATATTAACAACATTGACTACACAAATATCGATAAAATACATATAAACTATTTCGAAAATAACATTTAAAGTTAAAAAATGCTATTTACAATTATATAATTAAATCACATATCCCAATTACTTAAAATAAACTATAACAAGATATATAAAAAATATTAAATAATTTAAAACAAATACTATTATAATACTAACACAAATAAATAAATAAATTAAAATGCAATATTAAATAAATATCCAAAGACCCGAAAATGAACTAAAATTTATATATATCATCTATAAATACTTTAAATTACATTTATTTACAAATATATATAAATAACAACAAAATATAACATAAATACAAACATTAAATAAACATATTGAAACTAATTAAAAGGTAAATGATTAATAATTCAAAAAAGGTATCTCGACCAATAAATTTAAACTAAACAAACACAAACCAATAGAAAACGTTAACTATTTAAATAAACACTATAAAAACAAAGAATTAATTAACGCAATTTTACCGTATATCGGCCAAACAAGGAGAAAGAGCATTACTTTGTGAGAGAGAGAACAGAGAAGAAAGAATAACTACATAAACAACTATTTTGAAATTTCTCCAACACAGTTAAGAACAAAACTTTATAACAAAATACAAATACTTCACCTTTTTTAATTTAATTAAGTAAAATCATTACATGTTTTTCTTTAAATATCACAGATTAAACTTCATTATAGATACACCTAGAAAATACAAGACAAAGATTTTCGTGCCCACAATATTTAACTCAAAATCATTAAAAATATAACAAAGTAAATATACAACTTAACCTACAAAGAAATTAAATTATTTTGATTTTTAAAACTGCCACAAAATTATACTAAACATCAACATCAACAAAAACCACTTCATCAACGAAAATTAGTAACTATGGGGCCCATTACGATGGCGGGCGGAAGCACAACCGCCGTGCTGGCGGATGCAAAAACCACCAGTTACCGCCGGCACGCAGCAGTCCACACGCCCGTCCAATTACGATGCGAAAAGTAGGCCAAACACCGCCGGCAAGCCAGCAACACCGTCCGCCATCAAAGTGCGCCCGTACATGTAGCGGCGCAGCCCAACTGACACACACCGTCCGACGAAACACGTCCCGCCCGGCGCATAAATTACGATGCCGCAAACAAACGGCTCCCATGGCCAAGAGATACCGTACGACAAACCGAAGCGGTAACACGGATGCCGAGCATGGACAACGAAGAAGCGGCTCCCCGAGCATGAATCCAGCACTGCAGGCACTCCCCATGCTTCTGCTGATGCACCACCAAGGATGCAACGTACCGCGGAGACGCAGGTAGGCACACACAGAACAAGTGCACGCAAACAGCGCACACAGTGCAAGGGCGAAAAAGCGGACAACCCCCACCAGCGCGTGTACACTACACATCCACCATCGCATCCACATATGACACACAGGCCAAATCGTAACATCGCAGAACACATGTGTACACACCACCTGGGACCAGGAACCAACCACCCCGTCACGGCCCCAAAGCGCCGATGACGCCGCCACACATGCGCACAACGCAGAGGCCAACCGCAGCGCCATGCATGCGTCGCACACAGACACAGGGACACAACCAAGCAGCACACACATCAGCCCCACCCCGAACGCACGTGACAGGCCGGCCACAGACATGTCCCCAACGCCCAATTCACGGACAACACCCAACGCCACACAACCGACGCACACATGTCAGTGAAGACACGCAACAGCAGGACACACCCCAGTGTAACAAACATGGCGTAGCACACAGCGGCGGCAACACCAACTAGGAGAAGCAGGGCCCCTTCGGGAAGAGGAACGCCAGTACCACACAGAAACACCCATACCACCCTGCACATATGAACAAGACATATAAAACGGAACACCAAAGAGCCCGGAGACCGACAACAGGTGGCCCAAGAATAACATTCACACACAAGGCCCAACGCAGAGCGGAAAGGCAGCCTGCCGCCCACACAAGGGAGAGCAGACAGCACTGAATGACCTTCCATTCCAACTCCGAAACCACAGCCCTACGACAGAAGCCGGTGAATACAGCCATTGTCCAAGAATAGACCAACACAGGCATGCCGAGGAGACCGACCACAGGGCAGATAGCGCATATCACAGAAGCACACAACGGACGGGGAAGAAAGAAGAAAACACTCCCCCATGTCGGCCACATGCAAGTTAATTGGAAGGAGTCACACAGCACTGACCTTGAACTGTCTGAGAAGCATGTGGGAAGAGGGCCCGTGTCCTCCAAACAAGCCAACAGAACACAAGTCCTGTCTCCCTACGACTACACAGAGCTCACAGCAACCCCGGAGCGTGCACATTGCAGACTGCACACACAGCCGGAGCACGCCACCTCAACGAACCGCTGCGAAATGGCAACCGCAACACACCTACCCAACTACGCCGAACAGCTCAAGCTGTACAAAACCAACCTGTTCCATACATTGGGATGCGATCTCCTGTCCCTGCTGAACGTAAGTTACCGACTGACTTACCGCATCACATTGTTCAGCTGCGTCATGCCCGTCTTCTACTGTCGGAGGTGTCCCTACCAGCATCCCGTCGAGATATGCCTCTCCAACCCGGCATGTCTGAAGGCAGACCTGCTACCACTACTCCTCCCTCTGGACGCACACGACAGGGCCTGCTCTGCCTATGGGGGCATGGCGTATGTGGCCAACATCGCACCCGCACTGAAATGGGACCACTGTGCCTCCACACGACGGATCATCGAGAACAGCTACATCGAATGACACCCAGCATGCCCCATCATGGTCCTCCAAGGGACAACTTACGAACAACACCTTGACAGCCACCATCCGCTACATTGGCTGGCAAACATGTACACCACCAATGACATGGAAGCCCTGCTGGACGGCATCGCATACCTGACAACCTGTAAATTCGTCGGACCACAACGCAGGTTCCCCGAGTGACCTATGATGTCCAACCCCGCACCCATGCTTAGCTTCCGCACGGACTGGCCAGTCACCACCACAACAGCCATACCAAACGACCGGCAACTGTAACCACACCATCAACGACATCGCCATGACATCGGATATGACCGGGACATGCACACTGTTCCCCATCACATCCAGGAACACCGCATGCATCGTGGGAGGCAGTGGCATGGGCTCTGTGTATCGCACCCACATGGACGGAACTGCACGAACAACCAGGACACGACATGGATCCAGCGCACATGGACACACACACCGCTCAGTGGACATGAATAGGTCGCCTGGAGTCTGTGGGTGCTGCACCCTCCCACCCCCGCCCCGGGAATCCCATACCAGGACCTTTGCATGGACGACAAGTGCATACAACAACAACACGACCCCAGTGACTGTGACATGTCCAGTAACCACCACAGTGCAACAACAAGTGGCACGCCGCTGCATGCACGCAAGCACATGCCCTGATGTCATCTCACATGCACGCGTGCATGAGGAACAACCGCAGCAAACCTGTCACATGGAACTGAGATGGACTGTGCCCATGATGCCAAGCGGTCTGGTAGGCTACATGTATACCGTCTGTGTCAAAGTCCGCAGCTCCGCAGCTATACGTAAATGTACATTAGCACAGCCTTGGCCAAGCAGATGTCACTCTGAAGCCCACATCCCACATGCAACAGCCAATCACATGTAACCCCACACCCTATCCCATTTGCAATCATGCTCAGTATATCCTCAACATGTATTCCGCTGCCAGTAGTGTCCACTATACTGCATCACAGAGGACAGAAGACACAATATAATGTTTGAAACCAAAACTGTCTCCGCTGACTCATTTCACAAGTACGAATGAGAGAGAATGAGAGTATGTGAAGTACACAGCAGTCGTGACATGACCATGTAGTCCACTGGTATTGGATGTCAACGCAAATGAGTAGCACTACTGTGGAAGACACACATGTGTCGTGTGAAGTCGTATGGACGCAGTGCTCAGGTGGGTGGGTGCGACGGGTAGATGCGCACATGCCAAGTTGGAGCACGCCGTGTTGGGAGGGGTCATGAACAGTACACCACCGCTTCCCTGGGCATTGTGAGAGGACACCTGTCGGGGGAGTGAACACGTGTGTGCACAGCAGCCGGGCACACGTACAAAGCGGTACCAGGCGCACCTCAGCCCACCCTCTGTGGACAAGCTGGATCCTGTTGTGCGCCCGCCATGCCCCTTGACAAGGCACACACAGCCCCAGTCGACCAGGTGTAACCCCAACATAGTCAATCCGCACAGGCGATACAGGGCACGGGATGGCAGTGGAGCATGGTGTGTGAGAGGTCTCCTCGCGCTCCTCCTGGTCATATCACGCAGGCAATAGAACCTCAACGTCTAGCATGGCACAAGTCACATGGAAGTGTAGGGGACGCACCACAGCACGAGCAGCACTGACGTCACGGGAGGTGGCTCGCACCATCCCATCCATTGCCCATCATACCAACCACACCACATGCCATTGCGACTAAGTGCAAGCGCGTGCGCCACCACCCCCGAGCCCTCCCCAGAGAGGCCAAAGAGTGAATGTGTGGGCCATCAGTCACAGACGGACGTGGCCTGGCCGCAAGGGCAGCCACAGCCAGTGGGTGTCGCAGGTGGCGGATCCGGAAGGCGAAGACTGTGATGCATAGTCCATGCAGGCCGGGTCTCCATTTGGGGCACCACGCAGGTGGACGGCGTCCCGCAACACATCATACCCTGAGACAGCCCACTCGTGCAACTGGACCCACACATACACTCCTTGCCCTCTCTGGTGCGAGCTTGGGGCTGCCTGTGCAAGCGCTAGCCTCGCAGGTGAGCATGCATATTGGGGGAGCGAGGGGAGGACATGAGGGCTGGGGCGAAGATGACTGTATCACTGTCAGTCAGTACAAGGGATGACCCAGATGTGGAAAGGAAGAGACGTGTCCCGTGTGTACTGCAACTAGTCGCCAATCCAACTACCCCCCATGTCCGGAATGTAAGCCCGCACCTAGGCCCGCCCATCCGCCACATCGAACATACCACCAGCACGACAACCTTCCCATTCGAAACACTGACTGGGGGTGGCGACCAGTGTACAATCATGTGTAGCCTACCCACGCGTACATGTGGGCCCTCCATGATCCATGTCACCTGCGGCAAAGTCATGACATGCGCAATGAGGGAAGTGAGGAGAGCTGTCCGCCCCACGCGCAGAAGGTGCATCAGCTCCACAGACCCAGCAGCGAGTCCAGCAGGGGTCACATGTGCAGGGGCAGCTGTGCCTGGTGTGAAGGCACATGCATATAGACAGCACATCGACCAATGTGTAGTCTGCCCACATCTACAGTCCATCATCATGCGGACATAGGAATTGAACACAGGGCAACACATCTTAGTTGGTGCACCCACCGTGACCAACAATGCGCAATCATCGACGTACCCGCCCTGTGCATGGCCCCCACCCAACGGAGGCACATCCAGTGCCACCATCCCACACACACAAGCCTACCACGGAACATGCTATGTCCAATGGTCAGTACAGAGTCAGCGCCCATCTGGTGGAACCTGAACAGGAGACACATGCACACACATGCCAGCTCCCACTATGTACGTCTGCCACCTGGCACGTGCAATGTAACCTCTCACCTGTGACGTGTGACTGCAAGCACACAGCCGTCTTGGCATGGGGCTGTCAATGTGGACACCTGTCAATGTTTCGGGAGGTGTGATCCGTACAGTGCTGTACATAGGGTGCAGTGCTGACACCCACTACTGTCTCATATCCCCTCGTGCCACAGGTCCCACTTGTTTTGGCCGCTCAGCCTGTGCCCACATCGTTGTCGTCGTGTGCCATACTCATCCAGCCGCGGAAGCAGTTCCATGCTCAGCAGACATTCATGTTGCCGTGGCGTTGCCGCTTGACGGATATGCAGTCAGTCCCCATCAGCACGCCCCGCAAGTCATTGGGGCCTAGATCCCCATGTGCATGCACATGGCAGTGGTTTGTATCACTAGCCATTGCCATTGTTGGGAGACCTGTGTAAGTGTATTGTGGCCGTGCCGTCCCAGCTTGACAGCTGGGCTGTGGCTCATGTGCTTGCTCAGTCATGTCAGTGATGTGTATGCGAAATTGCTATGTGTCGTGTTGCATTGACATGTGTCCTCTGCCATTGTCCCTAGGCGGAGACCGAACATTGACCGCCCATACCAATTGCTGGCGGACATGGACGATACAGAGGTTATTAGGAAGTTTCGGCTGGACAGGCCAACCCTGCATCGACTGTGTGCCATGTTAGAACCCCATCTCCGTCCCCGCAGGGTGTATCAGACTGCTGTCACCCCCACGGCTAAGGTGATGGCCGCCATGCATTTCTTCGCCACTGGGTCATTCCAGCACACAGTGGGCATTGGAGGAGGGATGTCCCAGCCCATGTTCAGCAAGGTGCTGAGGGATGTACTGGCAGCCATGATGCTGTACCGGAACAGGTACATCCGCTTCCCCAGGGCTCGTGAATTGGCGGCAGTGAAGGGTGCATTCTATGCCCTTGGCAGAATCCCACACGTCGTTGGAGCCATTGACTGCACACATGTCGGCCTTGTTCCACCACAGGCCACTGAGCACCTGTACCGCAACAGGAAGCACACGCACTCCCTGAATGTGCAAGTGGTGTGCCTTGCGGACATGGTGATCACCCACGTGTGTGCAAAGTTCCCAGGCTCGGCCCATGACGCACACATCATGCGCAACAGCATCTTTCCACGACTGATGTCCAATATGCAACAGGATCGTGCCTGTATTGTCGGTGAGTATGTGGAGTGGTGTAGCGTGCTGGCTGTGCGATGCTGTCCCCTGTCCAGTTGGATTAGCAACGGTTCTCTGTGTCCCTCACACCCAGGTGACTCTGCGTATCCGAATGGGGCATGGCTGCTCAGTCCATTGAGGAATCCTCGCACCCCAGCAGACGATCGCTACAATGAGGCACATGGGAGGACCAGACGTGTGGTCGAGCGTACCTTTGGCCTCCTCAAGTCCAGGTTCAGGTGCCTGGACCGCACCGGGGTGCGCTGGCGTACTCCCCACAGAAGGTGTGCCGGATAGTGGTGGCGTGCTGCATGCTGCACAATCTGGCCATTCGGAAGCAGATCCCCCTCATCGTGGATGACGGAGATCAACCAGGGCCCCAGCCCGCAGACCAGGACAGCTCGAGTGAGGAGGACAGCGGAGAGGAGGAAGCTGGTAATGTGCGGCAGCAGCTCATCGCCCGCTACTTCACTTGACGGTGAGTGTCCATGTACGACGGCTGATGTGGCTGTATCTGTGCAGGTGTGTGTGTGCTGTGTCAGGGTGGCCGTTTGTTCACTGCGTGCTGTGTGTCAACGCTCCATGGCCAGGGTAGTATGCCACTGTTGGTGGCTGTGGCATTGTGCCCTATTGCTCTGTGCGATGTGTGTACATTGCTTGTAGTTGTTGACATGTACTGTGTGATGGGTGTGTGACACACTCATTGAATGTGCTCCTGTTCTGTCTCCCACCCCTAGGTCCCTACAGGCCCTCCGGATTCAATTGCCATGCCACGCATCAGGTGCCTTTCCGCCCAAGGTGGCCGTTGTATTCCGTACAAATAAGACACAGGGCACAAACAGCAGTTAGTGAAAAAGGTGCATTTATTACAAACTGTGACATGTGATTGTGTGTAAGGTGATGACAAAAGTGGTGCGTGCAGTGACAATGAGCTGTCGGTCATGGCTGCGTGATGATCAGGGTGTACCCACTGGTTCTATGTCCATAGTCCAACACACACATGCCATCCAGATGGCTGTGTGGAGTGGGATCGTAGTCCAAGTCAATGCAGTGGCTGGTCAAGGAAGGCTGGCGGAAGGCTGGCTGGCTGCCTCACTTGCGTTTGGAGCGTGCGAAGTCCTCCCGGGAGATCTGTTTCCACTTCGGACGGCCCCTTCCACGTTTGCGAGGGGGGTGCCTGCTTGCGACATGCTGGTGGTTGAGGTGTGATCACTGGCTGTGGACGCAGGGGAACTGGACACTGCTGCTCCACCCTGCGCCCCGGCAGGTGGTGGCGGAGGGGAGCTGCTGTCCCTGGCTGTGACCTCACCGCCACCACCAGCTGTCCCATGAGGTCCACGATTTGGCCCATACGGGCGTCCATGGACCTCAGCACCCCCAGCACCTCACGCGTGTCTGAAGCAGACCGGACCCATTGTCCTTGGGCCTCTTCATAGGCCCCAAGGACTCTGGCCATGTGAGGCAGGGCATGGCTCCCAGGGGAGGCTGGCGTTTCCCTGACCCTGCTCCTCCTACCAGTCCTGCTGCCACCGGCCTGCCCACTAGCCACATTGCTCACCACGGTCCTCGCTGTGGCTCCCAGGGTGGATCCAGTCGTCCGGGCCACCACCTGCGCTGGGGCTGGTGCCAGCGAAGACGTGGCGGTGGTGGCGGCGGTGGTGGTTGGTGCGGCGATGGTGGCGGTTGCGGCAGTGGTAGTGGCCACAATGACCGTGGGTGTGGCCGCAACGACAGTGGCAGCAGGGGGCTGGGAATGTTCAGCAGCCCTGGATGATGGGTTGGTGGGTAGGAGGGGTCCTGGGGAGCGGCTGGGCCCTGCCACACCAGATGGGCCTGCTTGGTGGTCCGTGTCCGAAGAGGAGGACAGATCCTCCAGATCCGTGTGTCCTCGTTGGGGGCTTGTAGGCTGGCTGTGCTGGCTGCTGGCTCCATCCCCAGCATCCAGCAGTTCGTCACCTGTGGAGAGAATGAGATTTGTTATTGTGTTGCACCTGGCGAAGTATGTATTTGTCGTCTGACATTGACAGTTCGTGCAATCTCGTACATGGGTTTCCCGGAGGCGTGTGTGTGGCTGTAGCATCTGTAGTTGTGTGTGCTTGGCAATGGGACTGTGTGCTGTGCACATGTGGCATGGGACGGATTGGCCATGCCGATGGGTGTGTTGCTGTGCCCCTACTTATTGTGACTCTGGTGTATGCGGGCTCCTGGCCCATCCTGGGTCTGGTTTGTACTTTGCTTTTGGTGTTCAGATGGGACGCTTAGGAACGCATATGGCAACATGGGGGCCATGCCCCAGATTCGCATTTGGGAGGGGATATGCTTATGGGGTTCAAATGGAACGCTTAGGAACGCATATGGCAACATGGGGGCCATGCCCCAGATTCGCATTTGGGAGGGGATATGCTTTTGGGGTTCAAATGGAACGCTTAGGAACGCATATGGCAACATTGGGGCCATGCCCCAGATTCGCATTTGGGAGGGGATATGCTTTTGGGGTTCAAATGGAACGCTTAGGAACGCATATGGCAACATGGGGGCCATGCCCCAGATTCGCATTTGGGAGGGGATATGCTTTTGGGGTTCAAATGGAACGCTTAGGAACGCATATGGCAACATGGGGGCCATGCCCCAGATTTGCATTTGGGAGGGGATATGCTTTTGGGGTTCAAATGGAACGCTTAGGAACGCATATGGCAACATGGGGGCCATGCCCCAGATTCGCATTTGGGAGGGGATATGCTTTTGGGGTTCAAATGGAACGCTTAGGAACGCATATGGCAACATGGGGGCCATGCCCCAGATTCGCATTTGGGAGGGGATATGCTTTTGGGGTTCAAATGGAACGCTTAGGAACGCATATGGCAACATGGGGGCCATGCCCCAGATTCGCATTTGGGAGGGGATATGCTTTTGGGGTTCAAATGGAACGCTTAGGAACGCATATGGCAACATGGGGGCCATGCCCCAGATTCGCATTTGGGAGGGGATATGCTTTTGGGGTTCAAATGGAACGCTTAGGAACGCATATGGCAACATGGGGGCCATGCCCCAGATTCGCATTTGGGAGGGGATATGCTTTTGGGGTACATGCTGTGAGCCATGGGTGCCGAACGTGACATGTGTTGTGGCAGCATGACAGTGCATGGTTTGAGGTGTGTGCATGCTTGACATGGCCTGCATATTTGCTGTCTGTTGTGATTACTGGACATGGCATTGGACGCATCGTTATGAGTGAGTGATAGTTGTGTGCCAGCCAACGTATTGCAGTTGTCCCATCTCCTTGGTGTGCGTGCTGCCCTGTGCCATGTGCATCACTGCAGTGCTCGGGGGGGTGTGGCCCATGTTGTGTGTTGTTGCTCACAGTGTGTCGTGCGCTTAATTGACTTCTGGCACATGGTTGGTCATGGGCATGTGTCTTAGCGTGACTGCTGTATGTGTGGCAGCTGTGCGGATGACATGCCTTTCATGAGACTGGGGCTGACGGATGGGATGGATGGTATGTTGTATGTGCATGGTGTGTCTGTGAGTTTGATGGGTTCAGTGGTGTTCGTGTGCATTTATGTTGTTCCGCTCTGTTGCGTCTAGTGTTGTTTGTCTTACATAGGCGTAGTTGTGGGGTGTGTGGTTGACAGGCAGTAGGGGCTACATGGACAGGACTTCAATGGTGTTTCGGTTGTGTGTGATGAGTTGCACAGTGGCTGCCGTGTGGGACTATATTCAGTGTGGCTTGTGCATGCAGACGTGGCTCCTTGGGTGTTGCTATGTCTGTGATGGGTCATGTGGGGTGTGAGTCTGTTGTTCATGTCCGTGTGCACATTGTTCACTTGTTCGTGACGGTGGGCGGTGCTGCGTGTTCGTCTGCTACGTGACATGTCCCATGTGTTGGTCGTGTTATGGTCCTCATGCCTCCAGTAATCCAGCCCTGTCCAGTTTCCCACCTGCAAGTTGTTCGTGCGTGCACTGTACTGGATGCCACATGGCTCTAAGCGGGGGGTGCTCCATGTTGCAGGTCTGTGGGGGGGGGTGTTGTGGGTCGTGGGGGTGGCTGGACACCCACTGACACCGATTGCTGTGGACCGTGATGTCTGCCTTTCGGCTGTCGCTGTGCACTGCGGTGGCTGACACGTGGCTGTGGGGTGTGGGGGATGCTCCTCCTTGCTGTGCTGTGGGACTGGGGCCTGGTGTGTGTTGTACTTGGGCTGTCCACCGTCCCACCCACTGCACTTTGTGTTCCTGCCACTTACCTGTTACTTGTCGGTTAGTGCAGCTGTGGCGGACACATGGGTGTGGTGGGTGCTCGTTGTGGCGCTTCTGGCATATTTGGGGACCTGTTGGTGGTTACGTGGCTGGCTTAGTGTACACATGTCCCCACGCATCTTACAGTTGTTCGGTTTGGGCTGTGTGTGGTAGTGTCTGTTGCATGTGTGTGTGATGTGTTGTGTATTGTGTGCTGGACATGGGGGTGTTTGTCCCTGGGAGCTGTGGCATGGTAGTTGCGCATGTGAGTACATAGCGGTGTGCTGGTATACATTAGTTTGTACTTACCAGCCTCCACTCCCCTGCTAATCCGGCGAGGATCTCCGGATGTATTACGACTCGCACCTTCTCCTCCCACGCTTTGAAGGTCTTAAAGAGCGCGGGATTCCCTCCGCCAGTGACGGCAGCCAGCTCTCTGTTTTTGCCCTCCTTCTTCTTGACCAGGCTCTTTACGTCATTCCAACGTTTGTTAATTTCGACTCTGTTCCTGGGCAGGGTCCCGACTGCATTGACCTGGTCTACGATCCGGTTCCACATTCTGTTTCTGGTGGCTAGTGGTGTGTGCTGGACCATGTTCCCATAGATTTGTGGGTACACCTTGATGATCTCGTCGACCATGACCGTCAGCTCCATGGGCGTGAACTTGGGCATTCTTTGTGGTGCCATGGTGTTTGTGGTGCTGGTGCGGTGTGTGTTGTGTAATGTGCAGGGGGTTTGTGGTGCCGGTGTTTGGTGGTGGTGGTGGTGGTGGTGGTGGTGGTGGTGGTGGTGGTGGTTGTGATGTGTGCGTTTCTGTGGTGTGCTGCTGTCCTTGCTGTGTCACTGTGTCCTCTCCTCTCCTCTCTGGTTTGCAATGTAGCAAGGGGTTGTGGTCTGTGGGAGTGCTGCTTTTGTACTCACCTATGTGGGTGTGTCCTCATGGTCTGTTGTTTTCAGGTGTGTTGTGTCTGGGGTTCTGGCCTTTGTATTTTTTGTTTGTCCGGGGGGTGTTTTCGGGATGTGTACTGTGCTTGTGTATTTGTGCGTGCCTTGCTGTGTGGACTTGTTGGCCATGTTGTGTGCTATTGGTTTTGTGTGCGGATGGTTTCTGTGCAGGTACGTTGGCGCCATGGCTTCTGCCATGTCGATTCTCATCGGCGTTGTTTGCGCTGGCGGGCGGTATATTTGTGGTTTTTCCGCGCTCATGTCGGTGCGATCGTAATGTCACGTGCGGTGTGTCGGCCGTGAGGGCGGGCGGTTTTGTGTTGTCGTGCGTGTTTCCGTCCGTGGCGGCGGTTTGACTCCGACTCGGACGTTGGCGGGCGGTATTTTGTGTGCTTTTTCCGCCGATGGCGGTTTTCGTTTTGTGAAATCGTAATGGCGTGGTCGGTGTTCAGGCGGTGTGTGCGGGCGGATTTTTGCCGCTTCCATGCCTGGCGGATTTATTTACGCCGGGTATCGTAATGGGCCCCTATATAATTTGTATTACAAAATGTTTTGAAATAAAGACTAATTAGCATATGCATCACGCTTATTACCGGTCACAAACAAGCCGATTCTCAAAATAGCCTCATTTACAACCAATAAAAGTACTTTTAAAATACATCAACTCAAAACACAATAGCAAAATAGGTACTATCAAACTGCAAATAGTTTCCAATTCCTTCCTCTACACCCATAGGAATTAATAACAAAATATTCTACTCCCGATTACACATTGTGTATAAATATCAATTTATTTATCAATTCCTACGTACATTAAAAATTGCAACTCTTAAATAGCAATTCCTTAAAAATCGCTATTAAAGATTCGAAATTCTTTAGCTTCATACATATGTTCATAAATTATGAAAATAATCTAATAAACTAAAAATATAACCTTTTCTCTTTTATTTCACAAAAAATGTAAATAAATATAAATCCGTAATTGTAAAGCGCAAACTATTCACTATTCACCCTTATGGGTCTCAAGGCACGTGGGGCTGTCGTGGAAATTAAGTGAGCTATTTCCCAGAGTCACATGGTGCTGAGCTGCCGCCGGAGATCGAACCGTGAGCCCTGTGCTCCGAAGTCAGCTGCCCTGGCCGCTGCACCACACCTCTCCACTCTTTCACAGCTTACACTTCAATACAACTGTGCCAAAAACTGTGACAACAGACAACTTCGAAGAAAACTACAAAATCTACATTAAAGAAAAACATCAAACTAAGTGAGTATATAATGTAAGTATGGGTGTGTTGGTGAGTGAATGGATGTCTCAGTGGTACATGTGTGAGTAACGACATATGTGGAAAAATCCTAACTATAATGTCCAAAAATAGTTTTTCTTAGTATCTTATTTGTTATAAAAATAATGCAATATTTTCTCTTTTCTAAAATATAAATATACATTTCATTATTTTTATTTTTTTTAAAAAAAAGGATTTACGTACCGATTGTTTACCTGTCTTGGTGGCTGCGCGAATCCAAGAATTTTGCTGCCATATTGGATACGTCGTGTAGGATGCACGTTTGGGATGCGATGGGTGCGTGGTTCCTAGCCCCGTGTAACGTCACTTATGTATTTCCGGGGGTCGCACCGGCTGCACGAATTCGCTGTAAAATTTTCATGTTTTAAAAGTATATGTATATAAGTTTAATATGTATATTATAGCTAGGGGTATACGGTAAATTCCGTTCTGCTCGCGGAATTTGCAGGAATTTTGGTAATTCCGCATTCCGCGGAGAACGCAGAATTACCAAAAATTCCGCGATCCGCGGTGTAGCGGAATTTTTTCCTTGTTCGCGCTTTAAAAATGCGTGTTTGCGCGCGCGGTAGCAACTTACCGGGATCCCTGCGTTCGCCAACGAGTTTTCCTATCTGTTCGCGTGCGCCGCAAGAGTGTGCGATCGCGAACACGTCATTCGGACGCGCCACCGGACATCCGCGTTCGCGAACAGGAAACACGCATTGCGAGCGGGCGGGACAAGTGAAACAAGATGGGCGTGCCATTTGGCGACCGGATGGGTAAGTTCGTGAGATATTTCCCCCCGAGCATGCAAACAGCGTCCCCGAACACGAAAAACCCATTGTGAACGGGCGGAACAAGCAATTCCGCATGCTCGCGGAACTTTGCGAAGCTCGCAGAGATTTTTTACCGTTTCGCGGAACTTTGCGAAACGCGACTCCGCAAATTCTGCCCACCCCTAATTATAGCAAGAAATCATTTAAACTAATTATAAAAATCATATATTTGTAATTGTAATAAAGATGTATTATTCTTAAATATATTTTCCGGAAATCGCGTTGGGTGCGCGCTGGTTGCTCGCCGGGTGCGCGAATCCCATGTGACTTCAAAAGAAAGCATTTCATTGGTTTAGAAGCTTTAGATTCTAGAAGTTGAACAACCCCACCCATTTTATTAATTCTTCCAGGAGCATCTCATAAGACACACCTGTTGTTTTTGCTTGACTTCTTTGTCTCTTTTTGGTGTTTTCTTTCTTCCATTGAACACTGGCAGCTGCAAATCCACCTCAGCAGCTTCCACCAGAAGGAAGAAGACCTGGAGGAACCTATCAAAAAAAGGTATGAGAGCATCGTATGGGCATTTTTCTACATACCACCTGGGGAGAAAAAGGTCAATGCCCAAAAGGTAACCTGTACCATCTGCGAGAAAGTCCTCTCACGAGGTTCTGACAAAAAGCATTCATGCGGGATGTCTTCGATGCCAAAACATCTGCAGACCATCCAACCTCGACGTCTTGCTAAAGAACAGCTTTGTCGAGAACAAGAAAAACAAGCAAGTGAAGACAACGCTGCTGGACCGAGCACGTCATCTGGTTCTTCCTCATCTAGCATACCAACTATCATCCCTAACTTGGCCAGAGTGGAGCAGCGTTGCATAAAATGCAAAAACTTGGTGAGCAATCACTGGATGCCATCTTGGTTGCTATAAGGAACCACAATTGTTATTTTTTTTTATTTTTTATTTATGCAATGAGTTTATAATTGCATAATCAATTCTACATGTTCACTGTTGGTTCTGTTTTGTTTTTCTTTTTTTTTAAGAAAACACCAAAAGAATTCAAAAAAGAGTTCAAAAAACACATAAAAATATAAAACAAAAAAAGAAGAAAAAAAATGGTTCTTTTTAGAGCCACCTATTTCATTTAAAAATAGAAAAATATGTAAGTGTTTTATGAATTGTGGTAAGTGGAAAATATGGAGAAGTGTATGGGTAGTGCATATGTGATTGCATGACTTCATGGGTAGTGCCTGAGTGATTGTAAGTGCATGGGTAGTGCTTGTGTGATTGGAGGAGTGGTTGGGTACTGCCTGAGTGATTGTTAAAGTGTTTTGGTAGTGTTTGGGTGATTAAGGATATTGTCTTGGTGGTTGCATAAGTGCATTGGTTTTGTCTGGGTGATTGGAGTAGTGCATGGGTACTCCTGAATGATTGAAGGAGTGCATGGGTAATGCCTGGATGACTGGAGGAGTGCAAGGGTATATGCCTGGGTTATTCCATGAGTGCATAGGTAGTGCGAGGGTGATTGCATGACTGCAGTGGTAGTGCCTGAGTTATTGAAGGAGTGCATGGATAATGCCTGTGTGATTGCATGAGTGCAGGGGTAATGTCTGGGTGATTGAAGGAGTGTATTGGTAATGCCTGGGTGCATGTAAGAGTGCATGGGTAGTGCATGTAGAACTCATTGGTAGTTTTTGAGTGATTGGAGGAGTGCATGAGTTTTACCTAAGTGATTGCATGAGTGCAGAAGTACTGCCTGGATGATTGGAAGACTACATGGATAGTGTTTGGTGATAGCATGAGTGCATAGGTAGTGCCTGCGTGATTGCATGATTGCAGGGGTAGTGCCTCAGTGATTGAAAGAGTGCATGGGTAATGTCTGGGTGATTCCATGAGTGCATTAGTAATGTCTTGGTGATTGGAGGATTGCAATAGTACTGCCTGAGTGATTGAAGAAGTCCATGGGTAGTGCTTGCGTGACTGCATGAGTGCAAGGGTAATGTCTGCGTGATTGGAAGACTGCATGGGTAATGCTTGGAAGATTGCATGAGTGTAGCAGAAGTGCCTGAGTGCATATATGACTGCATGGGCACTGCCTGAGTGATTGTAGGAGTGCATGGATAATGCCTGGATGATTGCATGAATGCAGGGTAATTTCTGGGTGATTAAAGGAGTGCATGGGTAATGCCTGGGCGCATGGAAGAGTGCATGAGTATTGCCTGTGTGTTTCCATAAGTGCATAGGTAGTGCCTGGATGATTTTATAAATGCACAGGTACTGCCGGGGTGATTGAACGAGTGCATGGGTAATATCTTGGTGATTGTATGAGTGCAGGGGTAATGTCAGGGTTATTGGAAGAGTGCATGTGTAATGCCTAAGTGATTGCATGGGTGCAGGTGTAATGTGTGGGGATTAGAGGAATGCATAGTTAATACCTTGGTAATTGCATGAGTGTAGGGGTAATGTCTTCCTGATTGCTAGAGTGTAGGGACAGGGCCTGTGTGATTGTAGCAGTGCATAGGTAGTGCCTAAGTGATTTTATAACTTGAAGGTTTCTGGATGGGTGGTTGGAGGAGTACAGTAATAGTAGCTGGGGGATTTGAGGACTGTATAAATAGAGCTTGGGTGATTTTATAAGTGTGTGTGTAGTACCAAAAATGAATAGAGCATTGTATAGATACTGCCTGGATGATTGAAAGAGTGCAAGGGCAGTGTCTAGGTGATTGCATCAGTGCAGGGATAATGTTTAGGGTATTTGAGAAGTGTATAGGTACTACCTGGGTGATTGAAAGAGTGTACAGATAATGTGTAGCTGTTTGCATGAGTGTACAGATAGTATGTTATTGGAGGAGTGTAAGAGCAGTGCCTGGGTGATTGAATGAGTACATGGATAGTGCATGGCTGATTGGAGGAGTGCATGGGTAATGCCTAGGTGCATAGAGGAGTGCATCAGTAGTGCCTGTGTGATTGCATGAGTGCATAGGTAGTGTCTGCATGTTTTTATAAGTGTATGAATACTGCCTAGGTAATTATATGAGTACAGCAGTAGTGCCTGGATTATTGGAAGACTGCAAGGGTAGTGAGTGGTTGATTAAAAAAGTACATGGATAGTGCATGGCTGATTGGAGGAGTGCATATCTAATGCCTAGGTGGATCAAGGAGTGCATCAGTAGTGCCTGGGTGATTGGAAGAGTACATAGGTAGTGCCTGGGTGATATTATAAGTATATGGATTCAGGCTAGGTGAATGGAGAAATGTATGGATAGTGCATGGGTGATGGCAGGAGGGTGAGAATAGAGTCTATTTATATATATCAGTGCATGGGTAGTGTTTGAAAAAATGGATGAGTGCAATAAAAGTGACTGTAAACATTACTTCATATTATTATGCTTATTACATTATTTCATCTTACCTTCTTCATTAAAGTACATACCAAACTCAGTGAAACTATTTTACAGTAGTTTTGTTGTAAACTGAATTTAAAATCTTTTCAAGCTTTACTATTACTTTCTGTAATAAAAAAGAAGAACAATTGTTATTACATATAAGATTATGGTTTTAAGAACACAACATAATTTTACAATTACATAACATATTCAGTTTCCCTTTTTTGCTGTTTTCAGATTCTACTGAATTTCACCATACACAGTGATTTCAATGTAGATCATCATATAACAGCGGGGAAAAAAATACAATCAATGAGATTGTAAAAAAAAACAAATCTGCGTCAAAAATATTTTCAACAAATTGAACTATCTGTTTACCTATCTACAGTTTCTAAATTGCATTCTTCAACTACAATAAATCATTTATGTCTCTGAAGTACATTTTCTAAAATATACACTCTCATTTACATTTCGTATAATATAAAGATCAAATATATAAACTAGTTCCTTCAAACACAATTTTGCAAATGCAATAAGAAGCAGCACAAACATTAATTCAAACAGTAATTATTCTCATCTTCCCAATAGGCCAAATAATGTTTCCAAATCTATTTGCATTGAAAATATCCAAAATAAACTCATTAATTCGTGTTCACATCTTCCCAATAGGCCGAATGATGTTTTCAAAACTTTGGCATCAAAAATATCAGATATGAATTTTGTAATTCGTAAGGCAACCTACATTTGAATTCCAAATGGGCATCATTGCAATGTGTCCATCCTTTATTGCACTTTAAATACACAGTATAGTGTCCAGATGTTGTAGTAGGTCCATCATGGAAAATAATAGCCACAGCTTTAAAAGTTCTTCCTGAAATTGACACTTGACTTGCCACAAAATTTTAAATTTTGGTTTCCAATTTTCTTCCATTTGCTCTACATTAATTTGCAGCATTAATATAACATATTTTCCAGATCTTTCTATATATAACGTTGACAACATTTCTGATTTACCATGAGAGCATTTCATATCTTGATTAGCTCTTTTTACTAATTTTTTAAAAGACACTGATTTGCATTCTGGTATTGTCAAATATATGAATCGTTCAGTGTCTATTTCAGTGGTAGAAGAAAATGAACACTCTTCACATTTATGATCCCATCTGTAACTTAGTCCAAACAAATTTTCAATTTCTATTCCTTCATCTTCGAATACTGCAAGCATAAACATAAGAAATTCTTGTGCATCTTGCTGTATATTCAGTGTAAATTGTGAAGAACCAGTACATATATCCAAAAGATGCCGAATGCCAGAAGCAGTATGGATTTTTCTTCTATCAGTTACCAACTTTTGAAAAATATAATGTAATAAAGAACAGAATCTTTTTTTGGATTTTCCATAATTTCATGATGAAGATCTTTTAGATAAAAGACAACATTCACAATTACATTAGCATAGCAGTTGATACCTGAACTATTTTCTAACTGTTATCCTACAATATCATCAACAGTGTCCATTTTTATTTTATTTTCAGGTTCATCATTTTCTTGAATTGTTTTCTTTTTTTGAATCTTACTAGAATGTTTCTCATATTTCCGTTTTGGACATACTACACGTTTCTTATATATAGGATATTCACCTAAGTTAGGAGCATACAGTCTTCTTAACCGATTATTCTCTCTTACACAATTTGCATCAGCACTAATGTTTTTCTCATCAAAATCAATCAATACAAACCAGATAATGTTCTTACTCGAGACAATGCAACATATGCCATGCCTTCTTTAAACACTGTACTTCCAATATTTACCAAAGCATTGTCTACACTTAAACCTTGAGATTTATGAATGGTCCCTGCATATGCTAAAGAAATAGGAAACTGTTTTCTACAAACATACAAGTCTTTTACAAGCAAAAAACGAACAGCACAAGCGTCCAATCTGTTTTACCTCTTCAATCTGATCAAATTTAATCTTTAAAAATTCAATTCCATCTCTGTTCTGAAAATTTACAAAATCAACAACTTTTCCCATTGCTCCATTTACTAAACCTTCTTCTACATTTAAATTATGCCGTAAAATTGCCCGACAGTTTACACATACATATAAAGTCTTTTCTAAACCTGCAGTCTTAGACACCGACTCTTCAAAAGAATCCAATTTTGACTGCAATTTCTCTGAGAGAAGAATAGTAACTCCTTCGTGTTCCATGTTATCAATAGCTTCCATTTTCACTATTGGTTGTTTTTCCAATTTCAAAATTTCTTGATTGAATGTTGAACATTCTTCCAGTGTAGGCATTAGGCAAACTCTAGACTTCTTTTCTCCAAATTTCTTGTATATTATTTCAGGTGCTATGTTTTAGTTTGCAAACAAGTTTGTTAAAAGCCGACATTGTAAAGCTTCTTTGCCATGTTTTGTCAAAACACCAATTCTTATATCTTGAAGAATTTTTCCATACTGTTCATCACTTGCTTGTCGCATATTCTTAATAAGTTCTTTATATTCAAAATGCGACCAAATGTTGACATTTCCAATACTTCCCAAAGATTTCCTAGTGTCTTCATGGACAAGTGTTTTAAAAACAGGTGGCCCTTTCACAGGAGTAAGTTGTAGTAGGTCGCCGAATACAATTGCATGTTTTCCTCCAAATAGAACATCATAATCTGTTTTTAAAATCTGTTGCATTCTTAAATGTTCAAAGGCAAGCATTAAGTTTGAAATCATGCTCACCTCATCAATGATTAGAAGTTTCATTTTCTTCAGTACTCTTGACACTTCATAACAAGCTTCTCCAGATAGCTTGTGATATTCCAATTTATTTTCATGTTCAACTGGCAGCATGAGTAATCGATGTTATGTAATCCCTTTAATATTGTGTGCAGCTAACCCCGTTGGAGCGGTTACAACACAAGATAAATATTATTCAGTGGTTTTCTGTGGATAACTGGTCAAAACTTTAATTAAGAAACTTTTTGCTGTTCCAGCTTGACCACTGATATACATTCGAATAGGTTTAAATGATGTACATTGACATTCTTTTTTCCATGCAGTAAACCATGCTGTATCTCTTGTGTCACTTGCTGACATATTTCTTTTTGTTCAATATTTAGTTGTTCTTCCAAGTTTCCCAACTCAATAATGTCCTGTTGTGCTTGTTACATTGCCGTTTCTACTTCATTCATGGCTGTTGCTGCCTCATTTTCAAGAATTGTTTGTCCTAATGGATCTTGACTTAGTGGAGCAGAACTTTGACTATCTTGAGAACTGTCTCTAGCTATTTCAGCTGCAATAGTAGTTTCTTGTTCAATCTCTTCATTTAACATTTGTAGATAATTTAAAAACATTGTGCATTGAATGCTATCTTTACATGCATTAAAAGAATCTTCATAGCAGTCAAAATCTTCAAGTAATTCAATTTCACTACACCAAGGCTTGAAAAGTTGCAGAAGTGCTAAATAGTAAAATTCCCTTTTATCTGGAGTTTCGCAACTGCGTTTCCTGTGGTTAATAAGATTTCCTTTGGCATGTTTTACCAAACATCCTTCACATCCAATTACTGCATATTTTTCTTCATTTATATTTTCTGTAATATTTCTTCTAAAACTGTAATTTTGCAGTACTTCATAGAGACATATGTTTTCCAGATGTGGACTCCTTTTGGGATAGTACGTATCCAACATATTTGTTTTAACAATATCTGTACTTGCCGGTTCATTCAATGCTAAGTATTCAATATCTTCTAGAGATTTCAATACTTGATTTCGTGTTTCAGCAAGACCTAGACTTACCCAAATGATTCCTCTTGACTTTGAGTATAAACTTGCAGAGGTCAACCGATCCGAACATTCGTAATATCCAATTTCTCGATGGGAAAGCATCTTCAAACTAAAGCTATACAGCTTGTTTCCTAAGAGTCTTCTCTTGTGAAATTTCTTGCCACATTTCTTTCAACGCCGTCTTTTCAGATTTTGTTATATATGACGTAACATACCGCGCAACAGCAATTGAATTATCTGCAACATACTGGATATCCATATTTGCATTCCACTTTGTCAAAATCACTGGATTGTAGTCATTAATATATCAATAAAGAGTATTGATTCTTCAGTTCTTTTTATGCTGTAACTATCCTTTGTAGATTTTCGAGTGATAGTATGCCTTACTGCTGACATGAAACTATTGACTCTTCTTTTTGAAATTACTGGACGTGGGAATGCAAAACGCCATTTTGTATAAAATGTTCCCTTTGACGTGTATTTTCGTAGACAATATTTTCCACATCAATGACTTTGAAACCGTAAAACTTGTTGTCTTAAGCTATTTTCTCCTCCTTTTTTTGGAATAGCACAGGTAACATAGTCTTCAATAGAAGACAAAACAGTTTCATCAGAATCGGTTCCAAATTTAGGTGCATCCTTGATCCATAATAGCATGTGTATATGAGGAGCACCTCTGGCTTGGTAATACTTTCTCCAAAAGAAATCAATAACTTCTCCAAGAGGTGGATTATTTTTATTGCAGATAAAAGACATCATAGCTTGAAACCTATGATTAAAATATCTGCGCACATTTACAGGATCCAAGGAACATAGTTCTTCAGCTGTCTTCAATTCAATGTTTTTAATATTTGAATTTGCTTCCCGTAGAAATTCAAGTAAATCGGCCCATGTGTATTCAGCACAGCTAAGCGTAACAAACTACATAGGGGTTCCTAAGTTTCTTAACATACATTTAAGTTCTCCATGATGACGATACCAATACTCATTAGTACCACGTTGACACGCCATCAAATTAATTAACTGAGATTCTAAATGATCGTCTCTTTGTTCAACTTTGTCCAAAAAATCCTTTGCAGAAACATGTGTAAGATGAACTCCTGTTTGTAATATCTGGTTCACTGCATATGAAGGTCCAGACAAGTCACTTTCAAACAGAAGATGAAATAAATATGGAATACACTATCGAAATCTTGGATCTTCTGAGTACAATCTTGTTGTACGATATTCTGAAGCTGTAATCTGTACTGGTCGTTCATCATATCGTCTACCTTTCCCAGTGGGGAACAGCTGTGGTAAACAACAAGCTTCTAAACTTTTTTCCCATATACTCATGGGAGTTCCTTTTGCTTTCTTCATTTGGAATAATTCAATAGTGTTTCCTATAACTTCTTTTGAATGTAGAGGATGTATACTGTAATGTTCATAAATTTCTTCACTCCTGCAGTTGTCCACTTTTTCTATTTTCCCAGTTGAAATTTCTCTGTCATCTTCTAAAGATAATTCTTGTGCTTCATCATATACATTTTTATAGTAAATATTGTTTTGTACAAGATATAATGTAGCCTTTTGAAGTTTGGTGACATCTACTAACTCTTGCCATATTTTCCGACTCTTTGTTGGTACAGCATTAACTAGAATAACTACAGGTTCACTTTCCTCTCTCTCTACACCAACAGTTTCAATATTTTTCTTAAAATCTAAAGGTAAATACACAACTCTTCCTTTTAAACCTCTTTGTAAATCTGTTAGAGGCAGCTTACCTGTTTTAGGCTGCATACGAACTATAGCCTGAAACAGGTGCACAGATTGAATAAGAATGGACTCAGACATATTTAAATCTACCAGTTCTGGAGGAATAGCTACCAACTCTAGGTTGTTATGTACAGCTCTACCTGGCATTTTGTTCCCTTCTAATTTGTTGTAACAATATTTACAAATACGTTGATCACTACCCAACTCAAAACGACCTTCCACCAACAAATAAGCACCAAATTGCTCCCACTTATTATTGTTTTCCTTTTCACTTTTTAAATACACATCAACATTCCTAGCTTGACTTCTATAGTGAGTACGTTGACAACAAATACCAACATAGCTTGATTTTTCACATGAAAGTACTTTAAACTTCTTAATTTCTTCTGCAAACTTCTCAGTAGTACTATCTTCCACCTCTTCTTCAACACCTACACTTATCAAACTTTCACTTTATCTACACTCCTCTTCAGGACCAAAGAAACAAAACTGTATATCAGAATCTTTTTTTACATCCAATACTGAACCATGCAAAAGAGCAGTGTTTATTTCACTTAAAGATAATGCAGGACTTTTTACATAGTACAATCTTCTACTAACTGCCGCATTTCTGAGTGATGTACTGCTAACATTCTTAAATGATGAAAAGTACTTCGACACACTTTTCTAGAAAGACAAGCCAGAGAATGACCCTGCAAGCCACTATATTTTCTCACTTTACAAGGATCTAGTCCTTGCAATATCTTAATTTTCTGTTTAACACTTTTATTACCATAATCTCGTAAGAAATTTCGTAATATATCAATAGATTCCTGTCGTATACTACAAATACTACTACAATCCCACTTAAACACTGGAGCTTGTGTACGTCTCCCTTGAACTTCTTCAGCTATTACTTCTTCCACATTTCTAGGAACCATCTTTTCTTTTTCAATTGGACAACCGTTTTTAACCTCATAACAACAACCCCTGGTATCAACTGCATGAACTAATGTAATTTGTTGAAAATAGCTTTCTTCATTAAAAAAAGGATCAGTACTAGAAGTGTGCTTCCATTCTCCCGAAATTTTTTTGCAAAAGGTAGTTCTATTAACCAGTCTTTTTCTTTTACTTTTCTCCTTCATAAACTGCATTGTTTTATTCAATGTCTTCATACTCTTCAATACTAATATAAACAATCTTCTTTTCAATTCAAAAGCCTTTTCGACTACACTTTCAATCTGTTGTTTCTTCTTGTAAAATGCTGATCTTCTTTTATATTTTTTGCAATCTTTCAATAAATTTTGTAGTACTCTACTTTTATACATTCTCTTCCTAATGTCTTTATATTGTTTCATCCTTTTTTCAACATGGATTGTTTTCCTATAACCTGATTTTGCATTAATTACTCCTTTTTTCATTTCCTTCTGATTGCTGGTAGTACTTTTCTTTCTCTTTTCCCCATTTTCAAAATCGATTACTTTTTTAAAACACTTTTAACAAATTCTTTTGTTCTTTTACCAGAAGACTTTTTCTTCAACGTCACATGTTGTACTTCATCTACTTTCTGCTTTTCTCTATCCTTTAAACAGTTCTGTTTCCTTTGTTGTCTTTCCTTTTGAACTTTTCTTGTCATACTGAATATTTCTTAACAATTATGCAGAATTTTAAAAAAAAGTTTATTATCTTTCTAAAAAATATTTAATATTATTAAAATAATTATATACAAATATTGTCATCTATAAATAAAGAAATACATTGAGTAATGCCTAGGTGAATAGATAAGTGCAACAGTAGGTCCTGGATGATTCTACAACTACAAGGTTGGCACGTAACTAGTGCCTGGATGATTGCATGACTAAAGGGGTAATATCGGGAGGATTACTGCAGTACATAGCAAATCAGTGGGTGATTTTATAACTGCTTGAGTATTGCTTGGGTGATTGCAGGAGTACTGAGGGAATGCCTGAGTGATTGGACAAGTGCAAAGGTAGTGCCTGAGTTATTTTATAAGTGCATGAGTACTGGCTGAGTGATTACATAAGTACAAGGGTAATACCTGCATGATTGAAAGAGTGCAAGGGTAGTACCTGAAAGATTATATAAGTTCATTGATAGTGGCTGCATGATTGAAAGAGTGCATAGATAATACCTGGGTGAATGCATGACTGCATAGGTAGTGCCTGAGTGGTTTCATGAGTGCAGGGGTAATAACCTCGGCAATTGCAACAGTGCATATGTAGTGCCTGGATCATCTGAAGACTGCATAGGTAGTACTTGGGTGTTTTTATAACTGCATGAGTGTTGAGCCTAGCCAAATACAAAGCAGCACACTATTACATGACTCAATCATAAGTCTCTCCATATTGTTAAAAGCATGCATACATACGTCTCTACCTTTTCAAATCATCATCATATGTATGTGTATATGTATATGTATACAATATTTCTGAAATATAGTGAAACCTAGAAACTGAGACATGCAATAGATCTGACTGAGTGATTGCATAACTCCATGCATAGTGCTTCGATGATTGTATGACTCCAAAGGTAGTCGCTAGGTAATTGCAGGAGAAGATGGATAGTGACTGGCTAATTCATCAGTGCATACATACAGGTTGAGTGCATGGATAAGTGTATTAATAGCACCTGAAGGCATAGATGAGTCATGGAGTAGTGCCTAGGTGAATAGATAACTGCAACAGTAGCACCTGGATGATTCTATGACTGCAAGGGTAGTGTGTAGGTTATTACATGACTGCATAGGTAGACACTGCATGATTCTATGACTACAAAGGTACTACATAAGTAGTGCCTGGGTGATTCCATGCCTACAGGGGTAATATCTGGGGGATTACTGGAGAACATAGCAAGTGAGTGAGTGATTTTATAACTGCATGAGTACTGCTTCAGTGATTGCAAGAGTAATGAGGTAGTGCCTGAGTAAATAAAAGAGTGCAAAGGTAGTGCCTGGGTGATTTTATAACAGCATGACTGCTAGCTGAGTGATTACATAAGTACAAGGGTAGTGTACGTGATTGAAGGAGTGCAACGTTAGTGCCTGACTGATTATATAAGTGCATATCTAGGGGCAGATTTACAGGAAAGTGCCGCAGCGCGGCAACGCAAGCCCTTTGGCTGCGCCACGCTGCGGCACTTCCAAAGCACAGGAATGCGACATATTTACAATAATATGTCGCATTCCTCTGCTGTCCCCTGCGCTGGCGCACAAACAGCTGCCATGCGCCGGCGCAGGCACCCTTGCACCATGGTGCAAGGATGCATGCGTCATGGTGAGATTGTTTTTGTGCAGGAAGGGGCACCTTCCTGCACAAAAACAATCACTACAGGCATTTTCCTCTTTCAATGCGTGCTGTAGAATGCAACATGCATTGTAAGAGGAAAAAAACGAGGAGAAATGAAAACATTTCTCCTCGTTGCGCCTCGCTATGCCTCCCTTGGGGAGGCATAGCATTCTAACGCATTTCCAGATTTACGATCCCTTGTAAATCTGAAAATGTGTCTTGTTCCATGGGTGTTGCATGGGAACACCCACAGCAACACCCATGGAACACCCCTTTCACGCAGTGCTGCGTGTAAAGAGGTCATATTTACAAGGACAGGAAAAGTCACGCAGGGTGGCTTTTCCTGTCCTTGTAAATATGGGGCAGAGAAATACGCCACCAGTTCGTCACAAAAAGTGACGTACTGGTGGCGCAGGGGGCTTGTAAATCTGCCCCCTAGTTCCAACATGATCCAAAGACTGCATGGGTAATACCTTGGTGATAGCATGAGTGCATAGGTAGTGCCTGGATGTTTGCATGAGTGCAGCACTGGTGTAATGCCTGAGTCATTACACCAGTGTATATGTAGTAACTGCATCATTGGAAGACTGCATGGGTAGTACTTGGGTGTTTTTATAACTGCATGAGTATTGGGCCTACCCAAATATAAAGCAGCAGACTATTACATGACTCAATTATAAGTCTCTCCATATTGTTAAAAGCATACATATATATGTCCCTACATTTTCAAATCATCATCATATGTAAAAGAAATATGTATACAACATTTCTGGAATATAGTAAAACGTACAACTGAAACAAGTAATAGATCAGCCTGAGTGATTGCATAACTTCATGGGTAGTGCTTGGGTGATTGTATGTATGCAAGAGCAGTCACTGGGTAGTTGTAGGAGAAGATAGATAGTGACTGGCTAATTACATGAGTGCACATATAAGCATTGAGTGCATGGATAAGTGTATGAATAGCACCTAAAGGTACAGATGACTCTGAGAGTAGTGCCTAGGTGAATAGATGAGTGCAACAGTAGGACCTAGATCATTCTACAACTGCAAGGGTAGTGTCTGGGTTATTACATGAGTGCATATGTACAGCATGCATGATTGCATGACTGCAGAAATAGTACATAAGTAGTAAATTCAATAAAACGTAGAAGGTAGTGATGGTTTAACAGGATTGCACATCAGTCAAGAACAATAAATTAATTAGATTTCTCAACAAATGCCAAAAGTGTTGGTGCCCCTCAAGGTAACCGTATAAAGACACCCCACTACCACAGATGTCACCCTACAGGAGTTGCAAAGAGCTCCCGTACAAAGCTTTAAACAAACCACTTTACCTCGGCACTCTTCAAATATTTCACAGTTGTCATATAATATGACACAATTGTAATTCAGCAAATAATGTGATTACTCACAGGAAACCAATGCATAAAATTAATCTGCTACACAAAAACATTTAATATCAAAAGATGACATTACATACAAATTTACACAACCAATAACCAGGGTGTAGTCCAATACACAAACATATATTTGTTAACAAAAGATTCTATTATCATAAGTACATAAGTAGTGCCTGGGTGATTGCATGACTGCAGGGATAATATCTACAGCATTACTGGAGTACATAGAAAGTGAGTGGATGATTTTATAAGTCCATGAGTACTGTCTGGGTGATTACAGAAATACTAAGGTACTGCCTGAGTGATTACAGAAGTGCAAAGGTAATGCCTGGGTGAATTTATAAGTGCATGAGTATTGCCTGAGTGATTATATAAGTACAAGAGTAGTGTCTCCGTGATTGAAAGAGTGCAAAGATAGTTCCTGGGTGATTGAAGCACTGTATAGCTAATGCATTGGTGATTGCATGAGTACAGAGGTAACGTCTGGGGGATTAAAGGAGTACATAGGTAACGCCTGGCTGACTGCATGACTACAGGAGTAATATCTGGTGATTTACATGACTAAATAGAAAGTGACTGGGTGATTTTATAAGAGCATGGGTACTTCTTGGGTGATTTCAGAACTACTGAGATAATGCCTAAGTGAATAAATGAGTGAAAAGGTAGTGCCTGGTTAATTTCATAATACCATGCCTACTGGCTGAGTGATAACATAAGTATAAGGCTAGTGCCTCTGTGATTGAAAGAGTACAACGTTAGTGCCTGAGTGATTATATAAGTGCATGAGCAGTGGCTACATGATTCAAAGAGTGCATGGGTAGTACCTTGGTGATTGCATGAGTGCATAGGTAGTGCCTGGGTGATTGCATGAGTGCAGGGGTAATGCCTGGGTGATTGCATCAGTGCATATGTACTGCCTGGATCATTGGAAGACTGCATGGGTAGTACTTAGGTGTTTTTATAACTGCATGAGTGTTGGGCCTAGCCAAATATAAAACAGCAAACTTTACATGACTCAACCATAAGCCTCTATATCGTGAAAAGCATGCATACATATGTCTCTAACTTTTCAAATCATCATCATATCTAAAAGAAATATGTATACAATATTTCTGAAATATAGTGAAACTTACAACTGAAACATGTAATAGATCTGCCTCAGTGATTGCATAACTTCATGGGTAGTGCTTCGTTGATTGTATACATGCAAGGGTAGTCACTGGGTAATTGTAGGAGAAGATAGATAGTAACTGGCTAATTGCATGAGTGCACACATAAACATTGAATGCATGGATAAGTGTATGAATAGCACCTAAAGGTACAGATGACTCATTGAGTAGTGCCTAGGTGAATAGATGAGTGCAACAGTAGGACCTAGATGATTCTACATATCATACAGGGTGATTGTGTGAGTGCAGGGATAATATCTGGACGATTGGAGGAGTGCATGGGTAATGCCTGGGTGCATGGAGGAGTGCATAGGTAGTTCCTGGGTGATTGGAGGACTGCATGAGTAGAACCTGGGTGATTGCATGAGTGTTCAGGTAGTGACTGGGTTATTACATGAGTGCATAGGTACAGCCTGCATGATTGCATGACTGCAGGAGTAGTACATAACTAGTGCCTGGGTGATTGCATGACTGCAGGGATAATATCTGGGTGATTACTAGAGTACATAGCAAGTGAGTGGGTGATATTATAGGTGCATGCATACTGGCTAAGTGATTGGAGGAGTGCATAGATCCTGAAAAGGAAATTGGAGGAGTGCAAGGGTATTGCCTGGGCGATTGAACCAGTGTATAGCTAATGCATTGGTGATTGCATGAGTTCAGAGGTAATATCTGGGGGACTACAGGAGTACATAGAAAGTGCCTGAGTGATTTTAAAAGTGCATCAGTACTGCCTGGGTGATTAGAGTAATACAGTGGTAGTGCCTCAGTGATCGCAAAAGTGTAAAGGTAGAGCCTGGGTGATTTTATAAGTGCATAGGCACTGGCTAAGTGATTGGAAGAGTGCAAAGATCCTGACAGGGTGATTGGAGGAGTGCAAGGGTAGTGCTTGCATGATTAAACAAGTCTACAGCTAACGCATTGATGATTGCATGATTGCAGGAGTTATGTCTGGGGGATTAGAGGAATACATAGAAAGTGCCTCGGTGATTTTATAAGTGCATGTGTACTACCTGAGTGATTACAGTAGTACTGCAGTAGTTCCTGAGTGATTGGAGGAGTGCAACATCCTGAGTAGTAGTAGAATACTGAAACTGCAGCACAAACGTCAGGTCTATGACATAGTGTGCACTTTTGTACTGCAGCTTCAAAACTCTGTAACTACTCAGGGTGTTGGGCATACTAACAAAAAAAATAAAAGCTAAACATGAGTCTGTTATAAATCTCACCATATTCCTGAAAGTATACATGCTTATATGTCTACCTTTTGAAATCATCATCATATATAACAGAAATAAACAAGTAGACTGAACTTTACATTTCAAAGACACACCTACATTTCTGCAGTGTATTTCAAGTGTACCTTTCCCCAGACTCAGAAAGTAGCCTAATCACCAATCCCTTCTGCTAACATGTCTTAAAACTCACTTTGTGCTGCAGCTTCACCATTCTACAAATATTGGGCCTAGTCAAACATAAAGCAGCAACCGATCACATGTCTCTACCATAACTCTAACCATATTCCTAAAAGCATCCATGCTTCTATCTATACCTATTGCCAAAATCATTTTTACATATTAGAATACATGTGCAAGTAGAAACATAACCACACTCACAGACAATAAAGACCTTAAAACTTGTCAGACTACACTTAACATTTCAAACACACCTAGATTTATGTGGCAAATTTCAAGTGAACTTTTACACAGACTCTTATAAAGTGCCATAATCAATAATTCCTCTCCCAACATATCTTAAACATCACTTTTCAACTACTACAGCTTCACTATTCTAGTAGTAATCAGGTATAGAACATAGCTAACAGCAAAGCAACGCTTCACTTATCTTTCATAAAAGTCTCCCCATATTTCTAAAACCATGTATGCATATGTCTGCACCTTTTGCTAGCAGCATCATATATAAAGTAATACACAGATAAATGTATACCTGAGTTTTATACATCTATCATCTTCACAGGCATAACACATAGCGTAATATATGTGCAAGTAGACACATATCTTAGTCACAACACCATCCACAGCTCAAAACTTCACAGACTACACTTCAATTTTCAAACAGTCACTGAAAATTATGTGGTATATATGAAATATAACTTTCCTCACATCATACAAATTACTCTAATAAATAACATCTCTACAAACATCTCAAACCTCACTTTCAGGCTGCTGCTTTACCATTCTACAACTACTTATAATGTTACACCTACCCAAATACAAAGCAGGAACCCTTCACATGTCTTAACTAAAAGTCTCAACATATTCCTAAAAGCATACATGAATATATCTGTACCATAACACTATCCCAACCTTAAAATTCACAGAACAAGCTTCCAATTTCAAACAAACACCAAAAATTATGTGGCATATTTCAACCGTACCTCTCTAGAAAATTAAAAAAAGAACCCTAATCAATAATACCTTATGTCAACATCTTTCAAACCACACTATTATGATGCATCTTCACCATTCCACTACTACTCACAGTCTTGAGACTACCACATAAAAAGCAACAACACCTCTTTGTTATACGTCATGCACCCTCAAATGTATAAGACATATGAAAATACATATACAAGTAGAAACATACTTTAGACAGAAGTCCATGCACACCTTAAAACCAGACTCCACCTCCAATTTTAAAGCAACAGCTAAAATTATGCGGTACTACAAATGTACATATCCACACACTAAAACAAACTACCATAATCACTAATCAATCTTCCAATATACACATATTGCTTGACAGAATCTGTTTCAAACAGCATTTAACTACAAAAAAACAAACTACAATACACATCGCTACATTAAAAATATATTTAAAAAATCACAGTTCATCAATCATTTTTAAAGATTAAAAATAAACCTAATACATAATACACCTCACAAATGTATAACTCACCTTCCAAATTGATTTGTAGAATTTAAAATATCACAAAGTTATAAAAGATTTTCTTATGCACACAATCAATGTAATGCACCACTCTGAGCAAGGTAAAACCAGTAATGGCAAACTTTCCTTCTCTTTCTCTACACAAATACATGTAAGTAACAAATCACATTACTTCCTACATTATTTCAAATTATAAAACACATTTCTATTGGTTAGACATATTAACCCTTACCAACTGACTTCAAAAACTGCCCAAACTGCTTCTGGAATTTTTTGGAGTCGCGACTCCACCTTGTACCCTTCCCCCATTCTGCTTAATGCCAGTTTCCATAGTAACAGTTCATGGAACATTCAACTGAACTGACAGGTCACAAGTTCACCATATTTTCAAGTTCAGCACATAAGGTTACAGATGCAAACAGCAGGTGTGGTTGACGTTTGCAAAAAAAGACCTTATCCTATCTACTGTACCTTTCAAACATTTTTTACTAACCAATAAGAAACATGCTTTTTAAAGAAAGTAACACTCACCCTATTTTTGAATGTGCAATGTTCTTAAACAGCCAATCAATTCTCTACTTTTTAAAAAACAGCATCTTGTCCACCATTTTAGATACCTCTCATTCTACCAACTGACTATCTCAGCTACAAACATCTTTTCATTACTTCCAGACATCCCTTCAAGATGCTTACAGTATGGATTGTTGGGCACAGCTATGTTTTCTGGTGCAAAAGGTATGCTGAACGCAGAGGTATTGACAAAGACCTAGCTTTGCAAAATGTGGATATTAAATGGATTGCAGAGAGGATTAAAGTGGCACCAATTGCTGCCTTTGGTTAAAACCTTTTTTGCATCTCCAACCCCCTGACCTCATGATTGCGCACTGTGGTGGCAATGACCTAGGCACATTGACTGGGGTAGGTCTGGAAATGCTAATGAAGGACACCTTTGCAGAATTGATATTGCTTTACCTCAAATTGCCTTTGTATACTCTAATATATGCCAAAGACAGAAATGGAAGTGGTCAACTCAATTCTGTCCACAATTTGAGAAAGCTAGGAAGAATGTCAATAAAGCTGTTTCTGCATACCTCAGAGATCATAGAATGGGGTCCATCTACAACAACAATATACATTTTGATATGGATGACATCTACAGAAGTGATGGAGTACCCTTAACAGATCAAGGAAACAGAGTCTTTCTCAACAACCTAAAGCTGTGCATCCGCACTTACATGTAGCTACAACAAACTCATAATGAAAACAAGGGCTCTTTTTAGAGCCAGCCTATAACATAATAGTAAATATAAAAAGAAATTCACATACATATATTTTAAATTTTTTGGGGTGGATTCGCTCACCCTATGTGAATCTGCAAAAGCAGGAATTCAATGCACTACAACACAATACACTTTTCAAGTTTAACTATTAATTTTTAATTTTATATATTTTTAACAACTCTATACATTGTAATCTTGTTATTAACTGCAATCCCAGTAACTTTTAAATCAACTTCACAAATAAAACACTACCTTCTAAATTATATACTATTTAATTATTTATTTAAGGTGAATTCGCAAATCCAATGCGACGTTACACGGGGGGGCTGCACTGAGAGCCGCGTTGGGGTCGCGACTCCAAGCTCGAAAGAAAAATAAAACACCTCTCTTCCATTATTCGGTATTCCACCCTGGGACCCCATCCCCCAGGGCCTGCCAGCAGTTATTATTCTAAAAAAATAAGGAGGGGGACCGCATGGCCCCCCTCCTCAGGCCAATAATAGCCCCGGGGACCCCATCCCCCGGGGCCTGCCACTAATTATTTTTTTTAAAAAGAGGGGGACTGCATGGCCCCTCTCCTCAGGCCAATATTGGCCCCAGGGACCCCTTCCCCCGGGGCCTGCCACAATTTGTTTTTTTCTCCAAAAAAAGAAGGGGACTGTGTTCCCCCCTCCTCAGGCCAATAATGACCCCAGGGACCCCATTCCCCGGGGCCTGGCCTCAGCGTTGGGGACTGTGGGGGGAGCCCCAATGCCCCCACAGTCCCTGCCGGCTCCCCACCTCCTGCGTGAGCCGGCATTGCCCAAAAGAAATTCTGCTTTGCTTCGTTGAAGCGAGAGCAGGTTTCCTGCTCTCGCTTCAACGAAGCAAAGCAGTGTTTGCTATGGCAGGGCGGGAGCCGTGCTCCCGCCCTGCCATAGCAAACAGCAATGTCCCGGGGGTGGGCACCCTGGGACATTGCAGGAGCCGGCCCTGGGGGGTGGCAGTCCCCAGGGCCATCAAGGGCTCCAGGAGGGGGGCCGCGCAGACCCCTCCCTTTATGAAAATAGCCCCAGGGAGGTGGTGGTCCCCATTGCTGGGGGTCCGCAAAGGACCCCCGTATTTACAAATGTAATGCCCTGGGGAGGTGGCAGTTCCCGGGGCTGCGGGGGGGCTGCGTGCCCCCCGCACATTTTCGATATTCTCCCGGGGAGGTGGCGTTCCCCGGGGCTGCGGGGGCCCAGCTATATAATAACACATTGCCCCCGGGACCTGGCCCACCCGGGGGCTTAAGGAAAACAAAGCACGGGAGACCGCGCTTCATTTTTTTTATTTTCTAGGCGGGATTTGCGCAGCCAGCGCGACTTCCGCCGAAAAAACAAAAAAAATGCTTTTTTTGGCCCTGGGGGTCCCACAGGGACCCCCTGATCAGCCCTAGGGGGTCAGGGTGTTTCTACCCTGACCCCTTTCCTACATCTACAAAAATGTTCAACCTTTTTGATGTGACTCGTTTCTACCGAGTCACAAAATGGCTGCCAACACACTCTGGTTTAGAGTGTTGGCAGCCATTAGGAATGAAGATCGTGCTCAGATATTGATATTTTTATTTTTTTAATTTCTCCGGAACTACTGAACCATTTAAAAGAAGGTCACTTTCTGAACCAAGAGCTACCTTTTTCCCAAATTTGGTGTAATTCCGTTCAGCAGTTCGGGCTGTAGCCTGTTCCAAAGTTCCTATGGAAATTAACATGGGGAAAATGCGTTTTGGGACCCCCCTTTTTTTCTCAACCCCCGCTTGACGAATCACCCCCAAACTCTAAAGACAGGAGCTGACCAGAGCTGGTCATTAGTTTTGAAAATTGTGCGAAGATTCGTCAAACGGCGCCAAAGATATTGGCAAAAGAAAAACGCTTTTTGAATAGAAACAAGGTCCCAACTATAACTACCTACTGGCGACCGCCAGTAGGTAATATATATATATATATATATATATATATATATATATATTATCTACTGGCGGTCGCCAGTAGATAGTTATAGTTACAACCTATTATCCATAGGAAATCCGTGACATTCTATTTGAAATAACTCTCTTGCCGGTTGACGTATCTTCGCAAAATTTTCAAACTTTATGGCCCGCTCCGGTCCGCTCCTACCCTGAAAGTCTCGGGGGATTCGTCAAGCGGGGGCCGAGAAAAAGGGGGTCCCAAAACGCGTTTTCCCCATGCAATTTTCCATAGGAAACTTTAGACACGGCTACAGCCCGAACTGCTGAACGGAATTACACCAAATTTGGCAAAGAGGTAGTTCTTGGTTCAGAAAGAACCCTTTTGTTAAATGGTGTAAATCCGTTCAGTAGTTGCTGAGAAAATCAAAAGTAAAAAGATAGTGATATCTATGGCCGCGTCGGATTCGCGCACCCTCCCGATCACGAGCTGCATGCTAATTGGCTGTCAACACTCCAAATCAGGAAGTGTTGGCAGCCATTTTGTCCCTCGGTAGAACCGATGGACAGAAACAAGTGCGCAAAGCGCACAAAGGGGGCAGGGTAGAAACACCCTGACCCCTAGGTTTGCTCAGGGGTCCCACAAGGACCCCTGGGCAAAAAAAAAAAAAATTTCAAAAATCGGCAGGATGCGCTCAGGGTGTGCAAATCCTGCCGAAAAATAAAAATCGAGCGCGGTCTCCCGCGCTCGATTGTATTTTGCCCCGGGTGGCCCAAGTCCCGGGGGCATGGTGGGGGGTTAATTTTATGTGTGGGGGCCTCAAAGGGCCCCCAAGCCCGGGGACCGCCACCCCCGGGCTTTATTGAAAAATGGTGCGGGAGGGCTCTTCTGCCCTCCCGCATCCCCGGGACCGCCACCCCCCGGGGCTTCTTTTTAATTTAAATAAGGTGTGTGGGGGCTCCAGCCGCCCACACGCCCGGGGACCACCACCTCCCGGGGCACTTATAAAATAAATGTGGGGTCCATTACGGACCCCAGAGCCCCGGGGACCACCACCTCCCGGGGCTGTGCAATTTAAGGGAGGGGGCCGCCTGGCCCCCTCCTGGAGCCCTTGATGGCCCTGGGGACCGCCACCCCCAGGGCCGGCTCCTGCAGTGTCCCGGGTGCCTACCCCGGGACACTGCTGTTTGCAATGACAGGACGGGAGCCTCGCGGCTCCCGTCCTGTCATTGCAAACTGCTTTGGATATTGGAAGAGAGAGCAGGAAACCTGTCTCTCTTCCAATATCCAAAGCCGACTGCTTTCCACATGGGGAGCAGCATGTTAGCTGCTCCCCATGTGTAAAGCAATGCCGGCTCCCGTAGGACACGGGGAGCCGGCGGGACTGTGGGGGGTTTGGGGACCCCCACAGTCCCCAACGAGAGGCCAGGCCCCGGGGGATGGGGTCCCCGGGGCAAGTAGTGGCCCGGGAGGGGGCCACGCAGCCCCTACCCAAAGTTTAAAAAAGGGTATGGCCGGCCCCGGGGATGGGGTCCCGGGGCCTTAAATGGCCAGAGGAGGGGGCCACACAGCCCCCTCCAAAGAATAACATTAAAAATAGAGGCCATGCCCCGGGGATGGTGTCCCCGGGGCCAATACAGGCCCAGGGAAGGGGGCCACGCGGCCCCCTTCCCGTTTTTATTTTTATTTTAATTACAAAAGAGGGGTAAGGCCCTGGGGGATGGGGTCCCCAGGGCCCAAAAACAGGAAAAAGGAAGGGGGCCACACAGCCCCCTTCAGGCGACAAAAAAAAAAAACGATCGGGCCCGCAGGCCCCGCCCCCTTCCTTCACCACTCTGCAAACGCGCCCCTGGCGCGTTTGCAGAGGGGAACAAATTCCCTTGAATACTGGGGGTCCCTGGGGGCCAACTAGCCCACCAGGAACCTCCAGTATGCGCCAGGGGGCTGCCTTGCAGAGAGGTGTACAGAGGCCACGCCCCTTTTACACCTCTCTGCAATGCAGCTCTGTGGCGCTTTTGGAGGTATATGGTGGGCTAGTTGGACTCCGGGGACCCTCAGGATTCAAGGGGACTTAATCCCCCAACTTAAAACGCGCCACTGGGCGTGTTTGCACAGTGGTGAAGGGAGGGGCGGGGCTTCAGGTGACATGTGTGCAAACAGGCCCCGTGGCGCGTTTTAAGATGGGAATTAAATCCTTCAATCCTGAGGGTCCCTGGGGGCCAACTAGCCCAACAGGTACATCCAGAAAGCGCCACAGAGCTGCGTTGCAGAGAGGTGTAAAGGGGTGTGGCCTCTCTACACGTCTCTGCAACGCAGCCCCTGGCGCATATTGGAGGTTCCTGGTGGGCTAGTTGGCCCCTAGGGACCCTCAGGATTCAAGGGGACTTAATCCCCCAACTTAAAACGCGCCACGGGCGCGTTTGCACAGATGTCACCTCAGGCCCCGCCCCCTTCCTTCACCATTGTGCAAATATTCTTCTAAAATCATCCGAAATACGAATTCCGATTTACTCACCTGTTATAAGGAGAGACCTCAGTGCTGCATCTTTCAGCCCAGTACTGGTCCTGAAAAGTAATTTTAACCGTACTTACCAGTAACTTGAATTTCCTTCCATAGGATATCATTGCCTGCTTTTTGCTGAAAAAGTTTCTAAGTGTTGATTTTTGAAACATACAAATATTCCTCTAAAATCAGCCGAAATACGAATTCCGATTTACTCACCTGTTATAAGGAGAGACCTCAGTGCTGTATCTTTCAGCCCAGTACTGGTCCTGAAAAGTAATTTTAACCGTACTTACTAGTAACTTGAATTTCCTTGCATAGGATATCATTGCCTGCTTTTTGCTGAAAAAGTTTCTAAGTGTTGATTTTTGAAACATACAAATATTCCTCTAAAATCAGCCGAAATACGAATTCTGATTTACTCACCTGTTATCAGGAGAGACCTCAGTGCTGTATCTTTCAGCCCAGTACTGGTCCTGAAAAGTAATTTTAACCGTACTTACCAGTAACTTGAATTTCCTTCCATAGGCTAACATTGACTGGTTTCACTTGGAAATTCTTCTAAGTGTGGAGTTTTGGAACTTTAAAATATTCATCTAAAATCAGCCGAAATACGAATTCCGATTTACTCACCTGTTATAAGGAGAGACCTCAGTGCTGTATCTTTCAGCCCAGTACTGGTCCTGAAAAGTAATTTTAACCGTACTTACCAGTAACTTGAATTTCCTTCCATAGGCTAACATTGACTGGTTTCACTTGGAAATTCTTCTAAGTGTGGAGTTTTGGAACTTTAAAATATTTATCTAAAATCAGCCGAAATACGAATTCCGATTTACTCACCTGTTATCAGGAGAGACCTCAGTGCTGCATCTTTCAGCCCAGTACTAATCCTGAAAAGTAATTTTAACCGTACTTACCAGTAACTTGAATTTCCTTCCATAGGATATCATTGCCTGCTTTTTGCTGAAAAAGTTTCTAAGTGTTGATTTTTGAAACATACAAATATTCCTCTAAAATCAGCCGAAATCCGAATTCCGACTTACTCACCTGTTATCAGGAGAAAACCCAGTGCTGCACCTTTTAGCCCAGCACTGACCCTGAAAAGTAATTCTAACCGTACTTACCAGTAACTTGAATTTCCTTCCATAGGCTAACATTGACTGGTTTCACTTGGAAATTCTTCTAAGTGTGGAGTTTTGGAACTTTAAAATATTCCTCTAAAATCAGCCAAAATACGAATTCCGATTTACTCACCTGTTATCAGGAGAGAACCCAATGCTGCATCTTTTAGCCCAGCACTGACCCTGAAAAGTAATTTTAACCGTACTTACCAGTAACTTATATTTTCTTCCATAGGAATCCATTGTCTGGTTTCCGGCAAAAAAGTTTCAAAGTGTTGATTTTTACAAACTACAAATATTCCTTAAAAATCGCCTGTATGACTTAAACGCATTCTTTCAACTGTTTACAGGAGATGCACCAGTGCTGGATCCAGGATCCAACACTGAGTAAGAAAAAGTAACGATAACAGTTTTTACCTGCTAAGTGAATTTCCTTCCATAGGATAACATTGGTGACTATATGAGAAAAAGTTTCTAAGTGTCAACTTTTAAAATACAATAATATTCCTTAAAAATCAGTACTGTAACCAAAACGCTTTTACTCAACTGTTTACAGGAGATGTCCCAGGACTGAATCTAGGATCCAGTCCTGTGGTTAGAAAAGTAATCCATAAAGTAACTAATTGCATTTAACTAGAAATTCACATTGAGCTGAATGTTGCATTGTGTTTGAAAATGTGTTGCCCATTGCACAACTGTAACTACTGTACTTAAAAGTCTATTGCCTATGTGCAAAGTATTTAAACTAAAGTAATTCATTCTGAGAAAGTATTTTTTGTAATGTAATGTATAATGTAATTACAATGTAATTTAAAAAATAAAATATGTAAAAAAAAATTGTTTCTAAATATGTAGTAAATCAGTATGAAAAAAATTAATATAACAATTAATACTTTTAAAAATTGTCATTTACAAAACCTTTGGAATTCACTGAAAAAACCGTAGGTTTCAGGCACGTTATAGTTAGAAATTAGCATTTTAAAAACCTTTGAAATTCACTGAAAAACCATAGGTTTCAGACATGTTATAGTTACAAATTAGCATTTAAAAAACCTTTGAAATTCACTGAAAAAACCATAGGTTTTAGGGACAGTTATAGTTACTTGGACATTGCACTCGTAAAAACCCGTGAAATTCCCCCGTTATAGTTAGTTCAGCTAACTATAACTCGCGCCCAGCAAAGCACTGCTGATGACGTCACATATTACATCACTCATGACATGGTCAGTGACATCACTGATGACATCACTGATGACATCTCAAATGACATCACTGATGACATCATCCACGTGATAATCTGATGCACCTCCTCACACCCTAATATAACCTTTGATACACCCACTCTAAATTACAGACTGCCATTCGCAAAACCATAGACACTCCAACACCAATAACTACATACCCACTCACTGATTCTTAGGTCTACACACACACATCCACTCACTCACCCGTACAGTCACTCATACTTATGGTCACTCAGTACAGGACTATCATATGCACTCTTACTCCTATATAGACACTCAAACACCGCCACTCATCCATAGAGGTACTCACACACCTAGTCAGTCATGCAAATAATTAAACACACTGCCATTTACTCACCTATACAGTTATACACACACCAGCTCACTTAATCATACAAATACTAGCACATTGTTACGCTCTTATACAATCACTGATACAAGCACACACTCATCCATACAGCCACTATCACAATCACTCACTCTCGCTTATAGCTATTTATATACTCCAACACACATATATACTGCCTTTCACATATGTAGTTACTCACACATGTACCACTGGGACATACATTCACTCACTAACACACTCTTACACACACTTACCCACCCATACAGTCTATCACAGATGCACTCTTGAAACCATCCACCCAGTGAATCACCCACTCACACATCTATGCACAGAGTCGCACACACCCCACCCACACAAACACTCAGGCACCCATACAGATACTCAGACAACCAATCAATAACTCATATAGACACTCATGTAGCTATTCACAAACCCATGCAGCCACTTACACAGCAACAGACAGACGGATACAGACATTCACCCAGTTTAGTCACTAACCCATGCATTCAGTAAGATACGTTAAATCACTCACTTATAGAGTCAGTCACGCACCTACTAAATCATCCATACAGACACTTACACACCCACTCATTCTTCAATACGTCTTTTCCTATATATATTAAAAATATTTAAACTTTACAGAAACACACAGTCACTGGATGATGTCATCAGTGATGTCATTTGAGATGTCATCAGTGATGTCATCAGTGATGTCACTGACCATGTCATGAGTGATGTAATATGTGACGTCATCAGCAGTGCATTGCGGGGCGCGAGTTATAGTTAGCTGAACTAACTATAACGGGGGAATTTCACGGGTTTTTACGAGTGCAATGTCCAAGTAACTATAACTGTCCCTAAAACCTATGGTTTTTTCAGTGAATTTCAAAGGTTTTTTAAATGCTAATTTGTAACTATAACGTGTCTGAAACCTATGGTTTTTTCAGTGAATATATATATATATATATATATATATATATATATATATATATATATATATATCTTCACAGATATACCCAAAAAATGGCAGAAGGAGCAAAGTTCATTGCATCGCAAAAGGGGAAACTACTGCTTTGCTACATTGGTTACACTTATACCCAAGAAAAAGTTATACAAATTAAAACCCATTGGAAATGTAGTAAATATTATTCCAATGCCTGTTATGGGAGAGCCACTACAATAGATACCAGTGTAGTGAATGATAGAGAACACAACCATCCCCCCAACGTAACTGAAGTTGAAGTAAGAAATGCCCTAGAGACAATAAGGGAAGCAAGCACAAGTTCCCAACAAACAAGCACCCAAATACTAAAGAATGTTTTTACTAGAGTGCCAGAACATGTCACAGGACAACTACCTTCCATCCCCACTTTGAAAAGACTAATAGCAAAAACTTAAAGAGCTACAGCTCAAACTCCACCTATCCCCCAAACTTTTGGATAAATCCAAATATTACCTGAGTATACCATCACCCACAAAGAGGAAAAGTTCCTTATCTATGACAACGAAAGTCATGAAAAAGAATTATTATGTTTGCAACTAATACAAATGTACTGAAACTTAAAAACTGCGAAACATGGATGATAGATGGCACATTTGAAGTTTGCCCCAAACCATTCTATCAGCTGTATACCATCCACGGAGAATATGAAGAGACAAATATCCCCTTTATTTATGCATTACTGCCTAATAAACAGAACACCACTTATGTAGAACTACTAACTATAGTCAAACAATTCACAGAAAATTACTGTCCCCAAAGAATCATAATAGACTTTGAGCAGGCAATGATTCAATCCATCCTCAAACTATACCCACACACTGCAATACAAGGTTGCTATTACCATTGTAATCAGAGCATATGGAGACACCTACAGAAATCTACTTTGAGCATAGATTATTCAACAAATAGTAACTTTGCCTATCAGACTAAAAAGTTAATAGCCCTGGCCTATGTTTCAGCTACTGAAGTAGCCAATCACTACAACTTACTTATAGCAAGTCCTTTCTATCAAGCTAATGAAACAAAATTAAGTCCCTTCCAAGACTAGTTCAAAGACACCTGGGTTGGAAGGATCCATAGGTCAGGGCACCGTAGACAATCTAAATTTCAGATCCCCTGGTGGAACGTGTACGCTAGTACTGTGGCTCAAAAAGCCAAAACAAACAACGCAGAGGAAGGATGGCATAATGCATTCCAAGCCACAATAGGAAGGAGACAACCAACACTTCCCAAACTCATTGAAGCAATTAAAAAAGAACAGAGCTACCAAGAACTCAGACTAGAGCAATCACTAAGTAAAATAGGCCCTAAACTAAGTGAACAAACTAAAACTATGCACGAAGACCTGAAACATAAAACCAAGTTGTATCCAAATACCCAAGGTCTAGAATTCCTAGACATGATTGCTAAATCAATTCTTTAAACTAAACAAAATAGTAAACATTGTTTAAATCTTACAACTATGAAACATATAACCAACAAATTTTTAAAAAAATAAAAAATATAATTATGTCATAAAATTATTTGATATAATATCAATATTTTTTTAAAAAGAAACAATGAAAGTAGAGATACATTTCCCACCCATAGTAAAAAAATACTTACAGCTATGTAGCAGTATAATATCCTCGAAAACAATAAAATTGACAGCAAATCAATTAAATACGAATCCATTGGATAACAAAGCCCAAACACAATACAGAAATACAACTGTAAAAAAAAAATCCAACGCCGCAAACCTCCTAATGGTGAAACCCTAAAAAACCCGAAAATAGTTTAGAAAAAAATGCTTCAACAAACCGGGAAAAAAAGGAATGGTAAAGTAACTTGTTATCAAACAAGAAATAACATTTAGATTTACTGAAAAAAAACACGTCGGCAACTCCATCCATTCACCAAAGACAAAACCTGTAAATAAAAAAGAAAACAACACCCGCCCACAACACAAATACAAAACCACAAACACTTTCTTCAACATTAAATATACAATGATACATTTAATAAACACATAACTAACACTACATAACATTCTAATTATATCCAACACTACGTCAAACATATAAAACACTAAGGGGTTGATTATGATGGTGGGCGGATCGCCACCGCCCGGCCGGCGGTGGCGATCCGCCCGCCATCACAATCACATTTACCCCCGCCATATTACCATGGCGGGGGGTACCGCGGCGGACGGAAAGTCTGTCTGCCGCTTTTCCGCCGCCGTGATGATTGCCGGCCGGGCGGAACTCGGGCATAATATGGTGGCGGTGCCTGGAAGGCACCGCCATCCATATTATGATGCCTGGCGGTTCTGGCCATTCCATGGCGGCAATGCTGCCATGGAAGGGCTGGCGGGAATTGCTTTGGGGGCCCATTGCGGGCCCCCAGGGGGGTGGGGGGCTGCACTTTGGGGGTACCTATGGTACCCCCCTATATTGCCATGCTCAAGGTGGCAGGCACCGCGCGGTGCCTGTCACGTTGTGCATGGCAATGCACAACATCCATCTTTGGCATTGCAGCGGGTGCTGCTAACAGCAGCACCCGCAGCAATGTTAAAGATGCGGGATGCGATCGCCAGGGTGGCGGTCGCATCCTAATTGGTGGTGCGGGGACACCGCACCGCTGGGGGCTGGTCCCTGCACCGCTAGGGTGGCAGGCGGACTGAAGTCCGCCTGCCATCCTAATGGAGCCCTAAGCTACCGAAACAACACCTAACTACACTAAAAACGATCAAATAACACCCTGACAAATCTATTTAAACTACTACTACCTTACCCCTACCCTAAAACGAAATTAAAAGTATATAAAATTAAACTTACCTGAACTGGAAACATCCTTTTTAATGAAGTCTTTAATACAAGAGGCCTTAACAACGAAACCGGCACCACGACATAGTCATTACTACGCATGTCTTTACTACGAATGGCATTACCACCCATGCCATTACAACAAAAATAAAACTAACGCTGCACCGGCATTGTAAAGTGAAAAGAGTTGGTGCAGCGTTAAGAGGGAGGTGCTGTTTGTTGTCCGGTCGAGTTAGGGTGAAAGAGCTGCAGTGGGCCCGACAGATTCTCGGCGTGCATAACAATTAATTTGTTTTTATTTGACAACAGGTTTTAACATGGCAGGCAGACACAGCAAACATAACGGCATGATGCCCCGTCAGTTACATATTTGGAGAAATGTCCCACCTACGCTGAATAACACTGCTGCTTGAGGGTGTGGAGGGGTGGAAAATGCACATGGTGTGGTTCTTGGGTGTTAAAGCAGGGGAAGGGGTGGTTTGAGACATGAAGGACATACAACCAAACGTTTATCAGAAATATGCGCACATAAAAGAAATTAATGACAAACAAATTAAAATAGTTCTCACGAACCGAGAAAACGGAAATCATTTTAAAAGTTGATAAGGATAAAATTTTCGATTGCGTCTCCGTCCTCACTGAATGTACAGGAAGTTAGAGGAAAACTGGAGCAGAGAACGAGGCAAAACTTAAAAATTAGCTGATTCGTTGAATCACACGTCCAATCAGCTAACTGGAATTCCTAAAACCACCAATCCAATTAGCACAAAATATACGGACTCACAGCTCAATTTCTTAGGGTTTGAGATTATTTAAAAACACTAATTTTCATTTGGTGTTAAAACGGAAAAGTATTAAAAGGTATGCTTTACAATGCCGTTCGTTGTTATGGTGCTTTGAATGATTCACTACGTGATGTCGTGATAATGATATTCGATGTAGAAACTATTGTGGTAAAGGCAGTTTCATGATTATGCATTAATGGTAAAAGCCTTCGTTGTAAAGGCTTTTGTTGTTGCGTCATACATCCTACCTGAACGGATGAAATGCAGCTCCAAACCACGAGGTTCTGTCTTCCAAAATGACCTAATAACGAAACCGATAGACAAAAAAGTGATAAAAAAGGCAAAAAAAATTCTGCATAATTAAAATGAAAAAAAGACAAACTCCCCATTAACAACAATGGAAAATATAGAAAAAAATGTTTAAAGTAATATGTATAACTTTATGTATTAAAATAAACAAAAAAGCTAAAATATAATATTTAATGTATATTAAAATATATGTTTATTTCATACACTGTAAATGTACAAAAAATATAAAAATGTGATAGAAAATATATATGTTGTACAAAATATTTCTGCTAAAAATATTGTACATTATTTAACATATTAAATATTATTTTATTAAAAATAATATACAATATACTAAATAATAAAATATAACCTTGTCAAATACATATTATGCAATTTTTTCAAAAATAATACAATTATATAATATGTATTATAGAAATGTTAAAAAAAATTATACAAATGTTTTCTTTTTGGTACTAAAAAATAATAAACCATAAAAATGAAACTGTTTATAAATAAAAAAATAAAAATATTTTACTTTACCATTACATGACTATGCTACCAAAAAATGTACTATTTTTCAAAACTGTAAAAAAAAATGTATATAGAAAAATATATTATTTGTTTAATATTTATACAAGGAAAATGAATGTTACAAATATGTTATACTTTATAATAAAATGTGAATACCATCAAAATGTATGATTTATGTTTAAATATTATAATACATTTTCTAACCAAAGACAAAGAAAAGAATGTAATTGTGAATGAAAATATAAATGTTTTTCCATAAAGAAATGTTGAAAATAGAAACTAACATATCTATTTACTTGTTACAATATACAGATAAACTGTACAAAACATTATACTTAATAAATAATAAACACTTCCTATTACTAACTTCCAAATAAACTAAACTCTGACAAAAAGCTAAATAATACCCCCCAAAAAATTACTATCCCAACAACAAAAATAACTATACTCAACAAAACTGATGTATAAAAAACCATAATAATTTACTATTCCAACCGCAAATCCAGGTAAACTCAGGAAAAGTGCTGGATAGTAAGCCATATTAATTTACTATTCCAACTCCAAATCCAACTAAACTCAGGGAAAGTGCTGGATAATAAATTAGAATAATTCACTACTCCAACTCCAAATCCAAGTAAACTCACAGAAAGAGGTGGATAGTAAACTATAATAATTTAGTATTCCAAATCCAAATCCATATAAACTCAGGGAAAGTGCTAGAAAGTAAACCATAATAATTTACTATTCCAACTCCAAATGCACATAAACTCAGAGAAAGTGCCGGATAGTAAACCATAATAATTTACTATTCCAATTCCAAATCCAAGTAAACTCACAGAAAGTGCTGGATAGTAAACCATAATCATTTAATATTCCTACTCCAAATCCACATAAACTAAGGGAAAGTGCTGGATAGTAAACCATAATAACTTACTATTCCAACTCCTAATGCACATAAACTCAGGAAAGTGCTCGATAGTAAACCATAAAAATTTAGTATTCCAACTCCAATTAAACTCAGGGAAAGTGCTCGATAGTAAACCATAAAAATGTAGTATTCCAACTCCAATTAAACTCAGGGAAAGTGCTGGATAATAAACCATAATAATTTACTATTCCAACTCCAACTCCAATTAAACTCAGGGAAAGTGCTAGACAATAAACCATAATAATTTACTATTCCAACTCTAAACCAAACTAAACTCAGGGAAAGTGCTGGATAGTAAACCATAATAATTTACTATTCCAACTCCAAATCCAACTAAACTCAGGGAAACTGCTGGATAGTAAACCATAATAATTTACTATTCAAACTCCAAATCCACGGAAACTCAAAGAAAGTGCTGGATAGTAAACCATAATAAATTACTATTCCAACTCCTAATGCACATAAACTCAGGGAAAGTGCTGGATAGTACAACATAATAATTTACTATTCTAACTCCAAATCCAATTGAACTCAGGAAAAGTGCTGCATAATAATGTATGACATTGTTCTGCATTCTGTCCATCAATTGTTGTTTTTGCATTTGTCACCCCGAGTGCGACGGGTATGCCCAGACGTGGTTCTCGTGCTCTCCATGCCACTGGACTCAAGCTATCCTGGCTGATGAGGGCTGAAAGCCCGAAACCGGTCCTAGGATGCTTGTTTCCAGTCCAGGGAGGACCTGGCCTGCCAGTTCGGGCTGGACTGTTCCCATTGGGCGCAGGGTCAAGACTGATTTGCATATGGCTGAGTCCAAACTGAAATGGCATGGTGAGCAAAAAAACGATGGATTTAGGCCCAGATCTCTGTACTGGGGTGAATGTATGACATTGTTCTGCATTCTGTCCATCAATTGTTGTTTTTGCATTTGTCACCCCGAGTGCGATGGGTATGCCCAGACGGGGGTCCCGTGCTCTCCATGCCACTGGATTCAAGCTATCCTGGCTGATGAGGGCTGAAAGCCCGAAACCGGTCCTAGGATGCTTGTTTCCAGTCCAGGGAGGACCTGGCCTGCCAGTTCGGGCTGGACTGTTCCCATTGGGTGCAGGGTCAAGACTGATTTGCATATGGCTGGGTCCAAACTGAAATGGCATGGTGAGCAAAAACGATGGATTTAGGCCCAGATCTCTGTACTGGGGTGAATGTATGACATTGTTCTGCATTCTGTCCATCAATTGTTGTTTTTGCATTTGTCACCCCGAGTGCGACGGGTATGCCCAGACGTGGGTCCCGTGCTCTCCATGCCACTGGATTCAAGCTATCCTGGCTGATGAGGGCTGACAGCCCGAAACCGGTCCTAGGATGCTTGTTTCCAGTCCAGGGAGGACCTGGCCTGCCAGTTCGGGCTGGACTGTTCCCATTGGGCGCAGGGTCAAGACTGATTTGCATATGGCTGGGTCCAAACTGAAATGGCATGGTGAGCAAAAAAACGATGGACTTAGGCCCAGATCTCTGTACTGGGGTGAATGTATGACATTGTTCTGCATTCTGTCCATCAATTGTTGTTTTTGCATTTGTCACCCCGAGTGCGACGGGTATGCCCAGACGTGGGTCCCGTGCTCTCCATGCCACTGGATTCAAGCTATCCTGGCTGATGAGGGCTGAAAGCCCGAAACCGGTCCTAGGATACTTGTTTCCAGTCCAGGGAGGACCTGGCCTGCCAGTTCGGGCTGGACTGTTCCCATTGGGCGCAGGGTCAAGACTGATTTGCATATGGCTGGGTCCAAACTGAAATGGCATGGTGAGCAAAAAAACGATGGATTTAGGCCCAGATCTCTGTACTGGGGTGAATGTATGACATTGTTCTGCATTCTGTCCATCAATTGTTGTTTTTGCATTTGTCACCCCGAGTGCGACGGGTATGCCCAGACGTGGGTCCCGTGCTCTCCATGCCACTGGATTCAAGCTATCCTGGCTGATGAGGGCTGAAAGCCCGAAACCAGTCCTACGATGCTTGTTTCCAGTCCAGGGAGGACCTGGCCTGCCAGTTCGGGCTGGACTGTTCCCATTGGGCGCAGGGTCAAGACTGATTTGCATATGGCTGGGTCCAAACTGAAATGGCATGGTGAGCAAAAAAACGATGGATTTAGGCCCAGATCTCTGTACTGGGGTGAATGTATGACATTGTTCTGCATTCTGTCCATCAATTGTTGTTTTTGCATAATAAACCATAATAATTTACTATTCCAAACCCAAATCCAACTAAACTCAGGGAAAGTGCTGGATAGTAAACCATAATAATTTACTATTCCACCTCCAAATCCAACTAAACTCAGGGAAAGTGCTGGATAGTAAACCATAATAATTTACTATTCCAACTCCAAATCCAACTAAACTCAGGGAAAGTGCTGGATAGTAAACCATAATAATTTATTATTCCAACTCCAAATCCAACTAAACTCAGGGAAACTGCTGGATAATAAATTAAAATAATTCACTATTCCAACTCTAAATCCAAGTAAGCTCACAGAAAGTGCTAGATAGTAAACCATAATAATTTAGTATTCCAAATCCTCATAAACTCAGGGAAAGTGCTGGATAGTAAACCATAATAATTTACTATTCCAACTTCAAATCCAACTAAACTCAGGGAAAGTGCTGGATAATAAATTTAAATAATTCACTATTCCAACTCCAAATCCAAGTAAACTCACAGAGAGTGTTGGATAGTAAACCATAATAATTTACTATTCCAACTCCTAATCCACATAAACTCAGGGAAAGTGCTGGATAGTAAACCATAATAATTTACTATTCCAACTCCTAATCCACATAAAATCAGGGAAAATGCTGCATAGTATACCATAGCAATTTACTATCCCAACTCCTAATCCACATAAATTCAGGGAAAGTGCTGCATAGTAAACCATAATATTTTACTATTCCCACTCCAAATCAAAGTAAACTCACAGATAGTGCTGGATAATAAATTAAAATATTTTACTATTCCAACTCCAAATAAAAATAAAATCAAGGAAAATACTGAATAACCCCTCCCCTATTTTGATCTTTCAAGCTACCAAAAATATATTCTTAACAACAAAATTGTTATTAAATGTTTATTAGCTTTAAAAAATACAATACAATTTTTGATTAAACAAATTATTATTTTTTAATCATTACAAATTATCAACAACAATTTTAAATATATAAATATTTAAAAACATGTTTTAAATTGTTCACTAAATTTTATAAAAAATTATTTACAAATAGAAATTTAAGAAAATTAATTGTTACATTTATTAAAAATTAATTTACATAAAATATTTTGCAACACAAATAATTTTGAATTGTACAAAATTTTAAAATGTTAATTATATATTTCTTATTTTATTATTTACAATTTATTTTGTATCCAAACATTCTTATATTACTCACCACCCATATCCCCTATAAACCCAATATCCCACTCCTAAAGAAAAAGAAATGTAAAAAAATAAAACATTTCAACACAATGGGGCCTATTAGGATGGCGTGCGGACTTTCGTCCGCCCGCCACCCTAGCGGTGCTGGGACCGGCTGCCAGTGGTGCGGCGGTCCCGCACCAGCGATTAGGATGCCACCGCCACCGTGGCGGTGGCATCCTCCATTCCCAGCATTGTGGCGGGCAGTGCACACAGCACCGCCCGCCACAATGCTGGGAATGCACTGTGTGCATTGGCATGCACAAGGTGGCAGGCACTGCGCGGTGCCTCCACCTTGTGCATGCCAATGTTGGGGGGTACCATGGGTACCCTCCAAGTACAGGACCCCCCAGGGGGCCCGCAACGGGCCCCCAAAGGCATTCTCCGCATGCCTTTCCATGGCGGAGTCTCCGCCATGGAAAGGCATGTGACCGCCATCATCCTAATATGGATGGCGGTGCCTGCAAGGCACCGCCACCATATTGCAGGCCTTTTCCGCCCGGTAGGCAATCGGGCGGATTGCCTACCGGCGGAAAACCGGCGGACGGTCTTTCCATCCGCCTGGCTCCCCACCGCCATACTAATATGGTGGTGGGGAAATGTGAGGCGGGCGGTGGGAAATGGCGGGTGGATCGCCACAGCAATGCGGGCGGTGGCGATCCGCCCTACATCCTAATCACCCCCAATATTTTTAAATTACTCCCCACCGTTACCCGCTATAAACTCAACATCCCGCTCCTAAGTTATATACAAATTTAAAAATTATATTAATTTTCAACAACATTTTTAAATTACTACCCACCCTTATCCCCTATAAACCCAACATCCCACTCCTAAAATATATACAAATTATGAAAAAATTGACATTTTTCAACAACATTTTTAAATTAGTACTCACCCATATCCCCTATAAACCCAACATCTTACTCCTAAAAAAGATATTAAAACAAAAACAAAAATTTAAACATAAAAAAATTATTTAAACATTGTAAAATTACTAATACAAAATGACTAAAAAAAACATAGAACATTAAAAAATATAGAAACCATATGCATCGATATTATTTACATCGATATTTTTTCATCGATATTTTCAAATTCGATATTTGTAAATCACAATAAAATCGATATTTTTGACATCGAGAAATTCTTGCCTCGATATTCTTGCATGTCAAAACTTTTCCATCGATATTCGGTATCTGCATCGCACAGAAACAATTAACAGAAGTGCAAAATGAAGCAAGAGATGTGCAGAAAGAAGCAAGGGAGGTCTAGAAAGAAGCAAGAGAGGTGCAGAAAGAAGAGAGTGAGGTGCAGAAAGAAGCAAGAGAGGTGCAGAAAGAAAAGAGTGAGGTGCAGAAAGATGCAAGAGAGGTGCAGAAAGAGGCAATAGAAGTGCAGAAAGAAGCAACAGGTGCAGAAAGAGGAAAGAGAATTATAGAAAGAAGTGAGAGGTGCACAAAGAGGCAAGAGAGGTGCACAAAGGGGCAAGAGAGGTGCACAAAGAGCAAGAGGAGTCCAGAAAGAAGCAAGAGAGATGCAGAAAGAAGCAGGAAAAGTGCAGAAAGAAGCAAGAGAAGAGCAGAAAGAAGAGGGTCCAGAAAGAAGCGCAAGAGGTGCAGAAAGAAGCAAGAAAAGTGCAGAAAGAAGCAAGAGAAGTACAGAAAGGCAAGAGGGGTGCAAAAAAAAGCATGAGAGGTGCAGAAAAAGCAAGAGAAGTACAGAAAGAAGCAAGAAAAGTACAGAAAGAGGAAGAAAGTTGCAGAAAGAGGAAGAAAGGCACAGAAAGAAGCAATAGAAGTGTAGAATGAAGCAAGAGTTCTGCAGAAAAAAGCAAGTGAGGTACAAAAAGAAGCAAGAGAGGTACAGAAAGAAGAGAGTGAGGTGCAGAAAGAGGCAAGTGAGGTACAGAAGGAGGCAAGAGAGGTGTAGAAAGAAGCAAGAAAGGTGCAGGAAGAAGCAAGAGAGATGCAGAAAAAAGCAAGTGAGGTGCAGAAAGAAGCAAGAGAGGTGCAGAAAGAGGCAAAAGAAGTGCAGGAAGAAGCAACAGAGGTACATTAGGAGGGAAGAGAAGTGCGGAAAGAGGCGAGAGATGCACAAAGAGGCCAGAGAGGTGCACAAAGAGGACAAAGAGGTACAGAAAGAGGCAAGAGGGGTACAGAAAGAAGCAAGAGAGGTGCAGAAAGAAGCAAGACAAGTGCAGAAAAAAGCAAGAGAAGTGTAGAAGGGTAAGAGGGGTGCAGAAAGAAGCATGAGAGGTGCAGAAAGTAGCAAGAGAAGTACAGAAAGAAGGAAGAGAGGTACAGAAAGAAGCAAGAGAAGTATAGAAAGAAGTAAGAGAGGTGTAGAAAGAGGCAAGAGGGGTGCAGAGAGAGGGAAGAGAGGTGCAGAAAGAGGAAGAAATGTGCAGAAAGAGGCAAGGGAGGTGCAGAAAGAGGCAAGAAAAGTGAAGAAAGAGCAAGAGAAGTGCAGGTAGAGGCAAAAGAGGTACAGAAAGAAGCAAGAGAGGTGCAGAAGAAGCAAGAGAAGTACAGAAAGAGGCAAGACAAGTACGAAAAGTGGAAGAAAGGTGTAGAAAGAAGCAAGAGAAATGCAGAAAGAGGCAAGAGAGGTGAAGAAAGAAGCAAGAGAAGTGCAGAAAGATGCAAGAGAGGTACAGAAAGAGGCAAGAGAAGTGCAGAAAGAATCAACAGATTTGCAGAAAGAGGTAAGAGAGGTACAGAAAGAAGCAAGAGAGCTGTGGAAAGAAGCAAGAAAAGTGCAGAAAGCAGCAGGAGAAATGCAGAAAGAGGAAGAAATGTGCAGAAAGAGGCAAGAGACGTGAAGAAAGAGGCAAGAGAAGTATAGAAATAGTTAAGAGAGGTAAAGAAAGAAACAAGAGAGGAGCAGAAAGAAGCAAGAGAGGAGCAGAAAGAAGCAAGTGATGTGCATCAAGAGGCAAAACAGGTGCAGAAAAAGGCAAGAGATGTACAGAAACAGGCAACAGAGGTGCAGAAACAGGCAACAGAGATGCAGAAACAGGCAAGAGGGGTGCAGAAAGAAGCAAGAGAGGTGATAAAAGAAGCAGAAGAAGTGCAGAACGAAGCAACAGATGTGTAGAAAGAGGTACGAGGGGTGCAGAAAAAAGCAAAAGACGTGCTGAAAGAAGCAACAGAAGTGCAGAAAAAAGCAATTGAGCTGCAGAAAGAGCCAAGAAAAGTGCAGAAAGAGGCAAGAGAGGTGCAGAAACAGGCCGGAGAAGTGCAGAAAAAGGCAAGAGAAGTATGGAAAGATGCAACAGAGGTACAGAAAGAGGCAAGAGAAGTGCAGAAAGAGGCAAGAGAGGTGCAGAAAGAGGCAAGAGAAGTTCAGAGAGAGGCAAGAGAGATGCAGATTGAGGGGGGCAGAAAGAGGAAGAAAAGTACAGACAAAATCAAGAGAAATGCAGAAAGAGGCAAGAGAGGTGCAGAAAGAAGCAAGAAAAGTGCAGAAAGAAGCAAGTGAGGTGCAGAAAGAAGAAATAGAAGCGATGAAAGAGGCATGAGAGGTGCAGAAAGAAGCAAGAGCGGTGCAGAAAGAAGCAAGAGAGGTGCAGAAAGAGGCAAGAAAAGTGCAGAAAGAGGCACGAGAGATACAGAAAGAGGCTAGAGAAGTGCAGAAAGAAGCAAAAGAGGTGCAGAAAGAAGCATGAGAGGTGCAAAAAGAAGCAAGAGAAGTGCAGAAATAAGCAGGAGAGGTGCATAAAGAAAAGTAATTGTGGAGAAAGAGGCAAGAGAGGTGAAGAAAGAGGAAGAAAGGCACAGAAAGAAGCAAGAGAAGTGCAGAATGAAGCAAGAGATGTGCAGAAAGAAGCAAGAGAGGTGCAGAAAAGGGCAAGAGAGGTGCAGAAACAGGCAAGAGAGGTGCAGAAGGAGGTAAGAAAGGTACAGAAAGAAGCAAGAAAGGTGGAGAAAGAAGCAAGAGAGGTGCAGAAAGAAGCAAGAGAGGTGCAGAAAGAGGCAAGAGAGGTACAGAAAGAGGCAAAAGAAGTGCAGAAAAGAAGACAGGTGCAGAAAGAGGCAAGAGAAAAGCAGAAAGAGGCAAGAGAGGTGCACAAAGAGGCAAGAGAGGTGCATAGAGAGGCAAGAGAGGTGCAGAAAGAGGCAAGAGGGGTGCAGAAAGAAGCAAGAAAGGTGCAGAAAGAAGCAACAGAAGTGCAGAAAGAAGCAAGAGAAGTGCAGAAAGGCAAGATGGGTGCAGAAAGAAGCAAGAGAGGTACAGAAAGAAGCAAGAGAAGTACAGAAATAAGCAAGAGTTGTGCAGAAAGAGGAAGAAATGTGCAGAAAGAAGCAAGAGACATGAAGAAAGAGGCAAGAGAAGTACAGAAAGAGTCAAGAGAGGTAAATAAAGAAACAAGAGAGGAGCAGAAAGAAGCAAGTGAGGTGCAGAAAGAGGCAAAACAGGTGCAGAAAAATGCAAGAGATGTGCAGAAACAGGCAACAGAGGTGCAGAAACAGGCAACAGAGGTGCAGAAACAGGCAAGAGGGGTGCAGAAAGAAGCAAGACAGGTGCTGAAAGAAGCAGAAGAAGTTGCAGAACGAAGCAACAGATGTGTAGAAAGAGGTATGAGGGGTGCAGAAAAAATCAAGAGATGTGCTGAAAGAAGCAACATAAGTGCAGAAAGAAGCAATCGAGGTGCAGAAAGAGGCAAGAAAAGTGCAGAAAGAGGCAAGAGAGGTGCAGAGACAGGCCAGAGAAGTGCAGAAAAAGGCGAGAGAAGTGCGGAAAGATGCAAGAGAGGTGCAGAAAGAGGCAAGAGAAGTGCAGAAAGATGCAAGAGAGGTGCAGAAAGAAGCAGAAGAAGTTGCAGAACGAAGCAATAGATGTGTAGAAAGAGGTACGAGAGGTGCAGAAAAAAGCAAGAGATGTGCTGAAAGAAGCAACAGCAGTGCAGAAAGAAGCAATCGAGGTGCAGAAAGAGGCATGAAAAGTGCAGAAAGAGGCAAGAGAGGTGCAGAAACAGGCAAGAGAAGTGCAGAAAAAGGCAAGAGAAGTGCAGAAAGATGCAACAGAGGTGAAGAAAGAGGCAAGAGAAGTGCAGAAAGAGGCAAGAGAGGTGCAGAAAGAGGCAAGAGAAGTGCAGAAAGAGGCAAGAGAGGTGCAGAAAGAGGGAAGAGGTTGCAGAAAGAGGAAGAAAGGTACAGAAAGAATCAAGAGAAATGCAGAAAGAGGCAAGAGAGGTGCAGAAAGAAGAAATAGAAGCGATGAAAGAGGCATGAGAGGTGCAGAAAGAAGCAAGAGCGGTACAGAAAGAAGCAAGAGAGGTGCAAAAAGAGGCAAGAGAAGGGCAGAAAGAGGCAAAAGAGGTACAGAAAGAGGCTAGAGAAGTGCAGAAAGAAGCAAAAGAGGTGAGGAAAGAAGCATGAGAGGTGCAAAAAGAAGCAAGAGAAGTGCAGAAAAAAGCAGGAGAGGTGCATAAAGAGGAGTAATTGAGGAGAAAGAGGCAAAGGAGGTGAAGAAAGAGGAAGAAAGGCACATAAAGAAGCAAGAGAAGTGCAGAATGAAGCAAGAGATGTGCAAAAAGAAGCAAGAGAGGTGCAGAAAAGGACAAGAGATGTGCAGAAAGAGGCAAGAGAGGTGCAGAAAGAGGTAAGAAAGGTACAGAAAGAAGCAGGAAAGGTGGAGAAAGAAGCAAGAGAGGTGCAGAAAGAAGCAAAAGAAGTGCAGAAAAGAAGACCAAGGTGCAGAAAGAGGCAAGGTAAGTGCAGAAAGAGGCAAGAGATGTGCACAAAGAGGCAAGAGAGGTGCATAGAGAGGCAAGAGAGGTGCAGAAAGAGGCAAGAGGTGTGCAGAAAGAAGCAAGAGAGAAGCAGAAAGAAGCAACAGAAGTGCAGAAAGAAGCAAGAGAAGTGCAGAAAGGCAAGATGGGTGCATAAAGAAGCAAGAGAGGTGCAGAAAGATGCAAGAGAAGTACAGAAAGAAGCAAGAGAGGTGCAGAAAGAAGAAGACATGTGCAGAAAGAGGCAAGAGACATGAAGAAAGAGGCAAGAGAAGTACAGAAAGAGTCAAGAGAGGTAAAGAAAGAAACAGGAGAGGAGCAGAAAGAAGCAAGAGAGGAGCAACAAGAAGCAAGTGAGGTGCAGAAAGAGGCAAAACAGGTGCAGAAAAAGGCAAGAGATGTGTAGAAACAGGCAAGAGGGGTGCAGAAAGAAGCAAGAGAGGTGCTGAAATAAGCAGAAGAAGTGCAGAACGAAGCAACAGATGTGTAGAAAGAGGTACGAGGGGTGCAGAAAAAGCAAGACATGTGCTGAAAGAAGCAACAGAAGTGCAGAAAGAAGCAATCAAGGTGCAGAAGGAGGCAGGAAAAGTGCAGAAAGAGGCAAGAGAGGTGCAGAAACAGGCCAGAGAAGTGCAGAAAAAGGCAAGAGAAGTGCAGAAAGATGCAACAGAGGTGCAGAAAGAGGCAAGAGAAATGTAGAAAGAGGCAAGAGAGGTGCAGAAAGAGGCAAGAGAAGTGCAGAAAGAGGCAAGAGAGGTGCAGAAAGAGGGAAGAGGGGTGCAGAAAGAAGAAAGTTACAGAAAGAATCAAGAGAAATGCAGAAAGAGGGAAGAGAGGTGCAGAAAGAAGCAAGAGAAGTGCAGAAAGAAGCAAGTGAGGTGCAGAAAGAAGAAATAAAAGCGACGAAAGAGGCATGAGAGGTGCAGAAAGAAGCAAGAGCGGCGCAGAAAGAAGCAAGAGAGGTGCAGATAGAGGCAAGAGAGGTGCAGAAACAGGCTAGAGAAGTGCAGAAAAAGGCAAGAGAAGTGCGGAAAGATGCAACAGAGGTGCAGAAAGAGGCAAGAAAAGTGCAGAAAGAGGCAAGAGAGGTGCAGAAAGAGGCAAGAGAAGTGCAGAAAGAGGCACGAAAGGTGCAGAAAAAGGGAAGAGGGTGCAGAAAGAGGAAGAAAGGTACGGAAAGAATCAAGAGAAATGCAGAAATAGGCAAGAGAGGTGCAGAAAGAAGCAAGAGAAGTGCAGAAAGAAGCAAGAAAGGTACAGAAAGAGGCAACAGAAGTGCAGAAAGAGGCAAGAGAGGTACAGAAAGAGGCTAGAGAAGTGCAGAAAAATGCTTGAGAAGTGCGGAAAGATGCAACAGAGGTGCAGAAAGAGGCAAGAGAAGTGCAGAAAGAGTCAAGAGAGGTGCAGAAAGAAGCAGAAGAAGTTGCAGAACGAAGCAACAGATGTGTAGAAAGAGGTACGAGGGGTGCAGAAAAAAGCAAGAGATGTGCTGAAAGAAGCAACAGAAGTGCAGAAAGAAGCAATCGAGGTGCAGAAAGAGGCAAGAAAATTGCAGAAAGAGGCAAGAGAGGTGCAGAAACAGGCTAGAGAAGTGCAGAAAAAGGCAAGAGAAGTGCGGAAAGATGCAACAGAGGTGCAGAAAGAGGCAAGAGAAGTGCAGAAAGAGGCAAGAGAGGTGCAGAAAGAGGCAAGAGAAGTGCAGAAAGAATCAAGAGAAATGCAGAAAGAGGCAAGAGAGGTGCAGAAAGAAGCAAGAGAAGTGCAGAAAGAAGCAAGTGAGGTGCAGAAAAAAGAAATAGAAGCAATGAAACAGGCATGAGAGGTGCAGAAAGAAGCAAGAGCAGTGCAGAAAGAAGCAATCGAGGTGCAGAAAGAATCAAGAAAATTGCAGAAAGAGGCAAGAGAGGTGCAGAAACAGGCTAGAGAAGTGCAGAAAAAGGCAAGAGAAGTGCGGAAAGATGCAACAGAGGTGCAGAAAGAGGCAAGAGAAGTGCAGAAAGAGGCAAGAGAGGTGCAGAAAGAGGCAAGAGAAGTGCAGAAAGAATCAAGAGAAATGCAGAAAAAAGAAATAGAAGCAATGAAACAGGCATGAGAGGTGCAGAAAGAAGCAAGAGCAGTGCAGAAAGAAGCAATCAAGGTGCAGAAAGAATCAAGAAAATTGCAGAAAGAGGCAAGAGAGGTGCAGAAACAGGCTAGAGAAGTGCAGAAAAAGGCAAGAGAAGTGCGGAAAGATGCAACAGAGGTGCAGAAAGAGGCAAGAGAAGTGCAGAAAGAGGCAAGAGAGGTGCAGAAAGAAGCAAGAGAAGTGCAGAAAGAAGCAAGTGAGGTGCAGAAAAAAGAAATAGAAGCAATGAAACAGGCATGAGAGGTGCAGAAAGAAGCAAGAGCAATGCAGAAAGAGGCGAGAGGTGCAGAAAGAAGCAAGAGAAGTGCAGAAAGAAGCAAGTGAGGTGCAGAAAAAAGAAATAGAAGCAATGAAACAGGCATGAGAGGTGCAGAAAGAAGCAAGAGCAGTGCAGAAAGAGGCATGAGAAGTGCAGAAAGAAGCAAAAGAGGTGCAGAAAGAAGCATGAGAGGTGCAAAAAGAAGCAAGAGAAGTGCAGAAAAATGCAGGAGAGGTGCATAAAGAGGAGTAATTGTGGAGAAAGAGGCTAGAGAGGTGAAGAAAGAGGAAGAAAGGCACAGAAAGACGCAAGAGAAGTGCAGAATGAAGCGATAGATGTGCAGAAAGAAGCAAGAGAGGTGCAGAAAAGGGCAAGAGATGTGCAGAAAGAGGCAAGAGAGGCACAGAAAGATGTAAGAAAGGTACAGAAAGAAGCAAGAAAGGTGGAGAAAGAAGGAAGAGAGGTGCAGAAAGAAGCAATAGAGGTGCAGAAAGAGGCAAGAGAGGTACAGAGATGCAAAAGAAGTGCAGAAAAGAAGACAGAGGTGCAGAAAGAGGCAAGGTAAGTGCAGAAAGAGGCAAGAGTTGTGCACAAAGAGGCAAGAGAGGTGCATAAAGAGGCAAGAGAGGTGCAGAAAGAGGCAAGAGGGGTGCAGAAAGAAGCAAGAGAGGTGCTGAAAGAAGCAACAGAAGTGCAGAAAAAAGCAAGAGAAGTGCAGAAAGGCAAGATGGGTGCATAAAAAAGCAAGAGAGGTGCAGAAAGAAGAAGAAATGTGCAGAAAGAGGCAAGATGTGTGAAGAAAGAGGCAAGAGAAGTACAGAAAGAGTCAAGAGAGGTAAAGAAAGAAACAAGAGAGGAGCAGAAAGAAGCAAGAAAGGAACAGAAATAAGCAAGTGAGGTGCAGAAAGAGGCAAAACAGGTGCAGAAAAAGGCAAGAGATGTGTAGAAACAGGCCACAGATGTGCAGAAACAGGCAACAGAGGTGCAGAAACAGGCAAGAGGGGTGCAGAAAGAAGCAAGAGAGTTGAAAGAAGCAGAAGAAGTGCAGAACGAAGCAACAGATGTGTAGAAATAGGTGCGAGGGGTGCAGAAAAAACAAGAGATGTGCTGAAAGAAGAAACAGAAGTGCAGAAAGAAGCAATCGAGGTGCAGAAAGAGGCAGGAAAAGTGCAGAAAGAGGCAAGAGAGGTGCAGAAACAGGCCAGAGAAATTCAGAAAAAGGCAAGAGAAGTACGGAAAGATGCAACAGAGGTGCAGAAAGAGGCAAGAGAAGTGCAGAAAGAGGCAAGAGAGGTGCAGAAAGAGGCAAGAGAAGTGCAGAAAGAGGCAAGAGAGGTGCAGAAAGAGGGACGAGGGGTGCAGAAAGACGAAGAAAGGTACAGAAAGAATTAAGAGAAATGCAGAAAGAGGCAAGAGAGGTGCAGAAAGAAGCAAGAGAAGTGCAGAAAGAAGCAAGTGAGGTGCAGAAAGAAGAAATAGAAGTGATGAAAGGCATGAGAGGTGCAGAAAGAAGCAAGAGCGGTGCAGAAAGAAGCAAGAGAGGTGCATAAAGAGGCAAGAGAAGTACAGAAAGAGTCAAGAGAGGTACAGAAAGAGGCAAGAGAAGTGCACAAAGAAGCAAAAGAGGTGTGGAAAGAGAGCATGAGAGTGCAGAAAGAAGCAAGAGAGGTGCAGAAAGAAGCAGGAGAGGTGCATAAAGAAGCAATTAAGTGTGGAGAAAGAGGCAAGAGAGGTGTAGGAGAGTAGGATCTGCCTCTTATGTTGCCCCCACTTTTTTTCTGATGTTTACACTGGTTTCTGGCTATAGTCTGGCTGGGACCCTGCCAATCAGGGCCCCAGCCTCTCTGTTCTCTCTAAACGACTTGGAGTGCACTCTAGGTGCACTAGTGATTGGATACTGTGGTACCTTATGAGTCCCTAGTATATGGTACCTTAGGTACCAAGGGCATAGGTACTTCACAGGCCTACCAGGGGCTGAAGCATGTATTATGCCACCCCTGGGAAGCAGACTAAATCTGACACCACAGGTCTGCTACTGCAGCCTGGGTAAGGTGGTGCATGCACCCCTTACTGTGATATAGGCTACCTATATCACTACATAGATACACACATATAAACCTATAAGTCACTCCTATGGCAGGCCTTATCAATCCTGAGGGCAGAGTGCTTGGTTCCTATGTGAGAGGGTGCCCCTGCATGAGCAGAGCCCCTCTGCAGCATTCGGAGACCCTTCTCTGAGGCTGTTTGTAGTGCAGCCTGACCATATACTCTTAAGCGCATTATAACCTCACGTTAAATGCTAACTTTGGGATGGCTGCACGGAAACATGTCGTGTTTGGTGTCAAACATCTTGGAATACTACCCCCCGCCAATTCTGGCAGTGGGGGTAGCATTCCACCCTTCTAGAGGGATAGACATGTACCTACTGTGGAAACACGGTAGAATCCTGAAGAGCCCTGGCATCACAAAATGGATGCCACCAGTCACAGACACTGGGCTGCCCTCCTGCTGATGACCAACACTTGCAGTGGAGGAGGCCCAACAATAGGTATCCTGTCCCAAGGGGTGTGACCACCTCCCAGACAGGGTTTAGTGTATTGGGGCTGGGTGGGTGCACTCCTAGAGTGCTTTGGAGTCCTGCACCGGGGGAGCAGAAGGCTCCTCTGTGCATATGCCAGTTCAAACCAGCTCAGGGGCTACCTGCCCCTGCTCTGGCGTGAAACTGGACAAAGGGAAGTGGGTGTAGCCACCACCTCCCCTGACCCTCCCATAGGTGGGGTCATAGAGCTAGTCCCTCCCTTCTTTTAGTATAAGAGGGGGAACCTGTGCATTGCAACCCAGATCTCCCTGGACGATGCTCTAAAGAAGAATCCTGGACCTTCGACGTTCCACTACCTCTGGAAGACTGAAGAATCTCCTTGGAGTCAAGGAGTGACTCCCCTGCTTGGCAGGCACCAAAAACTACAACGACGGTCGCAAACTACGCCGCTCCCGCCGGAGCCCGAAGTCCCTTCAGCCCAGGAAGAGGATTTCCTGACTTCTCCAAGGCCATCGTGAGTCCCCAGTGAAGCTGAGGCAAGTGGATCCCACTGGCGACGAGGAACCACAGACCCTGGGTACCGTGCACTATTGTCGAGTCCAACCCCTTCTCGACGTTCTACAAACTTGTGCTTTGGACCACGTGTGAGCCCAGCCTCTAGCAGAGATCCCTCTGAAGATCAGAGGCCTACCCCATCCTGAGTGACCCTGGGCCCCTGTTGAAGGAATCCTCCTGAGGCATCTTCGCGATCCCTTGCCAGCTGGCTTGTGGGTCCCCTGAAGACTTTTCTAAAGAACCAAAGGGCTCTCCTGGTTGCTCCAGGCCTGCCCTAACTTACCCTCGCTGCGTGAGTTCCTCAGACCTTGCTGGTCTGCACCATTGACTTTTTACGCTTTCCCCCGAGACTTGCTGTTACCAAGGTTTGTTGGCTCCAATCGAGTCACCGACACCTCAGTAAGCTGCAGACATCATGGGATACACCAAATCCAGCTCCTGGTCATCCTCGACAATGCCTGAACCACGTGGTCGAAGAGTCAAGACACCCGTGAATGACCTGAATCTGTCGACGACGGTGGGCATTCATCTTCCTTGCCCCGGGTCACTGCCAAGTGACTTTGAACACTGTCCCCTCTGCTTTCAGGTCTTCCTTCTTCCGAATCCAGGCTTGGATTCCACCGGACACTTCTCCTGTCGCCGCAAGCAGCAAGTCTTCAGTGGCTCCCATTGAAAACGACGCCGCGACCCGACACCAAAGGACACCTATGCACCCGGCTTCCCTGGGTGAGGTAACTCCAGCACTACGGTGCTCCTGTGGGTGTTGGCACTAGAACTACTTACCCTGTAAGTGACTTGCTTGTAGCTACTCCCGAAGTGCCCTGAAACTCTTTATTTCCAACCGCGACTTGCCGCATTGAAGTCAACGGCGACCCGCGCCTGTGTTCACTCACTGCATGCGTCCCCGTGGGTCCTTTACTTACCTGCCTTGGGTGGTTTCGTGAGGCCCCAGCACTTCTGAAGGCCCTAGGCCTTGTCCCTTTGCAAGTCGTTGTTCTTAAGTCTCTTTTTAGTATATGGTCTGGTACGCCTCTAGGGCCCCAGCCATATTTGTGCTTAATCTATTGTGAAACGTTGATTTGTACATATGTTCCTGACTTCTAATCTCACAAGAGATTAGTAGAGAGTTGTTTACTAATAAATACATATATATTTGATATATATACCTGTGTGGTGTCTTTTCATTTGGTGATTCAAGAGATTGTGTGGTAAAACAAGCTGCTTTACATTCCTCCAAGACTTAGCCTGAAGGCTGCTCTCCACAGCTACCACTAGGATAGCTTTCTATAAAGGTTGTCTTAAACCTACCTACCATAAGAGTCGAATTGTACTGGTGCAAGGTGTCCACTTTAACTAGTGAACAGCATATACCAGGCCAACTTCTCACATTGGTGGCAGCGTGTGGGATTCCAGCTTGCTATTGTTTTACCAGAAAATCTCTATTTGAATTACTAACTGAAAACCACTATAGGTACTCAAGGTACATATAAAGTCAAGCTTAGTATCAATAAGTTCTACTGAACTTAGAGCTGTGTGCCAAGGGATAGCACACCCTTTCTACAGCTCAAGCTAGGATCAGTAGGCCACAAACTAGTGTAGGTAGTACAACACTGCACAACACTAGAATGTCCTTAAGGGATGGACCCAGTGGATCCACCCAGCTTCAGTATAAGGACATGACTTTCTTTGACTTGAAAGCCATGTGTGCTGAGAGGCACCTGAAGATAGGACAGAGTCCCTCCACACTACACCTGATAGATCTGCTGACAGCAGATGATCTTAGATTAGCTCTAGGAGCTAATGGGTCTGAATCAGGGGTGGGTCAATTACAGAGTGTCTGGGTCAGATGATGAACATCAAGTTGACCAAGACTCTGTGATTGTAGGGCCAGGCCCCAAGGGGTCTGAAAAGGACAGAGGAATTCTCCCTAAGAGAACTGACACAGTGGAGGAGAGGCATAGGTCCCTTTCTAGGGACTCTGACCGCTCCTATCACTCTGGCAGAGAATTTGTCCAGCAGAGGAACTCCTACTTCCCAAGAAGAGAGACCTCCTCTGAAAGACTGTGCAAACTGCTGCAGTATGAGGAAGCAAGGTTTGCCCTCAAAACCAAGCAGTTGGCATTAGATAGAGAAGCCTTTGAGCTCCAGAGAGCTTCTAGAAAAGAGGGGTTAGAACCCCTGGTGGCAGCAACAGTGTCCCTAGAGGCAGAGAATATATTCCAGACCATAGGAACCTGAGCAAGGTTGTTCCTCCCTACCAGAGTGGGGATGATATCCATAAGTGGATAACTGCTATGGAAAGGGCCTGTAGAGTACAACAGGTCCCCCAAAAGCAGTGGGCAGCAATCTTGTGGCTCTCCTTTTCAGATAAAGGTAGAGACAAGCTCCTCACTGTTAGAGAAGAGGATGCTGATGACTATGAAGTCCTGAAGAGTGCACTGATAGATGGGTTTGGCTTAACCACTGAGCAGTACAGGTTGAAGTTCAGAGACACCCAGAAGGCACAGACTCAGGACTGGACTGACTTTGTAGATTGTGCAACCAAGGCTCTGGAGGGTTGGCTGGTTGGCAGTAGGGTTACTGATTTCAAGGGATTGTATAATCTAATGATGAGAGAACAGATCCTTAATAATTGCCAGAACCAGTTGTTGCATCAATACCTGGTGGACTCAGATCTGACCTCTCCCCAAGAATTGGGAAAGAAGGCAGACAAGTGGGTCAGAACCAGGGTGAGGCAGAAAACACAGAACCAAGGGGGTGACACAAAGAAGCAGGATTCTAAGGGCTCTGAGAAAAGTGGGGATAAGTCAAAAGACCAGAAGTCTTCACAAGGGCCCCAAAAATCTGCATCTGGTGGGGAGTCACAATCCAACAAGGGAAATGGCCAAAAGAAGCCCTGGTGCAAATTCTGTAAACAGAAAGGGCACTGGACTTCTGATTGTAACAAGTCCAAAGACCAAACCACCACCACTCCTGCCCCTAAGGCAACTGTTCCCCCTAGTTCAGCTACTGGTGGAGGTGGTACTCAGAATAAGGGTGTAGTAGGGTTGACCCTGGGTTCTGAAGTGGACTCTGGCCTAGTCAGAGTACCCACTCAGGCAATGCTGATTTGTGATGGAGACATTGACATGTCCTTCCTAGTAAGCCCCAGTAATCTGGGCAAATACAAACAGCAGCCTGTAATAAATGGCAAAGAGGCTTTGGCATTTAGGGACACAGGTGCTAGTGTCACCATGGTGGCAGAGGATCTTGTGGACCCTGGACAGATCATCCTGGGTGAAATGTACCAGGTGACCAATGCAAGCAACACCAGGACCAACCATAGTCTGGCAGTTGTGAATTTCTCCTTTGGAGGGGTAACTGGCCTCAAGAAGGTTGTAGTCAGTGCAGACCTCCCTGTAGAGTGTCTATTAGGCAATGATCTAGAAACTTCAGCCTGGTCTGAAGTAGAGTTATGGACTCATGCTGAGATGTTGGGCATCCCTGCAGAGGTATTTGCTGTGACCAGGTCACAAGCCAAAATGCATGACACTGAATAAGCTCTGGATCCTGAAATTATGGACCATGTGCTTCCCAAGAAGAGGAGCAGAAGGGTTAAGGCAGTGCCTTCCCCTCTGTCTCAGATCACAGATTCCCCTCTTGAGGGAGGAGAAGCAGATCCTGAAGAAGGAACTGCCCCAGAGGAACTTGAGCCTGATCAGGTTGAGTTCTTGGGGGCAGGGGGCCCTTCTAGGGAAGATCTGAGTAAGGAGCAACAGTGCTGCCCCTCTCTTGAACCCCTCAGACAGCAGGCTGCTGCTGAGGCTGCTGGGAGTGCTAGTGTGTCCCATAAAGTTTATTGGGATGAGGGACTCCTATATTCTGAAGGTAGAGATCCAGCCCCTGGAGCCACCAGGAGATTGGTAATACCTCAGAAGTTTAGGGGGTTCCTCTTGACCCTAGCACATGATATCCCTTTGGCAGGTCACTTGTGCCAAAACAAGACCTGGGACAGGCTTGTTCCAAATTTTCATTGGCCACATAGGTCAGAGGACACAAAGGAGTTTTGTCGCTCCTGTGTCACATGCCAAGCCAGTGGCAAGGCAGGTGGCACCACAAAGGCCCCCCTGATACCACTACCTGTGGTGGGGGTACCCTTTGAAAGGGTAGGGATTGACATTGTTGGTCCCCTTGACCCTCAAACTGCATCTGGGCACAGATTTATCCTGGTGGTAGTGGATCATGCCACCAGGTACCCAGAGGCAATTCCACTGAGGACCACCACAGCCCCTGTGGTGGCAAGAGCCCTCATTGGAGTTTTCTCCAGAGTGGGTTTCCCAAAGGAGGTCATCTCTGACAGAGATACCAACTTCATGTCAGGATATTTGAAAGCAATGTGGAAGGAGTGTGGTGTAACTTATAAGTTCACCACCCCTATCACCCACAATGCAATGGTTTGGTTGAACGCTTCAACAAAACCCTGAAGGGAATGATTAAAGGACTCCCAGAGAAGCTTAGGCGGAAATGGGACCTTCTTCTTCCCTGCCTGTTGTTTGCATACAGAGAAGTTCCACAGAAGGGGGTTGGTTACAGCCCATTTGAGCTTCTGTTTGGGCATCCTGTAAGAGGTCCATTATGTTTGGTAAAAGAGGGCTGGGAGTTACCTCTCAAGCCCCCAAACAGGATGTGATGGACTATGTACTTGGTCTCCGCTCCAGGATGGCTGAATACATGAAAAAGGCAACCAAAAACCTGGAGGCCAGCCAAGAATTACAAAAAGCTTGGCATGACCAACAGGCTGTGCTGACTGTGTACCAGCCAGGACAGAAAGTGTGGGTGTTGGAGCCTGTGGACCCAGCAGCCCTCCAAGACAAATGGAGTGGCCCCCATACAATAGTTAAACAAAAGGGAGAAGTCACCTATCTGGTGAATCTTGGAACTCCCAGGAGCCCCCTGAGGGTGCTCCATGTCAACAGATTGAAACCATATGTTGACAGGGCTGACATGGGCTTGCTCATGGCAACTGATGAGGAACAGGAGGAGGAGAGTGACCCTCTCCCTGACCTGCTCTCACAGAACCCTGATGATGGGTCAGCAGATGGTGTTGCTTTGGCAAGCAGCCTCACTGACCATCAGCAAACTGAGTGCAGACAAGTTCTGCAGCAGCACAGACATATGTTTAGCCTGACCCCTAGTCAGACTACCTGGTGCACCCATGAGGTGGACACTGGAGACAGTCTGCCTGTCAAGAGTAAAATCTACAGGCAACCTGACCGTGTCAGGGACTGTATCAGGACTGTAGTACAGAAAATGTTGGAGTTAGGTGTGATTGAGCCTTCAGATAGCCCTTGAGCTAGCCCAGTAGTCCTAGTACCCAAGCCTCATACCCAGGGTGGTAAGAAAGAAATAAGGTTTTGTGTAGACTACAGAGGCCTCAATGCAGTCACTAGGACCGATGCCTATCCCATACCAAGCAAAAGACACACAATTGATGACGGAATGCAGAACAAATCAAAACATTCACCCCCAGTCAAGAGATCTGGGTTAAATCCATCATTCTTTTGCTCACCATGCCACCCCAGTTTAGACCTGGCCATATGCAAATCAGTCTTGACCCTGTGCCTCATGGGAACAGGCCAGCTCGAACTGCCAAGCCAGGTCCTCCCTGGACCGGAAACAAGCATCATAGGACCGGTTTCGGGTTTCACCCCTCTTCAGCCAGGATAGCTTGATTCCAGTGGCACAGTGAGCCCAGGACCCACGTCTGGGCATACCTGGCGCACTTAGGGCGAGAAAGCAAAAGACACACAATTGATGGACGGAATGCAGAACAAATCAAAACATTCACCCCTAGTCAAGAGATCTGGGTTAAATCCATCATTCTTTTGCTCACCATGCCACCCCAGTTTAGACCTGGCCATATGCAAATCAGTCTTGACCCTGTGCCTCATGGGAACAGGCCAGCCCGAACTGCCAAGCCAGGTCCTCCCTGGACCGGAAACAAGCATCCTAGGACCTTTGCTTGTTTCCAGTCCAGGGAGGACCTGGCTTGGCAGTTCGGCTGGACTGTTCCCATGAGGCACAGGGTCAAGACTGATTTGACATATGGCTGGGTCCAAACTGGAATGACATGGTGAGCAAAAAACGATGGATTTAGGCCCAGATCTCTGTACTGGGGTGAATGTATGACATTGTTCTGCATTCTGTCCATCAACTGTTGTTTTTGCATTTGTCACCCCGAGTGGGACGGGTATGCCCAGACATGGGTCCTGTGCTCTCCATGCCACTGGAATCAAGCTATCCTGGCTGAAGAGGGGTGAAACCCCGAAACCGGTCCTAGGATGCTTTTTTCCAGTCCAGGGAGGACCTGGCTTGGCAGTTCGGGCTGGACTGTTCCCATGAGGCACAGGGTCAAGACTGATTTGCAATTGGCTGGGTCCAAACTGGAATGGCATGGTGAGCAAAAAAACGATGGATTTAGGCCCAGATCTCTGTACTGGGGTGAATGTATGACATTGTTCTGCATTCTGTCCATCAACTGTTGTTTTTGCATTTATCCCATACCAGGGGCAGATGAGCTGATTGATACTTTGGCCTCAGCCAAGTATCTAAGTACATTTGACCTAACAGCTGGCTACTGGCAGATCAGATTAGCTGATGATGCAAAAGCCAAAACAGCATTTTCCACCCCTGGTGGGCACTACCACTTTGTGGTGATGCCCTTTGGATTGAAAAATGCACCTGCCACTTTTCAGAGGTTGGTGAACAAAGTTCTGGCAGGGATGGAAACTTATTGCTCAGCTTATCTAGATGATATTGCTGTCTTTAGTTCCTCCTGGCAGGATCACCTGGTCCACCTCAGAAATGTTTTGGAGGCTCTGCAGAAAGCAGGCCTCACTATCAAGGCCACTAAGTGCCAGATAGGGCAGAGTCAGGTTGTGTACCTGGGCCACCTTGTGGGTGGAGGCCAGGTTCAGCCTTTACAGAGCAAAATCCAAACCATAATGGAATGGGTTGCTCCCACCACCCAGACACAGGTGAGAGCCTTCTTAGGCCTGACTGGGTACTATAGGAGGTTTGTGAAGGGATATGGATCTATAGTGACCCCCTTGAATGATCTAACCTCAAAGAAAATGCCAAAAAAGGTTCAGTGGACAGCTAGCTGTCAGAAGGCATTTGAAGACCTAAAGCAGGCCATGTGCACTGCCCCCATCTTACAGAGTCCAGACTACACCAAAAAGTTCATTGTCCAAACAGATGCTTCTGAGCTGGGTGTGGGAGCTGTACTGTCTCAACTGAATGATGAAGGTCAAGACCAGCCAGTAGCTTTCATTAGCAGAAGGCTGACCCCTAGAGAGAAACGTTGGTCAGCTATAGAGAGGGAGGCCTTTGCTGTGGTGTGGGCCCTGAAGAAGCTGAGGCCATACTTGTTTGGCACTCACTTCATAGTTCAGACTGACCACAAGCCCCTCCTATGGCTTAAACAGATGAAAGGTGAAAACCCAAAACTTTTGAGGTGGTCCATTTCCTACAGGGGATGGACTATACAGTGGAACATAGACCTGGGACCCAACATGCCAATGCAGATGGACTCTCAAGGTATTTCCACTTAGAACACGAAGACTCAACTGGTCAAGGTTAGTTTAGTGTCCCTGCGTTTGGGGGGGTGGGTAGGAGAGTAGGATCTGCCTCTTATGTTGCCCCCACTTTTTTTCTGATGTTTACACTGGTTTCTGGCTATAGTCTGGCTGGGACCCTGCCAATCAGGGCCCCAGCCTCTCTGTTCTCTCTAAACGACTTGGAGTGCACTCTAGGTGCACTAGTGATTGGATACTGTGGTACCTTATGAGTCCCTAGTATATGGTACCTTAGGTACCGAGGGCATAGGTACTTCACAGGCCTACCAGGGGCTGAAGCATGTATTATGCCACCCCTGGGAAGCAGACTAAATCTGACACCACAGGTCTGCTACTGCAGCCTGGGTAAGGTGGTGCATGCACCCCTTACTGTGATATAGGCTACCTATATCACTACATAGATACACACATATAAACCTATAAGTCACTCCTATGGCAGGCCTTGTCAATCCTGAAGGCAGAGTGCTTGGTTCCTATGTGAGAGGGTGCCCCTGCATGAGCAGAGCCCCTCTGCAGCATTCGGAGACCCTTCTCTGAGGCTGTTTGTAGTGCAGCCTGACCATATACTCTTAAGCGCATTATAACCTCGCGTTAAATGCTAACTTTGGGATGGCTGCGCGGAAACATGTCGTGTTTGGTGTCAAACATCTTGGAATACTACCCCCCCGGCCAGTTCTGGCGGCGGGGGTAGCATTCCACCCTTCTAGAGGGATAGACATGTACCTACTGTGGAAACGCGGTAAAATCCTGAAGAGCCCTGGCATCACAAAATGGATGCCACCAGTCACAGACACTGGGCTGCCCTCCTGCTGATGACCAACACTCGCAGTGGAGGAGGCCCAACAATAGGTATCCTGTCCCAAGGGGGTGTGACCACCTCCCAGACAGGGTTTAGTGTATTGGGGCTGGGTGGGTGCACTCCTAGAGTGCTTTGAAGTCCTGCACTGGAGGAGCAGAAGGCTCCTCTGTGCATATGCCAGTTCAAACCAGCTCAGGGGCTACCTGCCCCTGCTCTGGCGCGAAACTGGACAAAGGGAAGTGGGTGTAGCCACCCCTCCCCTGACCCTCCCATAGGTGGGGTCATAGAGCTAGTCCCTCCCTTCTTTTTAGTATAAGAGGGGGAACCTGTGCATTGCAACCCAGATCTCCCTGGACGACGCTCTAAAGAAGAATCCTGGACCTTCGATGTTCCATTACCTCTGGAAGACTGAAGAATCTCCCTTGGAGTCAAGGAGTGACTCCCCTGCTTGGCAGGCACCAAAAACTACAACGACGGTCACAAACTATGCCGCTCCCGCCGGAGCCCGAAGTCCCTGCAGCCCAGGAAGAGAATTTCCTGACTTCTCCAAGGCCATCGTGAGTCCCCAGCGAAGCTGAGGCAAGTGGACCCCACGAGCGATGAGGAACCGCAGACCATGGTTACCGTAAACTATTGTCAAGTGCAACCCCTTCACGACAATCTACGAACTTGTGCTTTGGACCGTGTGTGGTCCCAGCCTCTAGCAGAGAACCCTCCGAAGATCAGAGGCCTACCCCATCCCGAGTGACCGTGGGCCTCTGTTGAAGGAATCCTTCCGAGGCATCTTTGTGATCCCTTGCCAGCCAGCTTGTGGGTCCCCTGAAGACTTTTCTAAAGAACCAAAGGGCTCCCCTAGTTGCTCCAGGACTGCCCTGACTTACCCTCTCTCGGTGAGTTCCCCAGACCTTGCTGGTCTGCACCATTGACTTTTTACGCTTTCCCCCAAGACTTACTGTTACCAAGGCTTGTTGGCTCTAATCGAGTCGCCGACACCTCAGTAAGCTGCAGAAGTCGTGGGACACACCGAATCCAGCTCCTGGTCATCCTCGACTATGCCTGGACCACATGGTCGAAGAGTCAAGACACCCGTGAACGACCTGAATCTGTCAACGACGGTGGGCATTCATCTTCCTTGCCCCGGGTCACTGCCAAGTGACTTTGAACACTGTCCCCTCTGCTTTCAGGTCTTCCTTCTTCCGAATCCAGGCTTGGATTCCACCGGACACTTCTCCTGTCGCCGCAAGCAGCAAGACTTCAGTGGCTCCCATTGAAAACGACGCCGCGACCCGACACCAAAGGACACCTATGCACCCGGCTTCCCTGGGTGAGGTAACTCCAGCACTACGGTGCTCCTGTGGGTGTTGGCCCTAGAACTACTTCCCCTGTAAGTGACTTGCTTGTAGCTACTCCCGAAGTGCCCTGAAACTCTTTATTTCCAACCGCAACTTGCCGCATTGAAGTCAACGGCGACCCGTGCCTGTGTTCACTCACTGCACGCGTCCCCCGTGGGTCCTTTACTTACCTACCTTGGGTGGTTTCGTGAGGCCCCAGCACTTCTGAAGGCCCTAGGCCTTGTCCCTTTGCAAGTCGTTGTTCTTAAGTCTCTTTTTTAGTATATGGTCTGGTACGCCCCTAGGGCCCCACCATATTTGTGCTTAATCTATTGTGAAACGTTGATTTGTACATATGTTCCTGACTTCTAATCTCACAAGAGATTAGTAGAGAGTTGTTTAGTAATAAATACATATATATTTGATATATATACCTGTGTGGTGTCTTTTCATTTGGTGATTCAAGAGATTGTGTGGTAAAACAAGCTGCTTTACATTCCTCCAAGACTTAGCCTTCAGGCTGCTCTCCACAGCTACCACTAGGATAGCTTTCTATAAAGGTTGTCTTAAACCTACCTACCATAAGAGTTGAATTGTACTGGTGCAAGGTGTCCACTTTAACTAGTGAACAGCATATACCAGGCCAACTTCTCACAAGAGGTGAAGAAAGAGGAAGAAAGGCACAGAGAGAAACAAGAGAAGTGCAGAATGAAGTGAGAGATGTGTAGAAAGAAGCAAGAGAGGTGCAGAAAAGGGCAAGAGAGAAGCAGAAAGAAGCAAGAGAGGTGAAAAAAGAGGCAAGAGAGGTGCAGAAAGAAGCAGGAGAGGTGCGGAAACATGATGAGACTTATAATAGTGACATGGGAAGGCTTGCTGTTTGGCTAAGCCCAACATTCTGAGCAGTCGGTGAATAGTGAATCTGCCAGAGAGATGTGAGTCCAAGGATAGTTTTTGAATGATTGGATGAGTGCATGGGTAGTGCTTGAGTGAATAGACGAGTGCAAAGGTAGTGACAGGGTAATTGCATAAGTGCATGGGCAGTTCCAGAGACACATACGAAGTAGCATAATCCCTAATACCTCTGCCAACATGTCTTAAACCTCACTTTTTGCTGGCAGCTTCACTATTCACTGACTGCTCAGAATGTTGGGATCATGCTTCATTTTAAAAAAAACATTTTTGGCAGGATTAGCGGACCCTACACGAAGCCCGCTGAAGTATTTTTAAAAAAAAATGCTTTTTTTGCCCCTTGAGGTCCCTGTGGGACCCTCTGAGCAGGCCTAGGGGGTCAGGGTGTTTCTACCCTGCCCCTTTTCTTTTTTTTAAACTTTTTTCTTGTGACTGGGTTTAACCGAGTCACAAGATGGCTGCCAACACTTCCAGGTTTGAAGTGTTTTCAACCAATCAGATTGCAGGCACGAGATTAGGAGGGTCCAAGGATCCATCACGGTGAAATATGGACATCTGTAAATCCTTACATCTCTCAGAAACTATTGAACGGATTTACACCATTTAACAAAGACACTGCACTCTGGACCAAGAGCTACCTTTCTGCCAAATTTGGTGTAATTCTGTTCAGCAGTTCGGGCTATAGCTGCGTTAACAGTTTCCTATGTAAATTAACATGGAGAAAAAGCATTTTGGGACCCCCCTTTTTCTCGGCTTCTGCTTGACGAATCACCCAGAAATGTTCAACACAGCAGCAAAAGTGAGCGGGACACTAGTTTAGAAAATTTCTCGAAGATTCATCAAACGGCACCAAAGATTTTATCAAAAGAAAAAATGCTTTTTGAATAGAAACAAAGTCCTAACTAGCGAGCGCCAGTAGGTAATATATATTGACGAGCGTGTAGTCGAAACGCGTCTGTCGGGTGTGTTTTTTGTGTGGCTTCAATAAAATAAGAAGAAAATAATCCCTCAGTGTGCGCCTCGTGTACGGCCCCCGAGAAGGGCCATCAAAGAGGAATATATATATATATACATATATATATTATCGCTCCATTCCTTTACTTGCAAAAGAAACTCCGCACTCTCGGGGGCGTTCGAAAAAACTTTATTCCTCGGCAACCAGCAGCAACAAACGCGTTTCGGCAAACTGCCTTCTTCGGTGTTGATGACATACCTGAAAAGGCCATGTTTTAAAGGCATTACATTCGTCCATTGTAACAAAGGAGAAGTGAGTTGTAAAATAGCTATACAATCACAAAATGCACTGTGTAAATATGTGTTCCTGTTTATTTACAATTTTGTTTTTTAAATATAAGAACAATCATGGTACGCATGAATGACATCATGCAAGATATGAGCTGCATATGTAATGCTGGTTTATATGAAACTTCAAAATGGCGCTGACGTGAGAGCGAGAGCGCTGGTCCCTCCTTTGTTACAATGCACAAATGTAATGCCGTTAAAACATGGCCTTTTCGGGTGTGTCATCAACACCGAAGAAGGCAGTTTGCCGAAACGCGTTTGTTGCTGCTGGTTGCCGAGGAATAAAGTTTTTTCGAACGCCCCTGAGAGTGCGGAGTTTCTTTTGCAAGTAAAGGAATGGAGCAATAATATATTGCGGAGTCCACAGCCGCAAATCTGCACCCGCCCAAGAGTGCTTTGTTGAAAAGTGGAGTCGGAGCGTATATCCACGCTCACTTTACACCAGAAAATGTGTATCACATATCCAGCTATCAAACCAAAAGCTTCTGCTTCTTGCTCTATACCAATTAAAGCGGCAGCTGGATCTGGGGTTACCACAGCGATATCATCTGCGTATGCCATTATTTTAGCATCAAACTCGTGAAATCTAATTGGACTGATACTGTTGCAAGGCTCTAGTTTCCTAATCAGGGGATCAATATATAACGCAAACAGGAGGGGTGAACATGGACACCCTTGCCGTGTACCACGGTTAATTCTCATGGGTAGCGTATATCCCCCATTAACTCTCAATCGAGCCATTGGAGCTTTATACAGGGCCTGTACTGCCTTAATAAAGCCAGAACCCAAACCAAACATATTCAATACCTCCCAGAGGTAGTCCCAGGAGACCCTATCAAATGCTTTTTCGGCATCTAATAAAATCAGTGCCATAGGGTCTCCTGAGATCTCTGCTGCATCAAACAGTGTAATAACCTTACGGATATGTTCCGTTGTCCCCCGGCCGGGTATAAAGCCATGCTGATTTGGATGAACTAAGTTCCCAATCATTTTATTCAGCCGGGTTGCCAATGCCTTGGAGAATACTTTAACATCACTATTCATAAGTGTAATCGGCCGATAAGAGCCGGGTTCTTCCGGGGGTTTCCCTTCTTTAAAAATACGATAATATCTGCCCCTCCCCATGAATCAGGAATTGAGCTCCCCTGCTGAGCCTGGCACATTGTTTCCAGCAAATCCGGCCCGATTATTTCAGCAAAGATCTTATAGAACTCAACTGGAATCTGATCGGGTGCCTCCAAAGTCTCATCTAGGGTTAATGTTCTCGCGAGTGCTTCTCTGTCACTATCACTAACATCTGCTCCCTGCAAACCTGCTGTGCTCAAATAATTCTTGCAGTCAGCCTGCTTATGAGCCAGTTGTTTACTCTTATCTTCAGAATAAGGTTTTCATAATAGAGGCGAAAGACCTCCCGAATCTCCTGCGGGTCTTCTACTATTCTCCCATTGGCATCTAAAACCCCTCTAATCTCAGCCGCTAGACTATTTTGCCTCAATCGCATAGCCAGGGTATGCCCGATTCTTTCATTGTACTCATAGCAGTACTCCCTTCTAGTTAAAAACCTTTCTGCCACTTTAGCTGTAGCTAAATCTCCCAGTTCTGCTTTCGTCAAAGCTAAATTGAATAAAATCCCATCCAGAGAATCCTTCCTGCTAACCCCCACAGCCAAATCCTCCTCTAGCTCCTTCAATTTGTTATTCGACGCCTTCTCCTTTTGATTTTCCTTCTTACGTCTATATAGGGTATAGCTCATTATTTCACCCCTAATTCCAGCCTTAAAGGTGTCCCATACTACCCCGGTGCTAGCACTTGCCCCATTAATCTCCCAAAATATCTGAATCCATTCAGTTATGTGCCTTATGTATTCAGGATCCTTTAATAAGCCTCTCTCGAATGTCCAAGGCCTCATTTGCTTAGGTTTCCCCCCTAGATTAACAGTCAACACTAGCGGATTATGATCCGAAAGCAGCCGGGGGTATTTCTCAATTTTACACCTAGATATTAAAGCTTTTGGTTTGATAGCTGGATATATGCTAAACAGGGCTAAGACTCAAATAGTTTTAAACAAGGAGGTTCATTTAGATGATCCACGGGTGGTAGATTCAGTAACATACTTAGGCATTAAAATAATGCCTGATTTGGGGAAAATAGTTGGGGAAAACATTGGCCCAATTATTACCAAGGCCAAGAAAGATTTTGATCGTATAAATAATCTGCATATGTCGATCATGGGACGATGCAATGTAATTAAGATGGTGTTCCTACCCAAAATATTGTATGTGTTTAGAGCCATACCGCTAGATTTTGAGAAACATTGGTTTGGGCTCCTGGAACATATGGTGAATAGGTTTATTTGGGCGCATGGCAAAACCAGAAGAGCTTTGAGATTTATGACCTTCCCGCGAGATAGGGGGGGCTGGGCAGTCCCCGATTTCAGACTGTATTATTGGGAGGTGGCTTTGCAATATATGATTAATTTGCTGGGTGGAAGTAAGGTTGATTGCTGGACTAAAACAGAGTCCCCCGATCCGTACCAATACCTGCTAGGAAAAAAGCTAAGAATTGTTTTATGAAATTTAATGAACCTAGTTATTTTAAAAAACACGGTTCAAGACGCTAAATGCTGCATTTAAAATCTGGATGGCACTTAAGAAGAGTCTGGGCCTGGGGCGAATTCACTTCTATACTTACTTATATAAGAACCCTTCTTTCCCTGGGATTTTTGCAGATACAACTATGAAGGAATGGGATGAGTGTGGAATACGAATGATTGGTGATCTATTGGGGCAAGATGGGTTAAAATTATATAATGAATTACAAAGTGTGCATGGTTTAAGCAAGAGGTGTTTTTTTAAGTATTTGCAATTAGCTAGCTTTGTAAAAGGGAAAAAAGGGGGACCACACCCTTTTGGAAGAATTAAAATCATGGATAATATTCAATCCGGTGAGAATTGCACTATTAGGTGGCTATATGCGGAATTGAACCTGCTTAAATCAGATGATCTAGATAAACATTGGGGAAAGTGGGCTGAGAAGCTTGGTATTGATAGTGATGATTTTCTAGATTCCCTTGAGCTAGGTAACACCATTTTGTGCTCAGCGGGACTCCAGGCGCAGCACTATAAGACTCTTTTTTCTTTATATATTACACCTGCTAAAATTGCGCAATGGGGGGGACAAGAGGGGATTAGATGTTCCCGGTGCGGTTGTTTAGCTGCGGACGCAATACATATGTTTGCGACCTGTCCGCAATTGGAGACTTTGATTAAGGAGATAGAAAAATGTATTAATCAAACTCTGAAAGTAAGCGGTTCCCTACAGCCTGCCTTAATGTTGTTAGGGGTGAGAAATTTTGGTCTTCAAGACTCAATGAGGTATTTATGGTTCGTTGCAATGGCTGTCTTACGTATATGTATTTTGTCTGCATGGTTGGATCGGGTAGCCCCTACTTTTCAGCAATGGTTAGCCAAATTACTGTTTATTTATAACCTTGAAAAAGGAATATATGAGAGGAGAGGAAAAGGAGGCAGGAAGCTTGGTAGGACAATATGGGCTCCTATTTATAGCTGGAAAAATGAGTATTTAATGTTGTCCTAGCTTATGGAAAGAGCTGTATATTATTATGTTATGACTATAATAATGAATTTATGTTGTATTAATTAATGGGGTCTACCTCCTAAGAAGTAATGTGTAATGAATTTTTAATTATGTGCATTTAAATTTTTTTAATAAAAATAATTAAAAAAAAGAAAATGTGTATCACTCACAGGCGGGTGCCAGACATCCTGGTGGTGCCCCGGTAAAAATATAAAGGCTCAAATTCTTTCGTGATTCTCTTGAAAGAAAAAACGGCACTCACGGGGCAGTTTGCTGATCTTTTAATCACAGCACAACAAACAAACGCATTTCATTTTACTCCTTCTTCAGTGTTTACACTACACACCTTGAAGCTTTGTTTTAAGTACATCGTTTGTGTCAGCAACATTAAGAAAGGGCAATTTGCTGCTTGTATAGATTGGGCGCCATCATTGACAATGTTCTAAATTCATTCTTAGCGGCATTGATACTTGAAATCAAAGTAAAATACCGAAACAAATACATAAATGGAGAAAGCAATCTATTCGCAATGTTGATACAATTGTATCTCTTTTAGCCGTCTATCGGCAAATGCATCTATTTACAAATTCCTTCCGTATATCGTTCTGATACATACTCCATCTGTTTTGTAAAGTACACGAACACTATCAAGCCGTGAATCGGCATTAGCCTTCACATCACAAAATCAAGTTATCAATATCAGTTATCAAGCCGTGTATCGGCAGCCCTATTGTCACACATAAACATCCAAACAAATAAGAAATCAGCATTTTCTGTACAGCTTATAATATTTCTCCTCGACCTCAGGTATTGGATTTTTAGCTAATTCCCTAAGTGAACAGCCAGCTCTTCCCCGCTGTTTAACCCTTTAGGTGCTTTGGTTTGGAGGTCAATAATATAGCGGGACTCGAGTCTTCGCAATTTTAGGATCCTATCATCCCCTCTTATGTGTGGTGGCACATGGTCAATGCTGAAAAATCACAACAGATCCCTGTTGCTCTGGTGCTTTATGGCAAAATGCCTAGCTACTGGATAGGAAAAATCTTTATTTGCAACAGCACGCATGTGCTCTAATATGCGAGTTTTTACACAATGAATCGTGCTTCCTATGTATTTCAATCCGCATGGACAGATAAGGCAATATACGGAGTAACAAGTGTGGCATGTCATAAATTTATTTATGGTTCTCCGTTTTTTCATTTCAGCTATTTCATAGGTTAAAACTCTCTTGCTGTTAATGCAAGCCTTGTATTTACTACAAGGGTAAAAACCTTTCATCTCCTTCAGTGTACCTTTCTTTGATGTCAATGCTTCCATATGGCTATGGACAAGCATGTCCCTCAATGATCTCGCTTTCTTAAATGTCACAAGTGGAGCTGGTGGAATGTCCATGCCTATGATCACGTCAGTTTTTAGAACATGCCAGTTCCTACGAAGGCTACCTCTGATGGAACTGGCATCCTCTGAATATGCTGTGATCATACGGAATTTGCCTTCTTCCTTGATTTGTTTGTTACTGTCCTTTCCTTTCAATAACTGTTCCCTTGGTATCCTTTCTACTCTTTTCAGTGTTGTTTCTAGCAGACTGCTGTTATATCCCCTAGCTACGAATCTCGCCATGCTCTCTCTTGCAGCTAGATTGAAATCACAATCCCTCGAACAGTTTCTTTTCAGTCTCAGAAATTCCCCATGCGGGATACTTTGTATTACCCTGGGAGGATGACTACTTTTGGCTTGGAGTGTAGAATTTCCAGCCGTCGGCTTTCTGTATAGCGATGTACATAATTTCCCAACCAACACAGAGACCCTGAGATCTAGATAGTTCACTGCCACTGAACTGATCTTTCCTGTGAACTTAAGATTTACATTGTTCTGATTTAGATGTTTTATGAACTCGATTGCCATACTTTCTGACCCCTTCCAAACCAGAAAGAGGTTGTCTATGTATCTATCCCAGACCACAACCTCTTTCATCCATGATTCATGGCCCGACGACCATGCCACCTGCTCCTCCCACCAGCCCACAAATAAATTTGCGTAGCTGGGGGTGAAGCAGGTGCCCATCGCCGTTCCAGAAATCTGCCTGTAAAGATCCCCTTTAAACAAAAAGATATTGTTAGTCAGGCAAAACTCAATGAATACCATTAACATGATGTTGTGTTCAGCAAATTTCAAAGGTCTCTTATTCAGAAAGAATTTTACAGCACTGAGTCCATCTCTGTGGTCAATACAAGCGTACAGACTCACAATGTCCAAAACAATCAATCTATAAGAGGATTCCCAATCAAGATCTTTGATACAATTCAAAAAGTCCTTTGTGTCCTTTATGTAAGAAGTTAGTTGCAGTACAGATTGAAAAAGAAAATGGTCAATGAATATGGAAAGATTTTCTGTAAGGCTACCCTGCTATGAAACAATCGGTCTGCCAGGAGGATTTATACAGTCTTTATGAATTTTTGGAAGATGGAAAAAGGTTGGTATCACTGTATTGGTGTTTCAAAGGAAGAGATATTCGTCAGTTGCCAGCATAGCTTTGTCATGCCACTTTTTAATCGAAGAATGATATTGCTGGATACTATCGTTGTATCTTTCTTTAGTTGTTTTTTCATAATATCTCACCTCTAATAGTTGTTTGGTGGCCTCTTCACAGTATTGTTCCCTTGTCAATAGGACGATATTGCCGCCCTTGTCTGAGGGTTTGCATACGATGGTAGGATCCTTCAAAAGACCTTCCAATGCCTTTTCTTGATTTTTTGTTATATTAGCTTTATTAGTTGAAAGCTTGATTTTCGTTCTAAACTTCAACAGGTCCTTAATCACCGCCTCAGAAAAAATGTCGATTGCATCCGATGGCATTTGTGTTTAAACAAACTTTCTGCTGCTACTTGTTCAATGCCCTGACGAGTTGTTCTTTGGGTGATATCTGTGATGACACTACTTTGCTCGTCTTGTTCCAGGCGTAATTCCTCAAGAGTTTCTAAGGAAGTCAGATCATCCAGCGTCAAAATATCCGTTGCTTTGGATTTGATCATCTTGGATTCTTTTATAGTTGGTTTGAGTTTAAAATATTTGTGCAACTTGAGTTTATGCACAAATTTGAAGCGATTGATCCTCGTTTGAGTATACTCCATCCGATTGCTAGGGCAGAAAGTTAGTCCTAGCTTCAGCACTAATTCTTCAGCTGGTGTCAAAGCTCTTGGTGTCAAATTAATTATCGTTAAACTTTCAGACTCAGTTACCATCTTCCCCCTCTCTTGCTGCGTGTTACGCGTGGGGACATGTTTCCTCTTCCTCCACCAGCCCCCCCTTCTGGTTTTGGGGTGGTTCCTTCCGGTGGCTTGCTTTTGCCACCCCTTAGCCAGGACTGGCGAATCAGGTGGAATTCCTCGTGAAAAGGAGTTTTCTTATGTCTTTCAGCTGAGGTACTCACAGTGTCCTCCTCCGATTGTTCATTCTCGGTTACATCATATATATATGTCACTGACCAAGTCATGAGTGATGTAATATGTGACGTCATCAGCAATACATTCGCGGGGGCGTGAGTTATAGTTACCTCAACTAACTATAACGGCCGAATTTCTCTGGTTTTGTATGACTGAAATGTCCAACTAACTATAACGTCCCAGAAACCTGTGGTTTTTTCAGTGAATTTCTAAGGTTTTTTAAATGCTAATTTCTAACTATAACGTCACTGAAACCTATGGTTTTTTCAGTGAATATATATATATATTACCTACTGGCGGTCGCCAGTAGGTAGTTATAGTTAGGACCTCGTTTCTATTCAAAAAGCATTTTTTCTTTTGCCAATATCTTTGGCGCCGTTTGACGAATTGTCGCAGAATTTTCAAAACTAATGGTTCACTCAGGTCAGCTCCTGTCTTGAAAGTTTCGGGATGATTCGTTGAGCGGGGGCCAAGAAAAAAGGGGGTCACAAAACACGTTTTCCACATGTTAATTTCAATTGGAATTTTTGGAACAGGCTAAATATTGATATTTGAGCACCGAGGAGGAGCTGCAAATCCTCCCGAGCAAGAGCTTCATTCTGATTGGCTGCCAACACTCCAAACCAGAATGTGTTGGCAGCCATCTTGTGACTCGGTACCGAGTCACAAGAAAATAGGAGAAAAAACATTAAAAAAACAAGAAAAGGGGGCAGGGTAGAATCACCTTGACCCCCTAGGGCTGCTCAGGGGGTACCAGGCCCAAAAAAAACATTTTTTTTAAAACATAATTCAGACGAATTCGCACTGGGTGCGCAAATCTGGCTGAGAAAATTAAAAAAACAACGAAGCACGTAAGCCCCTTAAGCCCCTGGGTGGGGCAACTCCCGGGGACAATATGCGATTATGTAGTGGGGGCCCGCGGGGGTGCCCGTAGCCCCGGGGATCACCACCTCCCCGGGGCTTGAATAAAAAAATGCGTGGGGGAGCTCCAACTCCCCCACGCTGCCCCGAGGACTGTCACCTCCCCGGTGCTGTAATATATTTGAGCTGGGGGGGCCTCATGGGCCCCCCCCAAGCCCCAGGGACCACCACCTCCCTGGGGCTTTCTTCTTTAATGAGGGGGGCCTCACGGGCCCCCCTAAGCCCTGGGGACCTCCCTGGGACTTTTTAATTAATGGGGGGCCTCGCGGGCCACCCCAAAGTCCCAGGGACCACCACCTCCCTGGGGCTTTGTACTCATTGGGAGGGGGGCCAGGTGGCCCCCCTCCTGGAGCCCTCGATGGTCCTGGTAACCGCCACCCTCCAGGGCTGGCTCCTGAAATGTCCCGAGGTGCTCACCCCTGGGACATTGCCGTTTGCAATGACAGGGCAGGAGCCGTGCGGCCCCCGCCCTGTCATTGCAAACACTGCTTTGCTTGTTGGAAGCGAGAGCAGGAAACCTGCTCTCGCTTCCAACAAGCAAAGCAGAATTGCTTTTGGGCAAGGGGAGCTGCATGTTAGCAGCTCCCCTTGCCCAAAAGCAATGCCGGCTCCCGCAGGAGGTGGGGAGCTGGCTGGGACCATGGGGGCATTGGGACTCCCCCCATGGTCCCCAACGTTGAGGGCCAGCCTGGGGGGGTGGGGTCCCTGGGGCTAGAAGTGGCCCGGGAGGGGGGACACTCGGCCTCCTCCCTTTAAATTAATTATAAAAAACCAAAAAAAATGGATGGCCGGCCCCGGGGGATGGGGTCCCCGGGGCCATAATTGGCCTTAGGAGGGCACACATGGCCCCCCTCCTAAAAAAAAACTAGGCTGGCCAGGCCCTGGGGGATGGGGTCCCTGGGGCCAGAAGTGGCAATGGGAAGGGGGGCCACACAGCCCCTCTCCCGCACTATTTTATTTAAAAATAAAAATAAAAACGAGGCAATGCCCCGGGGGATGGGGTCCCCAGGGCCATTATAGGCCTCAGGAAGGGGGGCCACACAGCCTCCATCCAAAATAAAAATAAAAACAAATGCTGGCCAGGACCTGGGGGATGGAGTCCCCGGGGTCAATAGAGGCCCAGGGAAGGGAGGCCATGCGGCCCCCTTCCTGTTTTTTTTTTTTTTTTTTTTTAAATGCTCAGGCCCTGGGGGATGGGGTCCCCAGGGCCCAACAAATACTAAAAGAAGGGGGGCCACACTGCCCCCTTCTAAAAATATTTTTAAAAAAGAAAAGCCGGCATCTCGCCGGAGGCCCCACCCCCTCCCTGCACTACTCTGCAAACGCACCCCCTGGTGCGTTCTAAGTTGGGGGATTAATTCCCCTTCATTCCTTAGGGTGCCTGGGGGCCAACTAGCTCACCAGGTACCCCCAGTAAGCCCCACACAGTGGGATTGCTGAGAGGTGATCCGAGGCCACGCCCCTTTTTACACCACTTTGCAAACGCACCTCTTGGTGCAATGCTGGTGGGGCGATGAGGTCCTCTTGTGTCCTGAGGACCTCAAGACAAAAGTGGACTTCATCCCTCGAGCAGCAGTGCACCAGGCGGCGCGTTTGCAGAGTGGTGTAAAAAGGGGGCATGGCCTCGGACCACTCTCAGCAATCCAGCTGTGTGGGGCTTACTGGAGGTACCTGTTGGGCTAGTTGGCCCCCAGGGACCCTCAGGAGGCAAGGGGACTACCTCCCCCAACAAAGAGCATGCCAGGAGGCGCGTTTGCAGAGTGGTGGAGAAAGGGGGTGTGGCCTGTGTCCACCTCTCAGCAATCCCACTGTGTGGGGCTTACTGGAGGTAAGAGGTAGGCTAGTTGGCCCCAAAGGACCCCCAGCAGCAAAGGTGACTTCAATGCCCATCCAAGAGCGTGCCAGGGAGCACGTTTGCAGAGTGGTGGGCAAAGGGGGCATGGCCTGCTATGAGAACTTAGCAATACTGCTGTGTGGGATTTACTGGAGGTAATAGGAGGGGTAGTTGGCCCCCAAGGATGTCCTTGGGGGCCAACTACCCCTCTTGTTACCTCCAGTAAGTCCAACACAGTGGGATTGCTAAGACATCTTCGGAGCCCATGCCCCATTTCTCTACCACTTTGCAAACACGCCTCCTGGCAGACTATGGGATGGGGATGAAGTCCACTTTACTCCTGAGAGACTTTGGGGTCCAAGAAGCCCTCCTGGTACCTCCTGTAAGTCCTACACAGTGGAATTCCTGAGTGCTGGTCGGAGCCCCAGCACCCTTTCTCCACCACTCTGCAAACACGACTACTAGTTAAAGAAGCATTTTCAATGTAATAGGTTTTGCATTTGCGAGAGTTAGAGCTATTGGCTTTGTAAATGTAAAAGTTTTTTACTAATGTTTTTTGGTGTAGAATGGATTTACGTTGTATATAGTGGAATTATGTGGTATGTTGTGCAGTGAAATTATGTGAATAGAAAGTATGTGGTATTTAGTGTATAGGAATTATGTGGAGTGGGATTATGTGTTTTGGAGAGTAATTATGTGGTATTGCAGTTTGTGTTGTGGAGTGGTAACCTCAGGTTTAGTCTTCCTCGTTTCCATAAAAGCTAAACTATAAACTCAATGAGACACAAAAAAAGAAGGAACCACTGAGGAGCACTTCTGGACCTAGTCGGAGGTATGAGCAGGGCCACTGGAATTATGTGACTGTTCGGCTGCACCAATTATCACATAATTAAACATTTTCCGCATTTGCCAAATATTCCATCATCTGCTGCCTAATCTGCAGATTTGAACAAAAAAAGCCTTGTTTCTAGCTCTAACGGCTCAAATGTTCCCAAAAATGCAGCGTCACGTGTTACAGCGTGGTGGAAGGCCCTTTGCAAAGCTGGAATGGTCACGTGTTACTTATTGCATAATGTGGGTGTTAAACTGATACTAATGGTGCACAAACCTCTCTTCTTTCTGTGCCTCTCTTGCCTCTTTCTGCATTTCTCTTGCTTCTTTCTGCACATTTCTTCCTCGTTCTTCACCTCACTGTCTTCTTTCTGCACTTCACTTGCCTCTTTCTTCACTTCTCTTGCTTCTTTCTACACCTCTCTTGCCTCTTTCTGCTCCTCTCTTGCCTCTTTGTGTATTTCTCTTGCCTGTTTATGCAGTTCCCCTGCCTCTTTCTGTATCTCTCTTGTCTCTTTCTGCACCTCACTTGCCTCTTTCTGCACCTCACTCTCTTCCTTCTACACCTCTCTTGCCTGTTTCTGTGCTTCTTGAGCCTCTTTCTGTACCTCTCTAGCCTCTTTCTCCACCTCAAGTGCCTCTTTCTGCACTTCTCTTGCCTCTTTCTATACCTCTCTTGCCTCTTTCTGTATCTCACTTGCCACTGTCTGCTCTTCTCTCTTCCTGAACCTCACTCTCTTCTTTCTGCACCTCTCTTGCCTCTTTCTGCATCTCACTTGCTTCTTTCTGCATCTCCCTTGCCTCTTTCTGCACTTCTCTTGCCTCTTTCTGCACCCTTCTTGTCTCTTTCATCACCTCTGTTGCTTCTTTCTGCATTTCTCTTCCTTCTTTCTGCACCCCTCGTGCCTCTTTCTGTACCCCTCTTGCCTCTTTGTACACCTCTCCTACCTCTTTCTGCACCCCTCTTGCCTCTTTCTGCACCTCTGTTGGTTCTGTCTGCACTGCTCTTGCTTCTTTCTGCACCTCTTTTGCAAATATTTGCATCCCTCTTGCCTCTTTCTGTACCCCTCTTCCCTCTTTCTGCACCTCTCTTGCCTCTGTGCAGATCTAGGAATCAGTGAGTGGGTATGTAGTAACTGGTATTGGTGTGTCTTTGGTTTCGAAAATGGTAGTCTGTATTTTAGAGTTGGTGTATCAAAGTTTATATTAGGGTATGAGGAGGTGCATCAGATTATCACGTGGATGATGTCATCAGTGATGTCATTTGAGATGTCATCAGTGATGTCACTGACCATGTCATGAGTGATGTAATATGTGACGTCATCAGCAATGCATTGCAGGTGCGCGATTTATATTTACCTCAACTAACTATAACGGCTGACTTTCTCTGGTTTTGTACGACTGAAATGTCCAACTAACTATAACGTCCCTGAAACCTATGTTTTTTCCAGTGAATATATATATATATATATTACCTACTGGCGGTCGCCAGTAGGTAGTTATAGTTAGGACCTTGTTTCTATTCAAAAAGCGTTTTTTCTTTTGCCAATATCTTTGGCGCAGTTTGACGAATCTTTGCGAAATTTTCAAAACTAATGGTTCGCTCAGGTCAGCTCCTGTCCTCAAAGTTTCGGGGTGATTCTTCAAGCTGGGGCTGAGAAAAAAGGGGGATCCCAAAACGCATTTTCCCCATGTTTTAATTTTCCATAGGAACTTTAGACACGGCTACAGCCCGAACTGCTGAACGGAATTACACCAAATGTGGAAAAAAGGTAGCTCTTGGTCCAGAAAGCAACCTTTTTTTTTAAATGGTGTAAATCCATTTAGTAGTTGCTGAGAAATTAAAAAAATAAAAGTGTATATATCTGAGCACCGAGGAGTATTCTCGACTCCTCCTGAGCACGAGCTTCATTCTGATTGGCTGCCAACACTCCAAAGCAGAATGTGTTGGCAGCCATCTTGTGACTCGGCAACTGAGTGACAAGAAAAAGGAAAAAAAAAGGGAAAAATGAAGAAATGGGGGCAGGGTAGAAACACCCTGACCCCCTAGGCCTGCTCAGGGGGTCCCACAGGGAACTCCAGGCCCAAAAAGAGCATTTTTTTTCAAATCGGCAGAATTCACGTTGGGTGTGCCAATCCTGCTGAGAAAATTAAAAAAATGAAGCGCGGGCTCCCGCACTTCGTTTTAATGAGCCCCCGGGTGGGCCAGGTCCCGGGGGCAATGCCCGAAATAATGTAGCGGGGGCCCGCCGGGGTCCCCGCAGCCCCAGGGACCTCCACCTCCCCGGGCTATGCTAATTATTTGCGGAGGGGCATGATCCCCCTGCAGCACCGGGGGCTGCCACCTCCCCGGGGCTTGTTTAATTAGATGTGGGGGGCCTCCCAGGCCCACCCAAGCCCGGGGGATCACCACCACACTGGGGCTTTATTTAATTATGCGCTGGGGCACATGGCCCCCTGCAGCCCCGGGGACCGCCACCTCTCCGGGGCTTTATTTTATGGGTGGGGGGCCTTATGGGCCCCCCAGGCCCTGGGGACCGCCACCTCCCCAGGGCTTTTGTTAATTATTTGCGGGGGCCTCGTGGGCCCCCCAAGCCCCCCAAGCCCAAGGGACCACCACCTCCCCGGGGCTGTTGAAATGATGGGAAGGGGGCCACGTGGCCCCCCTCCTGGAGCCCTTGATGGCCCTGGGGACCGCCACCCCCCAGGACCAGCTCCTGCAATATCCCGGGGTGCCCACCTCAGGGACATTGCTGTTTGCCATGGCAGGGCGGGAGCACGGCTCCCACCCTGCCATAGCAAACACTGCTTTGCTTCATTGAAGCGAGATCAGGAAACCTGCTCTCGCTTCAATGAAGCAGAGCAGAATTGCTTTTGGGCAAGGGGAGCTGCATGTCAGCAGCTCCCCTTGCCCAAAAGCAATGCCGGCTCCCGCAGGAGGCGAGGAGCCGGCAGGGACCGCGGGGGCATTGGGGCTCCCCCACGGTCCCCAACGCTGAGGCCAGGCCCTGGGGGGTAGGATCCCCCTGGGCTAGAAGTGGCCCAGGGAAGGGGGGCAATGCGGCCCCCTCCCTTTTGTAATTATTTTTTTTTTAAATATATATATATATATATATATATATATATATATATATATATAAGGCCGGGCCCCGGGGGATGGGGTCCCCGGGGTTATTATTGGCCTTAGGAGGGGGACCACGCGGTCCCCCTCCATCATTTTTTTACAAAAATAAATGGTGGCAGGCCCTGGGGGATAGGGTCCCAGAGGCGAATACCGAATAATGGTTGTGGGTGGGTTTTTTTTCTTTCGAATTTGGAGTCGCGACCCCAACGCGGCTCTCAGTGCGGCCCCCCGTGTAACGTTGCGTTGGATTCGCGAATTCACCTCAAATAAATAATTTAGTAGTATATAATTTAGAAGGTAGTGTTGCATTTGTGAAGTTGTTTTAAAGAGGCACTGTGATTGAAGTTAATGACAAGATTACAATTGATAGATTTGATAAAAATATATAAAATTTAAAAATAATAGTTAAACTTGAAAAGTGTATTGTGTTGTAGTACATTGAATTCATGCTTTTACCAATTTGCGTCGGGTGCTCGAATCCACAACATTTTTTTTTTAAATGTATGTGAAAAAAACAGTTATATTCACTACTATGTTATAGGGTGGCTCTAAAAAGAGCCCTTGTGTTCATTATGAGTTTGTTGTAGCTACATGTAAGTGCGGATGCAGAGCTTCAGGTTGTTGAGAAAGACTCTGTTTCCTTGATCTGTGAAGTGTACTCCATCACTTCTGTAGACGTCATCCATATCAAAACGTAGATTGTTATTGTAGATGGACCCCATTCTATGATCTCTAAGTTATGCAGAAACAGCTTTATTGACATTTTTCCTATCTTTTTCAATCTGTGGACAGAATTGATTTGACCACTTCCATTTCTGTCTTTGGCATATATTAGAGTAAACAAAGACAGTTTGAGGTAAAAGCAACATTAATTGTGCAAAGGTGTCCTTCATGAGCATGTCCAGACCTACCCCAGTCAATGTGCCTAGGTCATTGCCACCACAGTGCACAATCATGAGGTCAGGGGGTTGGACATGCAAAAAGGTTTTAACCAAAGGCATCAATTGGTGCCACTTTAATCCTCTCTGTGCAATCCATTTAATATCCACATTTTGTATGTCAATACCTCTGCGTTCAGCATACCTTTTGCACCAGAAAACATAGCTGTGTCCAACAATCCACACTATAAGCATCTTGAAGGGATGTCTGGAAGGAATGAAAAGATGTCTGTAGCTGAGGTATTCAGTTGGTAGAATGAGAGATATCTAAAATGGTGGAGAACATGCTGTTTTTTAAGAACTAGAGAATTGATTGGCTGTTTAAGAAGATTGTACACTGAAAAATAGGGTGCATGTTACTTTCTTTAAAAAGCATGTTTCTTAATGGTTAGTAAAAAATATTTGAAAGGTACAGTAGATAGGATAAGGTCATATTTTGCAAATGTCGACCACACCTGCTGTTTGCATTTGTAAGCTTGTGTGCTGAACTTGAAGATATGGTGAACTTGTGACCTGACAGTTCACTTCAATGTTCCATGAACTGTTGCTATGGAAACTGGCATTAGACAGAAGGGGGAAGGGTTGAATGTTATCTGAGGTTTTAAAATGTGGAATTTTAACTTATATATAAGTTTAATGTTATTAAAGTAAGATTTCCCAAGGCAGTACTATCTTTTGAAGTGGTGTGTTATTAAAAAATAGTGATATTTTTATTTGTAATATATTTTTGAACTCCCGTATGGATTCGCTGCTCCATCGCGTTGGTGCACGTTCCAGAATCAGTTTGGGCACTTTTAGAAGTCAGTTGGTAAGGGTTAATATGTCTAACCAATAGAAATGTGTTTTACAATTTGAAATTATGTAGGAAGCAATGTGAGTTGTTACTTACATTTATTTGTGTGGAGAAAGAGAGGGAAAGTTTGCCATTACTGGTTTTACCTTATTGAGAGAGGTACATTACATTGATTGTGTGCATAAGAAAATCTTTTATGACTTTATGATATTTCATACTCTATGAATCAATTTGGAAGGTGAGTTATATATTTCTGAGGTGTATTGTGTATTAGCTTTATTTTTAAACTATAAAAATTATTCAAGAACTGCGATGTTTAAATATATTATTAAATGTGGAGATGTGTATTGTAGCTTGTTATATTGTAGTTAAATGTTGTAAGAAATCGATTTTGTATAGTAATAAGTGTATATTGGAAGATGGATTAGTGATTATGGTAGTTTGTTTTAGTGTACGGATATGTACATTTGTAGTATACCGCATACTTTTAGGTGTTTGTATAAATTTTGAAGTGGAGTCTGTTAAGTTTAAAGGTGTACATGGACTTCTGTCACAAGTATATTTCTACTTGTATATGTATTTTCATATGTCTTATACATTTTAAGGTGCATGATGTATAACAAAGAGGTGTTGTTGCTTTTTATGTGGTAGGCTGAACACTGTGAGTAGTAGTAGAATGGTGAAGAAGCAGCATAATAGTGTGGGTTAAAAGATGTTGGGATCAGGTATTAGTGACTACGCTACTTTTTTTGTCTCTAGAGAGGTACAGTTGAAATATGCCACATCATTTTTGGTGTTTGCTTTAAATTTGAAGTTTGTTCCGTGAATTTTTGAGGTGTGCATAGTGTTGTGGTAGAGACATATGCATGTATGCTTTCAGGATGTTGCACTTTTTTTACTCATTCAGGCACTATCAGAGTACTACTCCAATGTCTCAGGCAGTACCCATGCACTTATAAAATCACCCAGGCAGTTTCTGTGTACTCTTGTAATCCCCCAGATAGTATCCCTCAATTTATGCAAACACCCAGGCATTATGTATGTACTGCTTAATCCCCGAGACACTATCTTTGCACTCATGTAATCACCAATGCATTAGCTAAACAATGATTAACTCACCCAGGCACTACCCTTGCACTCCTCCAATCACTCAGGCACTACTGCAGTACTACTTCAATCACCCAGGCACTACACATACACTTAAAAATTACCTAGGCACTGAAAGGAAGACGAGGACACGGCAACTTGAAGGTAAGGGAGTAGTTTATTCCCACCGACAACCTCCAGGTCCCGGCAGCAACTGCCGCTCAAGAACCCGACACTCTAAAGTGGAACACACAGCAGCACGAGCTGACATCAGGTAATTCCCAACACACCCCCCTTCCTTCACACATTACACAAGAAGAAAAAGGAAAACAAGTACTGAAATGAAGGCTAAAACAAGTGCTGAAATAAAGGCTAACAATAAATGAACAGAGGACACATTAACGCATATCATAATCGATGAATCTTTTAGGCAAGGATCTAAATTTGGTAGGTGCACCTCTAGAATTGACATATTTGCGATGAACAGTTTCTTTACCGTGAATACTTGAAGGCATAACATAATTATGAAATCTTACAGGAACAGATTTCAATCTCGTTGACACACCCCTAGGAATGACCAGATCCTGAAGAACAGTTTCCTTGCCATGACCAACAGAGGTCGTATCAGTCAAAGGTTGATGAACCCCCAACCTCCTGTTGACATAGCTGAGCATTGACTCAGGCACCTTGGAAATAGCACACTTGTTCCACACTTTACCGTTCTCCAACACCACTACACGATCCTTCACCACAGACACTCTCTTGGGAGCTGAAAAACGAGACTCCCCCTTGCGACGGAGACCTGGTTTTTTGACTCTCACCCAATCCCCTGTCTTGACGGACACTGAATGATCAACCTCAGACTTGGTACTATACTTAGCCTGAACAGCCACCCTGACATCGGTTACTTTGGATAGTTTTTCAAGATCCACCTCCCTCCTAGACATCCATTCCTTATTTAACTTGGAACCAGCTATTCTCCCTCTCAACAAAGTAAACGGAGCGATGCCAGTGCTGACATGGGGGGTAGTTCTTACAGCCCACAACATGTCACTCACTGCTTGCCGCCACTGTAATCCATTTATTAATGCTAGCTGCAAATGTTCCTTGACAACGCGATTGAAACACTCAACCAGGCCGTTGCTGCGAGGGTGGTAAAGAGAAGTGAGAGTGTGTTTGACACCAATTTCCTTAAGAAACACCTGCATCTCACACGAAACCAGCTGGGTGCCATTGTCCGATACTAATTCTTCAGGAAAACCTTCTCTGAGGAAAACATCCTGCAAAAACTTGATGACTGACGAGGAGTTAACATTCTCGACAAACCTTACCTCAGGCCACTTCGACATATAATCAATCAAAACAAGAGCGTATTTAGGAGAACTCCCAATGAGCCCAAAAGGCCCCGCAATATCAAAAGCCAATTTGGCCCACGGAATATTCTTCACAACAATGGGTTCAACAGGCGAAGGATGAGTCACTTGGGATTTATCACTAGTAACGCACGTGCAACAATCTCTAACAAAATGCTCTACATCCTTGTCCAGAGCAGGCCACCAGAAATCCTGTCTTATCCTACGCTTCATTGCCCGTATACCAGGATGACCCTCATGAGCCAAAATTAAAATTTTCCTGCGTAAGGACATGGGAACAACTAACAAACCACAAGGTCTTAATGCGCCATTGACCACAGACAATTCATCCTTAATCTTCTTATAAGGAACCAGCTCGGAGGGACAATCCTTATCACTGGGCCACACACTGGCTATGAGGTCAATGACCCTGACCATATCCATATCTTCCGACACACACTCCAACCATTCACGCTCCAACAAAGCCCCACCTGTGGTATCCTCCAGTGAACAGACCGCACACACCATTTCTAGATCATCACACTCCTCAGCCTCAACACCATTACTTGAAAGAGGTAGTCTAGATAAGCAATCAGCCACAAGATTCTTGGCCCCTGCCACATACTCAAGACGATACTGAAATTCTTGCAACCTGTATTGCCATTTTGAAATGCGTGGTGTGGCCCTCCCACCCCTTTGGTAGTAAACAAATCGACTAAAGGCTTATGGTCAGTTCTAAGAATGAATACATTTCCCCATAGGAAATTCCTGAAATGTTGAACACCCCACCACAATCCCAAAGCCTCTTTTTCGATAGTCGAGTAAGTGCTCTCAGCGCCTCTCAGGGTCCTAGAAGCAAAACCAATGGTTTCTTCTCGACCATCACTCCTCCTTTGAAGCAATACTGCTCCCACCCCCACATTACTGGCATCAGTAGATACAATGCACAAATCATTTATGTCGAAGAGTTTGAGTGGACGAGCATGCACAATTTCTTGTTTGATGGATTCAAAATTTTCATTACAAACAACATCCCACACAAATTTAACATTTTTCTTGAGTAAATTGCGCATGGCAGCAGTTTTTGTGGAAAAATTGCTGACAAACTTGGCATAGTATTCCACCAGACCTAAAAAAGAACGAAGTTGGTCCTTGTTCATAGGTATGGGCGCATTCTAGACAGCTTCAATTATTTTTAGCTTGGGTTCAATGCCTTTAATCGAAATATGATGACCAAGGTAATCAACACCTTCCTGCAGAAATTTGCACTTGTCTGCCCGTAATGTTAACCCACTAGATCTAATTATGGTTATTACAAGTTTAACTCTCTCATCATGTTCAGATTCGGATTTCCCATAGATAAGAATATCGTCTTGGAAAAATGCTACCCCGCTTATATCCTTGAACAACTTGGACATTAGTCTTTGAAAAACAGCTGAAGCTGACGCAAGGCCAAAAGGCATGCGAATATAGCGATAAGCACCCTCGGGAGTGACAAAGGATGTTAGATGTCTCGATTCATTGCACAGCTCAATCTGATGGTACGCTGAAGAGATATCCAAAGAGGAGAAATATCTGGCACCTTTCAGAGTGGACAACATCTCATTTATGTTGGGTAGTGGTTGACGATCAATCCAGATATTGGCATTGAGGTCTCTCAGGTCAACACACATGCGAAGAGACTTATCAGCCTTACATGCTAAAACAATGGGAGCCAACCACTCTGAACCTTCGATAGGTTCAATGACCCCCGCACTACATAGTTGTTCTAACTCGCATTTAAGTTCATTGCGTAAACTCAAGGGTACCTTCCGAACTTTGTGGGCCACAGCTTTTGCGCCGTCTTTTAAAATGATACGATGTTGAAATCCTTTGAGTTTTCCTAGATTAGCTTGGAAAACCTCTGGAAAAATGTGTGCCCACTTGTTATTGGAAACCTGAGAAACACTACCCGTATTTAGGACATTAGGCTTGTGGTGACATAACGAATTACGGGACACAACCATATCGGGATGATTGGGGTCTAAGATGATGTTAAGAGCACCTTGTTCATCCCACCCCAGCAAGTTTGTACCTTCTTTAACCACGAATACAGTCCCACCAGCTTGGTCGGTGTCAAAGGCCAAACTCGCTGAGAATTTTCCAATGACATCGACTCTCTTGCCCCCATATGCGAAAATCTTGATATTCGACTGTTCCAAGTGGGCATCAGGCAATTTACCAAAATCATTCGCATTAATGAGGGTAAACGGTGAACCTGAATCAGCAAGAAACCCAAGAGAGGTGCCGTTAACAAGAATCTCACAAGAAGGAGATTTCCTTTTCTGCGATCCCCTTAACAAGGATAACTCGACTACACCTTCATCAGATGGTGAGGAAGATGATAACATCAGTAACTCATAACCTTCCTCGTCAGAATCAACTGCATCTACTTCAATGGCCTTTACAACACGAGTCTGGTCCCTCTTGGTAATGACGGCTTTGCACATTCTAGAGTAATGACCCTTTTTTCCACATTTGTAACATGTTTGATTAAGAGCAAAACAAAACCTGGCATTGCCTAAATGTAATTTGCTCCCACAACGAAAACACATAGTCTCATTCTGTTTACCCCTAGAAACAGACGTGCTGGTGCTTTGTTCGGATTTGTCTCTGGAAGGAAAAGTGGTCAATGGATTAGATAACGCGCTTTTTGTTCTAGGGACAGGTTTAGTATTAAGAACCTTAATCTCATTGGAAGAAACACAATTGCTCATTTCTTTCATACAAAGCAAAGAATGTTCAACACTCCTAGCTAGTGTGAGCGCAGTTTCTAAATCAGGATCGTCGGAAGACAACAGTTTTTCCTGAATTTTCTTGTTGGAAGTTTTCTCAATCAACTGGTCACGTATGATCTCATCTCTAAATTCCCTATAGTTGCAATTGACTGCTAACATCCTAAGAGCAGCCACAAAGTCATCGATTGACTCACCCGGAATTTGAGCGCGTTGTTAGAATTTGTGCCGTTCAAGGACTATGTTCCTCTTGGGACTGAACCTTTGGTCGAGAGTCTTAATTACAGTTGCGTAATCATCGACAATGATTGAATCGCCAGTCGCCACTTACCAGCGTACTGACAGTTTCAAGACGTAACGTTTTTAAAATATTTCTACCCTCTGCACCTAAATTGTAAACAAGGAGAGACTTTTTTTCTTGGAGGTGAAAGTTTCTCCATCAATGGCTTCAAGATATGCTTCGAAGGTGTCCTTCCACTGCTCCCATTGGACAGGAGGTGAACCAGCAGACTGTAAAAACGGTGGAGGGGCAGATATGTGATCCATGGCCGAATGTGGGTGAGTTGCTGCCTCAACCAATACAAAACCAAAGGTAAAACAGTAACAGAAGTGAGCTGCTGAGTACAAGAGAAATATGCTAAGAATAAAATGCACTGAAAGGAATGTACAACGAATGTGAGCGAGGTGTCACCACAAATCAATTGACACAGTATGCTGACCCAGCTGACCTTCAGTGCGAGAATTGCGCAAGATGTCGACACAGCTGACATTCATTGTAAAAATTGTGCAAGTGTGCACATCACCAGATGCCCAAAACAGTTCCTTCATATTTTTTTTTTTTTTTTTAAGACAGCTCCTTCATATATTATTAAGAAACAAAGACAGTACCAGATAAGGTGTGCGCATCACCGGATGCGCTGTGCAGGAAGTTATCCAGATGGAAATGTGCACTCGTAAGCAGATGAAAACGAACGGCCTGACTTAAAGATGGCCGCTGGACGTGGATACGCTTGGCATCATCGACGTGACGCGTCAGACCTCAGAGACGCTCTGGTGGTGCGCGCACACTCGGGGCTCGAGCGCATGGGGAAACGACCCAAATTAGCCCCGATTCACTACCTTCTTCCTTCTTTCACCAACCTTGCGCAGAAACAGCAAGATGCAGGACGATGGGCAGCGGAAGCAACACGAAACGCCTGACGGACCAATCACCAGGTTTCTTGAAACAACCCAGGAAGCTTCACACGACTTCAGAGGTCCGCAGGGGCGCCCAAAATACGGATCTGGAGGTGTCGGATCCCGCTCGTCGCCACTGAAAGGAAGACGAGGACACGGCAACTTGAAGGTAAGGGAGTAGTTTATTCCCACCGACAACCTCCAGGTCCCGGCAGCAACTGCCGCTCAAGAACCCGACACTCTAAAGTGGAACACACAGCAGCACGAGCTGACATCAGGTAATTCCCAACAGGCACTTCCTATGTACTCCTGTAATCTCCCAGATATTACCCCTGCAATCATGGAATCACCAGGTATTACCTATGTACTCCTTTAATCCCCCAGACAAAACTTCTGCAATCATGCAATCACCAATGCATTAGCTATACACTGGTTTAATCACCCAGGCAATACCCTTGCACTCCTCCCATTACCTTGTTACGATCTATGCACTCCTCCAATAACTTAGCCAGTGCCAATGCACTTATAAAATCACCCAGGCACTACCTCTACACTCTTCCAATCACTGAGGCACTACCACAGTATTACTCCTATCACCCAGGCAGGACCAATGCACTTATAAAATCACCCAGGCACTTTCTATGTACTCCTGTAGTCCTCATATATTACCTCTGAACTCATGCAATCACCAATGCATTAGCTACACATTGGTTCAATCACCCAGGCAATACCCTTGCACTCCTCCAATTACCTTTTCACAACCTATGCACTCAGCCTATCACTTAGCCAGTGCCCATGCACTTATAACATCACCCAGGCACTACTTTTACAGTCCTCCAATCACTGTGGCACTACCACAATAGTACTCTAATCACCTAGGCAGTATCGATGGACTTACAAAATCACCCAGGTACTTCCTATGTACTCTTATAATGCCCAGATATTATCCCTTAACTCATGAATCACCCAGAGATTAGCTATGTACTCCTGCAATCCCTTAGACATTACCTCTGCACTCATGCAATCACCAGTGCATTAGCTATACAGTGGTTCAATCACCCAGGCACCACCAGTACACTCCTGCAATCAGCCTCTCAGAATCGATGCACTCATCCAAACATTTAGCCAGTACCCATCCACTTATAAAATCACCCAGGCACTATCTCTGCACTCCTCCAATCCCTCAGGCATTCGCTCAGTACTCCTGAAATCACCCAAGCAGTACTCGTGCAGTTGTAAAATCACCCACTCACTTCGTATGTACTCCAGTAATCCTGTAGATATTATCCCTGTAGTCATGGACTCACCCAGGCACTAGTTATGTACTACCCCTGCAGTCATAGAAACATGCAGAGTCTACCTATGCACTTATGTAATAACCCAGGCACTAGCTTTGCAGTCATACAATCACCCAGGCCGTACTGTTGCACTTATTCACCTAGGCACTACTCCATGACTCATCTATGCCTTCAGGTGCTATTTAAACACTTATCCATGCACTCAACCTGTATGTGTGCACTTATGCAATTAGCCAGTCACTACCCATCTTCTCCTGCAATTACCCAGTGACTACCCTTGCACTCATACAATCACCAAAGCACTACCCATGGAGTTATGCAATCACTGAGGCAGATCTATTACATGTTTCAGTTGTAGGTTTCACTATATTCCAGAAATATTGTTTATATATTTCTTTTAGATATGATGATGATTTGAAAGGTAGAGACATATGTATGATTGCTTTTAACAATATGGGGAGACTTATGGTTGAGTTATGTAATAGTCTGCTGCTTTATATTTGGCTAGGCGCAACACTCATGCAGTTATAAAAAAACTTAAGTACTACCCATGCAGTCTTCAAATGATCCAGGCACTACATATGCACTGCTGTAATCACTTACACATTACTGCTGCACTCATGCAATCACTAAGGTATTACCCATGCACTCTTTGAATCATGTAGTCACTACTCATGCACTTATATGATCACCCATGCAGTACTGTTGCACTCCTTCTATCATGGAGGCACTACCCTTGTACTTATGTAATCACTCAGTCAGTAGTCATGCTGTTATGAAATCACCCAGGCACTACCTTTGAACGTATCTATTCACGCAGGCACTACCTTAGTAGTCCTGTAATCACACAAGAAGTACCCATGCACTTATAAAATCACCCAATCACTTCCTATGTAGTCATGTAAATCCCCTGATATTACCGCTGTAGTCATGCAATCACCCAGGCGTTACCTGTGTACTCCTTTAATCCCTGAGACGTTACCCTTGTACTCATGTAATCACCAATGCATTAGCTATACAGTGCTTTAATCACCCTGGCACTATCCTTCTACTCTTTCAATCACGGACGCACTACTGTTTTACTTATGTAATCACTCAGCCAGTACTCATGCACTTATAAAATCACCCAGCCACTTCCCATGCACATATAACATCTCCTAGACACTACCCTTGCACTCCTCCAATCACCCAGGCACTACCTGTGCACTGAAGTGCTTGAAATATACCATATGTTTTTAGATCTCTACTTGAAATGAAAAGTGCAGCTTTTTAAGTGTTAAGGTGTGCATTATCTTGTGACTGAGGTATGTTTGTATTTGCAGATGTATTTTTATATGTGTTATTTATGTAATGATGGTTGATGTATAAAATACAGGTATATATCTATTTCTATATTTCTTTTATATATGATGGCATTAGGGAAAGGTAGAGACTCATGCATCCATGCTTTTTTAAATATGGGTAGACTTACAATAGAGATATGTGAAGGGATGTTGCTTTGTATTTTGGTAGACTGTACATCTGAGTAGTAGTAATAGGATGGTTATGTAGCAGGAGCAGTAAAGTGATGTTTAATATATGTTGGGTGAGGAATTACTGATTATGGTGGTTTAAAAGTCTATGTAAAACTTTATTTGATGTATGCCAGATTAATCTAGGTGTCTGTTCCAAATGTTAAGAGTAGTGTGTCAACTTTTATGGTCTGCATGGTCATGTGATTGATGAATTTCCTAGTTGCATATGTATTCTCATATGTATTATGCATCTCAAGATGCTACATGTATAAAAGAGAGATATATTTTTTATGTATGTTTCTATTATAAATGATAGTACTAGTAAAAGGTAGAGACACATGCATACATGCCTTTATGAATATGGTAAGATTTATAACAGAGATATGCGTTGGTTTGATGTTTTCTATTTGGGTAGGCCCAATACCCTGAGCAGTTAGAGAATGGTGAGCTTGTACTAGAAAAGTGTACACCATGTTATAAACCACATTTTTGTGTTGCTACTTCAGTATTCTTTGACTACTTAGGATGTTGGGTGTAGTCAAATATAAAGCAGCAACATGAAGAGATGTCTCAGCTGTAAGTCTGCAATGACCCAGGCACTACCCATGCACTAATCCAGGCATTAAGGCACTATATGTACAGTTCTTCAATCAGTCAGGCACTACTCTGCCACTTATGCAATCAGTCAGGCACTATCTCTGCACTCCTCCAATCACCCAGGCAGTACAGATGCACTGATACATTCACTGAGCCACTACTGATGCTTTGATAGATGCACTCAGCCAGTTCCTCTGCACTCATGTAATCAACCAAGCACTACCCATGCAGTTTTCCAATCATCCGGGCACAACCTTTGTACTCATGCAATCATCTAGGTACTACCTATGCATTGTTGTAATTAGTCAGGCAGTACCCATGCATTCCTTGATGTACAAAGGCACCATCTGTGGATTGCTGTAATCACACAGGCATTATTTTAGCACTCATGCAATCACCCAGGTTTTATGTATGCCGTTTTTCAATCACTCAGAGAGTACCCATGCACTCTTGCAATCACCTAGGCACTATGCATGCACTCATGCAATCACCCAAGTATTACCTATGCACTTCTACAATCACTCAGGCAGACCTCTAATTTCATAAGCACTACCCCTGTATTCTGTTACTACTCAGCATGTTGCACTTCTCCAAACACTCAGGCACTACTGCAGTACTACTCCAATCACCGAGGCAGTACACATGCACTTAAAAAATCACCCAGGCACTTCCTATGTACTCCTGTAATCTCTCAGATATTACCCTTGCAATCATAGAATCTCCACGCACTACCTATGAACTCCTCTAATCCCCCATACATAACTCCTGCAATGATGCAATCACCAATGTATTAGCTATACACTGGTTCAATCACCCAGGCAATACCCCTGCACTCCTCCAATCACTGAGGCTCTACCACAGTATTACTCCTATCACCCAGACAGTACCAATGCACTTTTAAAATCACACAAGCACTTTCTATGTACTCATGTAGTCCCCAGATATTACCTCTGAACTCATACAATCACCAATGCATTACCTGCACACTGGTTCAATCACCCAGGCAATACCGTTGCACTCCTCCAATTACCTTTTGACAATCTATGCACTCGTCCAATCACTTAGCCAGTGCCCATGCACTTATAAAATCACCCAGGCACTACTTTTACACTCCTCCAATCACTGACGCACTACCACAATAGTACTCTAATCACCTAGGCAGTATTGATGCACTTATAAAATCACCCAGGTACTTCTATGTACTCTTATAATGTCCCAGATATTATCCCTTAACTCATGAATCACCCAGACATTACCTATGTACTCCTGTTATCCCTTAGACATTACCTATGCACTCATGGAATCACCAGTGCATTAGCTATACAGAGGTTCAATCACCCAGGCACTATCCTTACACTCCTCCAATCAGCCTCTCAGGATCTATGCACTCGTCCAAACATTTAACCAGTGCCCATGCATTTATAAGTTCACCCAGGCAGTACCTTTACAGTCCTCCAATCACTGAGGTAGTACCACAATAGTACTCTAATCACCTAGACAGTATCAATGCACTTATAAAATCACCTAGGCACTTTCTATGTACTCATGTAGTCCACCAGATATTACCCCTGAACTCATGCAATCACCAATGTATTAGCTATACACTGGTTCTATCACTCAGGCACTACCCTTGCACTCCTCCAATCACCCTGTCAGTATCTATGCACTCCTTGAATCACTCAGCCAGTACCTATATCCTTATAAAATTACTCAAGCACTACCTATGCACTTATGCAATCACCCAGGCACTACCTTACTACACCTGCAATCACCAATGCACTACTCTCGTTCTCATAGAATCACACAGGCACTATCTCTGCAGTCATGCATTCACTTAGATACTACCTCTGCACCCATTTGGCGTTGCAGCGCGCGCAATGTAATTTGTTTTATTTATTTATTTATTTATGTACTTACCTCCGTTCGGCCGTATGCCGGAGTTTACTATCCCCCACCCTGCCCCTCCCCCGCCCCGCCCCACCCCACCAGCACTCCCTCCAGGAGCCGCAACTGCTCATGTAATCACTCAGGCACTATGACTACATAGGGTGTTGGGCCTGGTAAAAGATATAGCAGCAACCTTTCATATGTCTCTGATGTAAGTCTCACAATGTTCTTAAAAACATGCATGCATATGTCTGTACTTTCTGTTAGTAGTATCATATATCAAAGAAACATACAAATAGATGTTTAGTTGTGCTTTATATGTGTACTATGTTCAGATGTATAAGACATATCACAATATATGTACAAGATCAGACATATCTTAAACAGAAGACCATGAAGACGTTAAAAGTTGAGAGAGTGCACTTCATATTTCAAAGAGACAGAGAGTCTTACAAAGTATTATAATCACTAATTTGTCACCAAACATATGTTAAACATTACTTTTCTGCTGCTTTACCATTTTACTAGTAGTTAAGTATTGAACATAGTCAAAAGAAATAAGTAAGAAGCAAGAGAAGTGCAGACAGAAGCAACAGAGGTGCAGAAGGATTCAAGAGAAGTGCACAAACAGGCAAAAGAATGCAGAAAGATCAAAGAGCAGTGCAGAAGGAACCAAGAGAGGTGTAGACAAAGGCAAGAGGGGTTCAGAAGGAACCAAGAGAGGTGTAAAAATTTGCAAGAGAGGTGTAGAAAGAAGCAACAGAGGTGCAGAAGAAGACAAGACAACTGCAGAAAGAGGCAAGACAGTTGCAGAAATAGGCAAGAGAGGTACAGAAAAAGGGAACAGGGGTGCAGACAAAGGCAAGATAAGTGCAGAAAGAGGGAAGAAGGATGTAGGAAGAGGTAAGAGGGGTGCAGAAAGGGTAATAGAAGTTCAGAAAGAAGCAAGAGTAGTGGAGAAAAAAGTAAGAGAGGTGTAGAAAAATGGAAGTGGGACAGAGAAAGAGCAAGAGAAGTGCAGAAAGGAGGAAGAGAGGTGTAGAAAGAGATAAGAGAGGTACGGAAAGAGGGGTGCAGAAAGTGGCAACAGAGGTGCACAAAGAGGGAAGAAGGATGCGGAAAGAGGTAACAGGGGCACAGAAAAAAGCAACAGAGTTGCAGAAAGAAGCAAGAAAAGTTGAGAAGGAAGCAACAGAGATACACAAAGAGGAAACACTGGTGCAGAAAGAGGCAACAGAGATGCAGAAAGATGGAAGAAGGGTGCAGAAAGAGGTAATAGGAGTACAGAAAGAGGCAACAGGGATGCAGAAAGAAGCAAGAGAGGTGCAGAAAGAAGCAATAGAGGTGCACAAAGAGGCACAAGGGGTGCACAAAGTGGAAGAGAGTTGTAGAAACAGACTTAAGTAGTGCAGAAACATTCAAGAGGGGTGTAGAAACAGTGAAGAAAAGTGCAGAAAGAGAGAACAGGGGTGAAGAAAGAGAGAAGAGAGGTGTAGAAAGAAAGAAGAAGGATATAGAAAGGAGTAATAGTTAGGTATTGAGTATAGGTAAAAACAAAGCAGCAACTCTTTACATGTTTGTGCTGTAAATTTCATTATCTTTTTGAAACCATGCATGTATGAGTCTGTGCTTTTTGCTAGTGTACTATGTATAAAAAAGCATACAAGTATATGTATACTTCTGTTTTATATGTAAAGCATCTTCAAATGTATAACACATATGAAAATACATGTGCAAGTAGAGACATACCCCTATCACAACATTATGGAGGCCTTAAAAGTTGAGAGACTGCACTTTAGATTTGATTTGGGTAGCAGTAGAGAAATCCTTTAGTTGTTCTCTGTGATTCTGTTGTATAGCTTGTGATTTGTTCTAATTGTAGGAATTATGCAGTGCCTGATATAGGTTTGGAGTGCAATTAAAAATATGTATTTATTTATACATAAGAATATTTGTATATAATTATTTTAATAATAGTAAACTATTTAACAAAACTATTTAAACTTTTCTTTTTTTTCAGATATTCTCCATAATTATTAAGAAAAATTCAGTATGACAAGAAAAGTGCAAAATAAAAGACAACAAAAAAACAGTACTATTTAAAGGAGAGAGAAAAGAAGAAATTAGATGAAGTACAACATGTGACATTGAAGAAAAAAACGTCTGGTGAGAGAACTAAAGAATTTGTTAAAAGAGTTTTTAAGAATGTAATGAATTTTCAATATGGGGAAATGAGAAAGAAAAGTTGTACAACCAAACAGAAGGAAATGAAAAAAGGACAAATTAATGGAAAATCAGGTTACGGGAAAACAATCTATATTGAGAGAAGGATGAAAGAATATAAAGACATTAGGAAGAGAATGTATAAAAGTAGAGTACTACAAAATGTATTGAAAGATTGCAAAAAATATAAAAGATAAGCATTTTACAAGAAAAAACAACAGATTGAAAGTGTAGTTGAAAAGGCTTTTGAATTGAAAAGAAGATTGTTTATATTAGTATTGAAGAGAATGAAGGCATTGAATAAAACAATGCAGTTTATGAAGGAGAAAAGTAAAAGAAAAAGACTGATTAATAGAACTAACTTTTGCAAAAACATTTCGGGTGAATGGATGCACACTTCTAGTACTGAACCTTTTTTTAATGAAGAAAGCTATTTTCAACAAATTACATTAGTTCATGCAGTTGATACCAGGGGTCGTTGTTATGAGGTTAAAAACGGTTGTTCAATTGAAAAAGAAAAGATGGTTCCTAGAAATGTGGTACAAGTAATAGCTGAAGAAGTTCAAGGGAGACGTACACAAGCTCCAGTGTATAAGTGGGATTATAGTAGTATTTGTAGTATACGACAGGAATCTGTTGATAAATTACGAAATTCCTTACGAGGTTATGGTACAAAAAGTGTTAAACAAAAGATTAAGACTAGATCCTTGTAAAGTGAGAAAATATAGTAACTTGCAGGGTCATTCTCTGGCTTGTCTTTCTAGAAGAGTGTGTAGAAGAACTTTTCATCATTTAAGAATGTTAGCAGTACATCACTCAGAAATGCGGAAGTTAGTGAGAAGATTGTACTATGTAAAAAGTCCTGCATTATCTTTAAGTGAAATAAACACAGCTCTTTTGAATGGTTCAGTATTGGATGTAAAAAACGTTTCTGATGATATAGAGTTTCGTTTCTTTGGACCTCAAGAAGAGTGTAGAGAAAGTCAGAGTTTGATAAGTGTAGGTGTTGAAGAAGATGTGGAAGATAGTACTACTGAGAAGTTTGCAGAAGAAATTGCAAAGTTTAAGGTAGTTTCTTGTGAAAAACCAAACTATGTTTGTATTTGTTGTTGACATACTCACTATAGAAGTCAAACTAGGAATGTTGATGTGTTTTTAAAAAGTGAAAAGGAAAACAATGATAAATGGGAACAATTTGGTGCTTATTTGTTGGCGGAAGGTCGTTTTGAGTTAGGTAGTGATCATCATATTTGTAAATATTGTTACAACAAGTTAGAAGAGAATAAAATGCCAGCTAGAGCTATACATAACAACCTTGAGTTGGTAGCTATTCCTCCGGAACTGGTAGATTTAAATACTTATGAGTCCATTCTTGTTCAATCTGTGCATCCGTGTCAGGCTATAGTTCGTATGGAGCCTAAAACAGGTAAGCTGCCTCCAACAGATTTACAAAGAGGTTTAAAAGGGAGAGTTGTGTATTTACCTTTAGATTTTAAGAAAAATATTGAAACTGTTGGTATAGAGAGAGAGGAAACTGAACCTGTAGTTATTCTAGTGGTAAATAGACATAATATCGAAATAAAAATATCGAATGGACAGAATATCGAATCCAAATTATAGAATGGACATAATATCGAATGGACATAATATAGTCGTTAAAAATATCGAAATTAAGGTAAGTAATATCGATTGTCAAAATATCTAAGTACAAAATATAGGCATTAAAAAATATCGAATTTTTAATAATATCGAATTTTTTCAAAGTGTTTTGTATGTTAGTATATGTGTTAAAAGTTTATATTAGTTTTTGTAATGTATGTTTAATTTTTTTAAAGCAATGATTTTTATGTTATTTAATTTTTGCGTCATTTAATTCCGTAGCGGGTTGTGGGCTTATAGGGGAATAGGGTGGGAAGTAATTTAATTGTAATTAAGTAAATATTTATTTTTATTTATTGGTATTGATAATTAATTTATTGTTAATTAATTATTAATTGGTAATTCATTTTTATTAATTGTAATTAATTTTTATTAATTGATTAATTGATAATTATGTTAATTCTATTAATTTATTATTTGTAGTGGGTTGTGGGTTGATAGGGGGATATGGTGGGAAGTAATTTAATTGTAAATAATTAATTATTGAAAATAATTATTTTGTTTTTATAATTAATTTACTGTTAATTAATTATTAATTGGTATTTTTTTATTATTTATAAATTTTTGGTATTGAATATTAATTGGTTGTTAAATAATTATTAATAGGTAAATAATTTTTAATAAATAAATTGTATTGGTATTTATAATTAAAAAATTGTTATTAAAATATTCAAATATTACTTTCCCTATAGTAATTTTTACCCCTACGCTATCCAACGCTTTCCCTACTGTTGCACTCACTGGAGTGGGAATAGTAATTTTTACCCTCCCGCTATCCAACGCTTTCCCTACTGTTGCACTCTCTGGAGTGGGAATAGTAATTTTTACCCTACACTATCCAACGCTTTCCCTACTGTTGCACTCTTTGGAGTGGGAATAGTAATTTTTACCCTCCCGCTATCCAACGTTTTCCCTACTGTTGCACTCTCTGGAGTGGGAATAGTAGTTTTTACTCCTACGCTATCCAACGCTTCCCTACTGTTGCACTCTTTGGAGTGGGAATAGTAATTTTTACCCCTACGCTATCCAACGCTTTCCCTACTGTTGCACTCACTGGAGTGGGAATAGTAATTTTTACCCTCCCGCTATCCAACGCTTTCCCTACTGTTTCACTCTCTGGAGTGGGAATAGTAATTTTTACCCCTACACTATCCAACGCTTTCCCTCCTGTTGCACTCTTTGGAGTGGGAATAGTAATGTTTACCCTCCCGCTATCCAACGTTTTCCCTACTGTTGCACTCACTGGAGTGGGAATAGTAATTTTTACCCTCCCGCTATCCAACGCTTTCCCTACTGGTGCACTCTCTGGAGTGGGAATAGTAATTTTCACCCCTACACTATCCAACGCTTTCCCTACTGTTGCACTCTTTGGAGTGGGAATAGTAATGTTTACCCCTACGCTATCCAACGCTTTCCCTACTGTTGCACTCACTGGAGTGGGAATAGTACATTTTACCCTCCCGCTATCCTACGTTAAAAATATTGAATATTTTTTAATAATATTACGTTAATATATGTATGTATTAAAAAATAAAAATGTATGTTTATTTTTTTTACTTAAATTAATTATTCATTAATTTGAACGTTATTTAAGTATTTTTAAGTATGTTTTACTTAATTATATTTATGATCTTATTAATTTTACATTACTTTTAAGAGATTTAAAAAATTCGATATTTTGACTAACTATATCTTTTACAACTATATTTTTGATTCGATATTTTTGTACTTACCTGTTTGTAGATAGGGAGTCGATATTTTGGTATTCGATATTTTTAACTCAATATTTTGTCAGGTCGATATTTTGTTCCTTGATATTATGTCAGTGATCCATTCTAGTTAATGGTGTAGCAACAAAGAATTGGAAAATATGGCAAGAGTTAGTAGATGTCACCAAACTTCAAAAGGCTACTTTATATCTTGTACAAAATAATATTTATTATAAAAATGTATATGTGGAAGAACAAGAGTTATCTAAAGAAGATGAAAGAGAAATTTCCACTGGCCAAATTGAAAAAGTGGACAACTCGAGGAGAGAAGAAATTTATGAACATTATACTATACATCCTCTACTTTCAAAAGAAGTGATAGGAAACACTATTGAACTATTCCAAATGAAGAAAGCGAAGGGAACTCCCATGAGTGTATGGGAAAAAGTGTAGAAGCTCGTTGTTTTCCACAGCTCTTCCCCCTGGAAAAGGTGGATGATATGATGAACGACCAGTACAGATTCCAGCTTCAGAATATCGTACAACAAGTACTCAGAAGAGCCAAGATTTCAACATTGTATTCCATATTTATTTCATCTTCTGTTTGAAAGTGACTTGTCTGGACTTCCATATGCAGTGAACCACATATTAAAAACAGGAGTTCATCTTGCACATCTTTCTGCAAAGGAATTTTTGGATAAAGTTCAACAAAGAGATGATCATTTAGAATCTCAGTTAATTAATTTGATTGCGTGTCAATATGGTACTAATGAGTATTGGTATCGTCGTCACGGAAATCTTAAATGTATGTTAAGAAACTTAGGAACCCCTACATTGTTTGTTATGCTTAGCTGTGCTGAATTCTCATGGGACGATTTACTTGAATTTCTACGAGAAGCAAATTCAAATGTAAAAAACATTGAATTGAAGACAGCTGGAGAACTCTGTTCTTTGGATTCTGTAAATGTGTGCAGATATTTTAATCATAGGTTTCAAGCTATGATGTCTTTTATCTGCAATAAAAATAATCCATCTCTTGGAGAACTTATTGATTTCTTTTGGAGAAAGGAGTACCAAGCCAGAGGTGCTCCTCATATACACATGCTATAATGGATCAAGAATGCACCTAAATTTGGAACCGATTCTGCTGAAACTGTTTTGTCTTTCATTGAAGAGTATGTTACCTGTGCCATTCCAAAAAAAGGAGGAGAAAACAGCTTAAGACAACAAGTTTTAGGGTTTCAAAGTCATCGATGTGGAAAATATTGTTGACGAAAACACGCATCAAAGGAAAAATTATATACAAACTGTCGTTTTGGATTCCCACGTCCAGTAATTTCAAAAGGAAGCGTCAACAGTTTTATGTCAGCAGTAAGACATACTATAATGCAAAAATCTCCAAAGAATACATACAACATAAAAAGAAGTGAAGATTCAAAGTAGATTAATGACTACAATCCAGTGATTTTGTCAATGTGGAATGCAAACATGGATATCCAATATGTTGCAGATAATTCGATTGCTGTTGCTCATTATGTTACATCATATATAACCAAATCTGAAAAGACGGAGTTGAAAGAAATGTGGGAAGAAAGTTCACAAGAGAAGACTCTTAGTAACAAATTGTACAGCTTTAGTTTGAAGATGCTTTCCCATCAAGAGATTGGATCCTACGAATGTTCGGATCGGTTGACCTCTGCAAGTTTATATTCAAAGTCAAGAGGAATTATTTGGGTAAGTCTAGGTTTTGCTGCAACACGAAATCGAGTTTTGAAATCTGTACAAGAAATTGAATACTTAGCATTGAATGAACCAGAAAGTACAGATATTGTTAAAACAAATATGTTGGATACATACTATCCCAAAAGAAGTCCACATCTGGAAAACATATTTTCTCTATGAAGTACTACAACATTATAGTTTTAAGAGAAATGTTACAGAAAATATAAATGAAGAAAAATATGCAGTAATTGGATGTGATGGATGTTTGGTAAAACATGCCAAAGGAAATCTTATTAATCACAGAAAACTCAGTTGCAAAACTCCAAATAAAATGGAATTTTTCTATTTAACATTTCTGCAACTCTTCAAGCCTTGGCGTACTGAAATGGAATTACTTGGAGATTTTGACTGCTATGAAGATTCTTTTAATGCATGTAAAGATAGTATTCAATGCACAATTTTTCCAAATTATCTACAAATGTTAAATGAAGAGATTGAACAAGAAACTACTATTGCAGCTGAAATAGCTATAGACAGTTCTCAAGATAGTCAAAGTTCTGCTCCTCTAAGTCAAGATCTATTAGGACAACCAATTCTTGAAAATGAAGCAGCAATAGCCATGAATGAAGTAGAAATGGCAATGCAACAAGCACAACAGGATATAATTGAGTTGGGAAACTTGGAAGACCAACTAAATTTTGAACAAAAAGAAATATATCATCAAGTGACACAACAGATACAGCATGGTTTACTTCATGAAAAAAAAGAGTGCAACTGCATATCATTTAAACCTATTCAAATGTATATCATTGGTCAAGCTGGACAGGGAAACGTTTCTTAATTAAAGTTTTGACCAGTTATCTACAGAAAACCACTGAATCACATTTATCTTGTGTTGTAACAGCTCCAACTGGGTTAGAGGCACACAGCATTAAAGGGATTACATTACATCGTTTACTCATGCTACCAGTAGAACATGAAAATAGGTTGGAATATCATAAACTATCTGGAGAAGCTTGTTATGAAGTCTCAAGAGTACTAAAGAAAATGAAACTTCTAATTATTGATGAGGTGAGCATGGTCTCAAACTTAATGCTTACCTTTGTACATTTAAAAATGCAACAGATTTTAAAAACAGATTATGAGGTTTTATTTGGAGGAAAACATGTAATTGTATTTGGCGATCTACTACAACTGACTCCTGTGAAAGGACAACCAGTTTTTAAAACTTTTGTCCATGAAGATACTAGGAAATCTTTGGGAAGTATTGGAAATGTAAACATTTGGTCTCATTTTGAATATAAAGAACTTATTAAGAATATGTGACAAGCAAGTGATGAACACTATGGAAACATTCTTCAAGATATAAGAATTGGAGTTTTGACACAACACGGTAAAGAAGTTTTACAAAGTCGGCTACTAACAAATTTGTTTCCAAATGAAAACATTGCACCTGAAATAATGTACAAAAAAATTAGAGAAAAAAAGACTATAGTTTGCCTAATGCCAACACTGCAAGAGTGTTCTACATTCAATCAAGAACTTTTGAAACTGGAAAAACAACCAATAGTGAAAATGGAAGCCATTGATAAAATGGAACACGAGGGAGTTACTATTCTTCTCCCAGAGAAATTACAGGCAAAATTGGATTCTTTGGAAAAGTCACTGTCTAAGACTGCTGGTTTAGAAAAGACTTATTGGGCATATTCACAAGGAGCTATCGCCGAATTAACGGCACTTTATCGCAGCCAAAGTCATGATAAATTTACCTCCCCATTCACAAGCCGGTGTTAACAGCCCACAGCACCAGTTTACCTGCAAAAGCAGCCGCAAAAAACATCGCCACAGAGGACCCCCACAAATATCACTAATGAGATGCAGAGTAGGCGTTCCCGTGCCAAAAGCCGAGACAACATCACACCTCAACATTCACAACGACCAGCCACATCGGCGATAAAAACACAAAACAGGCAATAAGGCGCATTAGCAACAGGAAATTTACATCTGCTCTGACCTGGTGTAAAGTCGGACAGCAGCCAGCACCACAAAAGGGAGCACAGCCCAGGGCCACATACGAAGGGCAACAGATGCCATGGAGCCACCCATCATGCAGCCCGGACACCCAAGAGGGCCACAATACCCACCTCCACCACCCAAGGACCCCAACCCACACTCGGAACACCCCCCCCCGGACCACCACAGACGCAGCGCAGACAAAGACAGCGGAACCCCAGGAAACGTACCAGCCGCACAGACCCAACATCTGACAATGTCACCATCCACTACAGGCTGAAAGGGACAACCAACCTACGCATCCTGACCATCATCGCCTAACAGGCCTATGGCACCAACACAGCAGACAGCCAACATCCCACCCCACACAAAGCTGATGGCGTGGCTGCACCTGTTGGCCCCTGGGACCCCCCAACCAACACCTGCCAGACTCGGAGGAGTCTCACAACCTGCCACATCCAAGTCCCCCACACCTGTCCTGGACATCACCATCACCCTGGTACCCCAGTCCCTATATGTACAACACAATGCGCAGGATCCACTGACCGCTGCCTCTGGCCTACACTGCGGGCCAGTAGGTCACAGAGCCTTGATTTGGCATTCTTGGAGTTCACATATGTGTACCGGCATCATCGCAGACTGCATCCCCTCACAGCACCTGTGCCACTAAGTTTGTTCCCCGACATTCATGGACACTCACTGGTCGTACATTGGTGGCGTTTGAGTCTATGGACTAGGGGCTAGTTTTCATCCTCATGTAGCTGATCCCGAATTGTTGGTGCAAACGAGGGTTGCGCTTTCCACTCCTCCATTTGCTGCTTCCAGATAACATCAGACCTTCCGCATCATGCCCTGGAGGACACCTTCCACTGTCCTCCGCAACCCTCCGCAACATACACCTTGGACATTGATGGAACCCGCTCAGGTCGCATGGCCCATCTGACTGCACCGCAAGTCACCGTCCCGTGGCTGGGTGCCTATGCCGGCCGCAGTGCATCCGGGGCCACTAACTCTGTGCTGCTCAGGCCTGGGACCCCTTCTTCTGAGACATTGAATGGCCTCTGTAGCGATGGTCTTGGGGTCATCAACGCCATGTGTCTGTGGCCCTGCACTGTCCGCCTCCTCCGGCCCCAACTGCGGGCCACCAGGGCCCACACATGGCATCGAGTCCTGACCGGCCCGGACGTCGCATCACCGCAGGAGGCACACGCCACCACCGCAAGGACCACCTCCAACCACCATCTACCAGAGTCGAAAGGGTGGTCCTGACAGACCTACGGAGTTGCTCAGACCTGTTGTGGATGCCATCATCGGCCTGCTACCCTGCTCAGCACTCCAGGTGCCAGTGACTCAGTGCACCGCAAGCCATTGTCCGTTACTGATTGAGTTTTGTGCTGTTGTGAGGTTGTGCAGCAATGTCTCCCCATGCAGTGGGGAAGACCTGGGACTATGATGAGGAAGATGTGTCAAGTGTGCAGACGGGAGAAGGCACAGACAATGGGAGGGCAGGAGGCAACAGCCCCTATGCAGGAATGCAGACTGGTGGTGGTAGTCAAGCTACACACCCGGATCTATTACTGGGTATTGCGCTGTGGACTGCGGACGCAACTGTCACCTCAGGCAGTGTGGGGGACCTGGGACGTTGATTAGGAAGTTGATGCAGGTGTAACACACCCCACTGCATGTGCATCAGGACTAACCGGAAGGGACACAATCCTAGCAATTTCTTCACATAAGAGCGCTCTTCTCTAGTGCCCCTACCTCAGTGCACTGCAACTCACGGAACCTCCTGACTGAATATTGCGTCACCTCTGCCCTTACTCCGGATCCCTCCATGTTGCTCTGCAGTAGACTCTGTTATGCTGGAGTTTTCAGTTTCCATTACACTGGTGTCCACTGTTCAGGTTGTTGCCAGCACCAAGCACTCCGTGCGGGCTGGCTTATACTCACCCCACACACATGCAGAACAGGCATCACTGTACATGTGGCCCTGCCAATAAAGGGGCCGGGCGCCCGTGCCCGTAGCCAGTTCAACATGATATGTGCATGTGTCCCTGTGGTCTTGTTGTATGCATGGGGGCCCTGGGACCTACAACATTACATTGTGCTGTGTACAGCGGACGCAGACATGTCACCGCAGGCAGCAGGCTAGAACCTGGACATGTAGCTTTGTCATCACCCACTCAATTCGTAAGGGGAGTGGACTGTGCCGTCGTACGCTGAGCCAACGTGGGTGTGTGACTGATATTTGCCTGCCCCTGGGCGTGGTTCTGTACTGGGTATTTGCATCTGCATGTGTCTCTATGGCAGTGTGGGTCTACTTTGTGGGGTGTAGGTGATCCCTGAAGAGTATTGGACACCCACGTATGTGTTCTAGTTCACATTCCATGGGTTGGGAAACACCCGCACCTGTTGGGCCACCTCCTTTTGGCGTTCTAACACCTGGCATTGGGGTGCCATGTGTGGGTGGGTGAAGTGTTGTGAGCCAGCCGTGATTGCGGGTGCTTCATGCTGTGTGGTCTGTTGCAGGGGCTGGGTTCTCCTCTGAGTAGCTTGTCTGCCCTGGTCCTGGTGGTGGGTTGTGTGGGATGTCCATGGGCTGTTGTAGGGTGTCGGTGTCAAAGGTGTGGTGTTTGTCTCTGGCATCACTGATGGGTTGTATGTTCTGACCTGCGTGAGGTGTTGTTTGTCCCTCTGCATTGTGAAGGGGAGGTGCATGTTGGCATTGTGTTGGCGCCTTGTTCTTGTCAACATGCAGACTGTGTGACAATGTACATTGTGACTGTTTGGGCGGTGGTGGCTATTTGAGTTGGGACAGTGTACATTTGGCCTACATGGCTGATGTGGGGTTGTAGCCGTAGATATGCATCTCACAGTTCCCTGCTCTGTCCAATGTGATTGTTCTGTTTCACAGATAAAAACCGCTTTGCATGGCCTTCTAATGACAGAATACCTTAGGGCCAACGCGGCACCTCAAGGCCTAATAGTTCGGAATGAACCATTTATATTCCAGCATGACAAATCCTTTAAAAAAGATTGGTCCTTAATATCGTGGCACTGCACTAGGGATTGGCTGGTTCTCATAATCAAAACAGCCACCCGATTGGCACAAGAACTGAAGATCGACATACAGAAACTAGAGGTCCAACTAAAAACCTATCAATCAACTACCGTTTTGAAGAAAAGATTGGATGAACTCAACCAGCAGATGAGTGAATACGAGATCTCATTGAAACAGAGCAAGTATAAGAAATTGAAAAAGGACACTATAGCTTTCAGCCATGAACGCGTCTACCCCTACATAAGAGATGACTACGTGATCAAGAAAACTCATAGTGAACAGGGTTCGGACAGCGATTCATCTGATGTTAGCTCCAACGACTCACATTCAAGCCGGGGTAGCAACCAAAGGAACCAGAGAGGAAGAGCTCAGTACCAGAGACCTTATAGACCAAGAGGAAGGGGCTGGGACCATTTCCAAGGACCACCGAGCTATGCATACTACCCTTATGGTCCACCACCCATGGCAGGACCCACAACCACAAGAATTTAACTACTATGGACCACCTTCTTTTTTAGGATCACGCCCCGGGCCACCGAGAGGAAGGAACCGGAGAGGCAACCAGGTCCATTGGAGTCACGAACCAGACGACGTGGCGAGAGTCTCAACGAGGAGTATGACAGCAACAGCAAATCAACCGTCAACCAGCAGGTAGAGCAATTAGTGGTTAACTTAACGGAGTACACTTTGACAGAGACCCAGAAACATGTCCTGCAAAAGGGCCTGGGCTTTGTCCCCACAAACAAGTTGGACAAATTTAAACTATGCCTAGAAATGAAGGAGTTTATGCGCAAGCTTAAATTACGAGCTTTCTTTGCAAACCAAAATGAAACAGAGACAACAGTGGAACAGACATCTGACACTGGATTGCGAAACAAATCTACTTTCACACCTTTGGACTCCACGGTACCAGTCGAGTTACTTGCTTTCGAGAAAGCAGTAATGGATGAATTGATGAACCTACCAAGTGAGGGAAAAAGAACATTCCAGAACACCACACGATTGGAAAAAGAAGCATTACATCAATTGGCTGATAACACTGACCTGGTTATCAAGCCAGCAGATAAAGGAGGTGCCATTGTTATTCAAACGAAACACAATTATGACGTTGAATGTATGAAGCTCCTTGATGACCGCAGGAACTACGAAGTCCTCCGCGATGATCCAACAGAAGAGACGCGGGTACGGATTATGGTGATGGTGGAGGAAGCCATAGCTCATGACTGGGTGTCAAGAAAAGAGGCAGAATTCCTTATACAGAAATGTCCTAAAACACCCTATTTCTACACCATCCCGAAGATCCATAAGAATGTGGCATATCCCCCGGCCGTCCTATTGTATCGGGGATTGGCTCTATACTGGAACCCCTTTCCAAGTTTGCTGACGCATTTTTACGGCCTCTAGTTCAGAAAACCCAAACCTACCTAAAAGATACCAAGGCCGTTCTACAACTTATCGAGGACCTCCCTTTTGATCCAACACAACACCTCCTCTTGGGACTTGATGTCGAAAGCCTATATACGAGCTTACCCCATGACGAAACACTAGACATCATAGAGGAAGTACTATTTACCACAACATGGGATTATCATACACCCCGCAATGTGGTTATGGAATGTATCTCTCTGGCACTAAAAAACAACTTCTTTTTGTACGAAGGGGTACATTACCTACAAAGACACGGGACCAGCATGGGGAGCACCTTTGCCCCTAGTCTGGCTGGCCTCTATGTCCACCACCTAGAAACCAACAAGATATTACATCATGACAACTCCGTTCAAAGACAACATCGTTGTCTGGAAACGGTACATTGACGATATTCTTGTTATATGGAGAGGTGACGCTGAATCCATTGGAGCCTTCATGCTTTGGCTCAATGAACAAAACACATTCTTAAAGTTCACCCATACATTTTCTAATATGAATCTGGTGTTCCTTGACCTGAACATCTACTCTGACCAGGGTAAGCTTAAAACTAATACCCATTTCAAACCTACAGCCAAAAACTGCCTATTATCATACAACAGTTTCCACCCCAGGCATCTACGGGACAACCTCCCCTACGGACAGTTCCTCCGCCTCCGGAGGAACTGTTCCAAGCTCACGGATTTCAAAAAACAAGCCTCCGATTTGGAAAACAAACTACTGCAACGCAACTATCCGGAACGGATTGTAAAGAAAGGTTATAAGCGGGCCAGAAATAACAACAGAGAAGCCCTGTTAGAAAACCACGCACCTAAGGAACAGGAAATCAGGCCTATATGTGTTACCACTTTCAATACTCACTCAAATGAAGTGTTTAAACTAATAAATAAGCACTGGAGAATACTCAATTGCGGCAGTCTCAACCTTCCCAAACCCATGTTCTCCCATAAGAGAGGCAGAAACCTGAAGGACGTTTTGGTCCATACCAGACCAAGGGTTATATTCGAGAGGAGTCTGGCTACCACTACCCTCCCACCACTACAGGGTCATTACCCGTGTGGTAACTGTAGCACGTGTAATCTTACTAAGAAAAGTAAAAGTATAACCTTCATGAATAGAACAACTTGGGAACAAAGAGGCTTTACAAACTGCAATAGCAGGAACGTGATTTATATGATCACATGTCCGTGCAGAAAAGAATATATTGGCTTGACTTCAAGGCCAATTAAGATCCGCATCGGCGAGCACAAGAGCAATGTACGCTGCAAAAAAAGCACCACGAAGATGGCAAATCACTATCTCATCATGCCACACAACGTGGATGATTTGAAATGGACTGTGATTGAACAACTCCACAACGAGAGCAACCTGCTAGAAAAGGAACAACGTTGGGTGTTTCGTTTGGGCACTCATCTGACAGGTCTGAACGATGATATTCCCTGGGCTCAACTGACCTAGACTGTACATTTCTCCTGGTATACTGATATGGATCAATCAATATATCAGTCATTCCGGATCTGGTTTTGCAGTAATCAATGTCCATAAGATAATCGCGTCTCTTCTAACATCTCTAGATAATCAACTTCACTTATGTGTATCACTGTTTTCACTCTACGTACATTTAATTCTGAAACTGCTTCCATACTGAACTCAGTGCAACCTGGTGTCAAATCCTGGGGTTTTGTGGTCGGTTTCAGGAATACCTAATCTTTGCGCATGGGTTAATTCAGGCAGTGCTCTGATATCGGGCTCAGTTTTTTCATCCATCTAGTGCTATTCATTCACTTTCCGATCTTCTGGGCATTTAATCACTACTTCACCCTCAACCCTTTTTTAGGGCAAACTGATGTTTAGTCTTAGTTTCCATGCTCCCACAAGCGGTTACAATCCCTACAGCAGTATACAGAGTCAGCGCTCTCCTATTGGGATTGTGCCCGTCTGTTATAGCGCTGTTTATATTTATATTTATTACTCATGCCTCTAGGTCTGTCTGTACCACTCCTTTTTGAATGAACTCGAAAGACTATTCATTTCATTTAGAATACTTACGATGTTTGGCAAGAACTTGTTTCAACCATTTCCGGTTACATCCTGATGAAATGGGTTAGCGTACTAGCGTTAGTCACTTCCGCTTTCGAACTCTAATTTGCGGGATCTCGCACAGATGCGCCCTGTTGTAAACTAATTGCCTGCCTTTAAAAAGAGCCTCCCCCGCGGTCTCACTCACACAACGGAGCCGCGGGATGGCGTTATCAAAAGCGAGGAGCTGTTGACCAGAACGTGAGTACGGCATAGCCGTGTAGGGTACCAGTAACGCTGGAGTCGTTCAAAAGTTAACGCCAACCTGGTGTTCATTATACAAAATCCTCCGTGAACAAACAGTTTCTTCTCATTTTTCTATCTCGTCTTTTCAAATAGCAGACGTGGCAACACCCTTCCCAACCGTTATAAAGGCTCATGGAGCATTAACTCCTGCTTTCTCTAGTATGTATCTTCATTATATGAACGTAACTTGAAGCATCAATCACAATGACTTTGAATATTGAATATAGAGAGTGTGTTTTCTGTTTTTTGTATGTATGTCTCGTTATTTGTCCCCTTTTTCCTAACAGGTCACGGCACTTGGTTAAATTACAAATTAAGGCTAATGGACACTACAGTCACAGTTAATGTTTTGTTTCTTCTTAGGTTAACCGTGTCTGCGCATTGGGAGGCGCACTTGCATAAATTAACTGTGCTCTCTCTTTTTCAGGCTTACACTTCAGAAATACTGAGTGGGCTCACTCTTTACCATTATTTGATTGGGTACTGTATATTATGCATCCCCCTTTTTTAACATTTTTTGTATATATCACACATTTATTGATAGCAACATAGTGAGTACTGAAGGGATCATTTTTCAGTCCTGATGAAGAAGCCTTGTGGCTTCGAAACATGTTGACACACCCAGGAGTATCCGCACATTACACGCAGGACATCTCCGAACCACTCTTTTAATAGTACCAGCCTCTATGACCTATTAAATTCCTTAAGTCCATGAGGCCAGGTTCTTTTTAACTCACTTTTCGCATTCACCCCCGACCCTTCCTCTCACTACCCCTACACCACACATAGCACTACAAATATCAGTGCTCCCGCGTAGTCGCTGGTCGCAGCACGCCCGTCCCGCAGCTGGGGCGGGAAGACCCCTATGATGAAGCATGACACCAAGGGTCCTTTTGGTGTGTGAGGGGTATCAAAGCAAACATTGTGTGTTTCCTACCAAGTTTGGAAACACATTTCCTTATTACAACCTCTTTTGAGGTGGATCTCTCTTTTGTTTCATTTGTTCTGTTTCTGCGCCTGGCCGGACCCAGTTGTGTCCCCTGTTCTGCAGTGTGGGTGTTGCACTTTGTGCCACATTGTCATGGTATGTGCTGTAATTGCTATGTGTGTGTGCTGCAGTGTGCCACGGGGATGGGGGACATGTCCCTGGGTAATTGTGGGTGTGCAGTGTGCTACACCTCATTGTGCATGTGTGCCATTGTGCCCATCACCCCCCGTCCCCCCAGTCCCTGTTGGATCCTCACCCTGTTGTTGTTGTGTCAGGTCCTGTCGAGCTGTGTCCGTACTCCCTACTCCTTGCACCGTCTCCACACTGATGACTGTGGCCTGGGTTTCCTCCAGCTCCTCCTGGGGCACTGGACTGCCACCTCCTGTCGCTGCCTTCCTGTTGGCAGTGGGTTTGTGCCTGGTTTAGGTTGTCACGTACTGGCGGAGCCTCTTGGTCTCCTGGATTGGCCTCCTCGGCACTCCGACTGCATTCCAGGTGGTCTGCTTGTGGGTCAGTTGCTGGTAGTGTTCTGTCACCTCCATGACGCTGGTCTTGTTTTCCTGCGGTCTGCACCCTGTCTTCCTCTCCCTTTTCTCCTTGGCCTTCCCCGACCCAGTTGTTCCTTGCTGGTGGTCTGTGGGGGTTGTGGGGTTCGCGTTGACCTCTGCACTGGGTCAGGGTGCATCCATGTTGCTACGTGCTTTGGCTTGTTTCTGGTGTGTTGTTTCTGTGGTTTTTATGGTGCAATTTACCGCCAGACGCGTAGGATTTGCAGGCCTGTGGCTGCTTTTCGCTGCTTTTTTTACCGCAATTGGCCTCATCGCATGATTTCTCGCGTTCGCATTTTTTTGGCATGGCGTTGATTTTCACGCTGACATTTGACGTGTTCTCAGGTGACTATCGCATGGTACTGCCTTGTTGTGAATTCCACGTTGACACAGGGTTATTTTCCCGCGATAGGCTGCAATATTGAAAGTTGTGTTACGCTACTCTTGCGGTTTTTATCACACGTTCTTGTGAATATACCCCTATATGTATGTAAAAACTGTCGGGTAATTTTACGACGTAATTTGGTTGTAGAAAAAGGTTTAGTAAATGGAGCAATGGGAAAAGTTGTTGATTTTGTTAATTATCAGAACAGAGATGGAATTGAATTTTTGAAGATTACATTTGATGATATTGAAGAGGTAAAACAGATTGGATGTTGTGCTGTTCGTTTTTTGCTTGTAAAAGACTTGTATGTTCGTAGAAAACAGTTTCCTTTTTCTTTAGCATATGCAGTAACCATTCATAAATCTCAAGGTTTAAGTGTAGACAGTGCTTTGGTAAATATTGGAAGTACAGTGTTTAAAGAAGGCATGGCATACGTTGCATTGTCTCGAGTAAGAACATTATCTGGTTTGTATTTGATTGATTTTGATGAGAAAAAGGTTATTGCTGATGCAAATTGTGTAAGAGAGTATAATCGGTTAAGAAGACTGTATGCTCCTAACTTAGGTGAATATCCCGTATATGAAAAGCGTGTAGTGTGTCCAAAACGAAAATATGACAAACATTCTAGTGAGGTTCAAAAAAGAAAACAATTCAAGAGAATGATGAAGCTACAAAGAAAATGAAAATGGACACTGTTGATGATATTGTAGGATACCAGTTAGAAAATAGTTCAGGTATCAACTGCTCTGCTAATGTAATTGTGAATGTTGTGTTTTATCTGGAAGATCTTCATCTTAAAATTATGGAAAATCGAGAAAAAGATTCTGTTCTTTACTACATAATGTTTTTCAAAAGTTGGTAACCGATAGAAGTAAAATCCATACTGCTTCTGGCATTCGGCACCTTTTGGATATATGTACTGGTTCTTCACAATTTACACTGAATATACAACAAGATGCACAAGAATTTCTTATGTTTATGCTTGGTGTATTGGAAGATGAAGGAATAGAAATTGAAAATTTATTTGGACTAAGTTACAGATGGGCTCATAAATGTGAAGAGTGTTCATTTTCTTCCACCACTGGAATAGACACTGAATGATTCATATACTTGACGATACCAGATTGCAAATCTATATCTTTTAACAAATTAGTAAAAACAGCTAATCAAAATATGAAATGCTCTCATTGTAAATTAGAAATGTTGTCAACGTTATATATAGAAAGATTTGGAAAATATGTCATTTTAATGCTACAACGTTGTAGTGCAAATGGAAGAAAATTGGAAACAAAAATTAAAATTTTTGTGGCAAGTCAACTATCAATTTCAGGAAGAACTTTTAAGGCTGTGGCTATTATTTTCCATGATGGACCTACTACAACATCTGGACACTATACTTTGTATTTAAAGTGCAACCAAGGATGGACACATTGCAATGATGCCCATTTGCAATTTAAATGTAGGTTGCCTTTCAAATTACCAGATTCATATCTGATATTTTTGAAGCCAAAGTTTTGAAAACATAATTCGGCCTATTGGGAAGATGTAAACACAAATAAATGAGTTTATTTTGGATATTTTCAATGGAAATTGATTTCGAAACATTATTCGGCCTGATGGGAAAATGTGAAAAATTACTGTTTGGATTATTGTTTGAGATAATTGTTATTGCATTTGCAAAATTGTGTTTGAAAGAAATAGTTTATATATTTGATCTTTATATTATATGCGATGTAAATGAGAATGTATATTTCAATAATTTACTTCAGAGAAATAAATGATTTATTGTAGTTGAAAAATATAATGTAGACACTGTAGACAGGTGAACAGATAGTTGAACTTGTAAATATTTTCAACGCAGTTTTTTTTTTTTTTTTACAATCTCATTGATTGTATTTTTTTACCCGCTGTTATATGATGATCTACATTGAAATCACTGTGAATGGTGAAATTCCGTAGAATCTGAGAACAGCAAAAAAGGGAAACTGAATATGTTATGTAATTCTAAAATTATGTTGTGTTCTTAAAACTATTATATTATAAGCAATAACAGTTTTTCTTCTTTTTTTACCGAAAGTAATACTAAAGCTTGAAAAGATTTTAAATTCAGTTTACAATAAAACTACTGTAAAATAGTTTCACTGAGTTTGGTATCTACTTCAATAGAGAAGGTAAGATGAAATAATGTAATAAGCATAATAATATGAAGTAATGTTTACAGTCACTTTTATTGCAGTCATCCATTTTTCAAGCACTACCCATGCACTCCTCCAATAACACAGGCAATACCCATGCACTCATGCAAACACTCAGGCACTAGCCATGCACTCATACATGTACTCACGCACTTCTGCTACACTTATGCAATCACTGAAGCACTACCCATACAGTCTTCCAATCATCCAGACACTACCCGTACACTCATGCAATCACAGAGGTACTTCTTATGCACTGCTCCAATCACTCAGAAGCTACCCATGCACTCCTCTATGCACCCAGGCACTACCCATGCAGTCTTTCATGCACCCAAGCATTACCCATACACTCCTCGAATCACCCAAACATTACCCCTGCACTCATGCAATCACTCAAGCATTACCCATGCACTCCCTCAATCACTCAGGCAGTAACCATGCACTTGTCCAATTACCCAGACATTAGCCATGCAGTCCTCCAATCACCCAGACATTACCTCTGCACTCATACAATCACCCATGCATTACCAATGCACTCCTCCAATCATCCAGGCACTACTCATGTACTCATGCAATAACCCAGGCACTACCCATGCACTCATGAAATAACCCAGCCACTTCTCATGCACTCCTCCAATCACTTAGGCAGTACCCATGCACTCCTCCAATCACCCAGACATTACTCCTGCACTCATGCAATAACCTAGGCATTACTCATGCACTCCTCCAATCACCCAGACATTACCTCTGCAATCATGCAATCACCCAGGCACTACCCATGCACTTACAAAATCACCTAGGCATTACCCATGCTCTTACAAATTCACCCAGGCATTACCAATGCACACCTTTAACCGGTCAGGCAGTACCCATACACTCCTGCAAACACCCAGACATTACTCCTACACTCTTGCAATCACCCAGGTATTACCCATGCACTCCTTTAATCATCTAGACATTACTACTACACTTATGGGATCACCCAGGCATTAGCAATGCACTTCTCCAATCACCCAAGCACTCCCCATGCACTCATGCAATCACTCAAGCATTACCCATGCGTTTCTTCATTCACTCGGGCAGTACCCATACACTCCTCCTGTCACCCAGGCACTACCCATACACTCATGCAATAACCCAGGCTCTACCCTTGCAGTCCTTCAATCATCCAGATATTACTCCTACACTTATGGAATCACCCAGGCATTAGCCATGCACTACTTCAATCCCTCAGGCAGTACCCATGCACTCCTCCAATCATCCAGGCACTACCCATGCACTGCTCCAATCACTCAAGCATTACCCATGCACTTACAAAATCACCCAGGCATTACCAAACCACACCTTTAATCACTCAGCCAGTACCCATGCACTCCTGCAATCACCCAGACATTACTCCTACACTCTTGCAATCACCCAAGTATTACCCATGCAATCCTTCAATCATCCAGACATTACTCCTACACTTATGGAATCACCCAGGCATTAGCTATGCACTTCTCCAATCACCCAGGCACTACCCATGCACTCATGCAATCACTCAGGCATTACCCATGCGTTTATTCAATCACTCAGGCATTACCCATGCACTCCTCCAATCACCCAGACATTACCTCTGCACTCATGCAATCACCCGGGCATTACCCATGCACTTACAAAATCACCCAGGCATTACTCACGCTGTTACAAAATCACCCCGGCATTACCAATGCACACCTTTAATTACTCAGGCAGTACCCATTCATTCCTGCAAAACCCAGACATTACTCCTACACACTTTCAATCACCCAGGTATTACCCATGCACTCCTTCAATCATCCAGACATTACTCCTACACTTATGGAATCACCCAGGTATTACCCATACAGTTCTCCAATCACCCAGGCACTACCCATTCATTCATGCAATCACCAAGACATTACTTATGCACTCCTTCAATCACTTAGGCAGTATCCATGCACTCCTCCAGTAACCCAGACATTACCCTTGCCCTCATGCAATCACCCAGGCACTACCCATGCACTCGTGCAATCACCCAGGCACTACCCATGCATTCATGCAATCACCCAGGCATTACCCATACACTCATGCAATCACTTATGCATTACCCATATACTCCTCCAATCGCCAACACATTACCTCTGCACTCATACAGTCACCCTGTGTTACACATGCACTTACCAAATCACCATGTACTACCCTTGCACTACTCCAATCACCCAGGCACTACCCTTGTACTCATGCAATCACTCAGGCATTACCCATGCACTCCTCCAATCATGCACACATTACCTCTGCACTCATGCAATCACCCAGGCATAACCCATGCACTTACAAAATCACCCTGCACTACCCTTGCACTACTCCAATCACCCAGGCACTACAGTTGCACTCATGTAATCACTCAGGCATTACTCACGCACTCCTCCAATCACCCACACATTACGTCTGCAGTCATGCAATCACCCAGGCATAACCCATGCATTTACAAAATCACCATGCACTACCCTTGCACTCCTCCAATCACCCAGGCACTACCCTTGCACTCATGCAATCGCTGAGACATTACTCATGCACTCCTCATTTCACCCACACATTACCTCTCCACTCATGCAATCACTCAGGCACTAGTCATGCACTCCTGCAATCTCCGAGACATTAGTCCTGCAATCTTGCTATCACCCAAGCACTACTCTTGCACTCATGCAATCACCCAGGCTTAAACCATGCAATTACAAAATCATCCAGGCTCTAGCCTTGCACTCCTCAAATCACCCAGGCACTACCCTTGCACTCATGCAATCACTCAGACATTACCCATGCATTCCTCCAATCACCCACACATTACCTCTCCACTCATGCAATCACTCAGGCACTAGCCATGCACTCTTGCAATCACCCAGGCATTACCCATGCACTCCTTCAATAATATATACTCTACCTGTACACTTCTCCATATATTCCACTTACCACAATTCATACAACACTTACAAATTTTTCTTTTTTAAACCAAATAGGCGGTTCTGAAAAGAACCATTTTTTTTCTTCTTTTTTGTGTTTTTTTTAACTCTTTTTACATTTTTTAAGGGGGGTTTTTAAATTTTAAATGAAAAACTAAACAGAACCAACAGCGAAAATGATCAAAAATGTATGCAATCAGGAAGTCATTGCATTAGAAAAAAAAAACAATTAACAATAGTGGTTCCTAATAGCAACCAGGATGGCATCCAGTGATTGCTCACCAAAACATAGAATTTTGTGACATTTCACACAACGCTGCTCCACTCTAGCAAACTCAGGGATGATGTTTGGAGTGCTTGTCATGGTAGAACAAGATGATGTGCTTGGCCCAGCAGTGCTGTCCTCAGTTCTCCGCTTTTCTTCTTCCCGTCGATGCTGTTCTCTTGCGAGACGCCGAGGATGGATGGTCTGCAAATGTTTTAACATCAACAATGTCCCGCAGGAATATTTTTTCTCTGAACCTCGTGAGAGAACATTCCCACAAATGGTGCAGGTAACTTTTCGGGCATTGACTTTCTTTTACCCTGGTGGTATCGAGAAAAATGCCCTCACGATACTTTCAAATCTTTTCTTCACCGGTTCCTCCAGGTCTTCTTCCTCTTCAGGTGGAATCTGCTCTGGATCATTTCCAGCTGCCATTTTTAAATTAGTGAAAACAAACACCAAATAAAGGCAAAGAAGAGGATCAGAAAACAATAGGTGTGTCTTCTGAGATGCTCTTGAAGGAATGAAAAAAATGGGTGGGTTCCTTCAAGTTCTAGAATCCACAGGTTCTTAACCAATGAAATTGTTTCTTTTAAAGTCACATGGGATTCGCACACCCAGCACGCAACCAGCGCGCACCCGGCGTGATTCCCGAAAAATATGTTTAACAATAATTTATCTTTATTCCAGTTACAAATATATGGTTATTATAATTAGGTTATATACTTATATAAATATACTTTTAAAACGTAAAGATTTGCGATGGATTCCCGTACCCAGCGCGACCCCTGGAACTACGTACGTGACGTTACACGGGGCCGAGATTCGCGCAACTGTCGCATACCAAACGCGCATCCTACACGACCTAACCAATATGGTGGCTTGGATTCGCGCACCCACCGAGACAGGTACACGATCGGTACACGAATCCACTTTAAAAAAAAAAAAAAAATGTATATTTATATTTTAGAAAAGAGAAAACATTACATTATTTTTATAACAATTATAAAACTGAGAAAAAGTAATTTTTGGACATTATAGTTAGAAATTAGCATTTAAAAAACCTTAGAAAATCACTGAAAAAAGCATAGGTTTCAGGGACGTTATAGTTAGAAATTAGCATTTAAAAAACCTTTGAAATTCACTGAAAAAACCATAGGTTTCAGGGACGTTATAGCTAGAAATTAGCATTTAAAAAACCTTCGAAATTCACTGAAAAAACCATAGATTTCAGTGACGTTATAGTTAGAAATTAGCATTTAAAAAACCTTGGAAATTCACTGAAAAAACCATAGGTTTCAGGGACGTTATAGTTAGTTGGACATTTCTCGTACAAAACCAGAGAAATGTGGCCGTTATAGTCAGTTGAGGTAACTATAACTCGTGCTCCCGCAATGCACTGCTGATGATGTCACATATTACATCACTGATGACATCTCAAATGACATCATGAATGACTTTGACAAAGACCGTGCTGTCAAAACACGTCAGTCAATAAATACTTAATTCTCTTCTAAATCCTGAGTGCGACTCCTTACGGACGAGGAATGTGAGGACACGCTACAGTGGGTCCAGCGCCCACCTGTCTACACCAACCCCGCGGGGTGGATGTGATTGGTAGACAGGCTGGACTTTGCCTATTCATATATAAGTAGCTGACACTTTCCCTTGCACAACGCACGACGCACTTTATCCCTGACCCCTAGAGACAAGGAGGAGGGGCTGCCAGACGCCTGAAAAGGCACCGGAGGACCGGCTGCGAGGGGGAAGTAGCTGACACTTTCCCTTGCACAACGCACAACGCACTTTATCCCTGACCCCTAGTGACAAGGAGGAGGGGCTGCCAGACGCCTGAAAAGGCACCGGAGGACCGGCTGCGAGGGGGAAGTAGCTGACACTTTCCCTTGCACAACGCACGACGCACTTTATCCCTGACCCCTAGAGACAAGGAGGAGGGGCTGCCAGACGCCTGAAAAGGCACCGGAGGACCGGCTGCGAGGGGGAAGTAGCTGACACTTTCCCTTGCACAACGCACAACGCACTTTATCCCTGACCCCTAGTGACAAGGAGGAGGGGCTGCCAGACGCCTGAAAAGGCACCGGAGGACCCGCTGCGCCAAGACGGGCCTGTCTTAGCCCGTCATTGCCCGTTGGAGCCTGGGCTGGGCCACCCCCTTGAGAAGTGGTACTGAGGACGTTTGGTAACGGGACATTTGTATGTACTAAGGGTGAGTCCGTTTGTGAGGTTCGCAACTGCCAAATAATATAAACGGAGGGAATATCTCTGATATTCGGATGACCTTTCCTCCGTATCTATTTAGGTAAAATAGGTGGCATCCGGTTTTTGTTGCTTATTGGTGGCCCAACATTGGATTTTGACCTTGATATTACTCCTGCATGGTATAGTTTCGATCCTGGACTGTGGTCACTTGCATTTTGCCCTGCTCTGCTTTGTTTTTGTTTTTGTGTTCCTCTTCATAAACTATATTGAATTTCTTCATTTAGGATGAGTAAAAGGAAAGTGGGCTCGATGGCTAATTCAGCGGGGGAGGTCAAAAATCATTACTGACCTATTTGACAGGTGCAATGGGGGTGATAGAAGATCAAATCAGTTCAGTTGAAGAAACACTGACCCAAGGGAAAACAATGGGTTTGGTAGCCAAAAGCCCTGTGGATCAAGCTGAAGAAAATCCTTCACAAACTAATATGCAGGAGATTGCTAAGCAGCCTAAGAACCAGTGTGCCCAAAATACTTCTGAAAATTACATAAGTGATTTTGACTCTGAGCCACAGCCACCCCCAAAGAAATCTAGGAATCCAGAAATTATAAACATTGAATCTAATAATACACCATCCCCCCATATAACGTTAAATAAGAGAATTAATAGGGACAAACGGTCAAAAAGTAGTAATGTAGGTAAACAGGGTAGACAAGCCAAATCTGGTTTTGGGAAAAAGGTATCATCTGGCGACATGATAGATAGCCAGTTGGCTGATTCTAGCGTGATAATAAAAAAAATCGATACCATGCAAAACAGATTAATGGATGTAATCATGAAACTAACTGATAGAGTAAAGTCTCTTGAAGATTACATTGTGCAAAAATTGTGCCCTGACCATTTAACTACCCACGCTGAGGCTATTATTTCAACTGATGTCCAGCATAAGCAGCGTATTATGCATGAAATAGGTAGTTCTAATGAGATGGCACATGTAAGTAGCACTTTGGATTCTAATTATAGGCCCCTACAAGCGCTTGTACCAAATAGGTCTGGTACAGCTCATTTACACAAGACCCAGAAAACCGTTGTCGCTACGCTTGATAATGAAATCCCTATAGAGACAAATACAACCTCATTAAAATCATCACTAGTTGTACCCTTTTCTCTTGAATTACCCCCAGCCGCAACCCCTTATACTATTATTTTGGCTAATGTCCCTGTGTTAACTACACAGAAGAATGAAACGTGGGAGGCTTTAAGAAATAAAACACTCTTTTGGTTGGGTGGGCGAACTGGTCTTACAGATGATTTATTTGCCAAATTCAAAATGGCAAGAAGGGTGCCTTGGGTAGGCCGAGACAACAAAAACTAGTAGGGGACTGTGTAGTCCTTACATTTAGTGATCCCCATTTGATTCATGAGGTACTGGTAAGAGCTGGTAATACCAACATATCGCATTTGGGCATTAACATCTTGCCACTAGGTTTTTTTATCAACCATACTCAGTCTTACAGCTTAGAGGACAGATTACTCCAGCACAGGGAGGATTTACTCATTCTTATAACGTACCGGTAACTAATCGTTTCGATGCCTTGTCTCCACTAGAGGATAATGATTGACCAAGAGCCCTTAACCCACTAGTCGTAGGTAAGGGAAAGGGGACCATAACCATTATAAGGGATGCCTCGCCACTATACTCTGCTGTAGAACCTAGTTCCGTTACTAAAGCTGCTGCTGATCAAGAACTGAGAACTATGCCAGCAGAGGGCCTTACTAAGAAATATAACCACAATAAAAATATAATCAATTCCCCCATTAATTCAACTAGGGAGAATGAGGCTGTATTTAGAGACTCAAGGCCATTAAATATACTATTCTGGAATGTCGCAGGGGTGAAGCTAAAGGTAGAAGACCCTCAATGGTTGTCCTTTATTGGAAGTTTTCCTATCGTGTGTGTACAAGAAACGTGGGCATTGAAGGAGGTTCATATAAATGGATATAAGACCTATCACACTCCTGCGGTGAGTTCAATTTCTGGTAGAAATAAGGGGGATTGTGTGCATATATTTCCAGTACTGTAATCGCAAAAAAGATAGATTTTAAAGTTTCTAAAAAAATTTATCAAATCATATTGTTACATTTAGACAGATCGCATACAGTGGTACTCGTCAATTTTTATAATAATATTCCTAAAGAACAGTTATGCTACATCCTGGGCGAACTTAAGAAAGATCTATGTAACGTGTCAGAAAGTTCAATGGAGGATTTATGTATAATCTTGGGTGGTGATTTTAATGATAAAATGTGTCTTAATGCAGTAAAGGGAATCTGTGGCTCAAATATGGAACAAGACGTGGAGTCTACACATTTTTCACATACCACACTCGGAGAACAATATAATATGCTCATATATCAATTTGACCTAGCTTTTGCAAATGAACTCTGCTTTCCCCCTGTACAGTTTGAGAATACTTTTAATGGTAGAGGGCTAGGGTCTATTATTGATTATATCATGATAACGAGACTCCATTCTAACTGGGTCAAGGATTTTGCGACTCATCCGATCTCTATGAGTGATCACTTTCCAATAAGTATTTCTATTTGCCCTCCCTGTGCCACCCTAGAAGGAGAAAATGAGAAGGAACTATTTCCTTTCGAACCCATGATAAAAACTTTAAATGGCTATTCCCTGAGTTGGGCAAAAATAGATCCCACTGAGATATTTAATAAATTAATCCACAAATGTATGACTGAAGTAAGTGTTTGCCTGGATGAGGGGGCTAGCAACATGGAAATTTTAAACTCGTATGGCATTATAAGCAAAAAGATCAAAGAGTTAATGACCGTGAAAATTAGAGAGAGAAAGGAAAAAGAAAAAGGATGGTTTGATACAGAATGTACCAAGGCCCATACAAATCTTAAGACAGTCTTACATAAGAAAGATAGCACCCAAAACGAAAGAAAAATGGCAAGGTCTACATATAAACATGTTTTAAAAGAACGCAAAAATGGATTAAGGGGACAGGCCTGGGAATCACTGTGCAAGGCCAGTGCCCTGAAAGATAATACCAGCTTTTGGAAAGTGGTTAATGCTCCTTTTTAACCCCTAGAGACCCCCCACAATTGAGGTTGCTATTAGTGAAAGTTCCTGGGTAGAGCATTACACAAACTTATATAATGACACAAAGGAAACTGAAGTTTTAATGGAGCAAAAATTGCTAGTTCCTGATGATTGTGTCAATGCCTTCCCGTTGGACTTGCGCTTTTCTCTGCAAGAAGTAATAAGTGCCATAAATGAGAGTTTAGCTGGAAAAGCCCCAGGACCAGATGGTGTTCCTGTAGATATATTTAAAACCAACCTGGTGTTCTGGGGCCCTCTTTTAACTCAAGTACTAAATGCTTGTTGCCAGCAGGGTCCACTCCCATCCTGGTCAGATTCAATAGTGGTCCCAATATTCAAAAAGGGTGATCGTAATAACCCGGCTTGTTACCGTCCTATCTCCTTGCTGGATTCAACTCTCAAAATTATGGGTCGAATAATTTTAAATCAATTGCAAATATGGGTGGAAGAGAAAGGGGTTCTTTCTAAATTCCAGTATGGTTTCCGCAAGGGCCTAGGGACCACACAACAGGGGCTGAATTTAAACTTAGTGATCGACAAATACACACGTGCTAAGCAAGGAAGACTATTCCTAGTATTTGTCAACCTCAGCTCCGCGTTTGATTGCGTAAACCATAATAAACTATGGAATATATTGAAGGAGATGGGGATGGCTGCCTCCCTTATAACTCTTATCATGCAATTGTATAGTGAGGCTGGCGCCAGGGTTCGTTATGGAAAACAGGGCGAGTGCACAGCCAAATTTCCTATTAGTAAAGGTGTAAGACAGGGCTGTGTGCTCGCCCCTTTACTTTTTAATTTGTACATAAATGACCTAGGATCTTTTTTAGCTGAACAGTGTCAGGATCTTCCTATTATTAATAAACAACCCGTACCTGCTCTGATGTATGCTGATGATGCAGTTTTAATGGCGCGTACCCAATTAAGTTTGCAGAAGATTTTAAAGAATTTTATATTTTTCATGAGTGAAAGGGGCTTGAAAGTAAATATCTCGAAGACTTTTATTATGAAATGCGGGAAAAATAGTGCTAGATGTCGTAATATATTTATTGAAAATTCAAAAGTAGAATGTATTGACAGCTTCCCTTATCTTGGAATACTATTTGATTACCGAGGTACTTGGGCTCCAGCAGTGATGGGAAGAAAACTGTTATTCATAAAGATGATTGGTGCACTTACTAATTTTGCTAGGAGGCTAGGCAGAAGACGAATCCCAGAACTGATTGTGATATATAAAGCTAAATGTATAACTACAGCTATGTACGGAGCTGGTATCTGGGGATATAAGGATGTGAGCTCCATCCAGATAATAGAAAATTCGTTTTTAAAATACCTACTGTCTGCTCCTACTAGCGTAGCAAATTTCGTCTGTCACTCTGAACTTGGGTTACAATATGTAACAGATCTGATTAAAATAGAGCCAATTTTATTATGGCACAAGGTGTGGGTAACAGAGGAGACTACTTTTAATCGTGAGGTCATCAAGGATTGTTTGGGTTTGACTAGGATGTTGAGCATCCCATGGCTAAACTACATTAAAAACTTTATGTTTGATATTGGCCATTTAGAATATTTTGAGCAACCAGATAGCCTTACCAAATTGAGTAGAAAGTCTCTTAAAGCAACCTGTTTAGCACACCTCCAGGCAATTAGGCTCGCGTCAGAGATTACAAAAAATCAGTTATGGAGAACCAAATGATATTATCATGCTATGCTATCCAACCGTATTTAACACGCGTACCTGGATCTTATGAAAGGATGCTTTTGACACGATTTCGCTTGGGGATCTTCCATAGATTGGTAACTTTCCCAAACATCAATGATTGGTCAAGAAATCTAGTTGCATGTCCATGTGATGGCACCTCTAACCAATCAACATTACACGTGATCTTCTTCTGCAAATTTTATATGTATTCAAGAAATAGATTTTTAAAACTGATTTTAAAAAAACTGGGGCTTAGACAATGCCGACCTGCCTTATTAGTGCTACAAATCCTAGACGATGACTTAATTATTTATGGGGTATCCTCTTTCTTAAAATGTGTTGTGAATTACAGGAAATGCTTATGATTATGGACGATGTATGAATTCTCTTTTATTGTGTATTTTATATTGTGTAAAATGTTCCTTTTATCATGAGATTTTTACTTATTGCTGTGCTTTTATGATTTATGTTCTAAATCGAATAAAGCCATTTTTTGATTTGATTTTTTATATATACATATATATATATATATATAATTCAATCTCTTTGCTGCTTTAATTGATCGACCAGATCCTCCCATATTAAGGAAACGGGTGACATCGAAAAAGGCGGAAACGCCGAAACGCGTCTGTTAGTGCGGGGGACATTCTGCACCTTAAACTATCACCTTTTTGAATTCCCACGAGTGCTTCCTTGCTTTTTGGTCGACCTGGATTGTCCACCATTGTGGAATCATATATATATATATATATTTATATATACAAAAGAAAGTCCCCCGTTACCGGAGCCTCCGACCCTTCAAAGCGGCCTCTTGACAATGGGCACGGAGAAGCCCATCAATCATACACAACAGGAAGATAAGAGGCCCAATACTTCTCAGGATTGCTCTTTATTCAGCGTTTAACAACATCTAGCAGCGCAGTGAAACCTTCCAATCTCCTAACGTTTCGGCTCCATCGGCCTTGTTCACAGGTGGAAGGTCAAAATTCAAACAGGCAAGTGCAATTCTGCGTGCTTTTAAAGTTCTTTGATCACGTGGCTACATATAAAAAATAATAAATAAAATATATAAAAAATACTGGATGCCGAAACGTTAGGAGATTGGAAGGTTTCACTGCGCTGCTAGATGTTGTTAAACGCTGAATAAAGAGCAATCCTGAGAAATATATTTATATATATATACATATATACATATATATATATGTATATATATATATATATATATATATAATTCAATTATTAGTATTGTCAAGGTTTCGACAATACTAGATCCATTCCTTTGTTAGCAGTGCCCCTTTCCTCACATTTGTTTCTCTTTTGGGCTTCTGCTCTGCCCCAGGATTAACCCTAGTCACACCTGTGGGAATGGACTATAAGTTGAGGATTGGATGACACCTTGTGTTTCTTGAAGCGGAACACACAATAACATTTTAATTCTATCCATATGCATGCTGCTACTTGCTGGATGGAGTGCCTTTGCTTCTAGTTTTCTGCATGCCTACATTATAAGTGACAGCACCATAGAACCGAAAGGGCTGACGATCAAGGCAGCTGCAGACAGTGAACACGTATCACAGGACAACAAATGTGCATTTGTACTAGAACAGTTGAATATTGCTCATGGTTTTGTGAAGTTTTTTGGAGTGTTTTAATTGTTGTGCTTACATGCTGTCATGATAAATTCAAACAGACCATCCTTTTGTGTTTATACACCAGCTAATACCATGTAGTGGCTGGTTTCCTTTCACAAAGCACCTAGCCTTTATGTTCTATCAGTCTGGCTGTAAATAATACCTGTTTGCACAGATGTGGCTTAAGTAACCTACCCAATGTACCCAGCTCCTCACGAGTCTACAGTGATGGCTGAGCTGGGAAAACAATTTTACATTTGTGAGAGTGCAAAATAGCTTCATGGATAATGACTTGTTGCCCACCTTATATAGGTTTGCTGGCTTTTTAAGATGCACAGAATTACTCCTTTCACAGGGAGCACAGAAATTGTTACATTTTTGGGGAGCAATCAATACAAAACCTTTCCTCCTTTTGCCTTAGCCCCAGTTAGCACAATACAATGGTACGTTTATATGTAGTTGAGATGGGGTACGCAAAGGGAAAAAGAGCTGTATTGGCTAAGGCAGATCTAAAAATAAGGATTCAGACTGCTGCTAGTATACCTAAAGAATTATCAGTTGTTAAGTTTTACAATGGAGGGTTTATTTACTAAGAAAAACTCAGGTCTAGTGTTCAAGTATTTTAGGTCATTTTTTGAGTGGGGTTGTGAATGCAAGAGGGGGCTAGAATGGGTCCTCCATTAACTAGGGTGCAGGCAGTGCTACAACTGTTGAAGATTTCACCAAGATGGAAGACAGGTTAGGCATACCAATGGCAATTAAGAATGTAGACCTCAAAACCAATGTGTTTCTTGAGTATGGAATTTAACAAAATAAAATGGTACTCAGGGCAGACACAAACAATGTTGAACGTTTTTCAGTAGACCAGCGATATCTGCTCAGCAAAAAAAAGTGGCAGTGGTTTAAATTCAGTCCCTCGCTGGGTCCATTCAACTTTGCAACAAGGGGACTCTGACTGGGTCATCTGTGATCCAGAAGATCAGCAGAAGCCGCCATTTTGGGCCACGTGAAGAAGTCCCAGAACGGAGGATGAGCCGAGTCGGCAAACAGCAGGTCCCCACAAAACAAAGTGGAGTGACCGCATCTGGCCTGCTGGGCGCCTTGCAGATGGGCATTATGGGGTACCTCTCTCTCTCTAGCAGTGATCGCCCGGAGAGTGATGCGCGGCAAAAAGATGACGGCTGCCGACGCTGCTGCCTGAGCTGAAGAACCCGTGCAGAAGGTACGCGCTGAGTCCTGCAAGCCACGTCGGATCCCTCGCGGCTTGGTGCAGGCCCTCAAGGTGAGAAGTGACGGCTGGGGCAGAGTACTGAATCGGCCTGAGTGTCTCAGACCGGGGTAGCCTAGCGATGTGAGAGGAAGAGAGCGCCTGGGAGCAGAGCCAACTGCGAAGAGGCGTGAGGTGTGCTTGCTGCACGAGTGAACACTGCGGGAATCAGCTGTGAGGAAGGCGGCAGTGCGGTAATCGCTTGAGTATCCTTGAGCTCTGGGGGATTGCTACGACACGACTGGAGGCTCTAGACAATGGAGCCTATGGAAATAGCTAAGGCCTGCAGGACCGGTCTTGCATCTGTGAAGCTTGAGGAAACGCCCCAAAGGAGTAAGGGGTACTTTGTTCCCTACAGCGGACTTTTGTTCCCTACAGTGGACTTCCGCCCCACGGCAGTATATAGGAGGGCATACAGTAGTCAGTGCAGATTACCTAACGAGGTGATTGAATTTGGCACTGGACTTAGTGAATATGTGACACCATCTGGGTTATGGGCCCGCTTACTCTAACCTTTTGGGCCCCCATAAGGTACTTTTTTCCCACTGCTGGTCTGCCAGAACTGATCTGCTTCTCAGCCCCCTGGTTCCACTCCCTCCCCCATTTCCTCTATTCCTCTTTGGGGACTTGTTCTACTGTGTTTGACTATGCAACTGTAACTAATGTAACCATGAAAAATCTGTTATTCTTGTTATTCCTGACCGCTGAGACCTGAGCAACATGGCTGATGCCCGGTGGAGCTGCTAGACAGCTATAGAGGAGATCGGCCCTGGTTCACCCCTCGGCCGTCACCTACCCAGCCAGACATTGGGCACATTTCTCCCTGTCTCCCCTTCCTCCCCCTCCCTCTGACGAATTCCGTAACACTGGTTTTTTTTTTGCCTGTGTTTTACTATGCTCTGGTAATGAACGTAATTTGTAACTTGTAACTCAACGATCTTCATGTAAAGCGCTCTGATACCTACGGGTCTAGCCAGCGCTATATAAAACTCTTCAAATAAATAAATCTCTTTGCCGCTTTAATTGTTCGACCAGATCCTCCCATATTAAGGATACGGGTGATTTTTATATAAAATATATGATATCCACTGGGAGAAGGATTATATCTTGATGACCTTGGACATGACGCCCTTATATATGAGTATCTCTCATGCAGACGGGATGAGAGCCACTAAACATATTTTGAGTACTAGGCCCCTATCACTCTATAAACATACAGGAGTGATTTTAGAGATGATACAGTGGTGTCTTACCGCCAACATTTTTTCATTTGGTACGGATCTGTTTCGACAGCTGAGAGGTGCAGCAATGGGCACCTGCTTTGCCCTCAGCTATGCAAATCTGCATATGGGCTGGTGGGAGAAGCAGGTGCTGCCCTCCAGATGTTCTGAAGAAATGACTAACAATATAATTCTATGGTCTTGTTTTATCGACGACCTTTTTGTCATCTGGCGAGGGTCATTAAGCTCAGCTGAAGATTTCATAAAATAGATCAATGATAATTTCTCCCTCTCCATTTTACTGCTCATTTGAGCCAGGAATTCGTAGAATTTTTGGATTTTAAAGTATATGTGAAAGAGGGCAAAATACACACGAAGAATTTTAGAAAGAGTACTGCAGGCAACACGATTCTGCATGCCCAGAGCTTTCACCCCAGTAATTTAAAACACAGTATCCCTTATGCAGAGAATCTGAGGATGTGCAGGAACTGTAGTGAGGGTGAAGAATTGGATTCAGCTCAACAGGAACTTAAACAACGATTTGCAGTGAGAGGGTACAACCAGAAAATATTGAGGGAAACCGGAGAGAAGGTCAAATGTAAAGAGAGGGACAAACTACTGTTTTCAGAGAAGAAACAGAGAGGTTCTGGTCAGGACATATGGTTCATCACAGGTTATAATACCAGACACAAGGAGGTGAGACAGATCTTGCAGACAAACTGTCACCTATTAAGTAATGATCCTGTCATAGGCCAAAAATCAGCAGAAAGCCCATAATGACGTTTCGCAGGGCCAGATCGATGAGAGACGATTTAGTAGTCAGTAGCCCGGAGAAGATGGTGGGGGGCACAGGGCTAGAAGGCAGAGGTGGTTTTAGTAAATGTCATAAGTGCAAGGCGTGCAGGTATGGAACTAGTATTAGATCAATTGATATACCAGGCACTGATAAACAATGGTCAATTCGACACTCCCTACACTGTAAAAGTAGCCATGTAGTGTATGGCCTCAAATGCACATGCCAGAAATTGTACATAGGCAGCACAATTCTAAGTGTTCATTTGAGGATTCTCCAGCACATCAGGGCAATTGTGAACAAGGATCCAACATACCCAATGGCTAGACACTTTGACCAACTACATAATAACGATTTGAAGGATTTGCAGTATTTTTGCTATCGATCAGGTACCAGTCTGCATCGGGGGAGGAAATAGGGAACGGTATTTAAGACAATTAGAATCTAAACATATTCTGAGAATCAATACAAAGGCCCCCTGTGACTCAATATTGAAGAAGATCTGCATGTGCACCTGTAATGGACCATGACATTTTATAAGTACTTTCAATTGTTGATTTTAGTGCCAGTCTGAATTCTTTAAAGTTTAAGAATATTTTGGATTAGGGCTTTATTATGAGCACAGAGCACTTTAAACTATGTATTTAGATCAAATTAGTGAAGATGGGACATGTAATGTATGCACATTGCACCTCTAGGGCACTTGCCCTATACATGACAATGATTACTATCGAGCAGATGGCACTTTAATATTATCGGATAAAGAAACAATTAAGCATGTGACACTTTATTATCTATTGGTCGGTATTTTTAGGGCACTAGCCCTGTATGGGAGATGAAGTGTATGAAAATGTGTTGTACTTTATTATCAGATCAAGTGAATAGTTAACACAGACTCTGAGTTAGACAATTTGACACATAGCACTTTAATAATATGAGAGTGCAGACCGGAATACCTGGCAATTTTGCAATTTATTCTTGTTTTATTCCTATAGATATGAATTTGAGTGTCCATATAGGGTGGTACAGAGCGGATTTGCACAGAGGTTTATACCACTTGGTGTAATTTTAACATGACACTATGCATTTGCACTTTATGTCCTGGTTATTTATAACCTCTTTGATATTCACTATTCCAGTGAAGAGTGAGCTGCCAATATATGACGTGGGTGATTCAATGCAACGGATCAAAGAATAATAAATAGCCCTATGAATGTTCATTGCTATTATATTGCTAAAATAACAATCGTGCATGCCCGAAATACACACTGTAGTAGAGATGAGTGGTTAGTCACTATTAGGTACAAGTGGAATACGGGCTGTAAGCTCACAGCATCATGTGCTTGAACAGGATGGTACAATGAGTTCAACATAATGGGTGACAATTTATTTATTTTTTCTTAATTTATTTTATCTTAGTTTGAAATGTAAGACCAATAATACTACACAGTAAAAATGAAAAATGCTTAAAAATGAAAGGAAAATAGTTTAGGAAATTGTAATAAGCATCAAAAACTAAAAAACTGTGAATACAAAACTTTATTGATCATGCTTGACAAAACAACTTTATTGTTTAGGGTTGTTGAATACGTTCAATGCACTTTCACTTTAATAGATGAGAATGTTTCAGTACAAAACTTCAGTGTTCTCAGTTGCTCATGAACTGAAATGCACTGTCACTTTAATGGGTGGGAATGGTATTTAAAGCAATATCTCATTGTTGTGAACAAGATCGCTTTGACAGTCGAAACACGTTACCAGCTGCTGCAATAAATCGCTGAAGACAACTCGAGCATGATGTTAATTGATATATATATATAGCCGAAATGCGTAGACCGTCCTCTACCGTTCATGTTTGCACCTTGGTTGAATAAAGCAACATTGAAACTACTTGCCGGTTGTGGTGCAGTGATCCTTCGTCGAAAAACCCTGAAAACTGTCGGTAGATAGCCTTGGAGGAATCTTATTCATATATATATATATATATATATATATATATATATATATATATATACAGATCTTGTCATGGGAACCTGGGATCTGTCACCATCAATGCCCAGGATCTGCGTTGAAGATGTCGAGGTAACAGCATTCACTGGTGCTTCAGAACCAGCCTCTTTTTCAGCATGTAGATCCCATGAACGATGAGTTAAATGCTGAAAGTGAGAAGAGTCTCTGGAAGTAGACTTCCAAGGGCGCTGGGCTGTCACTATATGTCCAGTGATAGAGACCACCTAAAAAGGTTCTGCATCAAATGGAGCATCAGATTTACTCTTCCACATTTGGCGTGCAAGCACTCAATCTCCTTTTTTAAAGACGATGCTCTTCGCATGACATCTTTTGTCTGCATACGCTTTCATCTTTTGTTTATGTACTAAGTCCTTCTCACAAGTTGCATTCTCGGCTTTCTCTCTCTGATTGGTCCATTGAGGCAACTTGGTTGTCATTGCTCTCCCAAGCATCTTTGTCGCAGTACTTTCACCTGTGTTCGAGTAAGGTGTTGAACGATAAGCTCTTAGAGTAGAGTTTAATACAGTTTTAAAATCGAGCAGCACGCAGCACTGTTTTCTTTAGCATACTCATAGAACGCTCAACAAGTCCATTGGCCTGCTACCACAGAGGGGTGCTCTTCTGAAGCTTTTTATTTATATGCTCTAAGAAACCTCTGAACTCTCGACTATTGAGATGTGGGCCATTGTCAGATTTCACTATGACTGGAGCACCCCATGTCGTAAAGATGCCATCCAGTCTCTCGGTCCTGAGTGGTAGATGAGAGTTCTTCAATTATTGGAAATCATGAGTATTCATTCACAATCACCATCAAGTGATGACTTTTGTTAAGTGGACCGAAAAAGTCAATGGCTACTCTCTCCCATGCATGCTTTTTTCCCAACTTTATTTTGTGATTTTAGTAGTACCATACATACATATCTGGTTATCACCAAAATAGAGCAATGTACAATTAATTAAACACATAGTGCAGATGTCTCAAAAACTGACGTGAATTTAACTATACCATGTATACATCAGAAAAAGTTAATTGGTATGAATAGGTGCAATAGGAAAGCAGGGATGTTACCAGTTCCTCTGCAAAGTCATCCAATGTTCCATATAGCAGTGCAGCTATTTATGGGAGAGATTTTGACAGTGATAGTGTTGTCAGAAGGGCGGAATGTGACAAGAGAATCCATCAATGGTTGCCAGATATTCTCAGGATCTGGACGTGGGTCCAGGCCTCGAGATATCCAATCCACATTTGTTTACCCCCCCAGATAAGCCGCGTTATAATAGTGTGAACAGTTGTGATTAATGGAATAGGAATATTATGAAAGAGGTACAGAAATTGGGGCATTACCACCATTTTAATGATAGCTATGTGGCCCACCTTTGAAAGGAGGAGACAGAGCCATCGTTCAACCCGAGTGGTAAATTTATCCACTGCTGGGCCATAGTTGAGGCATATAGTTTGGTCCTTATCTCTATGGATATATATACCCAAATATCGGGCAGAGGTATCACACCGTGTAAAGGGAAATTCACCACAGACTTGTTGCTTCCGTTAGAGGGAATATCTCAGAGTTTTTCCAATTAATATGTAGTCCTGATAGGCTCCCGTATCGTGTTAACTTATCTCACTGAAGAATGGGTGTCAGATTTTCATCTGGGTATCTCACATAGATCACTATTTGCTTCACAGTATATTGGACTTTTGATCCGCTTTTCCATGCTGGGTGAGCGTTTGTTTCCCCACTGTGTAGCAATTTCCCTTTTGGCAAGGAGTACAGCAATGGCTGCACAGCGGCACAATGATTTAGGTATATACTGGACATAGTCCAATAGGGCTATCAGCGTGGAAGGTTCGATAACAAAATGTGTCATACGGGCAAGTGTAGTGAAGATTTTCTGCCATTATGAAGCAATATTATTGCAGGTCCACGCCATGTGGGAAAAATTTGCCAATTGGGTTTTGACATTTCAGATATTCTGATGATCGAGATGGGTATATGCGAGTTAGTTTGTCCGATGTAACATATGATTGTTGTAAAAATGTATCATGTAGAAGTTTATGACGATGATTGAGAGATACTAAACGTGTTTGTGCACAGCATGCAAAAAGATTTTGATCAGCAAGAGAGTACCCTAGGTCTTCCTTCCAAGCGGCCAGCAGTTTAGAGTCACAGGTAGCCAACAGAGCTAAGCTGGAGCACTATAGTTTCTAAATGAAATGGTCCCCCTCTGAATCCAAGGTAATCAGTGTCAAAGGTGAGAATTCATCCGGCTCTAGCGGACAGGAGGTAATCAGAGCTCTAAGTGCTCCCTAAAGATGCTGCAGGGCAAAGTGGTCCATATGGGAGGTATCTTGAAAACGTGTATCTTCCACTCAAGAGAATACATGCCCATTAGGGAAGAGGTCCCTGAAAGTATGTAATGAATATCTCGAAAGGGTGCATTGGAACAATGTTTCTTGTGTAATTGGCAACCATGGGTTGGTGGCTGGAGCAATCTTTAGGAGCATAGTAGGTGACTTTCCATCATCCGAATCAGACTCTTCCAGGCCCAGTAAGCAATTTGAATATCATGTAGGCCTCATTTTAGCCAGTCATTGTCAAGGCAGTTAAGTCTAACTCGGGTCTAGCATATGGTATTCATTCGTACATCTGGATGATACCAGTGTCGGGCAAAGCTGCACTGCGCTACCAGATATAATCATGTATATTGAGAACTCCTAAGCCTCCGCGTTCATCCGGAAAGACCAAAGTCTCCCATCCAATCCACGGTTGTTTACCCTCCCCAGATATGCCGCATTAAAATAGTGCGAACAGTTGCAAAAAATGCATTGGTTAATGGAATAGGAATATTATGAAAGAGGTACAGAAATTGGGGTAATACCATCTTTTAATGCTAGCTATGCAGCCCACCATTAAAAGGGAAGACAGAGCCATCATTCGACCTGAGTGGTCAATTTATCCACTTCTGGGCCGTAGTTGAGGCCTATAATTTGGTCCTTATCTCTATGGATATATATCCCCAAATATCGGGCAGCGGTACGGGACCATGTCAATGGAAATTTGCCACAGATTTGTTCCGTCGCTTCCACTAGAGGGAATATCTCAGATTTTTTTCCAATTAATATGTAGTCCCAATAGGCTCCCATATCATGTTATCTCATGAAGAATGGGTGTCAGATTTTCGACTGGGTATCTCACATAGAGGATAATATCATCGGCATAAAGTGTGACTGATAGTGTGCCAGGTTTAAACTGCATGCCTCTGTGAAGGTGGTTCATCTGAAGATGGAGTATCAAGGGGCCCATTGCTATGATGAATAACATGGGGTGATAGTGGACACCCCTGTCTAGTTCCCTGTGACATAGTAAATGGCGCCATAAGCATACGGTTGAGGCAAATGTGTGCTCTTGGTTGCATATACAGTAGTATTAAGAGGGATTGTAGTAGTAGTAATAGCTTTATTTGTTGATTAATAAAAATCGTTACAATCAGAAAAAACCACAATAGGTTAGAAACATTATTTTTGCCCATAAAATTTGTATACAGCTTTACACTAGCAGCAATAATAGAGAGCAGCAATAAATAAAGTGCGTTTGTGCAAATGGCAAGAGGACAATATCCAAACATTATCATTAACATTTTAAAACGATTCATCTTTAGTCTTAAATTTGATTAACCAATCCTGTAACAGTTCAAAATATTTAGTAACTAGGATGTAAAATTATATGCAGGACTATTAAAAGCAGATTTTAAAAGCAGATTTTTCATTTTCATTTCATTTTTGCATTAAAGTAATTAGCGACATGTTACTGTATTAACAATCAGAATCAGTTTTGGTTAATAGTTTTTTCGGCAATAAAAATAAACTTTACAAATTGAGAGATCAAGCGGGGCATAGACCCAGTGAGACAGGTAATGATGGCGTGTCGACATGTTCTCACCCCTAATTCATTAAAAATCGGTCTTAACAGAGTCTTCCGCTCTTCTAGCAGTTGGGGGCAGGCAGTTACAATATGTATTAAAGTTTCCTCATAGGAGCCACATAACCTACAAAGTTTATTAGACCATTTTTTTCCATTTAGGTATTCCGTCCTTAGTGGGATATCTCCCAAACCGCAATAACATAAATTTGTTCCTTAAGAATGATTTTAAGTGGGTCATCAAGTATGATTGGGGTTCTAATTTAATAAATGAGTTGGTAACTGACCAGGAATGATACTTTTTTCTGAGCTCATCTTTATCTAGAAGACTCGATAGTAGATTGACTGATCGATTTATGGTTTGTTTAAAAACAGCTTTGCTCCTAACTTCTTCTTCAAAGGTTGGGCACTCAAGATTATGTAAACTCTCACTTAAAAAGGATCTCCAGCTACTAGTATACTCATACTTCGTTATCTCCTGCCAGCACTGGTTTGCAAGGGTACCTTGTTCTGAGCGCTATAAAGAATATAGCATTTTTAAAAAGGCAGATTGCCGTACCAGAGATTGCCTTTTCAGACCAAATTCTAATCTGACATTAGCATGTCCTATATACCTGGGGATCTTAAAAACTGATTAGAAGACTTTTATTTGTAGGTCATCAAGAATTTTTACGTCTTTACCACGAAAAATCATTGAGCCGTATGCCAAAGATGGAATCAGCTTTGCTTTCATGACCGTCAATAGATGTTCGTGATTTGGACATGACAACTTGTCCCTCAACTTTCTAAAAGCAAATGACAAAGCTGTTGCCTTTGCTTTGAGGTTAATAAAATGCTGTCTAAAGGACATATTATCATCAAATGTTATTCCTAAATATTTATAAAATTTTACAGTTTCGATATGTAACCCATTAATGTTCCATTCTTTTTTATCTATTTTTGTTCCACCTATAGTCATTACTTTTGTCGTTTTGGTATTGATTTTCAAACCGTTAAGGGTAATATAATGATTAAAAGAATCAATTAATCTTCTTAGACCTAAGACAGAATGACTTAATAATATAGTGTCATCAGCATATTGTAAATATTTGATGTCTTTGCCTAAGAGGGAAGGTGAATGAGCATTAACTTCTTTAAAATGTATAGGAAGGTCGGCCATAAAAAGATTAAAAGGTATGGAGCCAGAACACAACCTTGTTTCAGACCAGTCTTAGTTTCAAGTCGGCGGGTTGTACTTCTGCCATCTCCGACTTTGATCTGAACCCATGTATTGGTATATAACAATTTAATCATATCAAGCAATTGGTTTGGGATGCCCCAATCCAAAAGTTTAGCCCAAAGTAGTTTTCGTGGAACAGAATCAAAGGCGGCTTTAAGATCGACAAAACAGATATATAACTTTTGCTTTCTATATTTTGCCCTTTCGCCTAATAAAGTCAGTAAAATCAAGTTTGTGCTGGTTGATTCGCCTCTTCTAAAACCGGTTTGGAAAGCTGGAATTTGATTTTTTCTTGTGGCCCAATCTTCCAAGTCTTCAAGGAGGCAGCTCGCAAAGATTTTTGCCTCCACATCAGTTAGGGCTATTAGTCGGTAATTTGCAGGATTGTCTTGTGGGCCACTTTTATATATCGGCTGAATTATGCTTCCTTGGCATGACTCAGGGACTGATCCGGATTTAATGACATCATTAAATAAAATCGTTAGAACCTCTGGCCAATGCTTAAGATTTGCTTTAAAAATTGAATTTGGAATCCCGTTAGGGTCGGGCGCTCCATTCGATCTAATCCTGCTCATTGCCTTTTAACTTGCTCTACAGGCCATGACTCGTTTACTTGTGGCCCAGCTTGGGCAAGTGCGGGACTTGCTCCTTAGGCCCTAACTCCTCAACTTGTAGCTCTACTTGGTCAATATGCTGGACAAAACCGTATTTTCTGCCTTCTTCTCTGCTCGATATATTTGTCTTCTGGCAAGCGATATTGGTGTCAGACTGTGGGTCCGAAGGTGCAACGTAAAGATTATAAATGAAAGTTGCCCAGCAAGATTAATTGATATTAGCGCTATTCCCTCTTTTGCTACCATTTTCAAGATTGTTAATTATGCCCCAGAATAGTTTTGGATCTTGGGTTTTACATGAGAAATGTAGTTTGGACCATAATCCCTCATAATAGGATTGTTTGGCTTTCCATATTTCATTTTTGTATTGTGTTCTGCACTTTTTTAATTTATGAATTTCCAAAGTTTTTAGTGCTCCATTCGGTTTTCTAAAAGTCGCCCTGATCGCTCTAGTGCTGCATGTTAAAAAGTAATTCCAGCAAATCAAAATTCTTTTCAGCAATCTAGTAATGCGCTGCCACTGGTACCGTGGGGAAATTCTATATAATACTGCAAAAGTGTATTTAGATCCCAAATAGTAAACTCGGAGTTTACTATTTGGGTTGATGGTCTAAGTGCAGATCAATGATTGTGTAACAACCTATCTGGTCACTTGCTTGTTACAGATATTATAGTGGTCCAGGCCAGATAGAGACAGGACCCAAGCCTTAGGTTGATTCCCAAACATGGCATTGCAGTAAACTCGGAGTTTACTATTTGGGATCTTTGCAAGAAATAGGGCGGCAAGGTGCATTTCCTCTGCGCTGCACGCTGACTGATTGAAGCCGACCAGAAATTGGATTCCACTTGGTATTCAGAAGGGTAATATTGATCGCTGAACCACCGGAGTTGCACGATGGCGGCAATTTGGTACTAAACTTAAGATCTCTAGCACACCGCTTCATACAAGTTTGATTATCGAAAAACAGCTGCATCATGGATTTTAACACACTACATGAGAGCCTTACATAACAGCAATTAAGGCCCTTTCCAGTCCACGTCCTGAGGAGAACCCCAGAACAGGGCAGGGTGCAAAACGCGTTGGCATTTGGGCTGAGGCGAATTAGCGTTGGGGCATATATGGGAATTGGTTTAAAGTAATTATCCCCCATCGGTGATACGACCCCGTGGACAATTGTGCTGCCTTCAGCCCATTACCCAGGCAGGACCACTTGAACTGTGTTTGTGTGTTATACAAGGACTGGTGCCCTCTAAACATTAGGAGAACAATGGCAATTTGATTTGGTGTCTATGTTTTGTACATGTCTATGTAAAAAGCTTTTTGATGTTTTGTCTGTCATAGTGATATGTATATGGTTCATGTTTTTACAAGTTTGTCACACTGAAAAATGTGTTTTTCTTTCTATGACATGAAGAAATGTTTCTCTAAATAATGCGAAGAACATTTTTAAATCAATGTGAAATAAATCACGGGTACTTGGAATTGATGGTCTAAGTGCAGATCAATGATTGTGTAACAACCTATCTGGTCACTTGCTTGTTACAGATGTTTGGGAATCGCCACTGTCTTTCAACACTGCCCACTCTAGGAAAGTGTAATTTCAGTACTACCGGGAGTGGTCTGACAATGTACGGGTGGTGTGTGACGGAGTGAATCCAGGGTATGAGCATGGCCAAAAGAAGCCAATGATTTAAACGTGTCCAGGTATTGTGTTGTGTCGAGTGACATGTAAATACAGATTGGAGAGGGTGCTGTTGGCGCCAAGCATAAACCAGTGTGTACGCATCACAAAGTTCATGTAAAATGTGCCGAGTGGGGCTTACTGTTTGGGCACTCGTGGTGTTATCTTGTACTGGGTTAAAAATCATGTTAAAATCACCTCCCATACAAATATGGTCCGCATCCGCTAGGTCAATCTGCCACTGTAGGGTTTGATTCCAGGCTATCTGTGTTCGGTGCGTAAATATTCATTAAAACCCTATAGCCTAACAATTGGCCTGTGCTTAAAATATACATGCCCTCCGTGTTGGTATGACCAGTGAAAAGCTGGAAGGGCAGTCTTTTATGGATCAAGATGGTTACTCCTCTTGCGTAAGTGCTATAGCTAGAGAATAAGCGATGTGACCCCCATGGGGATGTGAATGTGGGTGATAGACTGGGGTACAGGTGAGTAACCCAGCATTGTGGCATTTCATGTACTGTAACACTTGTGTACCTTTGTGCGAATTATTTAAACCCTGTATGTTCCAGGTCATAAGAGTGACATCTGCGAATGGGTGGATGTTAGTGTGTGATGACATTGAGTAGTAGCAAAAATTAATGTACGTGAAGTGGGTGATATGGTACAGCTCTAGAACAGTTAATCAGGAAGATCAAACATATGAAATAACCCTAAACTTTCCCAACTCACTTCCCTCTCCCGCACCCGGCAGACCTTCGCCAAGTAAAACTCAACCACACCACAATTGCAAAAGACATAATCCCTCTAACCATAGGGTGGTAACAAATTAATATACATGTGTATACCACATGCAAGGTGGCAACACCATGTCGGACCCCATACCCTGTAGGAAAAAATGGAGAATTAAACATTGCAACCTAGTAGGAAAACAAATTCTTAATTAGCACAGATATAGTAATTTGTAAAGGTTCAATTTATGTGTATTGTCAGTTCCTGCAATAAATCAGTAATAAACATGTCAAACTCTAGGACATCAACGATTAGAAAAAAGATCAGTGCTGGCTCCCGAATGGATATCTGGTGGTGACCTCATTGGAGAGTCATGCTGCGTCGAAGAGTGTTGACAAAAAGTGTGCACATCAGTTGGATTGTCAAACAAACGCTGTTTACCATTCACCTCCACTCTGAGACGCGTCGGGTATATCATTCCATAAAGAAGTCCCAAGTTGCGGAGTGTAGCCTTAACTACGGTATACTTGTAGTGCGCCTCCTGGACCATCGTGGTAAAGTCCAGAAACAAAAGAAGGGGGGATCCCTGCCAGTTCAATGGGCCTTTTTCTCTAGCCAAACGTAGAGCAGTGTCTCAGTCTATGAAGTTCAACAATCGAGCAATAAGTGACCTCGGTGGGCATCTTGGGTTCGACCACAAAGGTGGCCCTGAAAGAATCTTTACCAAACATGCCGGTCAGTAGTTGCTCGACAAACTGATCCAGTATTTGTGGATTCAGGTATTCCCAAGATAAGGATGTTATTCTGTCTGCTCCCTGCCTCCAAATCCTCGTTTTTGATTGCTACTGTCTTCATGAGTCTTTCCAGATGATCTAGTTTTTGGCTGCTTCAACCGAGCCATCTTCCAGCTCTGACACTCTACCTCCCGCAGTGTCGAGTCTACATTCATGGCGGTCAAGATGCTCGCCCATCACGTCTAATCTTTCGTGGGCCACTTCAATTACTTTCTATTACAGACTCTCTGGAATCAGGATTCTTTACCCTCGCAGTATAGCTCCTTCCTGAGTTATGGACAGTTCATCTTTGACATTTTTGTATTTTTGATATTCACCATCAATGGTGAGAGGTCGAGTGTGTTGGTACCAACTGATGTGTAATTATATCTTTCAACTTTAGGATGTCACTATCATGGTTTGTAGTAGTGATATTCTGGGCTAACAAAATAGCAGCTGGTGTGATTTTACAGTGAAATTGATAAAGGCTTCAGCCGTCTTGGATGGATTACCATGACCATGTGCAGGCACTCGCGAAATGTAGTCAGCAGGTTTCTGATCCCTCCCTGGATGATGCACAATGGTATAATTGTACTTTTGTAATCGTAGTTCCCGTTGTTCAATGCAATGAAGAATCTGGCCTTAGCATTTCCAAATATAGTCAGCAAAGCTGGATGATCATTTACTAGCGTAAAATAATTTCCATACAGGAATACATGAAATGTTTACAAGCACAAACCATGCCTAAACATTCTTCTTCAGTTTGTGAATATGCATGTTCCATTTGTGACAAACTCCAACTTGCATATGCTGCAATATGCCTTTGAGCATCTGTGTGTCCATGGTGCTGTGTAAGGATAGCGCCTAGCCTGACTGGACTAGTGTCAACAAACATTTCTGTATGAAAGTGAGGTATGCCATTTCAGTAGTATTCTCAATGGTGTGTTGATTTTCTTAAACCTTTTCTCACATTCATGTGACCAATGAAATGAAACATTCTTTTTTGTCAAGTCTCTCAATGGAACACTTGTATATCTTGAACAGTAGCTGGCCATGGCAAGAAATGAACGCACCATAGAAACATTTTGTGGGGAATCAGCATTTGACAGCACTTGTACTTAAGCAGGATTGGGTGTGATACCCCCTCAGAAAAAATATGGCCTTAGAATTTTAGGGGCATATATACAAGATGGCGATAACTATGGCTAACGCTAGTTAGCGGCAGTTTTTCTAGCACTGTGTACTGCGGAAAACTATCGCCTTGTTAGCGACGTATGTACAAGACGTCGCTACATGGCGATAGCTTCAGGGATCAGCGGTGAAAACTGCTGCTAACATTAGCATGATGGCGATAGGAATTCTAGCGTTAGCGGGCAAAAACCAATGAAAGGCCCATTAGCGGCAAAAAACGCACGTAAGTCAGCCCAACGTGAGTTTTTCTTTGCCTCCAATGGAAAAAAATAGCCTATCAGTCGACCTTCAATAGAAAATAGGCAAAAAAATGAATGAAATGCAGAATGGATCAGCCAGGGCCAAGTGCAGCACACATCAACAACCCCCTCAAGCCACACAACATCCAGGATGACCAGGATGAGAGCCTGGATGCCTCGCTGGACCTGAGTCGGGAGCCTGGATGCCTATCTGGACCGGGGCCTGAAGGCTGGATGCGTCACTGGACCTGCGTCTGGAGCCTGGTTGCCTCGCTGGATCTGCGCCTGGAGCCTGGATGCCTCGCTGGACCTGCGCCTGGAGCCTGGATGCGTCGCTGGACCTGGGCGTCTGGAGCCTGGATGCCTCGTTGGACCTGCGTCTAGAGCCTGGATGCGTTGCTGGACCTGCGTCTGGAGCCTGGAGTGGGATGCAGAGGAGCTGCGGAGTCGATGAGCCATGGCGGTAGACATTGAGGCGCGCGATCGCCCGTACCTGGTGGTGAAGTCTGGTTGGTCGCATGGAGACACGTTGCTGACCTGTGTGAGAAGACCGCCTTGCGCCCCTTATAGCTGTGAATGGTAGAGGCGCTCCTGCGCACCAATGTAGGGAGGTCTGCATCGCATACTACGATCCACCACTACACCGGGGTGCACAGAGAGGATTACCAATGGTGGGCAGCACCTCTCTGCATCACAGGCCGGATGAGGTTGTGCTGGCTAGACGCTGTGGAGGGCGAGGCCCCTGAGCTGCGCCAAACTTGTGTTGCGGGAGCACTGCAAGTTCACGCCTAAAGGGGCCCTCCTGCATAAACTGCATCGGGAAGTTCACCAGCGGACTTGGCGGCGACTGCTGTACCCACGCTTGTGAAATCCCACCTAGCTAAGGCTCCTGCTGGGTGAGTCACAGATTTGGAGAGAGTTTAGCGGATTGCACCACAATGTCAATGTCCATGTAAGGAGAAGGCCCAGGGGTCGAGTCGCCCAGGCCAAGCACCAGTAGATGACGCACCCCCAGTGTCGGCTCATCCGCTATGGCGGAAGAGCGTCGCCCCACTGCTTCCAAGCAGTGCAAGAAGAGGAACAATCGTCACATGATGATAACTTCCTGATGTTATGGTGCCATGTTTCCGTTGCGGGCTGGAGGGTGGGTAGGGCTGCTCCACTCACTGAGTGTGCAGTGACTGTTTGGTCAGCTCACTCAGGTTGCACAAAGCAGTCATGCGCACTGTCCTGTTCGCAATGCAGGCTGCATTACAGCCTGCATGGAGAACATGCCCACACCTCCAGCCCCTGGCTGAACGCCTCGTCCCGGCACCAATGACCAATACAAATGCCACATTGCAGAGTTGTGATTGGTTTAGGGGAGGGAGCCTGGCTGCCTACTTCCTGTTCCTGGAAGCAGACTCAGGAGAGCAGGAGCAATGAAGACACGGGACCCGGCCTCGAGGTAAGATTTCTCTCATGTAAATATTTACAACACCCGCTCACACACACCCGCGTCCACACCCCATCCAGTGTTCTTTCCGGCGTTTCCCACCTCCCAGCTGTCCAGTCCCCCCTGCAGCACTTCTCAATGGCAGCCGCTGTGCGGCCATGCGCAGCGGGCGTACCACTGGTGTGCCAAAGGTATATATGGAGTTACGACGCATACCATTATATCGCATTCCATTACAATGCCTAGTAATACTAGGCATATTGCAACAGTAGGGAAGGTGTTGGATTGCGGGGATGTAAACATTACTATTCCCACTTCAGTGAGTGCAACCCTAAAACTGACCCTTGCACCCCAAAGCAAAACCTGAACCCTAAAATTCATCATTGAGCCCCCAAAACACACCCTAAAAATCATATTTGACCCAAATGCACACCCCAATTTTCATATTTGACCCAAATGCACACCCCAATTTTCATATTTGACCCCAAATGCACACCCCAAATTTCAAATATTACCCATAATACACCCCACATTTCATCTCGACACCCGAAACCCATACCCACCCTAAAAATTTAAAATACCCCATTACTGACCTCATAATGCGTTGTAATGGAATGCGATGTAAAGGCACCTGCATTGTTGGATTTGCATTGTAAACGCATTATGATGTAATGCCTGCATTGTAATGGACGTCTCCCGTGCCAAAGGCAAGCCATAGGCAAGCCCGTCTGCGTCCGTCTGCCCCTGGACTGCGCTCAGCACCAAGGACCCTTCCTTTCGGACACTCCACCCCTACGGCGCCAGCACCCTCCTCGCCATCAACCCTGGACACCGCAGCACCTGCCAGGACCAACATCTGCTCCGGACCGGACATCGCCATCGCCATCACTGACTGCTACTAAATCACCTGCAAGGACCACACCGACCGTCCAGGAGGAGGCATTGCCATCACCTACAGAAGCACACTCCGACTGACCACGCACTCTAATGACCCAACGGTGACCATGGAACACCTTAACTTCCAGATCAGGAACAACCCCAACCCCATTCTCTGTGGCACCCTCATCTGCAACCCCCCGGGCCATGGACACCCATTCTCAAATACCATTGTAGACCTCATTGCACACCAGGCTCTCCCATCCACCGACGACATCCTACTCGGCAAACTCAAGTTCAACCTGGACAACCCCAGTGACCAGAACACCACCCCCTCCTGGGGTAGCTCCCCAACATCAGACTCAAACAGCTAGTCACCGCAGCAAGCCACATAGCAGGGCACACGGTCAAGCACGTCTCCTCCGCCAGCTGGACCTTCAACTACAGCCACACCACCGGACTCTCCTGGACCGACCATCATTGTACACATCACGTCTTCACCATACCCACCGTACACAACCGCCATCATCGCCCCCCTCGCAGCTGGATCAAGGCCACCGAAGTACGTCTTGTGAACTCCCTCAGCACCACCACTCCGCCAACGCTTACAGACGATGACACCGCAGCACGCAACCACCACTGATGGATCTCGAACTGCGCCGACACCCGGGCACCCATCAAGAACAGCACTGCGTCAGTACCTTACGCCTGCATGATGGCAGGCGTAAGGGTGACGCAGTGCCACAGGGATAGGGCTGGCCCCATGCATTGCTGGAGTTGCATCATGGTTGTGACATGACTGCAGCAATGCATGTCTTTAGGGCAGACAGATACATCAGGATTCCAGACGTATCTGTCATTACTTGCGTCATGGAGCGCTGTCCAGTGAATATAGCGCATCCGTGGTGTCGCAAGAAGGAGGTAGTGAAAAGTGTTGCAACGCTGTCTTGTTGCAGCGCTGCAACACTTTTCATGAGTGAGGCCCAGGAATGCGGACTATCTTATTTATGGTGCGCAGTCTCTGCCCTGTAGTTTTGTCGCAGGGCAGCGCAGCAACATTGCTTGCAGCGCAGTCCAGCAACAAAACCTGCTGAAATGAGGCCCCAAGTGTTATCTCCATTTTTAAGACCAGCTATTTTCTGGTCTTAAAAACTGCCTCTAACTGTAGTTAGAGGCAGTTCTTTTGGTCCTCCAAACTTAAAGAATCCCCTTATAAATATTGCGAAGTGGGGTTAGTGGGCGTTTTTGCACGGGAACGTCTCCCTTGCATGTCATTATCGCTAACAGAAGTGGAGATCTTTATAATGGACGTTTTCGCCGGAAAACTCCTGCTAACAGAGGTTAGCGACAGCTTGTACATATGGTAAAAATATCACCGCAAAACCGGCAGAAAAGTAGCGCTAACGCGGCGTTAACTCCTTGTACATATGCCCCTAAGTTTTGTTTTATGGAATTCACACTTGGCTGAATTCAAAGTCAATCCTGCAGCAATAAGTAAACTACATATTTCTGTGAGAGCTTTATCGTGCTCCTTTTGTGTAGCTCCGAAAACCAATATGTCCTCTCTATAATTTAATGTATTTATGAAAGGCTGTATGATACGTCAAATTAAGTTTTAGAAAATCTGCAGCCGATGACACACCAAAAACTTAGGACCTGATTACAATCTTGGCGGATAGGGTTACTCCATCACAAATGTGACGGATATTCCATCTGCCAAATTACAATTCCATTATATCCAATGGAACTTGAATTTGGTGGACGGAATAACCGTCACATTTTTGATGGACTATTCCATCCCCCAAGATCGTAATCAGGTCCTTAGTCTTTTATATCAGAACAGACCAACATGTGTAGAAAAGGTTGTAATGTACCTGCAATTTTCTTTGAGTTCCAACTGATGATAACATTTATTCAAATCAAGGAGGGAGAAGACCTTTACACCACTTAAGTGCGTTATCATGTCAGCAATGTGTGGACCTGGATGTTGCTCTCGTTCAATTGCCATGTTTGCCTGACACATGTCAACGCATATGCATGCAGCTTCTTCACTGTTCTTTTTTGGCACTACCACTATGAGAGAAACACATGGCGTTGGACCAGTGGAACATTCAATGATATCATGCTTAAGTAACGATTTAAGTTCTTTTTCGACAGATTCTTGTAAATGAAAAGCAATTTGTCTGTCTTGGAGCAACAGGACGGAAGACCTCATTAACATGCAACTTTACTTTTATAGTCTTAAGATTTCATAAACCATGAAAGAATGAAGGGAATTGACTTACTATTTAGTGGTGAGCATTCATGTTGTAGTTTACGGAAATCAGTCCCATATCTGCCCCTGTGCAGAATCTGAGTAGACAGGCACTTGAAGTACATGGATGGGTGGGTGCCTGCACCTTCATTGTCTTGTGTTTCATCATCACTACAAATTAAACTTGAATTTTTAAGGCTGTTGATGCTGCGCGTGTATAAACTTTGATTTCAATGTGGTTAAGTTGCAGTAATGGAGACAAGTTGTTATATTTCTCCTCAGGTATAATGTTTATTGATGCACCACAGTAAATGTCAGGAACATTGTAGCCAGTGCATACACTAAGAATTATCAGGCTAAAAGACTTGTCATATTTAAAAAGGCTAAGAAATATCCCCATTGGAAAAGATTTCCCCAGCTACGAAAACAGCATTAAGACATTTCTTAAACTTGCTCCGCAGGTCACCAGTATTGAATTCAGGAAGCTGTGGACACAATTCCAAGAATAAGGGGCAGCGGTCTGGTCCTTTCATGCGTGAGGAAGCAGAACGTGCATGCTCAAGTGTGGAACGCTGCACTTCAACTGAATCCTGAGAAGCGCCGGTTGCATCTCTCTTCAGCGCAGCGTTTCTAAAGAGAATTTTGCCTTTTCCTGACACAAGATAGTGTCTCGTCACAATGCTTGAGTAGCGCATTTCAACTTGTCTATTTTTCGTGTTTTTGCCCTTATTTGACATAAGGCAGTGTCTCGACACAGCGCTTGAGTGGCACATCAGAAAAACTGCCATTTTTTGAGTCTTTTGAAGGATTGGCAAACTCGAGCTCGAGTAGGGAATTAGACTACACAGATTAATAAAATCTATCAATTATCGCAAATAATGACAGGAGTCACTACGAGAATTCTCGTCACAATATTTCCAGATTGGATAATCTTGAAGAAAACCAGGTAGTTTCCAAACAATTCACATTGAACGCTACTTCCAGTTTGAAGGCTGTTTTCCGGGAAAGAAAAAGACTTTATTTTTACTCGACAAGTGAATTGAGCCACAGGTATTTTCTGGGACAAAATTAATCTGCACAGTACTGCTTCTTAATATATTTATGTTGGAAGAACTCTCATTTTCGCATCTCTAAGAACATTTTCAAAAACTGTACCGAGAGATTCCATCAATTTCATATATCTCCAGCAAAATAGCTGAACAGCAGTGCAAAGACAAGAGAGAAGCTAATACCTTGAGTAGCAGAAGGTGACGAATGGAAAACTGCTTTCCGAACTAAATATGGTCTCTATGAATATCAGGTGATGCTGTACGGTTTGTGTAATACTCCGGCGGCTTTTCAACATTTTGTGGATGATATTTTGCGAGAATATCTAGACAGAGTGGCTGTTGTCTACATAGATGACATTTTGATATTTTCTGAGAATGTGGAAGATCATGTAAAACATGTCAGAGCCATTCTACAAAGGTTACTTGAAAATCACCTTTATGTAATGCATGAAAAGTGCTCTTTCCACACTAATCGGGTGGAATTGTTGGGATTTATCCTATCTGCAGATGGAGTGGCGATGGATTCTGTCCAAAGTTGAAGTAATAAGAGATTGGCCAGCCCCAAAGAGTTTAAAAGAGATCCAAAGTTTTATTGGGTTTGCCAATTTTTATAGGAGATTTATGCCCAAATTTTCTTTGAAGGTCAGTCCCATCACTCAGTTGTTGAAGAAGGAGTCAAATTCTTGTGGATTGAAGAAGCAGAACATTCTTTTACATTTTTGAAAAGGCATTCACCACTGCTCCCATCTTGATGCATCCAGATCCAGAAGAGGCCTTCTATGTCGAAACAGACGCTTCAGATTTAGCAACTGGAGGTGTACTCTCTCAAATAAACAAACGGACAGGTCAATTGCATCCAGTGGCCTTCTGATCCAGGAAGTTGTTAGCACCTGAAGTTAATTACTCCATTGCCGATAAGGAACTGTTGGCAGTCATGGATGCCTTTCAAAATTGGTGAAATTATCTATTTGGAGCTAAAAATGTGGTAGCTGTCTTTACAGATCATCGTAATCTTCAGTTTTTGAAGTCTGCCAGAACACTTACTCCTCGACAATTAAGGTGGTCCATGTATATTTCAGATTTTAATTTTGTGATAATGTACAAGCCTGGAGCCACAAATGGTAAATCAGATGCCTTATCGCGATTTAACTTGACTGAAGAAGTCAATATTCCTCAGGCAGAACCCATCATTCCATCTATGAAAATTGTTTGTGCCACTCACTTTTCTGATTACACCGAGAAAATCCAAGAAGTCCTATCCATAAAAGATATAGAAGAATGGGCAAAAGCAGACTCAGAAAGAAAAGTCGAGAATGATCTTCCATTCTATAAGAATGCTTTATACTTACCTACAGAAAATCTTTAAGAATTGGCATTAAAATGTTGTCATGATGATCCTATGGCAGGACGTAAAGGAATAAAAAAGACCATAGATTTGGAAAAGAGACATTTTTGGTTGCCAGGCATGATCACTCACATAAGACAGTATGTTTCAACTTGTGAAAGATGCATTAAGGGAAAATCAAGCAGACAAGCTCCCCAGGGTTTGCTGCAGCCTTTAACTAATGCGCCTCATCCTTGGCACACTGTGTCTATGGATCTAATTGTGGATCTTCCTTCCAGTCAGGGTTGCAATACCATTTTGGTTTTTGTCGATTCCTTTTCAAAAATGAGTCACTGTATTCCATTAAAATCCATACCAACTGCCTCTCAGTTAGTTCAGTTGTTTAATCAATACATAGTAAGATCTTATGGAATTCCAAAAGTCATAATCTCTGATCGGGGTTCTCAGTTTGTGTCGAAATTTTGGAAGGTGTTCATGAACAAGTTGGGAATTGATACTGTTCACCACCAGTTTCCACCCAGAAACTGATGGACAAACTAAAAGAGTGAATCAGGAATTGGAACAGTACCTAAGACTCTATCTGTTAGAACAGAAAGGAGAATGGCCAGACCTACTCTGGACAGCAGAAGTTTCATTTAATAAGGCTGTTCATGACTCCACTGGTTATACCCCGTTTTATTTAAATGCAGGAAGACACCCAAGTGTTATGCTAGGAAAGAGTGATAATTTAGTTCCTACAGTAAAAGAAATGGTAAACAATTTACACAACACTTACAAACAGCGCAAAAGAATTTGTTGAAGGCTAAGGCATCTTATAAAAGGTATGCAGATAAGAAGAGAAGAGTATGTCCAAGTTATGTTGAAGGAGACCACCTTTGGTTGTCTACTCATCATCTGCATTTAAAAGGTAACTGAAAGTTTAAACCCGGATTTATTGGTCCTTTTAGGATTAAGAGAATAATCAATCCAGTGACAGTGAAATTACAACTTCCAAACCAAGTTAAAATTCATCTTGTATTCCATGTATCTCTTTTAAAGAAAAGTCCTCCAAACAAAAGGTTACGAGAATTACCCATGTCAATAAGAGTAGATTCAGAAGAAGAGTTTGAAGTTAGTAGAATTTTAGACTCCAAAATCACCAGGAACAAATTGTAATATCTGATTGAGTGGAAGGGTTTCTGACCAGAGGAGAGGTCTTGGGAACCATCATCCAATGTTCATGCTCCTAGGTTAATAGAAATGTTTCATAAAAACTTTCCAAAGAAACCAAACCCTGGGGGTGCCTTTTTGGAGGGAGGTACTGTCAGGAACATTGTAGCCAGTACGCACACTAAGAATTATCAGGCTAAAAGACATGTCATATTTAAAAAGGCTAAGAAATATCCACATTGGAAAACATTCCCCCTGCTACTAAAACTGCATTAAGACATTACTTAAACGTGCTCCGCATGTCACCACTATTGAATTCAGGAAGCTGTGGACACAATTCCAAGAATAATAGGCAGTGGTCTAGTCCTTTCATGCGCGAGGAAGCAGAAGAGCAGGACGCACATGCTCAAGTGTGGAACCCTGCACTTCAAATGAATCCTGAGAGGCACTGGTTGCGTCTCTCTTCAGCGCAGTGTTTCTGAAGAGAATTTCGCCTTTTCCTGACACAAGATAGTGTCTCGTCACGGCGCTTGAGTAGCGCATTTCAACTTGCCTATTTTTTGTGTTTTCACTCTAATTTGACATAAGGTAGTGTCTCGACACGGCGCTTGAGTGGCACATCAGAAAAACTGGCGATTTTTGAGTCTTTTTGAAAGATTGGCAAACTCGAGCTCGGGTAGGGAAATAGACTACACAGATTAAGAAAATCTACGAATTCTCGCAAATAATGACAGGAGTCACTTCGAGAATTCTTGTCACAATATTTCCAGATTGGATAATCTTGAAGAAAACCAGGTAGTTTCCAAACAATTCACATTGAACTCTACTTCCAGTTTGAAGGCTGTTTTCCGGGTAAGAAAAATACTTAATTTTTACTTGACAAGTAAACTGAGCCACAGGTATTTTCTGGCACAAAATTAATCTCCACAGTACTGCTACTTAATATGTTTATGTTGGAAGAACTCTCATTTTCGCATCTCCAAGAACATTTTCAATAACTGTACTGAGAGATTCCCCCAATTTCATATATCTCCAGCAACATAGCCGAACAGCAGTGTAAAGACAAGAGAGAAGCTAATACCTTGTGTATATTAGGTAATTATAATAAGAATTGATTTGATATATTTTAGAATGTGATAAATGTAGGGGTGCTAAATTAAGTGTGCTTGTATAATTTTGATCCTTATGCAGGAGCAACATAACAGAACCCAAAAAGAAGAATAGAAGGAGGCTGAAATAGAAGTGCAGAATTTCTCCTCTGCAAGGCTGTCTCTCTTTTATCCACTTCCCTTTCCACCCCTGCTGTTGCCCAGTGCCTACGGATATATTCCCGTGAGCGTGGGTACTAGTGGAGGGGCTTTAGGTTCGTCTTCAGCTCCTGTGGAATTAGATTAGGGTACTTTCTGACAGTAAATAATGAAAGGTATATAAGCTGATATCTGTGACACCACCGAGGTGTCTTGTATGTACACTACTGTTTATGTTTCCTCTCCTTTTTTTTTTATGTTGCATTGAAATGTGTAATTCTGTTTCTGTTCGCTTAAGTTCCTTTTTGCAAAATCAATAAAGAAATTTAAAAAAATAAAATAATGAAAGGTATCAAACAACCATTTATTTTCAGTAGTATCTTTGGACAATATTTGAATGACGTTGGTGCTTTGGCATGTCGACTTTTCTTTGACTGACATTTTTCCTTCACATGCGGCTATACAACATGCGCATGTTTGACGATGATTTAGATGACAATCAACTTTGTTCAGTGTCGATTTGTCTTAACTAATGTCGGCCTTGTGGGTAATTGTCGAAAGTTGCATTTTGAACGTTCCGGCTGCTATTTTGTCTTTGAGCAGTGTCACATTGTTTTTTCTTTTGATTTGCAAAGTGCCACAAAATGGTTCTCCTTCCCACAGCCTTTAAATATCTGTCCAATGGCGGGACATTTACCTTCATGTGGAAAGATCTAAAACGCAACTTCTCTTTATGTGTAGAGAGCACTTTGTGTCCTTCAGTCTTTGCTTTGGCTTACTTTTCATACTCATGATTGACTCATTCTGGGCACCTCTGGCCTCCATTTCAGCAGTTTGTCTATCAGCATGCTCTTCAGCTCTGGCAGCCATTAACACATGCTCCAGACTAAGAGTTTCTCTCAGCATTCGTCAACAGAATGAATCTGACAAGCATCCATCAATAACTCTGAGACGTATAAATTCTACATCATTAAATTAATTGAACTTACAGTGTTTGATGAGTGTGTCAAATCTCTCCACAAAGTTATCAGTGGTTTCGCCAACTTTCTGTCGTTCTTGACTGAAAAATGTATCTTTCGTGATCAACATTGGACATTGGATTAAACTTGAGATTTAAACCTTCTTTAATCTGATGGTATGTGACTTCTTTGTCAGTTTGCAGCTTTTTCCTTATGACTTCTTTTCCACCATTACCAGCAAGATTTAGGAAGTATTTGATAATCTTTTAGGTATCATTCTCTTCAAGTGCATCAATGAAATCTTCAAACATCTCTGACCAAACAATCCATCTATCGCCAATATTTAGCCTTTTAGCGATATCAAAAGGTGGTGGTTTCAGGAAAATTGCAGCGTTTTAGATCAGAAACTTACTGAGGCAGGAAGTAGCATTCTTTCTGATGCTGTTTGATGATCACTGTTGGCTTGCTTGTGCAACTATGTCTGAGGCCTTGCGACGTGTTGGCCTTGGGGCCACCCTTGACATTGACTAGCAACGTGGCTTCTATTTTAGCTGCCATCTGAAAAAAATTTCACTTTTCCAGGAGTCACTCTTGGCTCTTTATCCTTCAAAAATCTGTGATGTTGTTCAGAGCCCAATTCATCAGTTTTGGAGGGTAGCCACTTTGGGTATGGACGGATCTGTGAGCACAACCTTGAGCACGTCCTTGAGCACATCTCCTTGAGCCACTTCCCCAAGTGCAGCGGTACGATGACTCTCTTTAATTGGTTGGTAAGTCCATTATTTCTTCTTTTCTAATGTCAATTTGCACTTTCTGACAACTAGTTGATTTCCGCCTTGCATTTCTTCCGTTTGCAGCATTCTTCAATAATTTTTGATTATCAATGACTGGTCTTTGAAAACCTGGTTGTATCTGCCTTCAGTGTTAATACTATGTGTAATGTATAACTTTATCTTGTGTGGCAGCACGGTACCTTTATGTATGACCCGACCAGCAGGTTCTCTGCCAAGGACATGTAGATTTTCTGCAATGCTCTTGTTATCTTCAACTGCTTCACAGCAACTGGAGCTACTCTTTGACTCCACATGCATTAAGCATTTGTTCTGTACTTCGGCCGACGGTACATGTGACATGCACAAGTAGTTTGCTTGGACCACTGAAAACTATCTGGGAGAGCACTGTCAATCTTCGTGTTACTTATGCCCTCTCTATTTGCAAGCTGTAGCATCTTCCCAAGCCTGGGTACCCGCCAATACCTATGCCGCACACAGAGCTTAGTATTACACAACTTTATTCTTCTGCGTGTAACTGCGTACCCAACATTCGACACCAGCCTTTATTGCATTCTGCTCTAACCCATATGTCACAGCTCTACAGAGTTCATCAGGAGCCAAAAGGGTTCCATCATTGCTAACCTGCAAGACACTACAAAGGACACAAAACCTGTGCTTCATGCCATGCCCTTCTTCACATGACAAGCACTATGGATCACTTAGAAATGTTTTATGCTGCTCTATACTAAACTCTGGAATAAATATACAAATAAATAAACAAATACATTTCACAATATATCACACCATAGGAGTTTGAATGACTTTGGAAATGATTATCACAACTAGCTTCGAGAAGAGTTCTTAACAAGTCCAAAGATTCTGTACATGAGTCATATTATCCAAGGGGGCTGAGAGTGTTGCAGTTTATCACCCATTTGAAAATTTAGAAAATCTACAAATTGTTGATGTGCCTCCTCCTGCAATATTCACAGCGCATTCATTAAATTAAAGTCTGTGAAGTACAAAGTGGATGTTCCCATTTATATGGGTGTTTGGCCCTATGAAGATGAAAGAATGCATTTTTCCATGCAATTGTACAATATAGATGTAGGTGCTCGGGCAAAAACATACTACTATGGCAACTATTATGAGTTGCAAGGCACTGGTGAGGTGAAAACACCTCAACTGTAATTCCTGGTACTGTGCCATAACATCCCACCAGTACCTTACAGTTATGAGTTATACCCCACAGATGGGTTTATCTGCTGATTTTTGCATGATAGTCCCTCTTCCATGCGGTTAGCACACACATTTACTTGGTCATTAATGTGTGCACGGGCTGCTGTAAGGAACGAGGTGAAGAAGAGGGCTGTGGAAGATTGTGGACAATGTTTGTTGGCAGGGGATAGATTTATCTGCTCTGTACCATGAGCTGAGGGTCCGGTGAGGGTAAAAAACAGGTCCAGGATGCAAGGCAGCACTTCCCAAGGTGATTTTAACAATTAGCTTTTTCATTAGTAACATCAGGTACATGTTCCCGCACCTGACAAATCCAGGTGCAGGATTAATGGCCCACTCATGGCTGAGTGGGGAGAAATTCCAGACAAGAATTCAACTCCACGCAACTCATAATAGGGGCCTTAGTGTGCATCACTCAGGATGATGTGTAATGTTATTATGCCCTGCAGGGCACATGTTAGAAGAGGTTTTCTCTGAGACCAGCTGTATGGGATGGGTGACCCAGAACCCCTTTTAAGGGCAGTATATAGGTGCATCTACAACAACACTTTCAGTGCCATTAGAAGAACATCATGTACCCTAGCCTGTCAAATGGTTACTAAATGCTACATACAAGGGGTAAGCATAGTATATGAAAGCATCAGATCTCTTGTAAGCCTTTAGAACTTCTCTTCTGGTCTCAGGGTGAACAGAAAAACACTGTGAGAAGGTATCCTTTTGCCCTCATCACCCCCAGTTCTTACCTGATACTGATGGTAACTGACTCTGATTGTTTCCTGGGCTCTGCTAATCAGACTCAGGGCCAGTGCTTTGTGTTAAAGGTATATGGTAACTAGATGTAATTACGATTGGTATGACAACCTACCTGTAAGCCCCTGTTATATAGTAGGGCATGTAGGCTTAGAGGCCCAGCAGATTTAATGCACTTAAGTGTGCACTGCTGTGTGACTCTGTTGTCATTTTAAAAGCAGCCCTACTTTGCAGGCTGCTTTTAAAATTACATTATAAACAAATTTTACTTGAAATTAAAGGTGCTTCCAAAGTCTTAAACTAACTTATTTTGTTTACAAATAAGTGACCCCTAAGGTCTGCCCAGGTACCCCAAGGGAAGGGAGCTATGTAAAAATCATCTGGCACATTTTAAAAGATGTTTTATATGCCCTGGTGAGGGAAAAACTGCCAATTTCATGTTTCCCCATTGTAGCACATTGGCTCGATAAGCTAACATGGGAACGCTTTAATAAAGTATAACTATTGACAAAAGTGAGCTGGAAATATCATTCAAAAACTTAAAAAAATTGTTATGATAAATCCAACAACATGCCAATGTTAGATGTATTATATCTATTCAAGGAAAGAAGTTATAGAACTTGCTTTTCTGATGAACCACAATACAGCCTTCCAGCAGCCTCTCCTGATTGGCCAGCATTTGACACACTGAGCCAAACTGCTCTGATGGGATGTGAAGTGGCCTGCATAGAGGCAAAGGACATCTGGTGGGTGAAGATCTGCAGCTGTAGAGCAAAAGGCAGGATGGGGTTGGAGTAACCAAACTGGCCTTCAAAGAAAGAATGACAGGACAGGAAACAGGCTCACCCCCACATCCTTCACTCCCCAGTGCCAGGCAGGAGCCCAAGTAATTGAATTAGTAGAGGGGCTGTATGGGGAGTGTTAAGGAATCTCAGCCATGCTAGTGGGTTTGCTAAGCCTCCAGAAGAGAGTTTCTCCATTTTGGATTTTAAACAAACAGTTCTTTCTGGTAGAAGAATATACCACACTGTCATACTTCTGGGAGGCACCCTGTACCCCATGGTCAGGGGTGCCCACCCTGCATGTCACCCAAGAACACTGGAAAATTATGGGAGAACTGCCCAGTAACTCAGATCCCAGCCTGAATCTACAAGAAGAAGGACTGCCTTACTGGAATCCTGGCCTGCATCAAGAGGATTGAACTCTGAATGACTGCACCAGCAGTACACTTTGGAACTACAGCCCTAAGGACTCTGGCTTGCTTTAAAAAGTGAAGGAGTGGACTCCCGGAAAGTAACAGGTTAAAAGAGCTCCACTGGCATCTTCTCCAGCAAGAAGAAACCGGCTGACCTCCTACAGCTGGACTTTAAAGGATTTGGCCAGGAGCATTATGGGAGATGTAGTTCCAGTATCCCAAGGAGCAACTCAGAGCTTCTGGAACCTTGAATTTGTGTTGTGGACACTTTGGAACCCAAAAAGACCTTGTGGAGATCCAGATGTTTGAAAAGATTTGGAACATGTTTGTCAAAAAGCTCCATAAGTTGACCGATCCGTCGTCAAGAGTCAAGCTGGTGACTTCGATCCGCGACTCAGCCTAAGATTCAGGTTTGCCCCACTGAAGCTCCGGAGCTTTTCGTCATTGACGAGACTTCCAGGAGTTGACGATGCATCGCGCTGAGCCAAGCCGCTACCATCAAACTCAAAGTTGGCCTGACGAGGAGCCTCACACCACGTCGAGAGAAAAAGCTCCAAAAAAGTGACTAAGTCAGAAGGTAAAAACTGGACCGGGCCCTACCGCTAAGTGTATCTGGCCTGCGCTTTTTCGCTATCGCTCTGAAACCTTGACTTTGTCCTGATCAAGCGTGACCAGATGTCCCAAAGTGGTGCTTTTGGCTTTTAGGCACGAGAAAGTGTTTATTCTTTAAAAATTCATATCTCCAGTTTCCTTCATTGGATGTTTGTTGTTTGGTCTGGTGTCATTTTAATCATAAAAATATTTCCAGGGGGCGTGGAGAAGATGGCGATCTGAACGGTCGCATAGCCCGAGGGCTCCTCGTCTCCGGCCCTTGTAACCGGCCTTCAGCGTCTGCAATCCCCCCCCGGCTGAGCAGCCCGCAGGGGGTATGCCTACACGAAATGCAGCAGCAAAACTGAGGACACCGGCGACCGCCGCACTTCTCCGATAGGCGCCAAACGCACCTGGCAGACAGCGGCAACAATGGCGCCCGGACCGGAGACGCAGCACAACAGTCGAGTGGGCTGAATGGCGTCGGCACCGTGGCAGCGGTAGAGGAGCGGCGATCAGGAGAAGCGCCCGACCCACATGTGAGTGATCCCCAGGGGCAGCGGCGACAACTGCAGGGGTGGCGGAATACGGCAGAGCGGTGCTGCGGAGGCCCGCACCCAGGCTCCAACACTAATCAAGAGCGCGGCCTTAAAGCCTGCGAAGCGCGAGCCCCGGACCGTCACCAGAGGCGGAGGTGCGGTGCTGGGGGCCGTGGCAGAGGAAGAGCGGGAGGAGCAGCGCTAGGCCCAGGGACCCTGACGCCTTAAGAGACTCACCGCCTTGTCAGCCCTTTCAGCCGCACGGGGCCCTCTCGCGGAGGAAACCGGAGTACGGCCCACAGGAGAGGGGTCAGCGAGCCTGCATCGCTGTTGAGAGGGGCCTTGGCGTGCAAGCCTGGGAAGACCACGAGGTGGGCGGCCCAGATTAAGCCAGCGACGGGGGGCGGTGCGCGCCCCGGGGACCCGGACGCCGCCGGCAAACCCGTGCCCGCATATGACACAGGAGATACATGAGGAGGAACGGTGAGAGGGGCCCGAGGCGGCAACCAGACGGGCCCCAGTGCAGGTGCGCCTGGGGATGGCTCGCCAGCTTAGGGGTGCCACACATCCCTGCTCCGCAGACGATGACACAAGTGGCCCTGAGAGACGCCCGCTTTGGCGCTCACCTGCTGCCGGTGGAGGAAGTAGTGGAGTGGAGACTGAGAGCCCCGGCCCCCACCCGAACAGCAGCGGACAGAGGACATTGAGGGGCAGTCTGCAGGTAGGCCGAGACGCAACTCCAGCCCCGGCATGCCCACCTCCTGGCTGGGCGGCTTGAGAGACATCCAGGGCTCCGACTCTCTCCTAATGCTTCTCGGAGTGCCACCTATGCCAGAGCTACGCTAGGCGCCCCGACACACGACGCTGGTAGTGTATAAGAGGAGGCCACTGGACTTTAACCCGGAGGGCTATCGACAAGCAGCCCTCTCTCCGCCGACATCGGCCACCAGGGACGTCACCCACAAGCCCCAAACACATGACAGGCGTCATACTTAGCCATTCCACAGTGAGCATCCCCACGATGGCTTCGGCCCAACGGAAAGGGGAGAGGTCCTTGAAAGAGATGCTAATCAAGGGGCCCCTGACTGGGGACAAAGGCAGCAGAACGCCCCCAGCTTCGACAACCCCTAAAGGCACGGAAGGCCGAGATGTCCCGATCACTCCCTCTTTCCTGGAATCACTGTTTAATGTCCTGCGTGAAGACTTTCAGTCGCTCAAAAGCGAAGTCGCGGGCGAAGTGAAGGAAATTTGCCGGGATGTCGACGAAATTGGAGAGAGAGTTGCGGCAATCGAAGAGAATGAGCTGACCAAAGGGGAAGAGATTGAACAGCTTCAACAAGAGGTCCTCCGCCTCCGCGACCAACAGCTTGACCTACAGGCACACACGGAGGACCTCGAAAACCGCTTAAGGCGGAATAACATTCGTGTTCGAGGGGTCCCATTGAAGGCGGAGGGGGCGGATGTGGCTCAATATCTCCAGGGTCTCTTCTGAGACATCTTGGGCGAACCGCCAAACTTCGAAATCCGCATCGATAGGGCGCATCGAGTGGTCCTGCAGAGGTGAGCCCCTGCCCCCCCTCCAGATATCCTGGCCTTCCTCCCCGACTTCCCCCTGAAGGAGCGCATACTGCGAGCGGCTCGCTCAAAACAGCCCCTCACATTCCAGGGTCACCCTGTGGCCCTCTGTCAAGACTTGGCTTCCATCACCCTACAATGGAGAAAGGCCTTCAAAGAAGTAACCGCGCACCTGAGGGAGCAGGGAGTGGCGTACTCCTGGGGTCATCCCTTTCGCCTGATATTCAAATGGAATGGCAGGCTCCACCAACTTTGATCCTTCCAAGAATCCTGCAAGGTCCTTGGCCTGGAGCCCCGGAGCCCGGAGGGCTCCCTAAATCACACACAGAGGCCCTCTGGGGAGGGCTGGCAACGTGTGGGCTGCAGACGCTCACCTGGCGTGGAGATACGCCCAGACCCGGACGCTCTGGCACACGAGAGGCAGGTGGACGTGGAGGCGGATTTGAAGGACACTGCTTCTACGGCCCCTTGTTGATTCTGCAGGGGGGGATGATGTGGCATTGATATGGAAATGGTTGGGGGTGGGGGTCTGGGGGCGGGGGTCCCGGGCTACTTGGACCACACACACACCCCGATTCTTGTTCACCACATGCCCCCATCTTCGGATGATGGGCAAGGGACATTGACTGAACTTTGGGACTTTTTGGTTGGGGTTAGGGGGGTAAGGGGTGGGTTTTTGGAGGGAGGGGGGCAACGGGGAAGACGCAGACTCATTTTTGCGGAGGGGGCTGTTGGAACCTGAGGGGGGGGTTTGGGTGGGGTGGGTTGGTTGTCCGGTAGTTCGTTTGATTAATCTAGCAGCTGGTGCTCTTGAGCTATGTCATGACGCGGGTCTGACTACACAGCTGGTCCGCAGTCATATTCCTAGGGACCCTGGGTTGCCCCTCCTGATTGCCTATCTCTCCCTCACGAGACAGGGTCCATGTCGGGGCTGGGGCGGGGGGCACACTCCTGGGGACACATCAGCGCGTAGGGCTAACGTTGGTCATGGTCACTAGGGAGGTAAAGGTCCTTACTCTTAACATCAAGGGGCTTAACAACCCAGTCAAACAGAGAGCCATACTGTCCTACTTGGAACATGCGGAGGCAGACGTGTGTCTTCCACAGGCGACCCACCTCCTAGTCGGAGATCAACACCGCATGTGATCTAGGGCGTTTCCGCACCAATACTTTTCCTCTTCTGGGGAGAAGAAGGCAGGGGTTGCGATACTCCTTGCTAATCGTTGTCCAGGGGTGGTGCTCAAGAAGGTGGCGGAAATAAAAGGGAGACTGCTAGTTTACACTATACGGTTCGGCCCTCACACCATGGTGCTTGGTTCTGTATATGTCCCCAATTCTGGGCAGGAAACCTTCCTCAAGAAGGCCTTAGCTGACGCACTGGCTTCCCAGAATCGCATGACTCTCATTGGGGGCGACCTGAACCTGGTGATGGATGCAAGCAAAGATAGAACCCAATCCACATACTCACCGAGCGGGAAGCTCTCAAGAGATGGGAAACAATGGCTGCGGGAGATGGGCCTTGTAGATCTCTGGAGGGAGGCGCACCCGACTTCCCACCAATACACCTTTTTCTCTCATGCGCATAAATCCTATGCCCATATTGATTATCTTCTCGGCACGCGGGAGGTCGCTGGGGTGGTGGGGTTGGTGAGCATCGAACCGGCTGCGTTATCAGATCGCGAGGCAGTGGCGGTGAACATGTTGCTCACTATGGGCCACCGTCAGACAGGCCAGTGGCGGCTCCGAGAAACGATGCTACACAAACAGGCCGTGGAGCACCAACTTACTGAATGTATCCAAGACTACCTAGCCCTCAACAACACGCCAGATATAACTCCCACGATTCTTTGGGAGGCGTTGAAAACGGTTGTTCGCGGCGAGTTGATAGCCATAGCAGCGGCAGATAACAAAGAGTGCAAGGAACTTCGCGCGACGCTGACCGCTCAGGTGCGGGAGCTTGAAAGGGTCCACAGTAGAACTGGGGCACCCCGAGTGTGGCAACAACTAAAGGCCACTAGGGCGCAACTGGCAGGCCTAGACCTAGACAGGGCGGAGTATGCGGCGGTCAGATTGAAACACTGATACTACGTCGGGGGCGATCGCACAGGCCGCCTTCTGGCTGCTAGGCTTCGGGCTCAGAGGCAGCGGACCCAAGTGTCCTCGCTGTGTGGCAATGGATGGGAGGAGATAACGGGAGACCAAGACATTGCCAGGGCCTTCCGAGACTTCTACCAAAATCTGTACTCCGCTGATGCATCTACAGATCAGGCGTCACTAGATTACCTTAATTCTGTCGAAATGTCCACACTCACACCTGATCAGGTGGCGCAGCTGGACGCCCCCTTCCGGATCGAAGAAGTCATTACCGCAATCTCACGTCTTAAGTTGCTTAAGTCTCCCGGCCCGACGGGTTTCCGGCCCTCTACTACAAGAAATTCTGCCACATTCTGGCTCCGCTACTGGTGCGACTGTTCAACTCCTTTGGAAGGGAGGCTCCGATCCCCACCACGATTCTGGGGGCGGCCATAGTGGTCCTGCCGAAGCCAAGGATCGGCAGCAATGCGGTTCCTACCGCCCAATATTGCTCCTTAACGTCGACTTTAAGATATTCACCGGCATACTTGCTGCCCGACTGGGCCCATGCATGCTCAGTCTGATAGAACCGGATCAGGCTGGGTTTATTCAATCCCGACAATGCAGGGATAACACTAAGCGAATATTGCATCTCATTGACAAAGCCCACCAGACGCAACTAGACGCGATCCTACTGACGATAGATGCCGAAAAAGCGTTTGACCACGTAAACTGGCGCTTTTTGGGGCACACGATGGCTAAATTCGGCTTGGGGGAGAAATTCAGGGAATGGGTGGGCTGCTGTTACAACGGCCCTACAGCTCACATTAGGGTGAACGGCTTAACCTTGCAGCCCTTCGTGATCCAGAGGGGAACACGGCAGGGGTGCCCGCTGTCCCCTCTACTTTTCGCCCTGTACATCGAGCCCCTCGCGCAGAGAGTCCGAGACAACCGCGCCATCTGGGGCATTCCATTCGGGGGTGAGACTCACCCAATCAGTCTATACGCAGACGATGTGATAGGGGCGCTGGTGGAGCCTAGGGTCTGTCTCCCGGCATTCGTGGAGGAGCTGGAGGCATTCAGTGGAGTGTCTGGCTTCCGAGTTAATGTTGGGAAATCGCTCATTCTAGACCTGAACCCGGAGTCGACCTCGCTCAAACTACGGGAGGGTGACACGTGTGGCATCCGTGTAGTGGATTCTATTCCATATCTGGGGTTGGAATTAGCGCCGTCCGTGAGTCAAACAGTCCACCTGAACTATTCTCGACTGGCACAGCAGGCTAAAAAGGACCTGGGCACCTGGAGTAAACATCAGCTCTCCCTTTTTGGAAGAATAGAGGCGATCAAAATGTCCTTATTACCCAAAGCACTTTTTCTCTTTCAAACTCTCCCAGCCTTACCACCCCCAGGGGCGATAACCTCATTGCAATGTGACATCAATCAGTTTATTTGGGCGGGAGCACGACCACGCATGAGTAAAGCGCTGGGATACCGGCGACCCGAGCAGGGAGGGCTGGGGATACCAAATCTCCTCGGTTATTATAAGGCCGCACAGCTGCGGTACCTTGTGGAGTGGGCCAGACCAGAGTCGTAAGAGAGATGGCTCTTCCAGGACAGGGCTCTTGCAGGAGTACCTCTTTGGAAGGTTCCCTTTCTACAGAAAACGCAGCGCCCACCTAGCCTAATGCGCTCTCCTATTACTAAATCAGTGATGTCGGTGTGGGACGGGGTGGCAGTCTCCAGAAAGCTCACTACATTTCCCTCCCCCCTGACTCCATTGTTCGGAAATAGTGATTTCACGCCGGGCTGGTCAGACAAAATGTACACAGCGTGGCAGGACACCTCATGCCGCTCAGTGGGGCATCTCTTTGTCGTATCCGGGATCATCTCCTTCACTCAGCTGAAACAGGACTACGGGATTCCTGAAACGGAGCGATTCCGCTACCTGCAATTAAGGCATTGGGTACTCCAGCCAGAAATGAGGGCAGAGGGGGGTCGCTTGCTGACCAAGTTCGAAAAATGGCTGATTACCAAGACCACGGATAAGGGCCTGATCTCCAACATATACGAAATGCTCAGACACAACACACATTTGCAGGACACACCGAGTAAGAAAAGGTGGGAGAGAGAGCTGGGGGGCGAACTCACACAGAAAGACTAGGACAGGATCTATTACAGGGCGAAGCACACAGGCCGAAACGTAGCTAGCATAGAAACTGCCATGAAAATCGCTACCTATTGGTACCTTACCCCAGTACGCCTTCACAGGGGCAATCCCCAGCGGAGTTCAGCTTGCTGGAGGGGCTGTGGCGGCGAAGGAACGTTACTACATATCATGTGGGACTGCCCACTGCTCTCCCCCTACTGGACCAAGATCCTTGACACTGTAGACGAGCTTTTTGACACACAGATCCCGAGGCTCCCGGTGTACATGGTCCTGGGGCTTCCAAATCCCATCACATACCCACTTCAGAGTACGAGGGGACGACAAATGGGGATGGCACTGGGGGCAGCGCTGCAAACCATATTGACCCACTGGGGCACCTCTATTTTGCCCAACCACACGGGGTGGCTGCACAGACTCTGGTTCATCCTCGGCATGGAGCGCATTTCTGCCACTCTGACTAACTCTACTACTTCTTTCCAGAAGGTTTGGGCCCCCTTCCTGAAATTGCTATCGTCTGAATTCAATGAGATCACTCAGCCCAAATACCTACGGGTGTTACGACTGTCAGATCTGTGGAGACCTCACTAGCTCTTGCATGCAACCTACCTGATGACACAGCAGCACCTGCCACATGGTGGCCTTTCCAGGGTGCAGGAACTACCGGACGGGGTGGGGGGTGGGCGTTATTGTTTTTGGTTCTCTACAGAGTATGTTCTTTTGGGATGCAGCTTCCACACGGGAGAGGAACAGAGCATTATTCTATATGCATTACCCTTTCAGCAGTCTCTCCCAGGTCGCGATTACATCCGCAGGCTGCCCAGCTACGCACAATGTCTATTCCAATGCTACCTCTGTATGTTGTGAATTTCTTGAAAATTTTAATAAATACATTTAAACTTAAAAATATTTCCAATTTTTATAAATTAGTGTTACACACCTGTCTCCTAAGTTAAGCCTTCCTGCTTGCAGCCAACTACAAAGGGTTGAGCAAGAGAATCATTTATTGAGACCTTGACTGGACCTTATATTGTGATTGTGGCCTTATTGCTTGTAGTAGGTACTTACCAACACCTACTTATTAACCTCTTCCCAATAAACATTAAGCAGTGGTTAGAGCCACTGTTTTGTTTTTCTTGATTGTGCTTTCTCAAGCAAAGATTATTCCATGCTGTGGAGATGAGGGCCTATTCACAAACATAGCTTACTCTTTTGAGTAAGTTCACTAATTTTTAGCTTTTCACTAAATCAGAGTGTAAATTACTCTTTTGCAGTATTTTTGGAATAAATTTATACTTAGATTTTGTGAATAGCTAAAATGTAAACTTAAACAAAAGTATAAATTACTCAAAAGTGTAAATTACCTTTGTAGAACCAAGATTAATGTATTTATTCAGTAGTTGTGGTATTTCTGTGTGCAATGCACACAGCAAGGGTGTGCACCAGTGCACAAATAGGGTTGTGCCCGTTACTGTAAAAAGCGCAGTAGCTTGTATAGCTATTATTTATATACTGAAAATGTCTGTTTAAAAGGCATACCTGGGCTGATACATGATTGGTTGGTAAAATAAAATTTAAAGGAGGGCTAAAGTCAGAGAAAAATATACCAGCACATTTTCGAAAATATGGCAGAATGAATTCTACCAGGATATTGCCCTGCGAAAGTAGCATTTCCTTTCCAGATCGGAATAATAGCAGGGGTTCTATTAACATCTGTGTGTCAATCAGTGTCATGAAAATTCTAAGTTTGTGGAAAGATTATTGGCAGAGGAGTTTTATGTTATTAAATGTTGTTATCCATATACCGTTTACAAATGACTTTAAGAGAGAAAATAGAAAAATAATATCCTGAGACCTGGAAAACTCAAAATCATAGAAAGAATAGTTGAGAGTTTTTCCTACATTATAATAACTTGCTTTTAAAATAACAAAAACAAAACTTTTGGGCGTGTATCAACTAATTCTAGTGTTCTTTCTTTGAACAGAACGCTACCAGCCTCCTCATAACAGCGACTCCATCTGCCAGGATATTCGTGTTGCCAGCTAAAAATGAGCCGCCTGACAGTGACATTCAGTTAATAACTATTTTCCACCTGTCCATCTTGTCCAATCCTTCCTGTTTGACTCATCTTGTCTACCCTTGCCAAGTAGTCTACAAAAGCATCTTGTCAGTGAAGGTCAGGGCGTCGCACAATCAGATCGAAACCTGCAGCAAAGTTCAATGTTTAATATTGTGAAAGGGGTATGTAAGTAAAGTGCATAATGTACTTCCACCTGCAACCTTGCGGATAATCTTGAAAACGACGTGAATAAGAGTTTTCCTGTAAATGAAAATCCTTAAAAAGTATAGATGTATTTGTGCTGGGTATATTCCTCGAATAGACATGATAATGAATGTGGTTTATACTGTACCCCCTGTGCTTGTCCAGTGACCTACCTGGAACAGAAACATTAGGATTTCTTTACATCACAGTGCAATCACACTCAGTAAAGAAACATAAAAATCATATTGAATTCTACATACTATAGGGGAAAATTGGGATTACCATTTCCTCGGGCAGGTGCAGGTGCAAAGAAAATAAGGGTTGAATGTGCACATATGGAAGTGACACTGCCATTTCGGTAGGCATACATTCCAGACATCCAATATATGCAACTATGACATATTTCATAACATAGCAAACCACATCTGCAGGGTCCTGCACCACTCACATCTTTCGTGTAGACCAAAGGACAACCTAGTTACAGATATCCAGGGGAACCAGAAACACAACGCTGGAGCCAGTGTTTATCATTCATGTTCTTGTGGGCGGAAGGGATTTTACAAGAAAGCATTTATCTTTGCCCACAATTAGCTACCTATGCACATTTCTAGTTAGATGACAGTCTGTATTTTGCATTCTAATAATGCTGTTTCTGACCAAGACCCGCACAGGGTTTACTGCGGGACTCTGATCTCCAGGTAAGAACCAACAAACTTCCAGCGATGATGGGGCAGAATCACAAAGGTACATTCAGTGGTAAACGTAAGTTGCATCCCTCCCACCCAGGCAGGTATGCCATACTGCTATGGATGCTTTTAGAAGTGTATATGTTTGTTATAACTCAACACTTCATTAATATATCTTGTTTGGATGGTGTTCAGAAAAAATATTGGAAGCAAAGATATCGTGGGAGTAAATAGGGTGTCAAGAACATCGAGGACAAAAATATTGTGTAGGTAAGTTTCTACAGGTAAGCAAAATTTTACACCATATAACTTCACATATGTGCACCTTGATATATATATATATATATATATATATCTTCATGGTACGTAGATGTGGTGTTAATAATAGTAGATCTATACTTACCTATTTGTTCTTGCCTTCTCAATATTTTGGTTCTTTATATTTTTGACACAATAATCTGTCCACACAATATTTTTGGTTCCAATATTCTGTCAGTGATCCATTTCCATTGCTGGCAGTCATACAGTGGTATGCCCTGTGTCACATTAACTAGCATTCCGTCATGCCATATCAATATTTACCAATAAATTACATCTTCTCTCAGTAGCGGTCACCCAGGTGAGGGCTCTTTGGATTGTTTGCCCAAGAGAGCACTCTGTGTAACAATAGCATGTTACAATACCGTCATACTACTTGTTTTGGTATCGTTCCTTTCTATATATCTGTCACTGTTGACAGCTACAGTGATACAATGCTTGTCACACACCTAATCCACACATTAGATGACATCAAAGGCAAGCATGCATTCAGCCCCTACCGTCCATAGGTTAAGTAACTCTGTGACCAGATTACATTTGCTATTATCTCATCATCATAATCAAACAGTATTTGTATAGCACAGCACTGTCACCCCTAGGGGTATCTGGGCACTGTGTCTCAGTTTAAGAGCCAGGTATTGAGTCTCTTTCTGAAGTCTGCCAGTGAGGGGGCTGAATGAAGCTAGAGGGGATGGTCGTTCCAGGTCTTGGGTGCGGTGTAGGAGAAGGAATGGCCACCGCTGCGGCTGCGATGGATGCGAGGTGTGTGTGTGTGAGGGCAAATGAAGAGGAGCAGGTGTCTAGAGATCTGGTGGAAGTTCAGTTGATGGTTGATATAGGCAGGTCCTAAGTCATGGAGGGCTTTGTAGGCATGGGTGAGGATCTTGAACTGGCATCCCTTCTGGATTATCTAGACCTAGTTGTAAGTTATATCCCTCTTTGGCATTTCTAACAAGTGTTTATCCATTTAGCTACTTCTATATATAAAAGGAATAGCCCATATATCTCTTTTACATTTATCAGCCTTGACACCAACTATCATCTTTCACAGTTTTCCTCAGTCACATTGTCACAATACTAAAGTTTAATCCTTTCTTCCAGCTGCTGGATCGAGGGACGTAGCCACTACCAATTTTGAGAACTCTTCTTTAGCACACTTTTTCAGCAGGTGTTCAGCAACTGATATCTAAGGATCCATCTACAAAGGAAGTATGAGTGGAAGAGCAGGTAAGACATTATTATATCTCTTTAGTATGGACACACATACATTAGGTTTGCAAGCGAGTATGATGTAAGGTACATTCCTTGGCACATGGCTCTGTCTCAAGTTGAAGGGCCAATTTTTGTGCCTCAGGCAACTGGGCATCAACAACAACCTGAAATGTTTACACACAAATAATTTCAAAAACCCACATGCACTTTACTAACCCACAAACTCTCACTAGGTGTGGTAAATGTTTATTTCGGAAATTTCTTTCAATAAAACATACACTCTATAAAAACATTTCATTTCACAATATAATCCGTCACTTTAGACAAAACCTATTAAATCTAAAGCCAAACGAGAAAAATACAATGTGCAAAATATCAATTAGCATTTCATCACCAGGCAGCACCCTTCCTTCAAGGGCTGCTATAATAAATAAAGTGCTATTGGAGTCACTGTATTTTGAAAATACTCAATTTGTTTACATAATTATTACAATTACCTAGACATTAAATTATATACAAATGCTATATAATTTTATGTCTGGCTTATTTTAAGAATTAGGTAAAATTATTGAGTATTTTCAAAATGCAGTGACTGCACTACTGCAGAACTCCAAACTGGGAAATAAGTATACTTTTAGCACTTGACTCTAACAGTAGCAAGGTTATGCAATCCAAGGTTTACTCTAGGAGAGGTTGTTGTCTAGAAACTCAGAATCAAACCTCAACAAAAATATCATTACATCAATAGACTAACAACATTCAGCTACACAACAAACAAACTAATACCTCAGGAATCAGAAGCTATTTAAATAGGTGTCAGCCTTCACTATAAGATGAAACCTACACACAACTGAGTCCCTATTAATCTATACAAATAACTCCACTATACCATTAAAATGCTTGACTGACTTCCCCCTGATGATTACCCCCGTTTTAGTACAATGAGTGAAATCCTTTGGATTTATCATTGAATCAACCTCAACCTGACAAGGCACATCAATAGGCTAAGTAAATCAGCACCATACATGAAGTAGTAGGATTATGTTCCATGAAAGACTGAGCCCAGGTCAGAACCATATCTACAAACATATGGCGCTGCCCCTCTCTGCTGGCACACTTTCTAGCTTCCTAATACCTTTCACACTCATTTGCAAAGGAGTCTGTGTGAGTTTAACATAGGTTCTCTATCCATATGGTATACTTCCACTACAAAATGCTATGTTCTGACTTACTTTTAAACTATTCCTACTGTGTTTATGTTCTGTATAGTACAGCACACAGGCAGAGATAGTAACGTTTTGAGAACATTATATTTTTTTCTTATTTCCACCTATCTCAAGGAAGCATAATTTTGAGGCACAAAGCCCAGTCTACAAATGTTAGCATTTTGGGCTTTCTGTCAAAAACCATGGGACGCCCCTTAATGAAAAGTAATGTAAAGAAGTGCAAGGTACTATTTTTTATCACTTTTGATACATTTCTAATGTAAAAAAATTCTGCTGGAGAGTAATTCCCAAATTAACACTTTGTGCTAGTTTGCATCACTTTTGGAGACTTTGTAATGGTGCAAAGTGTTGATAAATCTGGCCCTTTGTGCGATAGGTCCACTCATTGCTAATGCAAAAAAATAGGACCATATCCTGCCAATCCATAACTGTACTGGCAACCTATAGAAGCCCACATCAATTTCAAGATTGCCTGTATTACTCACAAAGGCATCCACGCCGGTCTCCAATCTTACCTCAAAGACAAACTCTGAATAACAGAAGGCAAAAGATCTACAAAACGAAAAAACAATCTCCTTCTCAAAATCGCTAAAATAGGCAATAGCAAAATAGTTAACCAGGACTTCTCTTGCCTGGCCTCTACCCTTTGGAATTCGATTCCTAATGCCCTTAGAAACAAACCAGACCTCCTATTGTTCAGGGAAGAAGTGTTGTGACCTACAAAGGTTGTTTGAGAGATCTAGAGGAGTGTGCATCAAGATTAATCCACACCCTCCACCAAATAAGTGATTTGGGCAGATTTTTGCATGAACTCAAACTTATTGGTTCTCATTAGGGGGAAATGAGGATATAGAGTAGAAGAGTAGCACATTGGAGATTGGATGTTTTTTGTCCAAAGTTCTGGACTGCATGTCTTTCTCTCCCAAATAGCATACAACAGTGGGGGTAATGCATACATCAGACAGACAGCAAGTCTTGATATAACGATAAGCAAACACTATTTGAGAACAAAAATATCTGCACATAGATAATAATCCTGAACAAGCCAGTTCCGATATGACTCACATGATATGCAGATAGGTAGTGCTGATAAGGAACCCAGAAAGTACTGGAGATGTTATCTGACCTCAGAAGCACCGACAGACACTGTTGATGTGAGTAAATTCCTATTAAGTTCAGGTGTATCAGGTCCGAAACTGATAGGGGGCCTTCTGCACAGGTGATGCAAGTGAGCAGAAAGAAACACAAAGGAAAGACATGAAAAACAAAACTAAGGTGCAGGGAACGCAAGTACTGTGAGAGAACTAGATATATGGAAACTGTCCAACCAAATAGTTGTGAGGAAAATTGTTTTTGCTATTCTGATGCTTAAATAGTCCAGAATGCAGTGCCCCCATTGTTCTGATTGTACTTTCTTTTCTGACTGACCTGAAGACTCAGCCTTTATTGCTCCGCCCCAGGAGCCATTGCCTCCTCTTCCACAATCTCCATGTCTTCCACAATCTCCATGTCCCTGATCTTTAATTTTTCTTCTTCATCCATGTTGTTCGAATTTCTTGCCTGGTCTTATATTATGTGCTACCTCCAGAATCTTGTTGAGTTATGACAAGACTGTAGAACTCATCTCTTGAACGAAACTTTTTCTGATAGAGTCCTTTCTCTTCAAATTGACTGCCCCTTCCTGTTTTAATGCTATGTTCTCGTTATGTCATGAATCTATTGTTAGCTGTTACTTGTTATGTGTCACCTGCTTGCTCGCTGTAAAGTGCACAACCACCTTTGTGTCTAAGGGTCTGATTTAGATATTGGCTGATGGGTTACTCCGTCACAACGATGACGGATATCCCGTCCGCCAAATAGAAATCCCGTGATAGCATATGGGATTTATATTTTGGTGGACGGGATATCCGTCACAGTTGTTATGGAGTAACCTGTCAGCCAACAGTCAATATCTAAATCAGGCCCTAAGTCTGCAGTATATAAATACCTAAATATAGTAATATTTATTAATAAATAACACTCAAAATTAATATTCAGTCAAGAATATTATTTAAAAAGAAAAAGTGCTTTAATATACACAAAAATAAATATTATGTATCATATTACAAATATATATATGTAAGATGGTAGGTGGAGTAATCAATAGGAACACCCCTTAAAAGGCCAGCAATGCACAACAAGGAAAAGCCATTACAGTCCTATAACCACTTAAATGTTAAAAAATCCCTTGTCTTTTTCTTTTGTTTCTTGCTTTCCTTGTAAACTCCAGCTTTGGTGTGTGTAAATTTAATCTGGTGCCCCTGCCAATGGGAAGCACTCAAGAATGTTAGGCTGCAATGCATACAGGAACTCCAAAGCTTGCACATTTAGGCTAGGTCCTCACTTTGCCGGCACACTCCTTCCTGGTGATGGTAAGTAACCGGTTCCTTCTGCTGCTCTAACCTGCCTCTCTCTACCCTTTGCTCTAAAGTACAGGGGGCAACTAGGGAAACTGTGTGACCCACAATCCTGGGCCTGGTGAACAACACTTTGTACAGGGCTACTCATCACAGGCATGGGGGCTCTCCAGGCTGGGAAGACAGTGTCACTGATGCTCTATGAGCTAGAGAAAATATATTATGACAGTGCTTTGATTTTGCTGGCCCTCCACAATATAAATAAGAGTAACAACACACCCATTTTGGGTTAGAAAATAATAGAGGTGTTTCTTTTTACATAATTTCTTACATTTTGGCATGAGTTTGGAGACAGGTCAACTCTCCTTGGCAAAGGGAGAATGAACAAAAATAGTGCCTGTTGCAGGGAGGAGGAGTCAACTTGGAGTAGGGTGGGCAGGAAGAAAAACAAGTTGGGAAAATCTTTTTACAATTTCCAAAGGGAAACAAGGGGGCACTGGCCAGCCTGCTGATATTATCCTGTGCCAGCCCTCCATCCTACTTTTTCACGGAGACGGACTGTCGAGTGAGATCTGAGTTGACTACAACGGAGTAAGTGAACCATTTGGTCCATGCTAATTGGTTGATATTGTCTTGAACTTTCAACTGGCCACTCAACTTTATCTATAGAAGGTGCCAACCCTCCGCTCTCGACCAAGGGGAGCCTACGGGCCCCATTCCTACTCCAACACCCACAGTCAAGGGTGTCTCATGGTGCCCCTATATTCTAGTCCTGAGGAAGACCCCGCCGTAAGGAATTTAACAGCTTACACTCTATTTGGGGTCGAAACGTCGACTGTGTTGTCGTTCTATGCCAACCATTATCAACAGTGATTTGTAACTGTGATATTTTTCTGGTTATGGCAATGTTACACAGACCATTACTCTTTATGGCTTACATAAGCCATTTTTATTGTAATTAATTTCGTAATTATGACGATGTCACGATCTTTTTCTTTCACCTTTATGACCCTCACTTAATGCACTTTTACCTCCCTTTCCTTTCTCCCACTGCTGTGGGGCACTTGTGCAAAGTGTTTAGAATTATATACTGACTAACCAGTACGTACTCACTGTTCAATGTGATTAAATAACATTGAACCATTTTCTTTCCAAAGTTTCAGTGTTATTTTGTTTAAATTGTTTTCAATTTGCACTTGTTCCTAGTGTGTGTTCACTGGGACCGCTCACTATTGTACAGCCCTCCATCCTAGACAATGGACTATGGGTGCAGTGTGGGGGGGTTGTGTACCCCCGTGACATTGCAGCATTTTTAACTCGCTTACCCGCACAGGTGTATCTGGACTTGGGAGACGGTGATTTCCCCAGTTTAACTTTTTCACATCCCGGGGAGTGCAGGCTGCAAGACTGTCTTGTCACAGAGCCCTTCTCATACCTACTGATGGAGAAAAGGACCCTGGTCCATTGTGGCCCAACCCCTTAGGGTCCCTGCCCCACACATAATTGCACATCACCTGAAAGTTTGAGAAAGAGATACTGCTTTGGGGATTGCTAGGCAGAACCACAGCCTGACGTTCGAAGGCTATGCCATCTCGCTCTATCTGGACTTCACCATCGCAGTGCAGGAGGTAAAAATAAATTTTCTTCCTATCAAACAAGAGTTAGTCAAAGTGAACGTGCAAGACACCATGTTATATCCATCTTGGCTGAAGGTATCCTACGATAGGAAGCAACACATATTTCAAATGCTGCAGCCAGCTGTTGATATTTTGAAGCAACTTCCCTGTGAGTCAGAGTGAAGCAAGAACCACACTGCATAAAGCACCTCGCCATTGTGTCAAACCTATAACAACTTTTGTAACAAGTACTTACTCAACAATATTAGTGTTTCATATTATGTCTATGCCGCTAGGTAATCTGGAAGATAAGATTGTGTCTAAGTATGTACCCCAATTTAGAGCTATATAGGTGTTCAACAAGGTTTCTCTGACATCCTTGGGCTATAGGGAGTAACCGCTGGCTCTCCTGACAACCTCCAAAGGCCACACCTTTTATTATTGACACCATTTTAGACCTCTCCTGTTTAATCTTAGTTGCCCTGTTGCAGTGCAAGTCTATTTTATTTATTGGGGGGGTGTTCTAGGGTTTGTCCTGATTTGATTGGGCCATCAGTGAGGGGAGATAAGGATAGGTTAGTAATTGGGGTGACCTTTTTACCATCACAAAGCACAGCGTCCACTGGTTTGTTCACTATACATCACAGTATGGCTAGACCCCATAAATATTAGACAGAGACAAGATTTTTTTACCTTCATCATGCAGAGCAGCAGAGTGGCAAGGACATTGTCCTGCCTGACCTGGAGCATCATGGCACTCGGCAACCCCTGTAAAAATGTGAGGTAATAGCTGCATTAGGCTGACATTGCATTAACTTCGCCCTTTTGCAGGAGACTTATTTCCATCCTAATCCAGTTGCTTTGTTTGCCTTTCGAAGTTCGTTTAGTTTTGACATCTGATTTTAGTCTGTGACTCTGACATGACTGCTCTCGAAGGAGTGTTTTCGTATCTCATAATTTGAATTGTTTAGAAGTTAGTTGTCGAGGCCACCTTGTCCCCGTTTTATAATATCCACAAACAAGTTTTGTTTACAGTTTTGCATGAATTCAGCTCTTATTTTTATATGCAATGGGGTCATCCCTATGTTTTACTTTCAGATTGACATTTCAAGAAGAATGATGGTCCCTGCTTGCAACACGATTTTGGTTGCTTAATTCAAGTGAATTTTCTTGTGTTTTCTTGTGAGTTCTGTAAGCAAAATTAGTTTTCTAAGCAACTTGCCATGCTTAGAACTGTCCTTTTGATTTATTTTTTTCAAATTAACACCATATGGAAAATTTCTTTACATAACATGAAAGTTTGTTTTGGAATTTCTTTGAACAACCATTGAGGTAAGTTCAAAGAGGGAGCATTTTAGAGTAGTATTCTAATCATCCTACACACTTTGGAGTTATGTGTGACAAATAGTTTGTTTATTTGTTTTGTAGTGTTTAACAGTTCTGAGCCCTGAGGAGAACCCCTTAAGTGGTGTGGAGTTCGAAACGTGTTGGCTTTGAAGCATAACCAAGCAGTGCTTTGGAGAGACGATTTTGATGCACAGGGAAGAAGTCAAAACAATATTTTCATAGCTCAATCCCTGGTCATCGTCATTTGGGTAAAAGAAACCTTTTTGCACTGTATGGGTATGGCCCAGTAGGCAGGAGCCTTTGAAATGCAAAAAGACATTACAGCGCCTGTTGGGAGTTATATTCCAGAACTGAAAGTGTCGTGTGTTGTTCCTATTGATGTTCTTATTTTTTGTTGAGTTTGTTATATAATTTATGAATTTTGATATTGATGTATCAATATTTATTGTGGGTTGTTATTTGAAATTTTGTCAGTTTATGTATGTAATTCAAATGTATGCTTATATGTGTTTGTGATTGTTGTTTAATGTTTGCAATATGTTTGTGATTTGATGTTGAATAAAACAGTGATCACAATTAATTTGGGCGACCACAGAGCTAAACATGGGGGGGCAGATTTACGTTCCCTGGCGCATCCCTGCAAATCAGCAGGGATGCGCCAGGAAGATGCGTGACGCAAGTTTACCCTTGCGCCACCACAGATGCGCCGCATTTACAATGCAGCGCATCATGGCGCAAGGATAAACAGATGCGTGACGCATCTGTCGGCGGAAGGGTGGTGCAGCACTGGAGTCGTGTCGCAAGTGCGACGTAACTCCAGTACTGCTCAGGGGTGCCCTATACCTAACATGCTGCGTCATCTCCTTACGCCTGCTTGAAGCAGGCGTAAGGATTTGACGCAGCAGGGACGTAAAGTGACTCCGTGAAATCTTGTAGATTTCACTGCGTCACTTTTACGGGGCTTCTGCGCAGGAACGCCCCCTGCGCCGGCACGCCCACATGAAACCTGACGCAGGTTTCATGTGGCGCAGGGCTTACAACGTGACGCATCTCCCTAGATGCGTCACGTTGTAAATCCCCCGCAGCATGGCGCATGATTTGCGCCGCCGCTGCGTCACAAAAGTGACGCAACGGCGGCGCAATAGTGGCGTAAGGGGCTTGTAAATCTGCCCCTTGGTTTGTGAAAAAAGTCATCAGTATTGGTAATTTATGTCCGTCTTGCCCTGCGTAGTGGCCTAGCCTTGTTGATGTATATATAGGCCCAACCCCTCCTTGATTTATTGTATTCTGTAATGGATGGCGCTTGAACACTGAGACTATCCTTGACAGTATATATCTTATGAGGAGTTGAGGGCAGACATTGTGTAATATTTGCAGACAAATCTGGGCTCAAAAGATAGTATAGACATGGTGTGGGAGGCTTTTGAGGCAACAGTTATGGGCAAATGCTTTGCAAAACAAACAGGTGTAATGAAATCCCTCTAGATGCACTTCAAAAGCCTGAAGTTTGAGCTCAAGGTATTGGAATCAGAGCTGGACCCTAGTGACAATAATCTTGCAGAGGAACACATCAGAGAATAACTTACCAAATACTCAGAGATGGTGAATAGGGAGTACAAATTCTGAGGGAAATGTGCCTGGATCTGAGCAAACAGGAAGGGAGAATACTCCAGCAAGTCCTTGGTGGCCATGATTAGGCATCCCAGGGTTGCAAATGAAATTACATAAATCGTAGATACCTCATTAGCATACCACCAGGACACATCAGAGATTCTGCTGGTGTTCTCATCATACTTAATGTATCTCTACCCATCTGCATGATTGCTGCACCAGACAAAGATAGCAGAAATCCCAGACAACACTGCCTTGGGTTTGGTTGGCAATCTACACCATCGTTTTCTTGAAAGCCATTCACTCTAGACTAAATTAAAGTGGTAATTGTTGGCTTCCAACATGTAAATGCTGGGGTCAAATGGACTCCTGGCTGAATTTTACAAATTGTATGTTGATATTTTAGCCTCCTACTTTACAGCCATGTTAGAGAAGGCACAGGAGTAATGCCTGTTCCCCCACCCCTGCCTTGGATCCCCTGGCTGCTAAGTTTCATCAGCACTACTCAGACTATGCATTATGCTACACCGGTATGCATACCTTGACATCATTATATGCAGACAACTTGACTCTCTACATTAGGAATTCCCCAACAGTATTTTGGGGGAATACATTGATTTTGGTCCTTATCTGGTGTTACTATTAATTGGAGCAAGACACAAGTTTTCCCCCTCCCTATATTTCACATCTGACTTATCCTCTGATTGGTAAAATGACTCCATCAAATATGTAGGCATCTGAGCTAATCGAAATATGGACATAGTCCTCAAAGAAAACTACATAACACATGTTGATAAAATCACTGAACAGGTTACCCGCTGACTGTCCTTCCCATGTTTGCTGGCTGGACAGATAGGCCTTATGAAAATGTGCCCTCCCCAAACTGCTTCTTCCATTTGTTAATATTCACAAAACCTTTTCAAATAGTTTTTCTACCTGCTTCATTCGCAACTAATCAGATTAGTCTGGGCTGGCAAACAGCTGAGGATGAAATGGGAAACATTCACCCTACTATTCCAGCGGGGGGAGTTTGAGGCTCCTGATCATGTACTCTTGTATTACATGTGCCCAGGCACACTATTGGTTCCATCCAACATTTTCAATACCGCACCTCACTGTTGAAACAGATATAACAGCCCCATTTCTGCCCTGGTCCTTGATAGGGGCTTGCCCTTAATTATATTTTAACCACGGCTGCCACTGCATACACCAATAGGGCTTGCAGTGGGTTGGGAAAAAAGTAGGCCTGGATACTAGGTATTGCCCTCATTTGTCATTATATCACCACCCATTACTACCTGTAACACATGAGTCAAAGGCAATATTACAACTTCTCTAGTGAGGCTAATGCAAAAATTAACACTTTTTAACCCTTGCAGAGTTTGTGGGAGATGCACCCTCTACCCCTCTTGATACCTTCCTATACTACCATCTTCGAAGTACCCTTAGGTCAGCTGATCCTGCCTTTCCCTCAGAACCGAGCTCTTCTCAAACACCAGAGAAGCTCATGACTGCAATTTCTACTAACTACTTAGGGCCTTATTATGAGTTTGGCGGTCCGACCGCCGTAGGACCTCATCCGCCCCCGCTACAGCCCCAGGCGCTGGCCATCCAAAGACTGTCATATTAAGATTTGACCATGGGGCCAGTGGTGTAGAGGTGGGGATCTAGCAGCAGTGGTGAGTACTAGTACCAAATATATTGATGCCTGTGCGTGCATTTCAATTGCCTATGTGTCGAATGCACACATATGCGTGAGATATGTGGGACACTACCATATGCCCTTTACCGGTGTTCAGCCCATATGTTGGCAGTCCTGGCAATGGGTGTATGATATGAAAAGGACTCACTTATAGATCACCGCATACAGGGTCATAATCCTCAGGGTGAAGATCCTGCTGTGAAGGAAGGACCTGGAGAAAGTGATCCACATTGGAATCTACCTGGAAGAAGAAGAAAGGGGTGAGTACGCACTACAAATCCTTCATCACTGCCACCTTGAAGCTGGTGGTCAGACCACCGTGGTCTGCTCATGGAACAGGCAACTCGTAATATGCATGGCAGTGCAGCTTCCCTGTACCGTCCTATGGTGGCTGTCTTTCCCCAATTGGTAACTCCGTGGTCTGCTGGTGGTCACGGCAGTCCAGTGGCGGTCTTCACAAAGCAGATCTGCCCAACTCATAATACAGCGGTCAGACCGCCAATCTCACCGCACTCAGACCACCACCAGCGATACAGCGGTCCATGGGACCACCAAACTCCTTATAATGCCCTGAATCTCCAACCTCTACCAGTCAGTGCAGGAGAAGACACCAGACAAAGGCCACTCTGCTAGGACTAGTAGGGAGGAAGAAATAGGCATGAGATCCCAAAGAGATGGGAAAGTTCTAAAGCACACAGAATTTTTTTTAATATCCTCAAATAGTAGGCTGCATATTATTTGCTACAAATGTCTTCAAAGAGCCAAATATACTCCCCCAGCCCTATATAAATTTGGACTTCATGAAGACTCAGACTGCGCTTACATGCAAGCAGCCAGAGGTGGACTTTCCACACTTGGCCTTGTCATGTACCAACATACAGGATTACCGGCAGGAGTTTCTGTCTGCTCTATCCTGGTTGGATGAGAAGTGTCACTGGACCCAAGGGTTGCGCTTTTGGCTTGGCTCTGGGCAATTCCTGCCCCACACAGAAGATTCATGGCCCTGGCTTTGTAATAGGTCAAAAGAATAGTGACCTGCTGTTGTGGAAGAGGGAGGTCACCAAAGTGTAAACAGTGACTCAAAATTCATTTCTATTGTAACAATCAACTTCAACTCTATGCTGAACTCTTGCTTCCATCATCCAAGCCCAGAGACATTTGGTGCCCCCTGAAGACCTTATTATCAGCCACCTCTTAGCATGGGTACTGTCACATGTGTTATTTAATAATGCCCACTGTCACAATCACCCAGAAATGTGTTGTCATTGTAGTGAGATACTACTTAATGCTGTCCAACAATGTCTTTCAAGGATATGCAGTTAAAATGTATCCCTGGGGTTTCTTTGCAATTGTCTATGTTTGTTATATATATTTGGAAAATTATTTTATAAAACCCCCCAAAAAGCAAGATCGTGAATCTGAAATATGGTTCTGGGTTGAGAACAATATTTTTTAAACTTCTGTTGCATCTCCTTTTCTGGCTCAGGCATTTGCAGTTTGCTAGAGAGAGCCTGGTGACCAGCAATCAAGTACCTTATGGTCTCTTGAAAAGTAGCCATGGTCACAGGAGGAGCTGGACGTGGGGTTGCTGATAGATGTTAGAGGTGAATGTTAGCCTTGGCCTCTGATCTTGAGGCTTGGCATATCGAGGTAGAGAGAAGAGGAAACAGGGGTGCATGACCCATAGCTGTGGGGAACCCATGACCAATGCTTGCAAATGGTATAGCTAAAGAACTTGTTACTTCTCCCTCAAACATTCTTCTTTGATATGCCATATATACAGAAACGTAACAGTACAACATGCAATGCCTTGACTTACTCAAGCTATATAATTTTTCCATTCCCTTATGACGGCAGACAGGGACATAGGCATGATGCTAAGTTCTACAAAAGTTGATTGATGGCCACAGCAGGATCAAATAATAGCTAAACATGTGATGGTGAATGCCTTTGAGAGCATTTTGTATATAAGTGAGTTGACAATGTCTATTTTGTGTGATACTATATCAGGATGGTTGAAACATGTGTTTCTATTTCTATGACCTGTGCTCAACATGACAAAATTGTATTTGAGTCTAGGTGTTGTGTGCTATAAAAAAATGAAATCATTCATCATAAAAATAAGGCTGTATGACAAGGATGACCTGAACCTTCATAAAAACTTATGATTTTTCATGATTTTTTATTACCTTGTTTCTGGGTGCCAACATGTGTTTATTAAACAAACAAAAATAAAATCCAATCAATAGTTACATCACTGACATTCATTCAATTACACATTTTAGAGGACAACATGTAATTGAGACAACATAGCATAATACGCACATTACATGTGAAGCATGACACTACAAAACAGTTTCTAGAACTCTCCTGTGCAGTGAAAAAGCCCGGGTGCAATGAACGGTCCAGGGCAGTTACCTCCAGCACATCCTGTGCTTCATGTGTGACCAGTTCCAGAGGTCCTCCCAGCAATAGAAACTCTTTCTGGCTCTACATGCATAAACACCGACTACACTGCAGCACCTGGTGAGGTCCTGCCATATTTCCACTCATGCTGCATTACTCAGCTGAGTGTCTGGTCACCCATAGAGCTGGGGATATTTTTGGAGCACCCTATCTCTGATCACCTTCAGTTCCTCCTAGGAGAAACTTTGGACCCTCCTACTTTATCCTCAACCATTCTTGGAGTTTCATAAAATATAGAGCAGAAAGAAGGAGGATTGTGTAATAGTCCTCAGATGGCTCAGTATTGACCTACTGACTGTTCCTGTATGTAGTTTCTGTTGCATATATCTCCATCTCCTTTACCAAGTTTTCTGCCTACAGGGTGCAGGTGGAGAATTCTGCCGCTTAAGCATAATAAGTAGGAAACTAAAGAGTGCCAAGGGAATAACATAACTGGAGGTCTACACAGCAACTAAGTAGCCCCTGGATTTTTTATTTTATTTATATAACATTTTGGATATTTTAAATAGGAAACTGTGTATATTAAACTATGTGGATGTACTTCTATATATGATATAAGTCATTCTCCATACATTACGTATGGTGTGGGCTAATCGTAGCGAACATTACAAGTGTGGGTGAATTATATATGTAGTTGCAAGATGGAATATGTATATAAATAAATTACCAATGTATGTATAAGTGCATCTTACATTTATAATTGCAAGTTTAATCTTGACATCATGGTGGTGCCACATGATAGCATGTATGGATAATGTAATACTCTATCAACCTTGGTTTCTCATAAGATTTTGTCTGGATCTCCAAGTGAATTTGCTCAAAATCTGAATGCAGAAGATTAATCCTTGGCATGACATCAGCTGATGCGAAAGGTCTCACTGGACTATAAGTTGACGCCTTCCGATAATGTGAAGCACAGTAAACATAACTTGCTGAATGATGACAAACACTCTAAGAGGTTAAAAGTATCCGGATCAGGTTTAAAGAGAGCATCACTGCTTCAGAGCGCATGCCTTAAAGATTTCTCCCACATTGCACAAATAGCAGCTTTATCTATACGTGAAGGATAACTCCTTAGTACTCCCCAACCTTCTTATAAGTCTGTCACTATTTCCAGGCTACGTGGTTAAGAAACTGCAAGCCTAATAGGAATTACAAAAAATGTGCAAAAGTTGCAGAAGTTTATCCTGAAAGTATGTTCTTTTTATGCTCCTTTTGTGTCAGAGGGATCTTCTTGCCCTCGCATAGAATGGTTTCCAGCTGACTCTGTGTTCTTGCCAAATTTGTAAATACATAGAACATGGGCATCCCTTAGACCAGTCGGAACCTGGGCAATTAATATGAACAAAACATAATAGTTAGCAATGGGGTTTCTGATTATCAGAGTTGGCACTCTGTGCAAGCAGGACCACCACTCTAGTCAGGGTGCGCTAGATACACACTTAAAGATAACCTGAGGTCGCCCTCTGGTAGCTTGGCAAAGAGAAGTCAGGCTTATCTAAAGAGGCAATGTGTAAAGTATTTTTGCAACACACACACATAATAACACACTGAAAACAACACAAAATACTCCACATAGGGTTAGAAAAATATTTTAATTTTATGAGTAAGACAAGACCAAAACAACAAAAATCAAATAAATAGAACAGGAGTTATGAATTCTTATAATAAAGAAAATATCACTTAGGTGTCACTTGAGGTTGCGCTGGACCCGGTTAAATTTGAAGTTCAGGCCAACCACAATGGAGGGCAGGCTGGCTACAGTGCTCATGCAGGTCCTGCAGAAAAATTACCTTAAATGCTTCGGTTCTGATCCACGCAGGCAATGAAGGCTTCGTCGAGGAACCTCTTTACGATGCATGTGCTGCATTGTTGACTAACTGCCTGTCCATGGTCGTCAAGCCACGCAGTCCGTCAAAGCGATGTTGTGGATCAGCTCATGCTTTGGCGTCGAAGGGCAATACGTCAGTTCTGATCTGTCCAAAGTTGTCATTGCATCAATTTTGATGATTCTGTACAGCAGAAGTCACCTTTCAAGGGCCCAGGACTGGATTGGCACCACTTGGCAGGGCAGGACTCATAGATGGCAGAGTCAGGTGCTGCTGCAGGGCTGAAGGAATTCTTTAATGGCCCTGAGACTTCGAAACATGGGGCAAGCCAGCAAATACTTGGAGTCACTCTGGGTTCAAGTGAGATAGGTCCAGTCCTTGTCCTCAGCAGGGTAGAGATCAGCAGGCACCAGGGCAGCACAGCAAATTAAAAAAATCACTTTTTCCAGAGCAGCAGTCAAGCAGAGTGGCAATCCTTGTAGCACAGCAGTCTTTACTCTTGGCTGGGTTCTTCACAGGTCCATTAGTATACTGTTTTAGTAGGGCAGAGCCCCAGTACTTTTACCCAGTTGTACCTTTGAAGGGTTTGTGACTTCATAGAAGGGTCTTTGTAGTGTACACAAGTCCTTTTTTTCCAGTCCTGGCTACAGACTACAAGTGGGGGGTAGTCAGCCCTTTATGTGGGAAACAGGACACTGCCTATTTAGGTGTAAGTGTCAGCGACCCCCTCTTTTCCTGCCCAAGGAAGAGCTATCAGAATGCATATGGATGTAGATCAGTTGTCTGTCACACCCACCCTTCCGGTGTTTGTGGCTGTCTAGAGCGAATGCACAAAGTGTAGCTGCCACCCACCCCAGACATGTATTGGTTGCCTAGCAGTAGGCCCACAGAGCAGTAAGAGCAGAGAAATGCCCACTTTCTAAAAGTGGCATTTCTAAAATAGTAATATTAAATCCAACTTTACCATTAAAAAGCTTTTATCATTACCATTCTGAAGATATAAAATATGATGCAGCTACTCCTTTCTGATCAGGACTTACAGCTTAAATGTGTTTTAAGGAATTCCCAATGCTAACCTATGAGAGGAGCAGGCCTCTCAGTAGTAGTTGTGAAGAATATTATAGAATAAAATAAAGCACTCGTAAAGAGCAAGACTGAAAAAAACATCAATCGAAGACTGAATTCTTACCAACATTGTTGTATATAAAAATGCGTGTGCCGTACAATTGTGTATAGGACTGCACGTTGTGAATTGGCTTTCGTAGTTCCAAAAAGCTCAGTTAATGAACTATTTATGTAGGCCCCCTCGAAGAGTACCTGCTTTGTATTATGGACTGTATAAGTTATTCACTGGAAATACCCTGGGCCAGTTAACGTCCTTCCTTGAAAATAATATCATGGAAGGAGCAGTGTAGGCATTACATGAAGGGGACAATGCCAGGATGCCTGCACTGGCTGGTCTTGAGCCATTGTTTATCTGCTGGAATCCTTGGAATGCAAGTGGGGGTTTCTAGCAGAGTCCCCTCAGGTTAATACAGGGATCTCTCAGTCTGTTGGCAGAGCACAAATATAATATATTACAACAAACTTTCCCAGTGGTGCCCAAGCAATGCACAGAAAGCAAATATGACACAGGACTCTAAAACTGAAAATGTAGTGAATGTGACCTTTTTTGCACTGGAAAAATGTTTTATCAAACACAAATTACGAAACGGTAATGGTAAAATACAAATGTACATGTGTGCTTGGGGACAATCTGTGTTTTTATTAACATTAAGATAAAAGTGGCGCACACCTTTGCGGAAAAAACAAAAATATTTAACACGCATTCCGAAATAATATTGTGCCTTTCTAGTATGTTAAATCTGTGAAAGTTGTAAAAACAAGCCACACGCTGTGGAAATGCCGCCTGACTGGGTGGCGGCGGAGATTGGTTGGGGGATGCTAGGTTCGGCCCCTGGTGTCCAGTCACTTCACAGGCAGAGAGTGCATGCCACGATGTCTCCTCCGTTGTTCAGCTTGACTGAGGCATGGATATACATCATGGTAAGGCTGTTATTGTTACAGGGAGTGTTAAGGAGTCTGGTAGTGCCCAGGAGGCAGAAGGTGGTCAACATGGACAACAGGAAGGGAGCGGGATCAGGGAATTTACATCTTGTACAACATGAGGAGGGGAGGGAAGGGCTATAGGCAACAAGTATAAAGGGTAAATGAAAAGCGGGATGGAGGGTGGCGCTTGGAGCCATGATCATGAGCAGGAAATTAGCAAAAGAAAAAGTAGTGCGCAACACTAACGTATATGCCCGATCATGAAATAATCCATGTAACAGGGGCAGTCTCCAGCGCATGACCAAAACAGCAAAAGGAAGGACAAATGTAAGCTATTCAACAAGGAAAACAGAGGAATTTGAAAAAGCACATGAAGGAACCAATCCTAAGCGATGGGCTTTCTATGAAAAGCTATTATTTTTCTTTCATTTTCCATATTTGATGATTTATTTGATGATTTTGGAACCCATTATCGAAACCAAGAGCGTTAAAAGGGGTCGCTCTGGTTTATAACTTTGGACTGGTTGAACACTGATTGGTGCTATTTTTGATTTATGTCATCTTGTTTATTAATGTGTGATTTATTTTGGGATATGGAAAAAGTTTGTATAGGTTTGAGATTCTTTTTATTATCACTCCCTGTTCTTACATATTGAGCAATGTTATGTTAGGATGATAACATTTTATAATTGATTTACAAGTCATGTTTATTAAATAGAATGATCTTGTGTGAAAAGTAAAAAACCAGAAAGAAACACACCACCAACTGTTTTGGTTTTTGATCATACAGTAGATGGAGCATGTCTACAGAGACAGCACATGCGAGAAATAAAAACAGGAAAGGTTGACCCAAATACTACTCTATGTATTGTTCAAAATTATTCTTTGAAGACAGTTGAAATCTAATTACAGACTAACCGACTCTGGATACTGCAAGACTGAAAGAAAAGATGAGTGTAAGAGTAAAAAAGCCAGGGAATGTAGTCCTGGAAGTCACATGATATGGTATGCTGTCACGATTAAGACTTGTAAAACTGAAGACCACAACAGTATCAATTATAGACTACCAAACAATAATGGTTTGCTAAATTTTTTTAATGTATTTGCTTGTGAAACCCCAAATAATTTTTGTCATAAAATCATAAACCAACTAAAAGAAATGTGGTTTTCAAGAAGAAAAACTTGATTGTTTTTTTCAACAGTATTAACAAGACAGAGACATGTTCACATTTTTGCCAGGCATTAAAACATATTTCGGAGAAAACTAGCACAGCACAGTCTAAGAAGAAAAAGGTTTGCAGTCAATAGCATGCATAGAATTTGAATTATAGAAAAGTAACTGTCTGCAAAACATTATTTGAACAATTTTACAGTACGTTAGAGTTTACAAGCAGAGTAATTGTACAGACACAGTGCGCCCTGGAATGCACTAGCCTTAACCTCTTATGTATTGGTGGGAAAGAGACCCTCCCCTTTCCAGGTGTCACTCTTCTACTGAAATTATCTAAAGCAGCGAACAAATTTTCTGTAATTCCACTCCGAATTTTTTATATCCCTCCGAAAATAAATGTCAATCTCCTTATGGATGAAGTGGCGTACTTAGTCCTCTAGTAAATCTTCAGAAAGGAAATAGACTCATTTATAACCAGTATTTTTAGCTTTGATAGTTAATGTTTAGTCTCGAGTAGCGCGCTCTTCCAGCTGCGGTCCGTGCAGGTAACAGCGGTGAGGCGGTTTGGCTGTGTAAGGGGGGATTTCGAGGGACGATGCCAAGGGAAAATTAAATAAATAATTAATTTTCACTCGTCATCATCCCTCGAAATCCCCACTAACACGGTCCCACCGCTGTTACCTGCACGGACTGCGGCTGCGCTCTTCCTTCTTAGTATGTCAGGTCTTAAAAGGGGAATAGCTGAATTTGCTGCACTTACTCATTCAGCTGGATCGCCGCATGGATGATACTTTATCTACTTTCGTTGACGTCTATCCTAACCATGGGCATGGCCCCTCCAGATAATTCCGCCTTTTGATTCTTGGCGGAATATCATCACCTACCACTAGAGCGTATCGCTTTGATCCACTGATTTGATGGCTAGCTCACTTTCCTCTGTCTTTTCATTCATATCTTAGTATATGGCATAAGACAATTACAGCACTGCCATTGTACCATTAGTGTACTCTTGAACATGACTGGTGGACATTGCTTTTGCACTTCTGAGCTGTGTGGATTGTGCCCTCGGTTTAAAAATGTTTCCTCCACCACCATTCTTTTTCTGCTTACAATTGCCAGAAGCCAGGATTCAGTAAGATATTAAGGAGTGTATTCCTACTCCCATTTCATCAGTATGTGGGGGGAAATGTGAGTCTCCATGCCCACCCAGTACCTAGGCTTCTGCCTAGAGTTTCACCATCAAAATGTCAGGTGCTTCTGAGCGTCCAGGGCCAGGGCAATGGCTCCAGTATTAGAGAGAACAAATAGCTTTAACCTCTATTGCTTTCAAGCCTCCTGACTGTCAGGGCCAGACTGAGAATGCAAACCAGCCCTTTCAAATAAGTCGGACTGGCCACCTGGGGGAGGGGGTGTGGAGTGTTGCTGGTGGGGCACAATGCTGCTGCTTTTGTTACAGGGGACCGATATTGCCGCACTGTAGAAAAACCGGCCCCCAGTAACAAAAACGGCCCCCACCGGTCCAAAACCGGATCCAACCCTTCCGGCCCACTGGGAAAAAACCCGGTGCCTGCTACGGCCAGTCCGGCACTGTTCACTGTACTGTCTCTTACAAGAAAGCAAACTCCTAAAGAACAAAAATTATCATTTAAGGCACCTACCTACTGTATTTTGCAGTACAGTGGCCCATTTGGGTCACTCCAATGCTTGTGGTGTCTCCAGATTTGGATATGTGTGTCTCACTTCATGATCGATTATTTCTTGAATTTTACTTTGTGGCTGGCAGTGCGACCCAACACAACTGCATTTGATGTGAACATCAGCCCCACACATCTGCTTCATCAGATTTAATCTTTTCATCCAGTTTGCCTTTTTCCTTAGAGTAGAATCCACTCCTCAATGTTCAACTAGAGGGCTTCTTAGGGATCTACTGCACAGCAACCTAGGGAATAATGCCCATACTCGTGCCTGGTTTGCTCTATTCCATTTATTGGATAATGATTGAATAACATTTTTTATAGATTTTCCAGAGGGTTTTAAACACTTTAAATTTGTTATTTATGTACTTAGTAAGCAGCTTACGATATTGCTTATTGGAAGCTGAAATGTCAGAAAATGTGTGCTATGGTTAGACAAAGACGACGCTCATACCACACATACTTAGAGTAAGTGTCTAAGATATCATTTACAATTAAATACAGGAAGGTGTGAGAAAGTGCCATTTTAGATGAGGTCACCACCATTTTTTGTGGACTGATGCTGCTATTCTTTGAACTCTGCACAGTGGGACACTGCTGCCCAGTCCACAGTGTCTATGATCTGATCCCACAAAGCATGACAGAATTGGGTAACTCCTAATTGGCATATTTAACTTCCCAGTAAAGCCTTAGGATATGGTGCAGGAAATACATTAATTGGATGGAAATGAATTGTCACCTGTAGGCATTTGCTTCATTAAGCAATCCACCACTCTGATCAGTAAAACATGACTTCTGGCTACCATGTGTAGTGTGATTGGCTTAGCTTTTTTAATTATAGACAGATCTGTCAAAATAATCCTTTGTGGCAAGAAGGAAACATACAATTAGATAATAATTGTCACCATAAATAGGCCTTGCTGCCCACAATTTATGGTGCCTTCCATTTAAAAGAGGACCATGTAAGGATTTAAGGTTGGCATGATTCTAAAGTGACTAGCCACAAAAAGCAGTGTTCATTACATAGGGCTGTAGTTATTTCTACAACAAAAACTATGGTACAGTTAAAATTATATTTTTTTTTAAATGTGTTTACAATAACTGGTAAAATCCATTCTGCGATTCTTGTAATAGTTATTAAAGAACTTGTTCAGGTGATAAAGTAAGAATTTTGATAAATATATAGGAAAGTTGACTTTGATACATTTTTACCTTGCTTCTTCGACACTTCAAAGACACAACTGGGTATAAATACTGGACCTCAGACATCAAAACTTCAGTACACTTCTGGACCTGAAGATACTCTGCGAAGAAGGACTGTGATGCTGTTAAAGCACTACCACTCTGCTGGACTGCACTCTGCTGGACTACTGCCTTGGGTTACTGAACTCCTGTCTGCTGCCCTCCTACCTGTGTGAGAAGGACTGGACCTGCATCTTTTGAACCCAGAACCCCAGAGTGACTCAAAGGGCTAGTTGACAGGCCAACTGATCTGAAGCCTCAGGGACACAACAGGCTCCCAACAACCTTGCACCTGCACCAGGATTCTGCCATCTGAGAGTCTACCCTGCCAAGTTCTGCCACCCCAGTGCTGGACCCTTAGAAGAGGGCCTAAGTTGCTCTGCAACCCTCTGTTGTACGGTTCCCACTGAAAAAGGTACAACTACGTATTAGGACAACAGGACTTCAGATAGGAGGGGCTGAGTCCATCTGCACAATCAGAAACTTTTGGCTTGATTCCTAGATAGTTCACAGTGCCTCACCCGAACCCCTAACATTCCTGGTGTGGCAGTTGATTTTGGCAACCTCGAACATGACACTCTGATTCCCAAGGGAATCGTGGAAACAGATTTTACCCCTTTCGTTGACTACTCATCCATGCCCTGGTAAACATAGGAAAGATAAGAGTAAGGTTTTCAATACATTTTCTGAAACAATTATAATCTTGCATAGAGAGAATAAGCTGTGATTATTAGACAGTTAAAACAAAGTAATGTAACCTTCATTATGAACATGGTGATAAGAATAAACATTCCACACATGGCAGTCTGATATCTATATATCCCTACTTATCACTACACCTACTCTGAGAGCATAGTGGTGGTACGCTCTGCCACATCTTTTAGGTTAGCCTGACACCCCATATCTGGATGACTTGGTCTGAAGTGGGATTGGTAATCGTTCTCCACAGAATGGGAAATCAGCACAGATGCAGGTCGAACACAGCCTTCATTCTAAGACTGTCATGGCTGGAGGGCCCTTCTGCCCTCTAGAGGGACGGTGCACTGTTTATTTAACAAGCTACAGTCTGAGAGGTGCATCTCTGATGCAATGATGATTCTAGATGTTACAAGCAGTCTCTGAACGGACAATGCAAGCACTAGGATACCTTGTTCTGTTCCTAGCCTTGAAGGAAGCGTACAGATTATGTCACTAGAAATACTGTCTAAAAACAAGCAGCATGTACAGCGTCTTCTTAGAATAACATTGTGTACATAATATATGTAAATATATCATAGCTAAAAAAAACTGCTAAAACTTGTAAAATGGAAAACTAAAGTGGAGAACCAAAGTGGGCCCAAGAAGGCCTCACTACACCTCTGTGGAAGCAGCAGAACTGACGCATCTCCCTTGCTTAGCAGCCCAACCCTGAGCAGAACCGCTGCATCGCTGCTGCTGCATGGAGCGTAACCGCCGCAAAGACCTGCATTGCAGCTCGTCGCTGCATCAGAACTGCCACTGTGCAACACTTCCTCAGCGCAGGCCTTCGCATACCTTATTGACAGCAGCCTCAGTGACAATGCTTGACTTTGCATCACAGCCACGCATCTCATCAGAACTGACGCATCCCCCTGACTGCACGACGCATCCCTAGCTCTGGACTTTACATCGCAAGCCCTCATTTACGGGATCTTCAATGCCGACGCAACAAAACCTTGCCTCGCCGCTTCTCAGAACCAATGCATCGCGTCGGCTGCGCGAAGCATCTTTGACGTGGATTCCCGCAATGCTCTGCAAATCAGGATTGAAGGTACATTGTTGAGAGGGCCTATCTGGGTCCCTGTAGCCAGCCTACGCTCCATCACGGTCAGCCTAAACATGTGACTTTGTCCTTTTTCAGCATAAACAGATATGCAGAGTTGGCGCTTTACTTCTTTTGACGAGTTTTTTATATTAAAATCTGTGAAATAGAATATCTCCGGTTCCACTGATTGGATTTTTGTTGTTTTGGTCTTTTATTATCTATTAAAAATCACTCTATTTTTTTTAACTCTTTTGTTGACTTATTTTGTGGTGTGTTTTCATTGTGTTACTGTTTGAAGTGTTGCACAAATACATTACATATTACCTTTGAGTTAACCCTTGCTGCTCTGTGCCAAGCTACACCACAGGTTAATTTAGGGTTTGCTTGTGACTTCACCGTGAGAAGAATTGTGGCTGCTCACCCCCCTCAACCAGTAACCCCAATTTCTAACACTCCTGTATGAATAAAGCTAAGTTAGTAACTAATTTAGCAACAAAATAGCTAAATTAAATAGCATGATGGACAATAGCATATCACACACAGGTGGCAAGGTAAGGTGTAAGTGGGCAGCAAGTTTATTTTATCCGCTGTTTCGAACATTTTGACATTAGGGATAGGTGGGATGCAGGTCACTATAAGCTATTAGCCATGTTAGATGCTGGCATGATGTTTTTTGCACAAGTATTATATACACTGCTGCTGACTTAGGAGCTCTCACAGATTTAAATTGGTTGAACCTCTTGGTCAGGAAAAGGTTAATGTGTTTATCTAGGGCATGATGCACATTGTAAAGGTATTGGCATTTTACTCTCCCTTGCACTAGCAGTGATCAGATAGCAGAGGAGACAGGTTCGAAACATTATAGGTTGAAAACAATGTGAGCTGCAGCATTTTGTAAAAGGTGCCAATTCCAAATTGGGTATAGTGTTGACTTGGTACTTGTGTTGGAAAGTAAATTACAGCACAATAATTCGCACTGGGTTTGCGTCACTTTTGTGAAGCAAACTAGGGTGCAGAATTATCAACATTTGACACTGCGCAACACAGCATGACACTTGCTCCGCTGCATCAAATAGAGGGGTCAGGAATGTGCCATATATACTAAGATATGGTGCATTCCTGCTCTCTCTCTGCACTAGCGCACTGAGTGCAGACTAGCACCAACGCAGGGACCTTTGCACCATGCATTGCAGACAGGATTGTTTTTGTACAGGAAGAGACACCTTCCTGCACAAAGCCAATTCTATGAGGCTTTTTCCTCTTTCTATATGTGCTGCAGAATACAGCACACGTAGAAAGAGGAAAGAATGAGGAGAAGTATGCATATTTCTCCTTGTTACGCCTCCCAGGGAAGACCTAGCATTTTGACGCATTGCCAGGTTAGTTAGTAAATCTGTGAATGCTCTAAAAACTATGGGTGGATGCGTGGAACACCCACGCACCGCCCATGGAATGCCTTCCCAATGCAGAGTAAAGCAATGCAGCGACTTGCGCTGCCTTGCATTACCCCATATTTACTATGCCATGAAGAGTCACACAAGGTGGCTCTGCATGGCATAATAAATCTTCACTGTCAAAGAAAAGGGTTCCAGAACATGCAACACTTTGACCCCCACCTAAGGTCCTTACCCAGTCTTGCCACCTTCCTTTAATCCTATGTGAAGATGATTTCAAAGACTATGCCATATTTCCAAGTTAGCTGGGATTTTCAAATCAGATGCCAGTGCTTAATTTGAGCCGTGGTTGCTAGTGGTACCCATCAGCACTCATTTTTGGGGACTGGCACTTATTTTCCCTCATCAGACTAACCCGACTGAGAGGTGAGGGGAGTTAGCAATTACATTCAATCAAATTTCAATTAACAGTGCAACCCATTTGGCTAAGCAATGAGGACCAGGAATTGGTAGCCAAGTTCAAAATGTTTTATTACAAATTAATAATCACATTTTTTCACCACTCTTAATTCCATGCTGTGAAGGTACAGAACAGCACAGGTAGTCCCAACCTCCTAATGAAATTGAGGCGGACTAGTATCAAACGGACAAGCAGTTCGGTAACCGCAATACAAAAGAGTAGCATCAATATCTGGTGCTCAGAAAATAGTCTAAGACTCTCTCTCCTGTACTTTAGTAATCTAAAGCTCCCAAATCTATTCCAGGTTAAGAGAGTGGTTTGGTAACCTAAAGTCTCAAGATCAGGGAATTTCCATGAAGGAATTGAGGACAAAGACAAAAGAAGTTCGGGGAGGGAGGTTATACCATCTCAGAAGCTAGGCGAAGAATCTTCAATGGGTCAAGAATAAGTGTTAGCCCAAGCCACACTTATGAAAGAATAAAGGAAAGCATTGAGGTATAAACCTCTCAACGTCCATTCAGGTAGTAGGGAATCAGGGGCAAGGAATCTGCAAGAGAGATCTGCATAGGGTCTGCAGAAGGGATCAGCAAAGCAGTGCTGAAATCAGAAAAAGGTTCCAATGGAGTCTCTGAAGGAATTGGAAGGGATCTGATCTCCTGAAGGGGTGAACACTATGTTATATCTCACAAAGTCCTTGGGTAACCCTTGTATGTGTCTTCAGGGGTCCATTGTTCTTGTCAATTTCAGACCTCCGTCTCAGGTTGCTGACTGCACAAGGGCATAAAGCAGGAACCTGCAAGAAAGAGATAAAGGGGTGAGGTGTGTCTGGTAGGGAATTAATGAGACATGAAGTGGGGTCAAGACTATGCATACAACTGCCCACATTTAAATGAACGAGCACTCATTATTTTACAAGTTAAGCACTGCCAGTCGCAGATAATTAAAATATCAGTGCTGTGAGTTTGTAGCAAGACACCATGTTGGCACATTACAAAACAGATAAAATAATAATATCTATTTGAATGTTGAAATACCAAATCAAGATATTCAATATTTTTAAAAGTATGTATTTGACTGTATGTCAGTGTCTCAACTCTATAAAATACACATTTAAATTGACACAGTTGATGATACTAAATAGAGAGGAAGCTTCTCCGTAATCCTCATCTATTTTCTGTTTAGCTGTTTGTTAATGAGAAATATTGGAATATGAATCAGAGAAGCCGTATTTCCAAATATGCTAATTCAACAAAGACACGTAGAATGTTAAATGCAAAGAACAACAAGCTAACATGTAAAATAAACAACATACAAAGGTAGTCTGACAACAACACGAGTAAGCAAAGAATTATGTTTTCAAGCGACAGGTCAAATACAAATTGTTGATTGAACAAAGTCTAAATCTATAGTGTACTAATACAAACGACCTAAGTAAGAAGAAAATATTATGCTGCTGCTTGCAAACCAAGATAGTTATTATCCTCATTATGAGCATTTGTTATGTAGCCACTATGCGATGTGCTTTCGTTTTGTCCTCTTTTATTGTTAACTCAGGCGTTTAACATAATGTACAATTTTGGTTCAATGGGGGTAAATACCAAGTCAGCCTCATATTCCATCTTATGTCTCCTCTTTTGAAGGGTAGTTGAGAAGCAGTACTTACTGTAATTATGTACTTCTGAACCAATGTATCCAAAGAAAACAATGAGGAGAAATCCTTCAAGGAGCTCAAATTATGAATCACGGATCAGTAATATTTTATTATAAGAAAAAGTCAACAATCATGAATGTCTGTTTTAGAAATTGGGTTTCTGGTCGGCAGAGGAAATCACCCTGTCCAAGCAGGAACCACAATCCGAGTTAGGGTAAGTCAGATACACATCATAAATTAACCTGTGCTCACCCTCTGGGAGCTTGGCACAGATCAGTTAGGCTTAACTTAAGGGGCAATGTGTAGAGTATATGTGCAATACTTCAAACAGTAAAACAGTGAAAACACTACACAAAAAGATACCACATCTGGTTAGAAAAATGGGGCTTAATTTAATGTACAAAACAAGACCAAAACAACAGAAATCTAATACGTAGCACCAGAGTTGTGAATTTTTAAAGATTAAAATGCAGTATAGTGCTTAAAAGCATAACGCCCCAACCCAGGCTATCCGTTTGTACTAGACTGGGTCAAATCCAAAAGTTACAGCCAACTGCGATGAAGCGCAGGTTGGATACAGTGCCAGTTAAGTCCACTGAAGTTTTACTTTCTTAAGAATTGTGCCAAGAGTCCCGTTCGCAAAGAAGACGTTCGCCGGGAGCAAGGAGAGCGTCGCTGGTGGTGGTCCGTGGAATGCGATGAACCACTGGGCATTGTGGACAGATGGACTGGAGCCTTGCGGTCATGAGCAGTGATACTTGCTGTGCAGAGAGACAAGCTCATACCCGCTCACTCTAATCCTTAGTGCGAGTAGCGCAGTTCCAGTAGCATAGTGAGCAAAAGAACGATGGATTCAACCCAGATCTCTTGACACGGGGGGAATGGTTCAAAAGTTTCAGCACTCCATCCATCATCTTGGTGTCTTTGCTATGTTCACCATAAGTGTTCAAGGTTATGCCCAGATGTGGGTCCCTTGCACGCTGTGCCACTGGATTCAAGCTAACCTGGCTGATGAGAGGTGATACCCAGAAATCGGTCCCAGGATGATTGTTTCCCGGCCAAGGAGGACCTGGCCTGTCTATTCGGGCAGAACTGTTCCCATGAGGAGCAGGATCAATACTGATTTGCATATAGGTGGGTCAAAACTGGTGTGGCATAGTGAGCAAAAGAACGATGGATTCAGTCCAGATCTCTTGTCTGGGCGTGAGTGGTTGAAAAGTTTCAGCACTCCGTGCATCATCTTGTTGTGTTTGCTACTTTTTAAATACACTGCACCCTGCCCTTGGGCTGTCCCAGGCCTATTTTAGGGTAGCTTATATGAATTGAAAGGGTAGTTTTGGGCCTAACAGGAGGGTTATCTTGCCAAACCGACATGGCAGTTTAAAAATTGCACACACAGGCTCTGCAATGGCAGGCCTGAGACACGTTTAAAGAGCTACTGACGTGGATGGCACAATCAGTGTTGCAGCCCCAGTAGTAGCATTTAATTAACAGGCCCTGGGCACATGTAGTGAACTTTACTAGGGACTTATAAGTAAAATACATATGCCAATGGTGAATCGGCCAATGTTACCATGTTTAAAGTAGAGAGCACATGCACTTTAGCACTACAGTGGTAAAGTGCCCAGAGTCCAAAAGTCAGCAAAATCAAAGTCAGCAAAAACTGGAGGTCAGAAGTCAAAAGGTCTGAGGAAACATGCCAAGGATGTCAGGTCTAACATGTGTTCCCCCCAGCCAAAACTGGGGACACCTATAGAACTTCTTGGGAGTTCTCTTCACTAAGGCGGAAACACCTGAGAGACCATCAGCAATGGCATGGTCTGTTCCAGGACGGTGTTCCAACATAAAGTTCATTCCCTGTAGGGAGATGGACCACTTCAACACTTTGGGATTCTCACCCCTCATTTGCATAAACAATGTGAGGGGTATGTGGTCTGTCTGAACCCGGAAGTGAGTACCAAACAGGTATGGTCTTAGCTTCTTCAGTGCCCAGGCCACAGCAAAGGCTTCCCTTTCTATTGCACTCCACCTCTGTTTTTCTGGGAAGTAGCCTTCTACTGATGAAGGCTACAGGCAGTTCCAGACCCTCTTATTTAGCTGTGAGAGCACAGCCCCTACAGCATGCTAATAGGCATATGTTTGGAAAATGAATTCTTGGGGGGAATTCAGGGGCCTTAATCACGGGTACTGTGCACATGGCCTCCTTTAGAATGTCAAAGGTTTTCTGGAACGCCTCTGTCCAGATCACCTGACGTGGCTTCCTCTTGGAAGTCAGCTCTGTCAAGGGGGCACCAATGGTACATTACCCCTTGACAAATCTCCTGTAGTAGCCAGTGAGGCCTAAGAAGGCTTTCATCTCTGTCTGGGTCTCGGGAGGTTCCCAAGCCAGAATAGTTTCAATTTCATCCTGGAGGGACTGCACCTTGCCACCTCCCACTTGGTGACTGAAGTAGACCACTGAACCATGCTCTATCTGTTAGTTATTGGCCTTGATAGTCAGACCTGCACTCTGCTGAGCCTGAAGCACTTCTCAGAGGTGGCACAGGTGGTCCTCCCAGCTAAAACTGAAGACCGCAATGTCATCTAGATAGGCGGCACTGATGTTCTCCAACTCAACCAGGATCTTTTTGACCAATCTCTTTAAGGTGGCAGGGGTGTTCTTTAACCCAAATGGCATGACTGGGAACTAGAAGTGCCCTTCTGGTGTAGAGAATACAACCCTCTCTTTAGCCCTTTGGTCAAAGTAATGTGCCAGTACCCAGACATTAAGTCAAACGTGCTGAGGAGCTTGGCAGCTATAAGCCGATCTATGAGCTCATCAGCTCTGGGGATGGGGTGTGCACCAGCCTTGGTGATTGCATTGAGCCCACGGTAGTCCACACCGAACCTAAGCTCAGGTGTGACACCTGGAGGGGCATCGTTGGGGACCAACAGTACTGGACTGGACCAAGCAGAGATGTTTTAAGGCTTGGGCAAAGTGGGTTCTGGCCCAGGGTCCCAGCCTTTCAGGAGACCCCTTTACAGAGCCAGCGCTGTTCTCCAGGGATTCTTCCCCCGATGACCTTGATTTTAAATACCCTTTTCCTTTAATTTATTTTTAATGTGGATGATGTGTGCAAGTCTATTAGGGACATTGTAAAGAGAAATGATATGTTTATTTTTCATGTAACATCCATAAAAAAGTATTTTTAATCAAAACAGGCCTTCACATATGAGACATTGAAGGGTTTCACAGAAATTATTTGCAGTAATATTAGTGAGCTGCTGCTGTGTTAAATATTGAAAAAACAAGTTACTATCCCTGAATATTAGATGTAAACACATTGAAAATTTGGACGAGTGTGCCTGTGCACTGTCAGTGACCTGGCTAAAGAGTGCATGTAAGAGCTGAAACTGGATCATAAATTTAAAGCTGTTCTGAACAGGGGCCTCCAAAATGCACTTGGACCAGCGCCCCCAAAATCTTTAAGATGTCCCTGGGACCAAGGGCTGTTTGAGGGCTCAATAACCCCTAGAGCCAGCATCTTGGAGACCTCCGCCTTAATACAGGCACTCACCTTGTCAGACAACCTGTGCATTTTGTTCTTTACAGGTGCGCTGTCCCCAGTATCAATATCTTAGGTACATCATGTAGTGAGTCCTGAGGTAAGTGAGAACAAAGAGACAAATTGCCCCAGCAACAGGTGGCAGTCCCTCTGTTGATCTAGGGTCAGCGTAAGGGAGAGGCTGACACCCTCCACTGACCCACTTTGTTCCTTGTTAGAAAGGAGGTCATGGGGAGGTTCACTCTCCTCTACCACCCCATCATCAGCAACCAGGAGCAACGTTACGTTCAGACCTCTGAAAGTGGAATTGAGGTGATTGACATGTAGGACCCTTAAAGGGTTCCCAGGAGTCTTTTGTTCCACCAATTAGGTAACATCACTCTTGCACTCCTTAACCTCATAAGGCCCAGACTAGCAGTCTTGCAGGGCCAGGGACTCCATGGGCTCCATCATACACACTTTCTGGCCAGAAAGAAACTCAACCAGTGTGGAATTTTGGTCATACCATTGTTTTATGTCCTCCTGGTTAGCTTTCAGCTCCTGGGTGAGTTTACGGAAGAGGGATTGTTGGTTTTTGAGAGCTAGCATGTAGCTGGCCACATCCTGGGGTCTCTCCCTGGAGCTCGCTCCCAGCACTCCTTCACCAAACTGAGAGGCCCCTCTCACAGGGTGCCCATACAGCAGCTCAAGGGCGCTAAAGCCAACCCCCTTCTGCGGTACCTCCCTCCATCCGAACAAAAGGCATGGCAGGAGGACGTCCCAGGTCCACCTCATGAGCACTGGCAGGCCCTTAATCATGCCTTTTAGGGTCCTGTTGAACAAAAAGCCCATTGGTTTGTGGGTGGTAAGGCATGGATAACTTTTAGGTTACCCCACACTCCTTCCACAGGGCCTTAATGTACTCTGACATGAAGTGGGTTCCCCGGTCAAATATCACTATTTGGGGGAAACCCACATGGGTAAAGATCCCCATCAGTGCTCTAGCCATGGTGGGCGCAGTCACAGTCCTTGGAGCAACAGCTTCTGGGTACCGAGTAGCATGGTCCATCAAGACTAGAATGAATCTTACCCATGGCTGTCTTGGTGTCCTGAGGCCCAATGATGTTGATGCCCACCCTTTCAAAGGGAGTGCCAGCAACAGGAAAGATTTGCAGGGAGGCCTTGCAATTCCCCCCTGACTTGCCACTAGCCTGGCAAGTAGAACAGGACCTACGGAACACATCTGAGGCCTTCCACATTTCAGGCCAATAAAAGTGAGTGACAAACCTGTCAAAGGTCTTGTCTTGCCCAAAATGACCTGCCAGGGGTACATCATGAGCCAGCCCTGGTAGAAACTAGAACTGGGGCACCACCAACATATGGGTTGCACCAGGCTCAGAAGCCTTAGACTCCCTGTACAAGAGACCATTCCATCAGTAAATAAGGTATTTGCCAGAGGTGTCACCAGCTGCCTGGATATCAGCCTGCTGCCAAAGACCCTCAAGAGAAGGGCATACCCTCTGAACCATGCAGAACTCCTCTCTGTTGGAACCCCTATCCTCCTGCCAGTTGACCAGCTCAGGCAGATTCCCCAGTTCGGCCACATCCTCCCCAGTAGGTTCCGGGCATCTCCCTCAGAGTCAGCCTCCTACTGGATCATTTGAGTCTCAGGAGTGGGTTTCCCACGCCCTTTGCCCTGTCTCTTTTTGGCAGACACATGGGCCATTCTTCAGGGCTCCAGGTCCTCTTGACCACCCTCTTGGGCTGCCATGAACAGTGTGATCAGGCACACCCACTCATGCTACCCTAACATCTCCAAGTGGGACCTGAGCTCCACCTCCTTCCAGGCGGTAATGTCCAGGTCATTGCCAAGCAGACAATCCACAGGCATGGATGGACTCAAAGCTACCCTCATGGAACCTGAGATCCCCCATTCAAAGGGAACCAGAGCCACTGAGTAGTGGCTCTCGCGGTTGTCAGCTACAACCACTTGGTGGAACACTGCAACCACATGGTGGAACACATTAGGGACTATCTGGGCCTAAGACACCAGATGAAACCTGGCGGCTGTCATGCTGGCTCATGCGTCTCTCAGAGCCTCTACCCTCTGCCCATTAATGGTGCACTAATGACTGTACTTCGTAGTATTGTCAGGCATGTGGGTTCTCCATCACCCACGGACACTAGGGTAATCTCTGTGCTGTCCTCAAAACTATCTGGGACAATCTCCTCCCCAAGCGAAACACTAGCCAGCCCCAGTGACTGCCCCCCAGTGGGGGGCTGTTCCCACTTGGGACCCTTGGCACCTCCCTTGAAGTGCCCTTCCTGTTGCTACTCAAAGCACTTACAGGGGGCCTCCCCTGTTGTACTGTCAGGGAACCATTTCTTTTTTTTCTCAGTAGGGGGATGGGAGTCCTAACGCAAATAACTATTTTGGGGCCCTTTAGAGAACTCTTTACTTTTGTTCTTGCCCCCCTCCTTCTTCTGATGAGGACCCTGCCCACTCGTGTTGTGATCCCCCCAGGTACCTTCCTGTGGACCCTGCCTCCACAGGGGTCAGAGAGCTTACTCTCACCAAGGTGTAGGCACAGATCTGGAAAACAAAGTCTGAACATGTGCTATTTTGCAAACATGTTATACAGCCCCTGGTAATCCTTTACCTCACTATCCTTCACCCAACCATCCAGTGCCTTGCAAAAGGCATCAAAGTAATCCACTCAGGTCTATTGGGATAGCTTCTGACTGTCTCTTAACTTCTGCCTATACCTCTCTGGGGTCAAACCAAACTTCCTGATCAGGGCTTCCCCTGTGGGGGGATACATCATCCTGGTACCCACATCTAGGTCCAGCACGGTGTCCCTCCCCTCACTAGGGATATGCCTCCACGGAATAGCCCCCAACTTCTCCAAGGATCTTGTGCATATGTAGGGCAATCTCATAGACCTCAAACCATTGTCTGTCATCTCCCATCACAAAGTCAGGCACCAGACCCTTGGGTATGTGGATCCTCCTCTCAGAAGGCACTGAAGAAACTCTGCAAACATCACTGCTGTACTCAGCCTGGTTGGCCTTAATGTCCAGCTCCTTCAGACTCAGTTCATGAGTCAACATTAGTTTCCTTTCCTCTATGGCCAATTTCTTCTCCTCCAATTTCTTATGTTCTGCGTCCTTCGCTAGCCGTTTCTCCTCATCCAAGGATTTCTCCTTCTCCAATTTTAGTTTAGGCAGTTTCAATTTAAATTTTCTCTCCTCCCTCCTGTCCTCCAGCTCCCCAGGGAACAGCCCTCTGGAAAGTAGAGAACACATGCCCTTTAGCACTGGTTATCAATGGTAAAGTGGCCAGAGTCCTAAAGCCAGCAAAAAGAGTCAGCAAAAACAGGAGGTCTAAAGGCAAAAAGTCAGGGGAAGCCAGGCCAAGGATGCCAGGTTTAACAGGCTGGGAAAACGTTGCCATTATTCGGAGAGTATCAAAAGCACAAGAAATGCAGCCATTCCCATTCAGGTCAGATTAAAGGTGCGTGTGAGAAATTGGGTTGTTAGTTGAGGGGGTTGTGAACCCTTCTCAAGCAACAGCCACAACCCTTGTCAGGATGAACCACAATAAGTCACTAAATTTATCTGTACTTAACCTTCTGGCAGCTTGGCACAAAAGCAGTCAGGCATAACTTAGAGGTAGGGTGTAAATTACATATGATGCACACAAACAGTACTTAAGTGAAAACACAACACAAGAAAAATCCCATATCAACTTGGAAAGATAGAGTAAAATGTGATAAATTATTTGACACCAAAATGACAAAAACGCAAACAGTAGAACAAGAGTTATGAATTTAAAGTTTAAAGTAGCAGCACACAAAAAGTACTTAAGTAAAAACACAACACAAGAAAAATCCCATATCAATTTAGAAAGATAGAGTAAAATGTGATACATTATTTGACACCAAAATGACAAAAATCCAAACAGTAGAACTAGAGTTATGATTTTTTTTTAAAGTGGAATATAGCGCCTAAAAGATCAAAGCGCCAACCCCGGACATCCAGTTTTGCAAGACTGGAGCAAAGTCAAAAGTTATGGCCGACCTTAATTGAGCATGGGCCACACAAAGGCCCGATTCTGATGCGGTTAGGAAGGCCTCCTAACCGCATTTGTTCCTTCGGAATCGGATCGGGAATGTGTCTTTCCGACCAAATGGGAAAGGTTTCCAACCGACTGAGTACGATGCGAGAAAGGCGTTAGGAATATCCCAATCCAAACCCGAAGGCATTAGGAATGACCGAGCCGTAAGGAGCAGAATCGTATGGCTCTATGGGCCGTGTTTCCGAACAACCGAATATGAGGCTGGATTTTTAACCCCTCCGCTATCCAACACTTTCCCTACTGTTGCACTCGTTGGAGTGGGAATAGTAATTTTTACCCCTCCGCTATCCAACACTTTCCCTACTGTTGCACTCGTTGGAGTGGGAATAGTAATTTTTATCCCTCCGCTATCCAACACTTTCTCTACTGTTGCACTCGTTGGAGTGGGAATAGTAATTTTTACCCATCCGCTTTCCAACACTTTCTCTTCTGTTGCACTCGTTGGCTTGGGAATAGTAATTTTTACCCCTCCACTATCCAACACTTTCCCTACTGTTGCACTGACTGAAGTGGGAATAGTAAATGTTATCCCTCGGCTATCCAACACTTTCCCTACTGTTGCACTGACTGGAGTGGGAATAGTAAGTTTTATCCCTCCGCTAGCCAACTCTTTCCCTATTGTTGCACTAACTGGAGTGGGAATAGTAATTTTTACGCCTCCACTATCCAACAGTTTCCCTTCTGTTGCACTGACTGGAGTGGGAAATTTAAGTTTAAAAAGACTTTGAAATAGTTTAATGTTTTAATTTATAATAGAATGTTTTTTAATAGATTTTATGTTATTGGTATATGTATAGCTATATTTATTTGTTAAATTTTTATATTATTCTAAAATTATAAAATAAATTAAAATGAATAGTTTATTAATTGTTTTAAAGTGAATATATATATTAATTATTATATATGTGTGTTTAACTTTTTTAAATTAAGTTTGGTATATTTGTTAAAATGTATATTAAATCTAATATTTTTAAATTAATGTTATTATTTAATAAATGTATGTTTTATTATTTTAGTATATATATATATATATATATATATATATATATATATATATATATATATATATATTAAAGTCCACAAACGCCCAAAAAGGCGAGGTGCACTCACTGTCGGCGTTCATAAGGTCAGGGAAGGTCACAGGCACACCCAGCGTCTGCAGTGACCTGACGCGTTTCGGGCTCACGCCCTTTCTTATAGGCTGTACTGCTACACAGGAATACCAACACACTGACTCTCCAGTATTCTCCCTTTAATCAAACTCAGGTGAGTATATACACAATGCATCCTGGGACTGGAAGTCCTGCAAATAGTACCCATGTGGGCTGTTGGCATCTCCATGTAAAATAACAAAAGTCCATCAATCGTGGGTATGCTGCCGACACCTTCCCCATTCAGCCACTCGCCTGCTCGTTCTGCCTCGCTATCCTTTGCCTGTGACCTTCCCTGACCTTATGAACGCCGACAGGGAGTGCACCTTGCCTTTTTGGGCTTTTGTGGACTTTAATATATATATATATATATATATATATATATATATATATATATATATTCACTGAAAAAACCATAGATTTCAAGGACGTTATAGTTAGAAATTAGCATTTAAAAAAACCATAGAAATTCACTGAAAAAACCAAAGGTTTCAGGGACATTATAGTTAGTTAGATATTTCACTCGTACAAAACCAGAGAAATTCGGCCGTTATAGTTGGTTGAGCTAACTATAACTCGCGCCCCCGCAATGCACTGCTGATGACGTCACATATTACATCATTCATGACATGGTCAGTGACATCACTGATGATATCACTGATGACATCTCAAATGACATCACTGATGACATCGCTGATGACATCATCCACGTGCTAGTCTGATGCACCTCCTCACACCCTAATATAACCTTTGATTCACCCACTCTAAAATACAGACTATCATTTTCGAAACCATAAACACACCAATACCAGTTACTACATACCCACTCACTGATTCCTAGGTCTACACACACGTCCACTCATTCACCCATACAGTCACTCATACATGCAGTCACTCATCAATACAGAACTATCATATGCACTCATACACCTATACAGACACTCACACACCGCCACTCATCCATAGAGTTACTCACACACCTAGTCAGTCATGCAAAGAATCAATCACTCTCCCATTTACTCACCTATACAGTTATACACACATTACCTCACTTATTCATACAGATACTAACACATACTTACTCTCTTATACAATCACTGATACAAACACACACTCATCCATACAGCCGCTCTCACAATCACTCACTCTCAGATAGTCATTTATATACTCCAACACTCACATATACTGCCTTTCACATATGTAGTTACTCACACATGTACCACTGAGACATCCATTCACTCACCAACACACCCATACACACACTCACCCACCCACACAGCCCTTCACACATGTAGTCTTCAACCCATACACCCATTGAATCACCCACTCACACATCTATGCACAGAGTCACACACCCCCCACCCACCATCACAGACACTCAGGCACCCATACAGATACTCAGACAACCAATCAATAACCCATATAGACACTATTATAGACACTAATAGCTATTAACCCATATAGACACTATTATAGACACTAATAGCTATTATTGTCTCACTGTTGCTCTCCATGGTGTGTCTTGCTTCTAGTACCCATCCTGCCTGACCTCCATTGTCAGCTTGCTGCTCCTGCCCTGCCCCCTTGCCCCCTGCCCTCTGTTTTCCATGTGCAGACCCCTATTCCCTCCCTCCTGGCTTGTCGGTTCCATTGTAATGCCCCTGATCCCTAACTCCTGCCCTTTATGGTCCGTTATGCTGCAGCTTTCTCTCCTGTCTGTCCATTAGGGTCAGCTAGCTGCCATTGCCTCTTTCCCCTCTGTTCTCTGTTGTCCATGTGCATGGTCCTGTCCCCTCCCTATTGCTTTCCATGGATTGTTGTGCTGCACTCCCATCCCGCATGCCCTGTGTGGTGTATTGTGCTGCTGCAAACCCTGATGCCTGCCCTGTAAGGTCAGTTTGGTGAACCTGTCCATATCCCTCCTGTCCTCTGTTATCCGAGTCCATGTCCCTACCCCAATTCTTCCTGCCTTCCATGATCCAATGTACCATACTTGCTAACATTTTGAACTTGGTAAGAGGGAGCTTTTGGAAAAAAAACTGGGGTATTGATTTTCCCCCTATTGAAAAAGAGGAGATTGTAGACCGGAGACAGATCAAATAAAGCCCATTTGGGCTTAAAAACATTGGGCGTTTCCTGGCTGAATCGGGTCTGTTGGCATGTATGGTTGTATTACCACTGCCTCTTCCTTATGCCCACAATGGTCTATTATATTGCCACAGCCTCTCTTGCCTGTCCTGCATTGTTGGTTTGTTGCCTCTGCCCCCCTTTCCACTGCCCTCCATAGTCTGTTGTGCTGTTACTGCCCTTCCTGCCTGCCCAGTGTGGTCAAATTGTTGCCTCTGCACCCTCCTACGTGCCCTCAATTTTCTGAGTCCCTGACCCTGGCCTCTGCCTCTCAACAGTATCCTAATGAACAACTAGATTGCTAACATTCTATATTTATCACAAAAGTGTGACACGCCTGACATCATCTTGATGTAATCAAAACTGTAATACCTAGAGCATTTCCTTTAGAAATTACAGAAATGAGAGGGACTTATTTGCATCGAAATTATGGTTAGTGCTATAAAAAACTAAAATAAGGACATATTTTCTAAGTTTTCAAATAGCGACAAAGCACTTTTAAATTATTTGTTATCTTTATGTTTTTTTTATCCAGTTGACCACTTGATTAAATGTTGCACTTAGGGGAGAGGATGTGGTGTTACTTCCAGAACTGCAGAGTTTCTGCTTCAGCTTGACATTCTGTGATTCTGGTCAAATCACTTAATCTCCCCATGTCTACAACCAAAATGATTTTGTCCTTGTGTGATGTAACCAATGCTCATGTAAAGCACTCCAATACCTGACCAGTCTGCACTATATAAAACTGCAAAAAAACAAAAAATAAAAAGTGTTTTGCACACTTCTGTCATTGGGCTATACGTGGGCTACATCTGGGTGATATTTGTGCTACATTTGGGCTCTTTTGTCTCTGGTGGCCATCTTGGGAGATTTATTTGTTATGAAGTTTCCTAATTTCCTCATTTACTGCAGTCTCCTCAGTAGGAAATACTTTCAGTTTTTTTACTTTGATTCCATCAAGAAGGCATTCAGATGTGTCACACATTTGCCATAAATTCAGAATGTTAGCACTCTAGTTGCTCATTAGATCACTGTAGTAAAGCTACTGTTCACCAGAGAAGTCTGCTGCTGATATTGAAAGTGCATGTTTCAGTCTGTATGTCAGAATTTTTTAATGAAATTGAAGAGGATTTGAGAAGTCACTCAAAATGTGCCCTATTTTTTCTTTCTTCAGCACTAATCATAATTTCTATGACAAAATGAACCCCCTCATTTTGTTCCTTCTTAAATTAAATGTTTTACGTGTTACCAGTTTATTCCAAACAAGATGGCTTCAGGTGTGCCATACTTTTGTCATAAGTAAGACTGTTAGCGCTCTAGTTGTTCTTTAGAACACTCTGGGACATTCTGTCATTGGGCTATATGTGGGCTACATCTGGGTGATATTTGTGCTACATTTGGGCTCTTTTGTCTCTGGTGGCCATCTTGGGAGACTTATTTGTTATAAAGTTTCCTAATGTCCTCATTTACTACAGTCACCTCAGTAGAAAAAACTTTCAGTTTTTTACTTTGATTCCATCAAGAAGGCATTCAGATGTGTCACACATTTGCCATAAATTCAGAATGTTAGCACTCTAGTTGCTCATTAGATCACTGTAGTAAAGCTACTGATCACCAGGGAAGTCTGCTGCTGGTATTGAAAGTGCATGTTTCAGTCTGCATGTCAGAATTTTTTAATGAAATAGAAGAGGATTTGAGAAGTCACTCAAAATGTGCCCTAATTTTTCTTTCTGCAGCACTAATCATAATTTCTATGGCAAAATGAACCCCTCATTTTGTTCCTTTTTAAATTAAATGTTTAAGTGTTACCACTTTATTCCAATCAAGATGGCTTCAGGTGTGATATAGTTTTGTCATATGTAAGACTGTTAGCGCTCTAGTTGTTCTTTAGAACACTCTGGGAAGCTGCAGTAGAACACAAAGGAATCAACTGACAGTCTCTGCCCTTGTTGGATGTACATGTTTTACTGAGAATGTCAGACTTCATTCTCACATGACTGAGAAAGATAATGTGAATTTACAGAAAATATGCTCTCATTTTAGCTTCTAGATCACCTTCCAAACCTCTATGGGAAAAGTATGAGAAAATAGTTTTCTCTCAAACATGATTCATGATATCCCAGCAGAAGGCATTTTCACAGGGTAGAATCACCTTAGAAAACACCACAATTCCTAAAATTAGTAAGGTACCATCAACAAATGATTTATATTGTAACTAAAGTCTTATCACCCTTTATACGTTCTCCTTTTGGTGACCCTCAAAACCTTCCATTCACTACAATGCATTTAAATGGGGCGCTATTGGTCCCAAGATGGCTGCCAACACTTCTTGGATGAAGTGCTGACAGCCAATCAGATCTCACGATGAGATGTGTGGTTAGGCTCCGCCCAGATATATAAATTTCTTTTTCCTTTAATATTTAAAAAACTACTGAACGGATTTACACCATTTAAAAAAAGGGCGCTTTCTGAACCAAGAGCTACCCTTTTGCCAAATTTGGTGTAATTCCGTTCAGCAGTTCGGGCTGTAGCCTTGTCTAAAGTTTCCTATGGAAATTAACATAGGGAAAACGCTTTTTGGGACCCCCCTTTTTTCTCAGCCCCCGCTTGACGAATCACCCTGAAACTTTCAAGGCAGGAGCTAACCTGAGCGGGCCATTAGTTTTGAAAATTTCGTGAAGATTTATAAAACGGCGCCAAAGATATTGGCAAAAGAAAAAACGCTTTTTGAATAGAAACAAGGTCCTAACTATAACTACCTACTGGCGACCGCCAGTAGGTTATATATATATATATATAACTCTGCATAAACAGTGTGGCGCACACTCGAGTAAGAATTAAAAGGTTACTTTATTATAGTCCCGTGCTGAACAAACGCGTTTCGGCCATGACGGCCTTCATCATTATATATATATATATATCCACACTCCTCCAGTAATCCAGTCGTTTTGTAGAACAACACAAGAACACCAGTGCCGCGGCCACTTTGAATCAACTTGTTTATTTTAAGTTGGCAACACAAATCCCGACGCATTTTGGAGTTACTGCACTCCTTTCTCACGGGCAAGGTTTGGACATTTTCAATTTCTTTTTAAAGGAACAAATACTTTAGTGATGTGCACACATTCATAAACATAGAAAACAGTGTTGCAAGTGTTTGTCTGTGCCGCGTTTCAATAAAGTTTTTTGCAAAGCCTAATAGCTTGGTAAACATTTCAGCCTAACCCATACTTACATGTGTTAGCTCAGCAGTTGATCTTTGTTTGCATCATTAGAATTATATATCATTCGTGTGAGACCGTAAAAACAATTCACAACAATTCAGCCACAGTGGGCAGCTTAAATACACTGTCTACATCATCCCAAATTTGACTATATCGGTGCTGCCATATCATCTCATTTTAAAGATTCTGCCACAGTGGGCTTTGTAACATTCAAGGATACCATGACACCCATCATTAAGTACTTGTTCAAATCTTCACAAGCTTTCATTACCCCAATTACTACAACCAAGTGTACTACTAAATATTTCTTTTGTTCAAAGTTCAGCCCCAGTGGGCATATCAAGGTTGAAGTGCTTATTCCACCAAGCATAATTGTACCAAAGGGATTGTTCTACTGCACACCAGTAGACAGATATAATGCTCTTCTGCATTGTATATTCCTAATCTGAAACAACAAACAACACAGGAACAACACAGTTAAAATGTGAAAACAGTGTAATATAAACTATATGAACAAATAAAAGCTTTAAAAACCTTATGTATCAGAGGGAGACAGCTAAGTTAGCATTAATTATCCTAGATGTACGGACAATTCTTCATCCAAATTTAGACCACTCGGGTGTATTGTGTTGTACTTGATGATCATTTTCGATTCAAGTTTTCTAAGTTCTACCGTCCGGTTACCATCTCTTTCTCTTAAGGGTATTTTATCTAGGACATAGAACATCAGTAGATTGGCATTCTGATTATGACTGGCCTTAAAATGACGGGCAATCAGATATTGTTTGTCATTATTTTTAATGGCGCGTAGATGTTCCAACACTCTGTTTTTAGCCTTATGGATTGCACTCCCTATATAAAATGTATTACAGGGGCATTTCAAGACATATACTACATACTCTGTGTTGCAAGTCACCAGTTTAGTGATCCCATGGGGGGGTTTCAGCTGAAATTTTCAGTATCTTACAGCTTTCACTGTATTTGCAAGCTTTGCACTGATTACAAGTGTAGAAACCCTGAACTTCATTTTTAGTTTTTACCTGTTTGACAAGACTAGTACTTAGAGAATCTCCCAATGATTTAGCTTTTCTGAACGTTATAGATGGATTCTCTCCAATATGTTCGCTCAGATCATTTTCTATCTTCAACATTTCCCAAAATTATTTCAAACCTCTTTTTACTTCCCAAGCTTGACTGTGATAAGTGGTGATAAATCTGATCGGTTCTTTCTCTTGGTCAATTTTAATTTTGGGTACCAATAGATCATTACGTTTCAGTGTTTCTACTTTTACTGTAGCTTGTTTGATTGTGGCTTTACTACATCCTCTGTCTAAAAATCTCTGGGTCATGATGTTTTTCTCTTTGAGAAACCCTTCTTCCGTGATGCAATTCCTTTTGGCTCTCAAAAGTTCGCTGAAAGGAATGTTGCGAATTAGATTACTGGGATGACAAATGTCTGCGTGTAGCAGACTGTTTCCTGCTGTTGTTTTGCAAAATAGCTGACTCATTATTTTGTTCTCTCTGACCTCCAATTTCAAATCAAGGAACTCAATCGTAGTGTTGCTGGTGTGACTCGTGAAGTGTAAATTCATCGAATTATCATTGAGTAACATGATAAATTCTTGTGCTTGGAACTCTGTTCCTTTCCAGATACAAAAGATGTCATCAATGTACCTGACCCAGAGGACGATGTGGTCATTGAACTGTTTGATGGTAGTCACGACTTGCTTCTCCCACCAGCCTAGATACAATCCCGCAAAGCTGGGGGCGAAGCAAGTTCCCATCGCTGTCCCCTGGGTTTGCCTGTACAACTGTTTGTTGAAGAGGAAAAAATTATTCTTGAGACAGATCTGAAGCATTTCAAGAAGCATTTCAGTGTGTAAAAGGAAAGAGAGGGATCTTCCTTTGAGGAAGTATCTACATGCATCAATACCCAGATCCTGGGGAATACATGTGTAGAGACCACTCACGTCAAGACTCATTAGTAGGTAATTATCATTCCAGGTGATCTCGTTGATAATTCTTAAAAAATCTCCTGTGTCCTTTACAAAGGATGGCAATGCCTGCACAAAAGGTTGAAGAAAATAATATACGTATTTGGATGTATTTTCCAATAAACTACTCCTGGAGGATACAATTGGTCTTCCAGGGGGATTGGACAGATTTTTATGTAACTTTGGCAACAAGTATAGTGCTGGAATTTTGGGATATTTGCATGTTAAAAAAAGGTATTTGTCCCATTCTAAAATGCTTTGGTCTCGCCAATTCACTAGTTTGTCAAAAAAATCATTGTTGGCCTCATCATACTCATGTTTAAATGCTATTGCATATCTATCTTGGTCTGCTAGCTGTTTATAACCTTCATTCAAATACATTTCTCGTGGCCAAATAACAACACTGCCGCCCTTGTCCGATTTTTTAATAACAATATCAGTACAGCATTCTAGCTCCTTAAGGGCTTCTCTATGGGCTTTTTTTAGATTGTAAATAATATGTGGTGTATGAGTCTCAATTTTCTGAAGCTCCTTAATCATGCCTCTTTCAAAGCAATCAATAGCCTTGTTACTGATTTGGGGGACAAACATCGATTTAGGTTTAAAACCGCTTGCACATCCCATCCCCACATCTATATCAGTATTGATCAAATTTAAAAAAGGATCATCAATGAAATTATCATCATTTGCCAATTCGTGCATCGTATGTAAAATCTCAATGTCATTAGTTGTGAGGAATATCGGATTTACCTGTATTTTTACAGTCCTCTGCGGATTTTTCACTGCATACCATTTCTTTAATTTCAGTTTTCTTGTGAAATTAAAGAGATCTATACGTGTTTCTCTATAGTTAAATTTAGAAGATGGACAAAAAGACAATCCAAGTTATAATACTTTTAATTGGTTGGCAGTAAACATACGATCCGAAAGATTTACCACAGTCATAGTGTCCTTCATTTTCTTACTTTTTGCCCCTTGTTAGAACTTCCACTGGGCTGTCTGATGTATTGTTGCTGTTGAATTTTGCTTTGTTTCCTCCTCTTCCTCCTCGACCACGACCTCTGATGGGGGTTTCGTTTTGTGCTTGCGTGATCAACCTTCCTCTGGCCATGAGATTGAATTCATTTAAAATGCGGGCTCTTACCCCCACTGGCTCTGATTGAACAGAAATGTCGCTCTCGCTGTTGTCACTGTCCACAGTTTCAATTGTCGCCGTTTCATCATTTTTTTGTTGTTCACTCATAGGGGTAGTCATTTTTGAGGTTGAACGCTGCTCCTGCCTTGTTAACTCGTGGGTTACCTTTCTTAGTTGATCAAACTTCTTTCCAAATGTAAGAATCTGCCCCTTTTCATAATCGATTTCATCGCTGTAAAACTTCCTTTTCTTTTTTGTTTGATCTCCTCTTCTATTTTTTCTAATCTGCTTTCAATTTTAGCCATTTCAATGTCAAATTCTTCTTTGTTGTACAGTTCCTTACATTTTTTAATGAATTCTTCACTTTCTTTGGTGAGTCTTTCGCAATCCTTTTCAGCGTATTTTATTCGAATTTTCAGCATATTTGTGGAACATTCATGATTGTTAGTCATCCACTCTTCCACCAATTCTGTATCTGATTTGTAGAATGTAGGTGTAATGAAAATGCGAAGACCACGAGGTACTCTTCCACATTCTATGTATTTTTGCAAAGCAGTGGCCTCCCACCATTTGGACTGCTCTTTTTTTAAAGTTTTCCACAAGCTGTCCCAGAGTTTTCTTTTGTTTAAGTCCACATTCTGGCTTGTTCGTTCTGTCGTGTTGGTGACATTTAGTGCTGTCGATTTGATAAACAACTTGCTTGCTGCCTCCCTCCTTTTCAACTCCCTTGTTGTTGCCATTATTCAACTCTAGTACCCTCCGGACTAGATCACGCAGCCACTCGCTGCTAACACATTCTCGTGGTAACTAGAACTGAAGGTGACTCTCTATATAAAAACGATATTTTGTACAACTATATTTATGACATCGATATTTGGTTTCAATATTTTTGTACTTACCATTATAAGTATAGGATGTCAATATTTTTTACATAGATATTTATACCTCGATATTGTGGTGTGGGGATATTTTCGTGTCGATATTCTGTCAGTGAACCGTTTCCTATAGTGCATAATTGCGGATAAAGGTGATCTATTTTCTGAACTTCAAAAAATCGTAACTTTGAAAGTACTTACCTTACAACTGTGTTCTTGGACTTAAAAATTCTATAAAAATCAATATTATGTTTATAAATTGGTCTTGCATTCATTCTAGAGTATATGTCTCATTTATTGCCTCTGTTGAGTACAACAAATGTTTAGCACTACACTCTGATAAGCATAATTGCTCGCCCACATTACCAGAAAAAGAGCATTAGAATTTCCTACTTTTATCTCTGTGTACCATTTGTGGATTCTCTCGACTCTTTGCACAGTGTACTTCTTTTTAGTACACTATATAGAGAGCCAGCTTGCTACATACATGTCCAACTTTTTATTATAATGCACCCTGCGCTATGGGCTTTCTAGGGCCTAATTTGGGGTGACTTATTTGTAATATAAACAGCATTTTAGGTTTTGCAAGATGCATTAGCAGTTTAAAACTACCAACAGGCTATAATGGTTGACCTGGCACATGTTTTAAGGAGTACTGAAGAGGGTGGCACAGTAAGTGCTACAGGCCCATTAGTACACTCAGGTGTAGGTCAATTTTACCATGTTTTAGGAGGTGAGCACAAACACGTAAGCACTGGTTAGCAGTGGTAAAGTGCGCAGAGTCCTAAAAGCCAACAGAAATGCATCCAGAAAATAGGGGGGGTGATGGCAAACAATTTGGGAGTCACCCTTCAGAGGGAGCCAGGTCCAACATGCACATTATCCCCAACAAAAACACACATTACTCAAACATTGACAGACATATCTGCAATCTCAGGTAAACAATGAATACTAAACAAATGACACTCAAACGTTCAATGCCGCTTAAAGTGCTGAATACTTTGGCAACAGTTGACAAATTTGCATAAAACTTTCCTAAAAAAAGTTAATCCACTTTGTCTGCTTCATGGAACGTTTCATGCTGGCCATTCAAGCAGGGACCAAATCTAGTGAGGGCCAATAGAATGGGCCGATTCTAAAAGTGTGATTTGCCATGTTAATTCCAACAGAAACTTTGCTCTCCAACACAGAAAAAAACTGAATAGAATGAATCCAAAGTTGACCGAAAATTAAATATGGAAATTGTGTAATTAATTTTAGGTGCGGGTTGTGGTGTTTATAGGGGTAAAGGGAGGGAAGTAATTTATTTGTAATTAATTAATAATTAGTTGATAATTAATATTAATTAATTGATAATTAATTAGGGTAATTGATTAATTTTTGTGTGTGTGGGTTTTGGTTTTTTAGGGGTGAAGAGTGGGGAGTAAATTAATTTTACTTAATAATTAGTTGTTAAATACTATTAGTTTTTTTATTGAAAAACAATTTTAATTGTGTAATTAATTTTTGTACAGTTTAATTTTAGGTATGGGTTGTGGGGATTATAGGAGTAAAGGGTTGGAAGTTAATTAATTAATTTATATGTGTTTTAATTTGTTTTTCAATTTTAATATTTCTTTAATTGATAAGTAATTATGGAAGTACATTTTTTTATTTAGATGTGGGTTGTGAATTGTGTGGTGTTATAGGGTAGGAAGTAAATAAACTAAATGTATGTAGCAATTAATGTTTTTGTTCATAAATTATTTCTAAATAAAAATATTTATTTTTTTATTTTTATTTAATATAATATTTGTAGGTATTTGGGATATGTATTTAACATTATAACACTTTTTTAAAATTCTTAATATTTAATATATTTGTATTTTAATTTTTAGCTTATTTATTTATTTTTCTATTTATTTTGTTTTTAAAATATATTTTTGGGTAGTTGTCATTTTGTTCGTTTTTAATTTCGAACTGACTTGAGTGGGAATAGTAAATTTAACCCCTCTGCAATCCAACACTTTCCCTACTGTTGCACTTACTGGAGAGGGAATAGTAAATGTTATACCTCCGCTATACAACACTTTCCCTACTGTTGCACTCACTGGAGTGGGAATATTAATTTTTACCCCTTCACTATCCATCTCTTTCCCTACTGTTGCACTGACTGGAGTGGCAATAGTATTGTTGCACTCGTTGGAGGGGCAGAGTAATGCAATGAAGTTATTTGCACTGCGCTGCATTACTCCATATTTTTGGAGCCATGCAAAGTGAGCTTGTGGGGCTTCAAAAATATGACTTAAGTAGAGCAACCCTAATCGGGTCATAAATATGGCCCTGAGTGCCTAAGTCCCAAATGTTATCCTTAAACGTCCGGAAGGGGGAGGGTGGGCCCTCTCTGATCTTTAGGGCTATCAGGTGGGTTCCAAAGCAGGGGTCTGGGCACAGGGTGTTGGGCTCCTCTAGGGTTTTGGTCACATGGCCTGCCAAGATGCTGGTCTCTGTGACCAACCCTCCACTGTACATGTGTAAAGGCAGGGCACAACAGAGTATGGATCACTCTTGGGGTGTTTGAGTTCAGGGCCTGATCTGAAATCAGAAACTGTGGGCAACTCCCCACTGTGCATGGCTCCCAAGCCATTTGTATCGGGAGTTGGGAGCCCATTGGGGGGGTCGAACATGTGCAGCAAAGGCATTGACCACAGATTGTCCAAGTGGGGCTGGGCTTATGCTCAAGTCTGAGTATGATAAAAAAAACAGACATTCATTGTAAAAATCAAAGGTTAATATCAAGTTATAATAATAATAATACAATCTTTATTCGGCATATAGGAATACCATAAAAGATACAATATATAAAAAGGAAAGGATTACAGGTACAAACATTATAATAGGATCAACGCTATGAATTTCTGCATAATTCAACTTCAACAGATAAATAATGAGTTTACACATCACAAATTTCATGTTCCTCATCCATCTAATTCATCTTCAGACTTGGTTTGGGCCTATAGCACGCAATGATAAAATTACAGAGAATTTTTTAAAACAATATAAGAGAATGGCAAGCAGGAAGTCTATAGGCTTCCCACCACCCCTTGTGATCCTTAATCTAAATGCAGCCCTTAAAAAATTAGTAATACAAAAAAGTGTAAAAACATCTGGGGCCAATTTTAAAAATAACAGAGCCACACGCGCTTGTCTAAATCTGGCTTTCTTTAGGAGAACCTTCAAGAAAAGACTTCTGGGATATGAATAAAATGGGCATAATAAAACGAAATGAAGGGTGTCCTGTGGAGACCTGTGGTCGCAGCCACAGGGCCCCTTCATTTCTATTGACGATGTAAACCTTGCCGGATCCGCTAGCACATGATGCAAAAGGTTTAACCTAAACCGGGTCATTAAACCTCTATTGTGGGCACTGCTTAAACATGACAAGTATGGTTCAAGGCCCATGGTAGACTTAACTACTAGACGTTCTCTCACCGACGGCTTGGCAGACTCTCTATCCTCACGGAGTGTCAGAGAATACTTAAAGAACCGATCCTTGACCAAGGCCTTATCCTGCATACTCATTTTAGAAGGATTGGTGAATAAGTCTACACATCCTATTTTCTCAAAGGAATCCTTCACATGTCTTAGCCAAGGGATTTTGAGACCATGATCAATGGAAAGACAGTCTTGTATAACCAGCCTGCTTAATGCCGCCTCCTCATTTGCCCAGATCTTTACCCAACAGACTAGGGGTTTAACTGCCATCATATCCGTGATATGTCTGACACCCAATTCTTCATGAATGATGTAAGCTGGCGTGCTGGGGGACTTTTAGCAGGCGCCTGAAATACATATTCTCTTCGATTTGCAGTTTGTTAGCCTCAATAAATCCCCATACCTCACTTCCATATAGCACTTTAGCACAGCACATGGAACTATATAATTTTAAAATCTGCTCTGGGTTCCAGCATCCTAACCTGTGTGCAAAATTCATTATTGATCCAGTACACCTGGTCATAACTCGGCACTTCTCTTCTAATAAATATTTAAAATTTAATCGGCCGTCAAATAAAATCCCCAGATATGAAAAGGACTGAACCTTTCCTAGACAATGAGAATCAATTTTGTAGTTATAGGATCTACCTGGCTTCTTCCCCACTTCCATAACATAGGATGTTGCAAGATTGGGTGACAGGTCCAGATTCTCCATAAATGACACAAAACCGTCTATTAGGAGCTGCAGGCCTTTGGGGGATACGAGCGAGGAGTACCGCGTCGTCTGCATAAAGCAGAACGGGAATCCTGCGGGTACCTATCCTGGGGGTATCTGCCTGTAAAGTGCTCGGTGCATGGTCAAGACCATTTATATAAAGGGTGAACAGAAAGGGTGCTAATATGCAACCCTGTCTGACCCCACTAGAACACTTAAAGGGTTCTGTTATCTTTCCATCCTGGTTATATCTGACCGCAGCCTTAGTGTTCAGATGTAGGGACTTTAGGATGTTAATGAGCCCCGGATCCACCCCGAGCCCACCCATAATTGCCCATAGTTTCCCGCGGTTTACTCTGTCAAAGGCCGCAGTCAGGTCCATAAATGCCAGATACATCGTCCCTGGGTTGACCACTGTGTATTTGGCTGTTATGAGATATAAATTGAGGCATTGATCGGTGGTAGATTTCCCTGGTCTAAAAGTAAATTGGACATCAGTTATAACTTGATGCTCCTCTGCCCAATCTGTCAACTGGCTTAAAACCACCCACCCTAAGACCTTCGCCGACACATCAATGAGAGAAATCGGGCAATAACATTGTGGACTGTCCTTGTTACCTTTCTTAAAGATGGGGACGATCGTAGCAGTGGACCATGATGCTGGCATTACTGTGTCCATTGCTGCATTTATGACCCTAGTTAGAAGGGGCGCCCATAAATCCACATTACTTATAAAAAGGTCCGGTGGGATCCCATCTGGGCCTGGGGCCTTATTCCTAGTTAAGCCCTCAATTCCTGTTTTTACCTCGCCCAATGAAAATATAGGTGGGGGTATGTTCTGCTCCAGGTTCTGCTCCTGCGTCTGGTCCGAACTTGGATGATAATTATAGAGCCCTTGAAAGTGGTCATGCCATTGAGTCGGCAGAATGTTATTGCTTAACCCAGGTTTATTAGCATCATGAAAACAGGGCCTATTTATGATTCTCCAAAAGGCAGTAGAGTCCTTTAATACCATAGCCTCTGTCAAGTCTTCCCAGGCTTGCTGTTGCAATTGACCCTTACGTCCCTTTATAGCTAATTTATATTTTTTCCAGCAAGAAGTCACCCTGTCCCTATCTCTTGGTGAAGTCTTTAAGCCGGCTTTCAACTCTCTTAACGCACGTGAGCAGTGTGGATCAAACCATCTTGGGGTGTCCATTTTGATTGCATGAGCTGGAGCTCTTAGCAAACTGTCAACTATTTGCGCGACACTCCTGAAAGCCTCAACTAATTCTGCCCCTTCCACTTTGAGATCTAAACACTTCAGGATAACCTGCTCGCCTTCTTTAAAAAGAGAGCTATAAAAGGCCTCGCCATTGACCTGTGTCCATCGCAGCCTCCTGCCTTGGTCTGTGGCCCCAACCACCCCCCCCCTACTCTATGGGGTATTGGGTGGCTGCATGCCTCAACAAGGAATAAGGCCAGAGGATTATGATCGCTGAAGGCGCTGTACCCAATATTAAACCCAGATACACAGTTTTTAAATGATACAGAAACAAAGATGTAGTCAATAAATGAGACACATCCTCTTCCCTTAAAAGTGGGATGAACCAACAATTCGGTCCATCGTGTGTGTTAGCGTGTGCATATCTAATAAGATACTGAGTTCCCTTCCCTCCTTTGTGTGCTCCATGTGTGGACCGTCGCGGAGCGTACAAGACGACCAGTCCCCATGAGATACCCTCAAATTTGGGCACAAATGGCAATTAAAATCGCCCGCTAAAACCAACTGCAGCACCATCTGCCCTCGCTCCTGTGTCTGGGTCAATCTAGTATTCAGTTCATGCAGGCTGGCGGAACCCTGTCCATGTGACGTCGCATTATAAAAGTTTGTAAGGAGTAACCTATAACCTTTATTAAAAAATGTGAGCCCCTGCGCAACTTCTGAGTCCCATTCCAGATCTGACCATGTTCCCTGTAATGTAAGGTCTATGAATATAATCAGCCCTCCCCTCTCTCTCCCTGAGGCTGCCTTATGCGCCGGGCAAAAGAAGGTTTTATATCCCTCTAGGAAAAAATTATTGATTGCTAGTTCCCATGTTTCCTGCAAACATATTATCTGAAACTCCCTTATGTGTGCAAGCCATTGCTCATTCTTAAATTTAGTGGATAGGCCTGCTATGTTCCAGGAAACTATTTTTATTTCCCTCCCGTTGAGCCTTTCTGTGCTGGCTGTTACCTGGGAGCTACAAGTCCTGGTAACTGTCTTACTTATGCAGCCTTCCATGTGGTCAATTAAATCCTTATGCTCACGAATGGTTTGAGCTACAGCTATCCCCGGGTTGATCTCATCTCCCCTCCCCCTTATATCTATTTTGGTCAGGGGGGTCTCACACGCTCTGTCTGCTTCCTCCGTCAGATGTAGTCAATCAAAGTCATTTAGGTCTCTTAGTGGAGCGAAGGCATTATTTGTCGGCACTGAGTTAGCCCACCAGGTTACACCCTCCTGTTGACCCACATGACAATATCGTTGACTGGAGTTGGCCAGTGGTCTATAAAAGAAACCCAACGGGAGCGGTTTGATCCCCGATTCCACTTCAACTGGATGAAACCCGCTAGTCTGTGAAAGAATCTTGTGCACAAGGTCAGGGTGTCTAAGCGTAACAATCACGCAATCCCCTGAAAAGACTTTCCTGGTTCTGCCAATCCAGGACACCCTCCTTGCCATCAAAATGTGTCGGTGCTCTCTGATGTTAAACCCTACATACCTACACATCCAATGTGCCACCTTATTGATCAGTTGTGTCGTGGATTCCTCTTTTTGGTTTATAGAAGCTGGGACACCGGTCAAAACAACTGTGAATGGGCAGCTGGCTGGGGGCAAATCTAAAACTGGAAGGTCTGGAGTGCTGTGCGCAATAAGCGGGGACATCTCTTTTAGTTGCTGTTGCGCTTTGTCTCCCCTTTCTATCCTTGCAGCGTCCACCTGCTGTATTACGGAGTTACCTACAGTCCCTGTCCTAGGTTCCCTCAGCCCCCTGTTAATAGTGCTCACATCGGGTCTAGTTACTTCAAGATGTACATGAGGGACCCTATTGCCCCTAGCGTCTTTCCCTATTGTGTGATCCCCTTCCCCATTTTTCCCCCCACACTCTCATTCACTACAGATGGGGCTGGAACCTTGGAAACTTCAGCTGCCCCCTGAGCTACACATGTGCACCTACATGCCCCTTGATTAGCTGATGCGCTGCTGAGATTCAGGAGTTGCGACAGTTTTTCTTCAATTGACCCTAGTTTACATAGAAAAGGCCCCAAAAGGACAGTCATGAGTGTCTCCAGTCTTTTCCATTGTTCAGGGTCAGCCCCAAGGTCCACCGGGGTGTGATCGCCACTATTGGGAATTAGGCTCGGGGTCAATCCTCTGTCAGGTTCTGAAACCAATATCTCGGGATGACTATTTGCTTGCTGCTTAGATCAGGGTTTTTGTTTCTGCCTTTGTAAGACACCTCCCCTCGTGCGCTTTGCAGGCGGCTCTCCACTGCCTGTTGCCAAAGATTTCGATAGGCTTATCGCACTTTCCCTGGTGACCCTTTTGGATCTGGTGAAGACCTCACCACGACACGTGCCAGGCGTAGTTGCATTGTGAACCGTGATGGGAGCCGATGTCTCCATAGTCAATATAGGTGAAGTGTCTAAAAACTCAAGATCCCGTTCCCCCACAGGATCTTGGGCAGAGTTGGTGGTATTTATCTGTGCAACTGTGGTCACCTCAAATGCCGCTGGTGATATGACTGGGAGATCAGCTATTTCCCAGTTATTACTTGGACATGAGATGGCAGCACATGAGTGGTCTGTAGGTTGCTGCACCCCCCTGGGGGATTTGGCCATGACTATGCCGCCCATCGATGACCTTTTTTGGGCCGCAAAAGTACCCAGGGAAAGTATTTTTTCGGTGAGCTGGATTTGATGGGTCAGGACCGACTCTGCTCTGGTCAAAAATGCGTTCAGGGTCCCCACGACCCCCCCCCCTGCCAATAAGCCCGTGACCTTACGCTTGCTCATGCTGTTAGGTAACTGCTATTCGATTACTAACTGATCCTCAGACTGTGCAAAATCAAATGTGTACCTTGTTTAGCAGCTGATGTCCAACTTGTCCAACTTAATGATGTGTGAGATCACAGGAGGGTGGCCCAGCCCAGCCTCCTCCAGCCTCTGACGGGCTCGGACGGGCCCGCCCTTGGCCCGGGCCTTGCCCGGGCGCGGCCCGGGCACGCCCACGCGCGTCCCGCGCTGCAGGGGCCCTGAGCTGGTTTTAGGGCCTCCAACGCAGCGGGAGTGACGCGGCTGGAGAGCGCCTCCTGGCACGGGTGTCTCTGGGGGTTAGAGTCCCGTCCTCTTGGCAAGCTCCGGTGATGCGGCAAAATCCTTCAATGCGTCCCACGCTGCGGGGGCCCTCAGCTGGTTTTAAGGGCCTCCAACGCAGCGGGAGTGACGCAGCTGGAGAGCGCCTCCTGGCGCGGGTGTCTCTGGGGGTTAGAGTCCCCTCCTCTTGGCAAGCTCCGGTGATGCGGCAAAATCCTATCAAGTTATAATTAGGTATGGTAATAAGATCTTACATTATGTTTAAAAAAAAAAGAAATTCACTGAGATAAACAAAGGTTAAAGTGGAATTATAGTTAGGTGTTGAACGGAGATGAGAACTAATGCTTAAAAAACAAAAATAACCCTCACGCTATAACTTACGCCCCCACCATGCACTGCTTATGACCTCACATAGTACATCACTCATGGCATGTTAAATCAATGATTACATCACTGATGACATTTCAAATGACTGGTATGTATAAATGTATTACACTGGCTGCAATAGCACCAAAGTATTTACGGTTAGGATAGAGTTTCCATTTTGGTACTAAAGGCATTTTTTGTTTTCTTAATAACTTTAGTGCCATTTGATGAAACTGCACAAAATAAAAAAAATAAAAAGTTCATCTACTTCGTGGAGAGTTTTTCGCTGATCCTTCAAGGAGGGCAAAGAAAAAGAAGTAAAGGGGTTATCATACTGCGATTTCTCATTTTAATTCCCATTAGAACTTTTCTCTCTGATACAGAAAAAACTGCTGAATAGAATCATGCCAAACTTTACACAAAGGTAAAATTTTGCTGAAAGAGTGTGCTTTTGTTAGTTTTGCATTAATCTGTTCATCATTTTTTTTACTCTGCATCCCTAGATACAAGTAGCACCTCGTTGGTACAACATTTAAGGAGAGCAAACTTCACGGCGTGAAAGGGCATGGCTGCAGAGATTACTGTACTGCCCACTGAATACACATACAAAGAAGTGCATACTTCATAAACTCACATGACTTGGCTGCATGGGCATTAATACTGCCTACCCTGTATGCAGCATCTGGAAGCAAGCATCAAGAGCGAAAGGGTTTTAGCTGTGGAAATACTAAAACTTCCCACCTGGTACACCATGACTGGCAGAAAGCTTCTCAGGTTGAAGAGGTACAGTTGCAGAGGCGGGAGTACCCCCACCTAGCACATCAACTCTGGACATAAGCTTCACAGGCTCAAGGGGCCCAGCTGTACAGGTCCTAGAGGCACCCACTTGGCACACCACAGAGTGCAAGCATCACAGGCTCAAGAGGCCCCGCAGCATAGTCAGTGACTCTGCTGTAGGTTACATGGTTACTAGTAGATTAATGTCTCTAACATTCTGTGTACACCACCAAGGGTGCAAACATCACATGCTCAAGGGGTCCTGCTGCAAAAGTGCTAGTTTTGCCTGCACAGAAATACCACCAATGTGTGCTAGCTTCATGGCTCAAAGGGAACAGCTGCATAGGCACTTTTACTGCCCTCCCGCTCAGCCATGGCTCGTGTCACGGAAAAGAGGCGGGCCGGAGTGGGTGGGGGGTCGAGGGGGTGTAAAAGGGGATGAGAGGGATCAATGTAAAAAAAAACGTACCTGCTGCCTTCCTTCGCATTGCGCTCAACTTCTCCTCTCTTTTTCCGTCGGAAGGAACAGGCTACCAGCTTGCCCTACGCCCAATCCTGAAGCTGCTCTTGCATGAGAGCAGCTTAAAGATTGGCCTGATCACCCTCAATTTGTCCTCCAGGACAGACTGTGAGGCTGTGCCTGTTCTCTCCAGCCCAGCAGCATTGCTGGGTTGGAGAGAACTTTCACTGTGCATGATGTTTTGGCAGGCCTGAAACAGCCGGCAAAACCGTCATGTGCAGTGAAGGGAGTGCACATACAACTCCCCTCAGTGCCTGTCGTCACTGTGGCCCCACCCCCAAGACTCGGGAAAGGAAAATAAAACGATGATAAAACGGGTTTTAAACCTGTTTTATTATCATTTTATTTTTTCATGATTTGAAGGGTGCTGGCAAGGGGGGTGATGCTCCTCCGCCATAGCAGATGAGCCACCACTGACCCGGTATACCCCCAATGGGTGCAGTCTGCATGAGCTCATGGGGGCCAGTTATGAAGGGGTAGTCCTGCCTGATACAGAACACTGAGTGCAAGCTCCAAAGGCTCAATGGGCACAACTGTGCAGTGGCTACTACTGCAAGGCCAGTACAGCTACAAGGAGAGAAAGTTTCAAGGGCTCAAGTAACCTGGTTGCGGAGGTACAAGAACTATCTGCCCTGTACAGGCTGAATGCAGAGGGGGGTAGTACTACCTGCAAGGTGCACTACCACTGTGAGCACCCTAAGCCTGGGAAAAATACAATTATGCTGGTGTAATTTCAGTAAATTTTGTGATACCTTTTTTTCACTGTAAATATTATTGCAAAACATACCATTCACAGTGAAAATGTACCATGAACACGAACAACAAAACACGAGCAGTTGTTGATCTTGGTGCTTTATTTAAACGCATCCTTGTGCCATAAAATGGTTGCAAGGATGCATTTCACTGTAACGTATAGCACAAAATCGCAGATTTGCATTTTGCATAATTTTGCTGAAAGTTTGCATAATCATGCCAAAACAAATTACACAAATATCTTGCACACCTCCATTAAACTTCACAGTCTCAAGAAGCCCGACTGCATAGGCTCAAATACCTGCTGACTGGTGCACTACACTGGATGCAAACTTCAAAGTCTCAGTGTAGAATCGCTAGTGCCGCCAGCCCGGTATATCACCACAGGGTACAAGCTTCACAGGAGTAAGGAGACTTGATGTGGGGGGCTACTACCACTTGGCTGGAATATCACCACTAGGCGCAACATTCACAGGTTCAATAGACCCAGTTCTGGAGTGACTGGTAAAGGGGTGCAAGCTTCACAGGCTGAAGTGGTACAGTTGCTATGGGGTCAGTATTGCTTGCTTGACCTATCACCAGAGAGTGGAAGCTTGACTGACTCAAGGGTCCCAGCAGCAGAGGACACAATAATACTCACAAGGGACACCACCAGGTTCAAGCTTCATAGGCTAAAAGTGCCCTGAAGCGGAGGCACTGGCACCTCTAATGTGGCAGACCACCATAGGGCGCAAGCCTCAGAGGTTCAAGGGGACTCGCTGTAGAGGGGCTAGTACTGCCCACCTAGTATACCACTAAGGGTTGCAAGCTTTACAATCTCAACTGGCCTGGCAGCACAAGCACTCTTACGGCCCACCCAGTACACCACCAAGGGGTTTATGTGGCCTTCCTTCAGGGATGCTAGTGCTGCCTGCCACTTACAAAACTAAACAGTGCAAGTTTCGTGTCCTCAAGGTGCCCTGCTGCTGATGCACTAGTACCACCCACCAAGGGGTGCAGGCAGCATAGGCTTCAGAGACCCAGCTGGGGGGCACTAATACTGCCCTCCCTGTACAGGGGTGAAAGATGCAGTGAGTGGTCTGACTGTGGAAGCTCTGGCTCATCTGGTACACCAGCACCTGATGCAAACTTCACAGGGTGAAGGTGCCTGGCTGTGGAATGGCTAGCACTTCCCATCAGGTACACCAGCACCTACTTCAGGCTGCATAGGCTCAAGGGGCCTGGCTGCGGAGTCACTCGTACCGCCCACCTGACACATCACCAACGGGTACACGCTTCACAGGCTCAAGGTGCCCGGTTGCAAAAGCATTAGTGCCACCCACCTAATACACAACCACTGAGTGCCAGCTTCACAGGCTCAAGGGGCCCAACTGCAAAGAGGCTAAATCCACCCTTTCCACCACCACCGAGTGTAAGTTTCATGAGCTGAAGGGGATTGTCTGCAGAGGTGCTAGATTGGCTCACCAGGTACTCCACTAAGGAGTGCAATGTTCATAGACTCCAGGGGCCCGGCTGCATTGACCCTAATACACCCTGCCCAGTATACCACTATGTGGTGCAGCATATGGAGGGGCTCATACCGCTTGCTCTGTACAATGCTATCATTTGCAAGCTTCACAGGCTCAAGACGTCAGGTTGCAGGAGAGCCTAGTACCGCCCGTCTAGTGTAACTCCATTTGGCGCAAGCTTCACAGCTTCAACAAGCCCAGATGGGGTGGGCCAAGTACCTCTCGCCTGATACCACCATCACCACCACCACTATGTGCAAGGTTCACAGGCTTAAGTGGCCCTGTTGAGGAGGTCTAGCATCACTCACTAGGTACAAGCATGGCGTGCAAGCTTCACAGGTTGAAAGGGCCTGGCTGCGAAGGGGATGGTACTGCCTGCCTGGAACACCACCATTGGGTGCAAGCTTCATGGGTTCAAGGGATTAGGGTGCAGAGGGCATAGTCCTGCACGGCTGGTTTACCAGCACCTTATGCAGTCTTTGTGATCTGATTGGTTCCAGCTGTGGAGATGCTACTACCACCTACCCGGTACACTACCGCAAAGTGCAAGTTTCACAAGCTCAAGGGGCCTGTGCAACCTGTCCACAGGCCACTATGTCCATGAACTTCACAAAACATGCAGTGAGTCTCCATTCCCTAACCTGGAAGCAGTGTTTAATTGCCTTCTGACATAGGCGAGTGTTCAGTTCTTGAAATAATGGCTTAACCAGGAATCGCCTTTCCAACTCAAATCTAGGACAGATGCACAATACCTGCACCAGTGATTACTTTACATTGGGGCAGAAGTGGCCGGCGACTCCTGCCTGCATAAATTTCCATCTTTGGGCTGCTTTCCCTACATCAAATAGGCTCATTCGTAATTGTAGGAACCTTAGTTTGCAAAGTTTTGACAAAGGTTGTGTCAGGTAGGGTTGAGGCTTTAGCTCACCATACGTCACTACTACAAGCTGGTAATGAGACTTAGCTTGTAGTATGAGAATGTCATTTTTTGCTGACTGGCTTTTGATAATCCTCCGTAAGAGGCCTTTGAATGAGTCGTATTAAATATTCAGAGCCCAAGGCAAGGTCATTTGTAGATCAATCAGAGTCTTCCAAATAACCAATTGCCAGGGTGATGAGAGCAAATTGAACATCTCTTGGCCAAGGTGAAATTGGAAAGTGACGGCATCTGCTTTCTTAAATTTGAACCACAGTTTCAATAAATTGGCCCTCTGTGGAAGCTTTTGGTCTATGAGGCTGAATTCTAATCGGATCTGAGATTCCCGGAAGGAACTTGGGAGTCCTGCTGATTCAACCACCAAACAAATATATAGAGAAAAAGCTTCTAGTCCATATAACAGTGAGGGCAGAAGCTTAAGGCCCGATTTAGATCTTGGTGGGACTACTGTCATCCCGCTGCTGCGGCGGGTCCAAGCACTCCATCGAGCTGATGGTGTTCCGTCCGTCATATTTATATGTGGCATCAACAAACTGTGTCCTGACACATCCGCACTCTTCTCTACTGGCTAACAGTATTCCGTCTCCATCAGGTCGGTGGTTTTGGGGTCAAGCTGATTAAGATGTCCCCGTTCCTGGCGGCGGATTCCTGTCAGAGCGCGTCCCTGGTGGTGTGGAGACAGGTAAGTACAACTCATTATTGCCTCACTCCACATATAAGTTATGAATGGGTCAAAATGTATATGTAGGTTATGTGTAATGCCCTTTTTTAATAGCATAGTACACCAACAACATACACAAACTATTGCATGTACACCACAGGCACTACTAGCCCAACACCCACAGCCACCAACACCAAACAAATGTCAATACAGGTGCGTACATTTTATCATGAGAAGTTGTAAGATGAACACTAATGCAAGACACATAAAAATTTGCATGTAAGGGTATTGTAAAAATACACCAGGCTAAAGAAAATGTTAACACATGATTTATAGTATGACAAGTGTAAAGATACTTTCCTTTGATCCCGGCGACAACCGAGTGGATTGAAATAGTGGTCAAGTTGTAGCAGCGAAGGAAGGACTTGGACAATGGGGTGCAAGACAGAAATGGAAGTTGGTAATGGAAAAAAAGGTACGTTTTTACCTCATTTCCTTCGAGTTAGGAGTTAGGGAAATGCTGGCGGAGTAAGCAGGACTCGAACGATCTTGCTTCCATGGGCCCGCCAACATCTAAATCAAGCGTGCGGACCGCCAAGCAAGCAGGCGGTGAAACCATCAAAAAAGTGACGGCGGGACCATTACGGCCAAGATATAAATCAGGCGCGTAGCACTTATAACCTGCACTAACAGCAATGGTGAGGGGCCTGTGTAACTTAAATTAAACCTGCGGCTTTCCCTGCAGGGCTTCCATATGGAGGCTTGAGACACCTGAGGCATGAAACTCAATATCGAGATATTTTAAGGAACATGCCGTGTTTATGATATGATCTCCTAATTTCCATAACCAGGATGCTGCCAGCTTGATCTTGTAAAAGTGACAATTTTCTTTTTTCTGTATTAATTTGTAACCTGTTGGTGTTACAATAAATGAATCAAAGCGGGTTCTGTGTCTGTTGTAAATATGTTAAAAGAGGGGGGCTAGAACACAGCTCTGCTTTAGCGCTTTGTTAATGGATACTCTTTTCAACACAGTACCTTCATCAGTTGTTCAAATGAAGGGCGATGATGGTTTTAAGTATTTTTAACCTATCAATGCTGTCAAAGGCTTTTTTGTAGTCAATTAAGGCACGCATGCAAAGCTCATTTGTTAAGTCAGATTTGAAAAGATTGAGTGAGCCTGTGCTATAATATTGTCGGAGGTCCAGTCTTGCAATTCTTGAAGGACCAATGAAGCAAAGAATTTAGCATCCATGTCAAGCAGGGTTATCAATCAGTAATTCGCTGGACAGTCCCTACTCCATTTTTTATTAACTGGGATGATATATGAGCCCTGCCAGGATGCAGGGACCACACTAGTAAGCTGAACATTGTTAAAGATACAGCTCATTCCTTTGATCCAGAATTGATGATTTGCTTTAAAGATTGCTGTAAGCAATACATTTGGTCCCAGGGCTCCATAGCTTCTTCCACTAATAATGAGTTTTTCGATAGCTACGGGCTTAGTCCTGATGGGACTGTGGCATAACGATGGCTCAACTGAGATTACCAGGCGTGACAATGGTGTTACTTGTTTAGGACACGTTGGAGGCATTATATTTAGTGCTACACAAAAAAGGCAAGATAAGTTTCCTATGTCATGCAATCTAATTGAGTATGTCTCAGTCAGTCAGTCAGTTGATTTACCCACTTTCCAGAAAAAGTGACTACTAGCAGATGCTGCTGCTTTAAATATGAAAGAGCAGATTTGTTTTTGAGCCACTTATTTTGCTTCCTAGACTAGCTTCTTGCATTGGATTCGTAGTGGATGGAGATTGGCTTTACATTGTTCTGCACCTTTGTAATCTACTGCTGATTTATCTGGCTGCTTTTGCTCCCTTTTGCTTTTTGATATGCAGACCATGTACCATGATGGTTCCTCAGTTGCTGGAGCACCTGGATAGTTATGTAGTTTGCAAGTTGGCGTTGAAGGACCAATTAGAGCAGTTTAGTTTTAGAGAGGTGGCATTTTCTGTTAACTGTGTACCCGGGCTTATCTTATAACCTTGAATCTGTGTTGACACAGTCTTTTGAGGAAAGGGATCACTTTTCAACCAAGGGTCTATCTGAAAAGCAGTCAGTTGGTTAAAAAGAGACAGTGCTTCAAAGGTGTAGTCCAAGACAGCCCCAGGTTTAGGGGCCAAGAAGGAGTGGCCCACTGGTCTGTCAAAGTTCTGGCTCCCAGTCAGAGCACATATCCCAAGTGAATAAAGAGCTTCAACGCATGGTGTAGTTTTTTTCCTGCACTTAGCTCCAGAACGGTAAGTTGATGAGTGAGATTTGGCATCCCCTAGCGAGATTTCCAGTCACTAGGGTGAGTACGGGCAAGACGTTTCTAACTCGGGCAGTAGTGGGCAGTTGCGACCATTTGCAGTGAGAAGGCTACCACTAGTGTAGAAAATCTTCTCGATCGACAGCAAAATCAACTCGAGCATCCGCACCCTCTTATGTGCTGCCAATTGCACTGAGCATGCTACCAGCACTAAATGACAGCGTGAGCAGCACTACATGCCTATTTGGGGGAACTCTGTGGAGTTTTTATGTAATTCTGCGGAATTCAGCCAAGTCAAATTCCGAGAGTTCTGCCCACCCCTACTTGCAATGGTCAGTACACCAGCAATGGCAGATCTCACAGAGTTTTTATGTAACTCCACAGAATCCCATGGCATCCAATCCCACAGGTTCCGCCAACCCCTAGCCTTCTGCCCGAGTTTCATTAGTCACTGGAGCAGTGTGCCGTTGAAGGGAATTAATGGATGGTTTAAAAATAGCTGGGCATGTCTCTGGTTTTAGGTACGTAGGTTCAATTCCGCACCATTGAAGTGTCCCTTTTTTGCTCCTGGACATAGTTTGCTGCCTCTTTTGAATTGAGCATTGATTTGATTGCCTCATTTAGTTTGCTGTCCTTTCTTGGCCAGAAAGCCACTTTGCTGATCATCCACACTGAAAATGGAAAGTTGGTTGGAAGGGTCTTTAGCAACTTAATAATATTGTTTCAGTTATGAAACTCTTGGGGGCCACACAACTGATATAGAGGTTTTAGCTGGATTGTCACTTCTTGTTGTGTTTAGACGTCCTCCTGTGTTGGTTGTGCTTTATTAGTTGATGGAAATTGATCTTTAAATTTGGACGCTCAGTTTGTGCTTGGATGTGATGAAGTGATGTAGCTGACACCATGTTCCGTGCTGCCTTTCCAGTCTATTATGTGCTGGTCAGGATACCCAATTGAAGTTGTTTCATATTACTAAGCTGCAACTTGTTACTATCATTTATAGGCTCCTGGTTCTGAGATTCCTGGATTTGGGGGCTGTAATTTGTGACTGTTGTACTCCTATAAGGATGGCTGGTCTAATTTTTGATCTCATTGGGGGGGTGTACTCAGTTGATAGGCTGTTGTTCTAACTGCTTGGGTCCCGTGCTCTCCATGCCACTGGAGTAAAGATAGCCTGGCTGATGAGGGGTAATGCCCTGTAACCAGTCTCAGGATGCTTCCTTCCAGTCCAGGGAGGATCTGGCCTGGCAGTTCGGCTGGACTGTTCACATGCGGCACAGGGTCAAGACTGATTTGCATATGGCTGGGTCTGAACTGAAATGGCATGGGAGGAAAAAAAAGATAGATTTAGGCCCAGATATCTGTACTGGGGGGAATGTTTGGCATTGTACAGCATTCTGTCCATCAAATGTTCTTTTTGCATTTGTCACCCCGAGTGGGACGGGTATGCCCAGACATGGGTCCCGTGCTCTCCATGCACTGGAGTCAAGCTGGCCTGGCTAATGAGGGGTGATGCCCCACAACCAGTCTAAGGATGCTTGTTTCCAGTCCAGGGAGGACCTGGCCTGGCAGTTCGGGCTGGACTGTTCCCATAGGGAGCAGGGTCAAGACTGATTTGCAAATAGCTGGGTCTGAACTGGAATGACACAGGAGCAAAAAAACTATGGATTTAGGCCCAGATCTCTGTATATTGGGGTGAATGTTTGACATTGTGCAGCATTCTGTCCATCAATCATTCTTTTTGCATTTGGTTCCCCGAGTGGGACGGGTATGCCCAGATGTGGGTCCCCTGCTCTCCATGCCACTTGAGTCAAGCTAGCCTGGCTGATGAGGGGTGATGCCCCAAAACTGGTCTCAGGATTTTGGTTTCCAGTCTAGGGAGGACCTAGCCTGGCCACTTGGGCTGGACTGTTCCCATTGGGAGCAGGGTCAAGACTGATTTGCATATGGCTGGGTCTGAACTGGAATGGCATGGCATGGGGAGCAAAAGGCCCAGATCTCTGTACTGGGGTGAATGTTTGACATTGTGCAGTATTCTGTCCATCAATAGTTCTTTTGCAGTAATTAGGGGTGGGCAGAATAAGCTGTTACACCCATGGAATTGGCAGAATTTAGAGACTGCATTACTCTTGTCATGCGGAGTTCTGGCCAAATTCAGCCAATCGCCGCATGGCAGAATTTGTTCTCACGCAAGACTCCAGAGAGGTAAGTTGGAGCTCGCAACTGAGATTTGGCATCTACTAGCATGATTTCCGGTAGATAGGAGGACATCCAGCAAGATTTTTCTAACACGGTCAGGTGCAAGCGTTCGCAGTCAGAAGGCTGTCCTTCGAGTAGAAAATGTACTCCAGCGGTAGCAAAATTAACACGTGGTGCTGTTCACACCGATTTTTCAGCACAGAACGCGCTACCAGTGCTAAATCACACGCAAGCAGCCCGACATGCCTATTTACGCCTGTTGATGAAATTTCACAGAGTTTTTCTATAACTTGGCAGAATTCTGCTGCGTCAAATGTCGCTATTTATGCTCACCTCCACTTGTAACGGCCAGTACACCAGCACTGTGTGTAAACTTCTCAGGTTCAAGGGGCTCAGCTACAGTAGGGGTATTCAGGTAAGCTTTAGTCAAGACATGTAGAACAAGGAAGTGAGAGGCAATGGTATCATGTATCTTTAATATATATTTAACTGCAAACTTTTTGCAGCTATTGACCTTAGTAATGGCGTTAATAAGTGGCCAGTGATCTCAATGATTTGTTTTTGCATTAAATGACAGGTGGAGGGATAAGTGTACCTGTAATTAGCGATGAGAATATGAAAGTTGCTGGAGGACTTACACTGGGTTTTCAGAGAGGAGTAGGCTGATAGTTGAATGGATGTTATGATAGACTAACAAGAAAAGGCCTCATTAATGGAGAGATCGGTGGTCGATCAGTGGTCAATGTGTAGAATTGGTGTCATGATTGTTTCTTTTCTCAGAGATCATATTATTAGACTTGTCATCCTTATGGTGGTCTTCCTCAACTTTTTGCCTGCTGTATCTTTTTGTTGGCCTTAGGACTCTGAGCACTTTACCACTTCTGACCAGTTCTAAAGTGCATGTGCTCACTCCCCTAAACATGGTGATATTGGCGTATACCTGATTGCCTGATTGGCATGTTTAGCTTACCTGTCAGTCCCTTGTAAAGGGGTATACCATATAGCCAGGGCCTGTTAATTAAATGCTACTAATAGGCCTGCAGCACTGGTTGTGCCACCCACACAAGTGCCTTTCAAACCTCTCTCAGGCCTTCCATTTCAGGGCCTGTGTGTGCAGTTTACTGCCACCTTGACTTGGCAGTTAAAAACACTTGCCAAGCCTTAAACTCCCCTTTTATTACACATAAGTCACCCCTAAGGTACGCCCTAGGTAGCCCTAAGGGCAGGGTGCTCTCTAACTAAAAGGTAGGACATTTACTTTTACATTCTGCATGTCCTGGTAGTGACAAACAGCTAAAGCCTACTCCTTTCACAGGCTAGCATTGGGAATTCCCTAAAACACTTTAAAGCTGTAATTCCTGATTAGAAAGTAGCTAAATCATGTTTCATATCTTTGGAATGGCAATGATAAATCATCTTTAGTGGTAAAGTTTGATTTAAGGTTACTATTTTAGAAATGCCACTTTAAGAAAGTGGACATTTCTCTCCTATTAACATAGCTCTGTGTGTCTGCAGCCTATCTCCAATACACGTCTGGGCTGGATGACAGCTAAACTCTGTACATTCCCTCTAGAAAGCCACCAACACAGGAAGGGTGGGTGTGAAAGAGGACTCATCTGCATTCTGATAGCCTTCCTGGGCAGGAAGGGGGAGAGGGAGTTGACGCATAAATCTGAATAGGCTGTGTCCTGTCCACTCCCAAAGGACTGATTACTCCCCAAAGATAGACTGGAAGACAGGTCAGGGATGAAAGGGAACCTGTGCACTTCAAGGAGCTGCTTTGAATTCACTCTCACTTCAAATACACATTTGGATATAGGTACTGGGGCTCTGACCCTACCAAGACAGTACGCTACTGGCCTGTGAAGAACTCTGCCAGGAGTAAGGACTGCTGTGCTACAAGGATTGCCACTCTGCTTGCCTGACTGTTCTAAGGAACTGCTTCACTGCTGTGCTGCTGTGCTGAGCTACACTGCTGCCTTTTTGACCGCAACTGGACCGAGCGATTTACGCTTTCTATCGTGCACCTATGATATTCCACAACAACCGCATAAGAATTTCCTGCCTTGAGAAAGCCCTGGCTTGTTGGCCTTCGGGCGAAACACGTGTCGGCTGTCTTGCTTTTTCCACACACGACTTCAAATAAAAGAAAAGAATGCCAAAGAGGAGTCCATATTTCCCAGTGTATATGATGCAGTAAACTAAAATTGGGGATACTACTACCCCTGAAATCTATATTCGGAAGAGCATAAAACCAATCAAACAACGCACTGCTGCCTTCTGATCTCTTCCCTAATGAGGTCAAGGATTGGACCCATCTAACTTGAACCCAGAGTGACTCCAAGGGCTTGCTGGCTTGCCTCCTGTTTTTTTAAGTCTGAGGGTCATAGAAGACTTCTTGCAACTCTGCTGGTGCTGCTGGACTCTGCCATCTGTGAGTCCTACCCTTGCCTGAGGTGCCCCCTTCAGTCCTGGACCTCAGAAATGAGTTCTGCAGCTGTTTTGCTACAAAATTGACGCATCATCACCACTGCGCCGATCAGAACCAGTGCAGTGCCCTTCAATGCAGATGAGGTGCGATCCAAAGATATCCTTGCTCAGTTCGATTACGACACAGGACCTGACTGTGAGGTTGGACGAAGCAGCGCCAATCCTAGGTCTCAACTGCGAGTTCCCACCTGCGAGGTTTGACGACAATGCAGCGCCCATCCAAGGTCACCACTACGAGGCTCAAGTTTGACACAGCGACCTGACTGTGTAAATCGGAACCGAAGCATCGAACACTCGATGATGACCCTTTGCTCCATCCACGGTACTTTGCCAGCATTTGTGTCCTGTAGCTGGCCTGCCCTCCATCGTGGTCAGCCTGAATTTTGGATTTAATCTAGCACAACATCAAGTAACCTTTTAAAGCTATTAACTTCTAAGCACAATTTTTGGTTTATTCTGCAAAAGTTCATAACTCCGGTTCTACTGATTGGAGTTTTGTCGGTTTGGTCTTGGTTTACTCAGATAAATATACTCTATTTTACTAAACCTGTGTGGAGTCTTTTTGAGGTGTTTTTATTGTGTTACTATGTGTGTGTGTTGCACAAGTACTTTACAGATTGCCTCTTTAGATATTCTTGACTGCTCTGTGCCAAGCTACCAGAGGGTGAGCACAGGTTATCTTTTAGTGTGTATCTAGCTTACCCTAACTAGGATTGTGGTCCCTACTTGGACATGGTGCACAACACTGCCTACTAGAGACCCAATTTCTAACGCATATCAAAAGGTTTCATGGGCAAAAAGCAATCAATAGGGGATGGCAGAGTTGGAAAGAGATGATCATTGTTTGAAGGAGAAAAATATGAGGTAAGGTGAAGCAAAGTAAGGTTGCCTGAAGTTACAGAAGTGTTGCTAACAGGCAGTGGAGTCCTGGACTGATCTATTGGTGAAAATGTTAGAAGAGAGATCCTTTATCTTCATTGCTAATAATTCTTTCTGACTAGGAGCATCATTTGGAGGTCTCTAAACACTATACACTAGTGTTTTGATTCTCAAAGGACTGCCATTAACTTTATGTATTAAGGTAGAATCAAGTGGCGAGCTTTCAGAAGACGTATAGTTTGTATTAATGCTAGAATGGAGGAATGAGTAGGTTATAGTGACAGAAAATCAATTTGCAAGTATAGGGAAGAATGGGATTTTGCCTATAGGTCTGGCAGATGGATGGTAGTGAGTCAGTTAAGTGGTAAATATGTGATTGAGAATCCCCAAATCAGTGCTGGAGGAGCAAGTGGTCAAAGTGGTTGGCGATTTGCTAGTGGTTGGTGGATGATTACTTTAGCAAATAGTGCTTGTTATTGACATGTTTCAGTGGGGGGCATACATAATTTCAAGCAGGGGCATAGATCACAGGTGTGAGATCTGTCTAAAGGAAAGTGGGGACTTGTTTCATATATGCCATATGCAGGGTATTCCCGGTATGTTAGATGTTGTCAATCCTTGGGCCAACCTTCCTCTTTGGTCATTTAAATGGAAGGTAGCAAAGGAGAAGTGAGTTAACGGTGGGGCTCACTGGGGGAGAAGGCAATGGCTCGAGATTGCTGAAGATTAAATCACATATTTTGCTAATTTTAGATTCAAAGAACAGCAAGTAGACCTCTATGTGTTTTTCTGTCATGGGTGTGGTACTTTTGAGGCTTCGGGAAGTGACATCAAGTAGATGTTAAAAATAACTACAGTCTGACTTGTGGCCTCACTGACTCATTCGGGAAAGTAAATCATTTGGGTAGTCTTAAAGACTTTGTGGTAGCACCCCCTTCCTCTGTCTTCATCTGCACTTGCTTTTTGTCATTAGGGTTTGGCTAGTGTGTTCAAGCTCAATTAACTTGTGTTTTAATAATTATTTTGGAGTTTTAATGCTGGTTTTTAATTTATTTTTTCCAGGATGGAGATGTGCAACTGAGACCACAATGCTAAAACATTCTTCTAGCAGAACGTCTGGATAAGAAACACTTAAAAGGTTTATCTTGATTGTGGTGTGGGGTGCCTTAAACTCCTCAGTGTATATTTCTTTAAGGGCCTGGCTGTGATTTGTTGAACAGTCTGTTTTTTGTGCGGGTCAGAAGGATGGTTTGTCAGATTATTGGAGATGAAGAAATATTCTGACCATGACTGAGGGTGTAGAGACACATTTTCAGCATCTATGTTGTGTATGAACATTAGGTCCAATATTTGACCAGTTACAAGAGTCAGATCAAGCACTGACTGTGTTAAGCCTAATCACTGCCAACTTTCAAGAAAATTGGAAGTTGGGTTTGATTCTGGTTTGCTGGCCCATTAACTCATCAAAACAAAATATAAGCATTGAGTTGTGTTTGAAGTTATATGGTCATTTCCAAGTACTCTCAGAATAAATAGTGAGCTAGTGGCAGTAGATCATAACATCAATGCAAGAGCCATTTGTGTTGTTCAAAGGGGTAACTTCATCACTATGGATTATGCTTCACTTCCCCCTCACTTTGATTCTTTCTTTCAGTTGATGATGTTCAATCTCTCAAAGAGAACATTGATGCTTGTGGTTAGTTGCCACTGAACAATGGGCCTCATTTAGCATTCGATAGATGATGCTTTATCCACCAGGTTGGTGGAGAACATTACCTCCGCCATCCTAATGGATTACTGCCACAGTGGTTCTTGTCAATGTACAAAACGTTTGGTAGAAGGATTTTTTTGGTTTTTAATAGCTATTCACCAATCTTTTCCAAAGTTTTCTTTTTCTTGAACAAATTCTCAAAGTGGGAGTTTGCTTCGGAAAAGAAAAAAAAAATCATCCCCCGACCCTTGGAATTTTATTACCAGGGTGTGGGGGTATTTTCTTTTTCCTTGTCTCTCACTGCCCGGTGTTTCCTGGTGGTGACAGACAGGAAACAAAGACATTACACCGTTCTCCCAAAATAGGACGGGCGATGTAATGTCCTTCCTCCAACAGCTTGTCGGGCCCCTTGCACAAAGTTTCCCATTGAATAAGCCAAAGGAAAACTCCATTGAAGAAAAATGTAAAGTTTGCCTATTTCTAATTGGTGTGAGGAGCAAAGGTTCAGCGGACAGGGTTTGACACAATTTATCCTGTCCGCCAAACTATAAATAAGGCCCTAAGATGCTGTTTACCACATGACATCATATTTCAGTTAGAGGACCATAAGTGTAATTAACTATTGACGAAGCCCACTTTTAGGGGCTGGTTTATTTCAAAATAGGGTATAGCCTTCTTAGGTACAGTCTTGCGGGAGAATTGAGCCATTGACTGAGATGTATTTGACTCATGGTTGGTACTCGGTTAGCAAATGGACATTTGATGGCAACTGTTACAGTGCGGTTTTCAAAGTCAGGCTTTTTGGTATTTCGTCAGAATATTGACTACAGAATATTGTAGGGCCATCGAGGCCTAAATGTCAAAGACCAAAATAACATGAAAGTACAGGCTTTTATATAGATTTCTAAGTATAGGCTTATTACTCTTAACTTCTTATATATGTGACTTGGCGATATATATATATCTCGAAGGTATGTAGATGTGGAGTTAAGAACCCTAAATCTATACTTACCTTTATACACTTACCTTCATAATAATTTGGTGCTCGATATTAAAGCATTGATATTTTGACCTATTACATGTTTGTGCTCGACAATTTTATATACAATTGGCTTTCAAGGTGTAACTATATGGGATGGATCGAGGAAGAAGGTTGGGTGACTGTTTAATTACTATCTTTGTAATTGAGGATCTTGGTGATGAGGTGGCAGGATGGTGTTATCAGCAATATTGGGTTTGAGATAAGTCTCCAATTGCCTATGATTACACTGTGGTGGCTTAGGGTCTTAAATGAAGCAATAGACACAATATGGTTAATATGCAGCCTTTGGTTTGAAGCTTAAAAATATGTTGCAGATTTTCTCCTATGATTAGAGTCAATTTACAACTTTTAGGGAATTTACAAAAATTCTAGGGTGTGCTCATGGAAATACATATCAAATTACTTTGAGTTCCCCTGCTGACTATGCTTGCTCATGCTGACTGTCCAAAAGACTAAGGGGCATATTCTCAAGGAACTATCGCCAAGTTAACGGCACTTTATCTCAGCCAAAGTCATGATAAAATCATCGCCCCATTCACAAGCTGGTGCAAACAGCCGATATCACCACTTTACCTGCAATAGCACGTGCAAAAAACATCGCCACAGATGAGCCCGGCAACTAACGCTAATGATATGCAGAGTGGGCGTTCCAGCGCAAAAAGCCGCTACAATACCACTCCACCACATTCTCAATGACCAGTCAGATCTGCGATAAGATCACAAAACATACGCTAAGGCGCATTAGCAGCAGGAAACTAACACCTGCACCTACCTGGTGTAAAGTCGTATGACAACCGGCACCAGACAAGGGAGCACAGCCCATAGCCACACATGAAGAACAACAGATGCCCTGGAGCTACCGATCATGCAGCCCGGAGCCCCAATAGGTCAACAACACCCACCGCCACCACCCCCAGGACCCCACCACCCCCCCCGGGGCCCTACCCCAGGCACCCCCCGCACACCCCCTTCGGACAAAGATATTGCACCTCAACTCCACGAAATCATGAACCAAACAAATCACCTGAAGTCGCACAATCACAACACCCAACATACATGTGTGGTCAGAAAAAATGGAAATCATACATCCATATCATAATATCCAAACAATCCGTTTATTACAGAAGAAACCAAAAAAAACAAATCTGAAGAGGCATAGCGGGTCAGCTCAGGACATTCTGTAAGTCACAGCCTGCAAAACAGAAACCTGGATCAGAAGGTGTGCCATGCGCCCATCAAAGTGCAGAGAGAGACCGAAAGAGAGAAAGAGAGAGGGAGAGAGGGAGAGAGATAGGGAGAGGGAGAGAGAGAGGGAGAGAGGGAAAGAGAGGGAGAGAGGGAGAGAGGGAGAGGGAGAGAGAGAGAGAGAGAGAGAGAGAGAGAGGGAGAGAGGGAGAGAGGGAGAGAGGGAGAGAGAGAGAGAGGGAGAGAGAGAGGGAGAGAGAAAGAGAAAGAGAGGGAGAGAGAAAGAGAGTGTGAGAGAGTGCCAACACTGCAGACCTAGGCCTCACTGCTCACCTGCTGCCACCGGTATGTCTCCAACCACGTGCCGGTATTCACAGCAGTCCCCCAGGTCCCTCATCTGAAACAGTTTCCAGAGACATGAATGGCAGAGTCCATACAGTTGCACATGCCATCATCACTTGCCCACCCCTGCGCACACAGGCCGCTGCACCCCAGCCCCTCCTGCTGCCCAGCTGTTATTGCCCACCCCTGCACAACCAGGCCTCACTTCTCACCTTCCGCCACCGGCGTGTCTCCAAGAGGGCCCACCACATTCCGGAGGGATCTTCACACCCGGTACCCACGACCATGGCACCCTCCACATCATGCAGCCCCGCACCGCGGGCCACCAGGTCACACACATGACTCTGGGTCTTGATTATGCAATGGCAGAGACCACAGCAGTGCACACAGCATCATCGCAGGCTGCACACCCGCACAGCGCTTGAGGTGCCACTAACTCTGTGAACCGCGAGGCAACACCACGTGGCGGGAGGCCCGCCCTGCCCGCTGGCTCAGGCCTACACTGTGGTCCAGCAGGGCTCACACTAATCCTTGCCAGTCTGGACCGCCCGTATGGCGCATCATCTCAGGCTGCACACCCGCTCAGCACTTTAGGTGCCCCTATCTCACTGCACCGCAAGACACCGTCCCGTGGCGGTGTGCTTGTGCCTGCCGCAGTGTATCCGGTGCCACCAAGTCTGTGCACCGCTAGCCAAGGACCCTTAATGATTGAGCCCCGTGGTGCAGACGCCATCATGTCACCCCCGGCACTGGGCAATGTGAGGTGGCAGGGCCCTAGGCCCTCATGCATACATGAGAACTACACGGAGACACCCAGTCAGAGAGTTTAGAAATGGCCTGTGCTGGATGGGTGTGGCGTGGGTGTACACCAGCCATGGGGGAGTGGCTGTGGCATACAGACAACTAGACCTGTGAGCTGCAAATCCCAAATGTGAAGACCTGGGACATTTTGCATTTTCGTCCCCCTCTGTGTGCGTAATTGGAGTGGGCTGTCCTGGCGTATGCCAGTCCAGCGTAAGGGTGTGAACAATGACCCAGGGGCTCTGGGCGTGGTTCCGTCCTGGGCTGGACAAGGACGTGACTACTGGATGTGTCTCTGTTGTAGTGTCGGCGCCACACGGACCGCAATCTGCAATGTGTCACCCTGTGAGAAAAGTCCCACAACATGGGCGATATGGACGTAAGGGGGAATCACTGACCCTACATTCATCCATATTTTCACACTTGAAAGATCATAGACATGACACATCTTCGTGAATAAGAATGTTTATTGCACATTGACTCAGATGTATTTGACTCAAGGTTGGTACTCGGCTAGCAAATGGACATTTGATGGCAACTGTTACAGTGCGGTTTTCAAAGTCTGAGGCTTGGGAATAGTAATTTTTACCCCTCCGCTATCCAACACTTTCCCTACAGTTGCACTGACTGAAGTGGGAATAGTAAATGTTATCCCTCCGCTATCCAACACTTTCCCTACTGTTGCACTGACTGGAGTGGGAATAGTAAGTTTTATCCCTCCGCTAGCCAACTCTTTCCCTATTGTTGCACTAACTGGAGTGGGAATAGTAATTTTTATCCCTCTGCTATCCAACAGTTTCCCTTCTGTTGCACTGACTGGAGTGGGAAATTTAAGTTTAAAAAGACTTTGAAATAGTTTAATGTTTTAATTTATAATAGAATGTTTTTTAATAGATTTTATGTTATTGGTATATGTATAGCTATATTTATTTGTTAAATTTTTATATAATTCTAAAATTATAAAATAAATTAAAATTAATAGTTTAATAATTGTTTTAAAGTGAATATATATATTAATTATTATATATGTGTGTTTAACTTTTTAAATTACGTTTGTTATATTTGTTAAAATATATATTAAATCAAATTTTTTAAATTAATGTTATTATTTAATAAATGTATGTTTTATTATTTTAGTATATATATATATATATATATATATATATGGAAAACATCAAACCGCCCAACTGTCCATGCTCTCAGCAGTGCGGGTGCGCAGTTCGTGTAGACGGCAACACGGAAAATATTTGACTAAACAAAGTTTCCCCAAAAGAAACAAAGCTGCGCACTCCAGCTCGATCGTGCAAATTCTTTTTATTTCAGTTCCAAGAGGATGACAAACACACGCGTTCCAGCACCCTGGCCTTCGTCAGTGTTAGTTTACTTCACATTTCACCGCCTTTAAATAACATGTTTCCTTATTCGTCAGCAAGTGATCTTACATTGACACAAAGAAAGGACTTCATGGTACATTGTCCTGGCTCGCGTTTACATGGCGGCCATCTTAACCCGCTAAAAATTTCCTGGTTTATTACCCAACATGATCTCATTAATATACAATCTGATCAATTTAATTATTAATCAATGGCAAGAAGTTGATAACATAGAATAGTTATTAATTCATTCAACAAATTGTTTCATTAAAAATATTGTTCAAAATTGAGCCCTCAAAACGTTCATTCAATAATTGATCCTATATATATGATCAAAACATTAATACCACTTCAGATGAATTCCTGCATGTAATTAAATGATCACTGTTCACTAAATTGAGCCCTCAAATGGGCTATGTTTTTCTACCGTGATTACAAAAAATGTTAATTCACAATATTTCAAGGGTAACCTATGTACCGTTTGTCCTAATAGTCATTAAATCTACCCAGGGATGTCATGATCGCTACTAAGTAATAATACTGAGAAAAAAGAGAGAAAAAATCAAAAAGAAATATATGAAAATTAGTGTGACTAAACAAAATATACATTATCTTACAGTTAAAATGGGAAGGCAATATATCCACTTGTGTGGATTGAGAGCATCCTGTTCCTCCTATATTATTGGCTACAGCTCCAGAACTTATGCTCACCTATCTCATCTGTGAACCAATGAAGGACCACAGTTCCTCTTCACTATTCAGCCCCCCGGGTGTGCATGTTTGCAGCTCAATGATATATCTTGCTTCCAGCTGATGCAACAGCTTCACCCTATCTCCTCCCCTTTCAATCACTGGGACATGATCCAGGTAAAAATATCTTAGCCTATCACTACGTGATTCATGCACTTCCGCGAAGTGTCTAGCTACTGGATAGGCATTATCACAATTGGTTATTGCCTGTGTGTGCTCCAATATCCGTTTCTTAGCTGGATGAATGGTGCTTCCAACATATTGGAGACCACACGGGTACACCAAACAATAGACAACAAAACTTGTGTTGCAATTCATCAATTTATCAATACTACGTTTCCACTTCCTTCCTGGGATAGGATACTCTTTTACTTTCACACTGTTTTTACAGGCCTTACAGGAAGTGCATGGATAAAAACCTGCCACTGTCGTTTTGTGTACCGTCTCTATAAAATGGCTGCGTACTAGCAGATCTTTCAAAGATTTACTCTTCCGATACATAATATCGGGTCTGCTTGGTACCAATTTCCCAATTACCGTATCTGTCTGCAGCACTTTCCAATTTCTCTCAACCAGTCTTCTAATAGTGCCTGACTCGGTCAAAAACCCCAAAATTAGTCTCACTTTTTCCGCAACATCACTCTCTTGGGTTTCCTTTAACTCTTTATATCCAAAGAGTGTCTGCCTTTCTGTTGTCTGCACCCTCAGGGCAGTCTCATGTAGCAGACGGTTGTGATATCCCCTCTGCCTAAATCTCCCCAATGACTCTCTCACTGCTTGTGTGTAGTCGGTAGAGAGTGTGCAGTTTCTTTTAAGCCGCAACAACTCCCCATAGGGGATGCTGTGAATCAAGCTTCGAGGGTGTTGACTCTTATAATGCAGAACTGTATTGCCTGCAGTAGGCTTCCGATAAAGTTTAGTGCACATCATGTCATTTGCCACAAACACTGAAAGATCTAAAAAAGGTACTTCAGTCCTGCTCATATAACTTGTGAACCTTAAATTCAGTGTATTGTCATTCAGAACTCTGATGTAGTCTGCTGCCTCTTCTGGTGTGCCCCTCCAGACAATGTGCTGCATATATATAGGATCAATTATTGAATGAACGTTTTGAGGGCTCAATTTTGAACAATATTTTTAACGAAACAATTTGTTGAATGAATTAATAACTATTCTATGTTATCAACTTCTTGCCATTGATTAATAATTAAATTGATCAGATAGTATATCAATGAGATCATGTTGGGTAATAACCCAGGAAATTTTCAGCGGGTTAAGATGGCCGCCATGTAAACGCGAGCCAGGACAATGTACCATGAAGTCCTTTCTTTGTGTCAATGTAAGATCACTTGCTGACGAATAAGGAAACATGTTATTTAAAGGTGGTGAAATGTGAAGTAAACTAACACTGACGAAGGCCAGGGTGCCGGAACGCGTGTGTTAGTCATCCTCTTGGAACTGAAATAAAAGAATTTGCACGATCGAGCTGGAGTGCGCAGCTTTGTTTCTTTTGTGGAAACTTTGTTTAGTCAAATATATATATATATATATATATATATATGTATATATATATATATATATATATATATATATCGAGAACCACAATCCTGATGCTAAATCCTCATGAACACGGGAAATCAGGTCCGGACCACCAAATAACTTAAATAATGCAGTGCTTTATTGTGTTTATCAGCAGCATGATGCGTTTCGACCGACTTTCCCCGGTCTTGATCACATATATATTTATAAAAGTACACAAAAGCCTAAAAAGGCGAGGTGCACTCACTGTCGGCGTTCATAAGGTCAGGGAAGGTCGCAGGCACACCCAGCCTCTGCAGTGACCTGACGCGTTTCGGGCTCACGCCCTTCCTCATAGGCTGTACTGCTAGACGGGAATGCCAAAACACTGACTCTCCAGTATTCTCCCTTTAATCAAACTCAGGTGAGTATATACACAATGCATCCTGGGACTGGAAGTCCTGCAAATAGTACCCATGTGGGCTGTTGCCATCTCCATGTAAAATAACAAAAGTCCATCAATCGTGGGTATGCTGCCGACACCTTCCCCCATTCAGCCACTCGCCTGCTCGTTCCGCCTCGCTATCCTTTGCCTGTGACCTTCCCTGACCTTATGAACGCCGACAGTGAGTGCACCTTGCCTTTTTGGGCTTTTGTGGACTTTAATATATATATATATATATATTCAGTGAAAAAACCATAGGTTTCAGGGTCGCTATAGTTAGAAATTAGCATTTAAAAAAACATAGAAATTCACTGAAAAAACCAAAGGTTTCAGGGACATTATAGCTAGTTAGATATTTCACTCGTACAAAACCAGAGAAATTCGGCCATTATAGTTAGTTGAGCTAACTATAACGTGCACCCCCGCAATGCACTGCTGATGACGTCACATATTACATCATTCATGACATTGTCAGTGACATCACTAATGATATCACTGATGACATTTCAAATGACATCACTGATGACATCATCCATGTGCTAGTCTGATGCACCTCCTCACACCCTACTATAACCTTTCATACACCCACTCTAAAATACAGACTATCATTTTCGAAACCATGAACACACCAATACCAGTTACTACATACCCACTCACTGATTCCTAGGTCTACACACACGTCCACTCATTCACCCATACAGTCACTCATACATGCAGTCACTCATCAATACAGAACTATCATCTGCACTCATACACCTATACAGACACTCACACACCACCACTCATCCATAGAGTTACTCACACACCTAGTCAGTCATGCAAAGAATCAATCACTCTCCCATTTACTCACCTATACAGTTATACACACACCACCTCACTTATTCATACAGATACTAACACATACTTACTCTCTTATACAATCACTGATACAAACACACACATCCATACAGCCACTCTCACAATCACTAACTCTCAGATAGTCATTTATATACTCCAACACTCACATATACTGCCTTTCACATATGTAGTTACTCACACATGTACCACTGAGACATCCATTCACTCACCAACACACCCATAAACACACTCACCCACCCACACAGCCCTTCACACATGCAGTCTTCAACCCATACCCCATTGAATCACCCACTCACACATCTATGCACAGAGTCACACACCCCCCACCCACCCACCCACCCAGACACTCAGGCACCCATACAGATACTCAGACAACCAATCAATAACCCATATAGACACTCATGTAGCTACTCACCAACCCATGCAGCCGCTTACACACCAACTGACAGACTATACAGACATTTACACAGTTTACTCACTAACCCATGCATTCAGTAAGACATACCCTCTTATACAATCACTGACACAAGCACACACTCATCCATACATCCACTCTCACAATCACTCACTTTCACATACAGTCACTTATATACTCCAACACTCACATATTCTGCCATTCACATATGCAGTTACTCACACATATACCACTGATACATCCATTCACTCACCAACACAGCCATATGCACACTTTCTCACCCATACAGCCCCTCGCAGACACACTCATGAACCCATACACTCAGTGAATCACCCACTCACACATCCATGCAGGTAGTCACACAACACACAGACACTCAGGCACCCATACAGGTACTCAGACAACCAATCAATAACCCATATAGACACTCATGTCCCTATTCACCAACCCATGCAGCCACTTACACACCGGCTGACAGACTGATACAGACATTCACACAGATTAGTCACTCACCCATTCATTCACCCAGACACGTATAATCACTCACTTATACAGTCAGTCACACACTGACTGAATCATCATATATATATATCACATTGTTAAACTTTTTAGAAACACTCACAGTCACTGGATGATGTCATCAGTGATATCATCAGTGATGTTATTTGAGATGTCATCAGTGATGTCACCAGTGATGTCACTGACCATGTCATGAGTGATGTAATATGTGACGTCATCAGCAGTGCATTTCGGGGGCGTGAGTTATAGTTAGCTCAGCTAACTATAACAGCTGAATTTCTCTGGTTTTGTACGAGTGAAATGTCAGACTAACTATAACGTCCCTGAAACCTGTGGTTTTTTCAGTGAATATCTAAGGTTATTTAAATGCTAATTTCTAACTATAATGTCTCTGAAACCTGTGGTTTTTTCAGAGAATTTTATATATATATGTATTCAATCTCCTCTCACTCTTACAAGGAAGGAATCAGCACTCAGGTTGTAGTTTGGAAGTATTTAATCTGCAAAGGACGCGGTCCACGCGCTTCGGCTCGTCCGAACCTTGATAACGATACAAGACGTCATTGTAGCTTCCTTATTTGAATGTAAAAATGCCTCCAGTTGCCAACATTAACAAAGCACTACATATTACTTTAATCCAAAAAGCTGGCGGCCATATTGGCCTGGTCACGATGTGAAAATTCAGGAATTGATACAATAAAGAAAAGTAAACAAGTGTTAATATGCACACAATGTCATTTCAGCATATCTTGCCCCGTGACCGCCGTACCTGTATGTTCGTCAACGTGACTTGTTCATAATAAACATACTTAGGATTGCAAACATCAACATAAACAATGGACTACACATTACTTTAAAGTGAAAGGCTATCGGCCATATTGATCTGGGCACATTGCGTATTATAATGGTTCTTACACAAAAGAAAAGAAAAAAAGGGGTGTTAATATACACACACTATCCCTAAATAAAGTTCTAGCGATTATAGTTCCATTCGATTCACAGCTCATTTGAGATGTCATGAGTGATGTCACTGACCATGTCATGAATGATGTAATGTCTGAGGTCATAAGCAGTGCATTATGGGGGCATAAGTTATAGTTAGCTCAGGTAACTATAACTGCTGAATTTCACTGGTTTTGTACGAGTGAAATTTGAGTCTAACTATAAAGTCAATTTAATCTTTGTTTTTTTCAGCGAATTTCTAGTTTTTTTTTAATGTTAAGTAAGATGCCTATCACAATGGATGGTGGGGGGTTGGAAGCAGGGCCTGGCCTGGCATTGTGCTGCCCCCACCCAAGCTTGCTGCTCCTGCCTCCCCTCCTCCTTGCCATCCATTGTATAAGTCCATCCCCTGCTCCCTCATTACAGCCCTGTGTGGCCGTTGTTCTGCTACTGGCCTTCCTGCCTTCTCTGAACAGTAAGCTTGCTTCCCCATCCACCTCCTCCCTATCCTCTGTTGTCTGAATCCATGCACTAGCCTCCTCCCTCCTGCCATGCATGGTCTGATGTGCTGCCACTACCCTCCATTTAGCATGATGTCCCAGTCCATTCCTCCTGCCTTTCATTGCCCAATTCTATGCCCCATCATTGACCTCCTGCTTAGCCTCTGTGCTTAGCTTGCTGCCCCTACTCTCCTTCCCCTTGCCCTCCGATGTCTTTGTGCATGCCCCTGCTCCATCCTTTTTGCCCACCATCTTCCATTGACCTGCCCCTCCTATCTACTCTGAGTGTTCTGTTTACCTGCCATTCCCCTCCTACCTGCCTAGCATTGTCAGATGACTGTAACCTGTCCCTGCCACCTCCACCCTGCCTGTCCATGTTCCATGCCCCTATCCCCTTCCTCCTGTCCTCCATGGTCCATTTTACTGCCACACCCTTCTGCCCTCCCTGGTCTGTTGTGCTGCAACTGCTCCTCCTGCCTGCCCCGCCTGTTGTGAGGCCCCTTCCCCTGAACTCTCTTGTCTGTGCTCAGCTCCTACCCCTCCCTTCTATCCTCCATGGTCCTTTGTGCATGCCCCTGCCCCCTCCTTCTTGCCCATCATGGCCATTGTGCTGCCACTAACCCTCCCGCTTTCCATGCATGGTCGTCTGTGCTGCCACGGCCCCTCCCACCTTCCCTGTGTGGTCAGCTAGCTGCCCCTGACTCCCTCCCACCTTCCCTCCATGGTCTGTGTGTACGCCATTATAGTCTCACTGTTGCTCTCCATGGTGTGTCTTGCTTCTAGTGCCCATCCTGCCTGACCTCCATTGTCAGCTTGCTGCTCCTGCCCTGCCCCCTTGCCCCCTGCCCTTTGTTTTTCATGTGCAGACCCCTATTTCCTCCCTCCTGGCTTGTCGGTTCCATTGTAATGCCCCTGATCCCTAACTCCTGCCCTTTATGGTCCGTTATGCTGCAGCTTTCTCTCCTGTCTGTCCATTATGGTCAGCTAGCTGCCATTGCCTCTTTCCCCTCTGTTCTCTGTTGTCCATGTGCATGGTCCTGTCCCCTCCCTATTGCTTTCCATGGATTGTTGTGCTGCACTCCCATCCCGCATGCCCTGTGTGGTGTATTGTGCTGCTGCAAACCCTGATGCCTGCCCTGTAAGGTCAGTTTGGTGCACCTGTCCATATCCCTCCTGTCCTCTGTTATCCGAGTCCATGTCCCTACCCCAATTCCTCCTGCCTTCCATGATCCAATGTACCATACTTGCTAACATTTTGAACTTGGTAGGAGGGAGATTTTGGGACAACAACTGGGGTATTGATTTCCCCCCCATTGAAAAAGAGGAGATTGTAGACAGGAGACAGATCAAATAAAGCCCATTTGGGCTTAAAAACATTGGGCGTTTCCTGGCTGAATCGGGTCTGTTGGCATGTATGGTTGTACTACCACTGCCTCTTCCTTCTGCCCACAATGGTCTATTATATTGCCACAGCCTCTCTTGCCTGTCCTGCATTGTTGGTTTGTTGCCTCTGCCCCCCTTTCCACTGCCCTCCATAGTCTGTTGTGCTGCCACTGCCCTTCCTGCCTGCCCAGTGTGGTCAAATTGTTGCCTCTGCACCCTCCTACGTGCCTTCAATTTTCTGAGTTCCTAACCCTGGCCTCTGCCTCTCAACAGTATCCTAATGAAGAACTAGATTGCTAACATTCTATATTTATCACAAAAGTGTGACACGCCTGACATCATCTTGATGTAATCAAAACTGTAATACCTAGAGCATTTCCTTTAGAAATTACAGAAATGAGAGGGTCTTATTTGCATCGAAATTATGGTTAGTGCTATAAAAAACAAAAATAAGGACATATTTTCTGATTTTTCAAATAGCGACAAAGCACTTTTAAATTATTTGTTATCTTTATGTTTTTTATCCAGTTGACCACTTGATTACATGTTGCACTTAGGGGAGAGGATGTGGTGTTACTTCCAGAGCTGCAGACTTTGCAACTGGGGAACCAGGTTGGAGTTTCTGCTTCAGCTCAACATTCTGTGATTCTGGTCAAATCACTTCATCTCCCCATGTCTACAACCAAAATGAATTTGTCCTTGTGTGATGTAACCAATGCTCATGTAAAGCACTCCAATACCTGACCAGTCTGCACTATATCAAACTGCAAAAAAACCAAAAAATCAAGTGTTTTGCACACTTCTGTCATTGGGCTATACGTGGGCTACATCTGGGTGATATTTGTGCTAAATTAAATGTTTTAAGTGTTACCAGTTTATTCCAAACAAGATGGCTTCAGGTGTGCCATACTTTTGTCATAAGTAAGACTGTTAGCGCTCTAGTTGTTCTTTAGAACACTCTGGGACATTCTGTCATTGGGCTATACGTGGTCTACATCTGGGTGATATTTGTGCTACATTTGGGCTCTTTTGTCTCTGGTGGCCAGCTTGGGAGACTTATTTTTTATGAAGTTTCCTAATTTCCTCATTTACTGCAGTCTCCTCAGTAGGAAATACTTTCAGTTTTTTACTTTGATTCCATCAAGAAGGCATTCAGATGTGTCACACATTTGCCATAAATTCAGAATGTTAGCACTCTAGTTGCTCATTAGATCACTGTAGTAAAGCTACTGCTCACCAGGGAAGTCTGCTGTTGTATTGAAAGTGCATGTTTCAGTCTGCATGTCAGAATTTTTTTATGAAATAGAAGAGGATTTGAGCAGTCACTCAAAATGTGCCCTAATTTTTCTTTCTGCAGCATTAATCATAATTTTTATGGCAAAATGAACCACCTCATTTTGTTCCTTTTTAAATTAAATGTTTTAAGTGTTACCACTTTATTCCAATCAAGATGGCTTCAGGTGTGCCATACTTTTGTCATAAGTAAGTCTGTTAGCGCTCTAGTTGTTCTTTAGAACACTCTGGGACATTCTGTCATTGGGCTATACGTGGGCTACATCTGGGTGATATTTGTGCTACACTTGGGCTCTTTTGTCTCTGGTGGCCATCTTGGGAGACTTATTTGTTATGAAGTTTCCTAATGCCCTCATTTACTACAGTCAACTCAGTAGAAAAAACTTTCAGTTTTCTACTTTTTGTTTTTAGTTTAGAATGCTTTATTGAGATGAAATACGAAGTAGAACATCAGTATACACTGTACAAGCAGAGGTCAAAAAGTAACATTACTAGAGAAAGGAATAAAATTGGAACTATAATAGGAAATATGCAATTAAAACTAATTTGAACCTTCTGAACCTATACTTAGACAAGTGCGATTTAGCATTTGAGAAGGAGGGGAGAGGGAAAGAAAGAAGGAAGAAAAGAAAGGAGGGGGAGAAAGGAGAGATAAGGGGGAATGATAAGTGGCAGCAAGATAAAAATGTAGAGATAACGATAAGAAAGAAAAAGAAAGTATTAGCAAAAGAAAAAAACAAAAAGGGTCATGGCAAAATACATACAAGATAAATCACACGGGTAACCTGGAAAGAAATGTGGTAAGTGGTAACCAAAGCAAGTCCTTTTTGATCAGTAGGGATGTGGAGCTGGCATATGCACGATCTAGTCTGTGATGATGACATAACAGGTTCCACCAAGCTTGATACGAGATTTTGGTAGTGTCGTTCCAATTGGAGGTGATAATCTGAAAAGTAATAGCTATAAACAAATCGATAAATTTACCCACACTTCCCTGGGCATTCCATATGGCAGAGGAACTGCCCAGAAAAACGTGTACAATATCAAAGGGAATTCTAGTAGATAAAATGTCATTCAACTTCTTGCAAATAAGTAACCAAAAATTCTTGACCAAAGGGCAGAGAAAAAACATATGGAGTAAGTCACTATTACCATGGGAGCAAGACCAGCATTGCGAATCATCCATTAATCTGAACTTTTGGAGATCTGTGGGAGTAAGGAAGAGCCTATTATAAAAATAGTAAATGGTCTGCGTAGTGCTCGCAGATCGTGAAGAGGTATGAATTTTTGTCCAAATGGAGCCCCAGGTTTGAAGCAAGAATTCATGTGCCAGATCTTGTTCCCAAAGGAGTTCAAAACTGGATTTGGTTCTAGGAACAGAGGGATGAGATAATATCTTATATATATGAGAGGCTTTGAGCTGAGTTGAAAAATCTAGTGAGAGGGTGGATGTCAGATTGTAAGAAGCTAAGAAAGAGTTTTGGGATTGGAAGTGAATGATAGATGATCTAAGGTGAGGATACTGGGGAGCATGTAAAGGAGATATATCGTATTTATCTTGGATCTCTGCAAAATCCATAAGAGACCCATTGATCAACAAGTGATCCAATACGATAATGCCTTTATCAATCCATTCTTTCCAAAAGAGAGCTCTGTTTTTAATCTTTATATAAAAAAAAAAAAATGTAAGTCCGTTTTTATATAGCGCAGCTACTCACCCTTACGGGTCTCAAGGCGCTGGGGGCCGGAGTGGAAATTAAGTGAGCTATTGCCCAGAGTCACATGGTGCTGAGCTGAGCTGCCGCCAGAGCCGGGGATCGAACCGTGAACCCTGTGCTCCAAAGTCAGCTGCCCTGGCCGCTGCACCACACCTCTCCACTCCACTCCACTCCAATCTTTAAGTGTTTGTTATACCAGACAGGGGTAAGCATAAAGTTATCGGAGTGAGAGGAGTGAGCTTTAAACAAAGAAGTAGCAACTGCCACTGAGTGTGAGAAAATGGGCGATGAGAAACGTCTAGGGGGCTGGGATTGTTGGGTGGCCACAGCAAGGGAGAATGGTGCATATTGGGATTGCTCCAAAGAACTCCAGCCCGTTAAAGGTGTATGTGAGGAGTCAGATAAAAAAGTCCAAACTTGTTTCAGGGTAAATGCAGAATGATAGCGCCTAATGTTAGGAAAATTAACCCCTCCAAGTTCCTTGGGTTGCTGAAGTCGGGTAAGTGAGATCCTAGTTTTACGGTTATTCCATAAAAATTTGGTCAGGGAGCGATTAATGGTATTAAAAAAGGAGAGTGGGAGAGTGACTGGAAGCATAGAAAGAGAAAAATTGATGATCGGGAGTAGCATCATTTTAATTGTAGCAAGTCTGCCCCACCAGGACAAGAATAGTGGAGACCAACTATCTATGAGAGCAGAGAGTTTTTTAAATATTTCAGTAAGATTAATTTTAATAGTTTCTTTTATACTATTGGTGTAAAGGATGCCTAAGCATTTAATGCTCTTGGGGTTCCACTTAAACCCTGTGTCTTGAAACATATGAGAAAAGCAATGTTTGTTCAGTGGCATCACCTCAGACTTGTCAAGATTAAGTTTATAACCAGAGACTAGAGAATATTCCTTTAGCAAGGAGACAAATGTAGGCAAATAGGTATTGGGGTTAGAGAGGTACAATAAAATGTCATCCGCATAAGCAGTAAACTTAATATCTGTGTGTTTAAATTGAAAACCTGTGTAGTGTGAGGAGCGATTAATTTTTTCAAAAAAAGGTTCTAGGGCGAGAATAAATAGAAGAGGGGATAAGTGGCATTCTTGTCTAGTTCCTCTGTGAAGTGGAAAGTATTTGGATTGACAACCATTAACCCAAATGGAAGTAGAGGGTGCGGAATATAGGAGCTGGATGTATCTGAGAATGGGAGGGCTGAACCCGTGCCATTTCAAAGCTCCAAAGATGAAATCCCAATTTACTCTGTCGAATGCTTTTTCAGCATCCAAGGCAATTGCAGCAATCGGTGAGTTCATCTTGGAGGCTAAATGAATGATATTGAGAAGAGTCCGAGAATTATCTGTAATGGACCGACCTTTAACAAACCCTGATTGATATATATTAATTAGGTCCGGGATTATCAAATTAATACGAAGGGCTAATAGTTTGGCAAAAATCTTACAGTCAGTATTAATTAAGGAGATGGGTCTATAATTTTTACACAAAGAGGGATCTTTATCTTTTTTAGGGATCAGACACAGCATCGCTTGAGTAAAGGAACCCTGTGACACACCGGAGGCTAAGAAATGATTTATGAGGGTTAACAACTGAGGAATTGTTTGACGTACAGTAAAACCATCTGGACCGGGTGTTTTGTCCTTGGGAAGGTGAATAATAGCATTAATGATTTCTTGTTCTAAAATAGGGCTATCCAGAGATGTGAGGTCCACGTGATTATCAGAGGATTTGGGAATGGTTTGAAAGAAAGAATCAATTTGATCAGTAGTAGGAATTAACTCAGGAGTGTAGAGAGAGGTATAGTATTCGGTAAAACATTCAAGGATTTTAGTATCTGTAATATGTCGAACTCCTTTGCTATCTTTAATGGCAACGATCTTGGATTTTTGTTTTTTAATTTTGAGGTAGTTGGCTAGGGATTTACCAGCTTTGTTCCGGCCACCGTACATTTTTGCATTGAATTTAAGAAGATTGTTGCAGGCATTATCCCAGGATTGTTTGTTATATTGCATTTTAGCCTTAATAAGATTAGACAAAATATCCGGACAGTTCGTGGTAAAGTAGGCATGCTCTAGGGCTTTAATTTGTTTTAAAATTAGTGTAGCTACCGTAAGTGCCTTCTTTTTTTTCCGGGAGACAAAATCTATTATAAATCTCTAGCCATAGCTTTAAAAGCATCCCAGATAAGGTGGAATTGTGAGACAGAGGAAAGATTATTATTAAAAAACTCCTGCATAAACTGTGTGAATTGCTCAACAAATTGAGTGTCCAACAAAAGGGCATTGTTAAAACGCCATCTGCGTGAGGTAGGTGGACGTGAGGGATACTCCATATCTAATATGATAGGGGCGTGATCAGAAATGAGAATGGAGCCAATCTCAGCATTCGTCATAAATTGAAGAGATGATTGGGTAAGAAAAATGTAGTCAATTCAGGAATGGGATCAATGAACAGGAGAAAAAAAGGAAAATTCCAGGACATCAGGATGGGAGATTCTCCACACGTCCACCAACCCTCTAGCTGTGACCACTTTGTGAAAAATCTTCTGCATAGTATTAGGGATATATTTGGTTTGGGATTTACGATCTAAAAAAGGGTCCATAAGTTGATTGCAATCACCACCCAAAATCAGGTTTTCAGAGGCATGAGATGAAAGGAGAGCGGAAAAGTCATTCCAAAATACTAAATCAATACCATTGGGACCGTATACGTTACAAATAGAGAATGGAGTATCATTGACTTTAACATTTAGTAAAAGCCATCTACCATTGATATCTTTGACCTCATTTTGCAAACAAACTGTTAATGATTTATGAAACAAAATTACAACGCCATTTTTGTTATTGACTGCTGGGGAACAGAAAACATCTCCAACCCATAGTTTACGTAAAGAAGACAAATCCTGTTCTTTGAGATGCGTTTCTTGCAATAACGCTACCTGGCATTTCAATTTGGCAAGGTGGGATAAAATACGTTGTTTTTTAATTGGGTTACAAATCCCCTTAACATTCCAAGAAATAATGCGCAAACCACTCATCGAAAAGTCGTATTGCAGATTAAACATTTAAAAATATTAAACTTAAAAAAAATATAATAAGTGAAATGCAAAAGACTAAGGGGCCGATTCCGATCTCGGCCGGTAGGGCACCGAATCGGATTCGGCTTAACCGGATCTGATTCGGAGCCCTCTTTCCCGACCGATTCGTACGTGCGTCCGGGCGAGCGAGTACGATGCGAGCGCATGCGAATTCGCCGACCGACTCGTACGCCCGTCCCAACCGCACCGACCGACTCGCACGGATGCGCCTCGCAACGCACAATGGAGACGTTCCCCGGCCGGGCAAGTACGATGCGCTCCGCGAGCAGTCCGACCGACTCGCGCCGTCCGGCTCGAAGAAGCAGTCGGAGCCGTACTTCAGGGGTCTGTGTCGGACCCCCCTGTATGCGTAGCCGCACGAGTCGCACACAGGGGGGACCCATGGGTCCCCCCTACCTGTGCGTGTACGGCGCGAGTCGCTTCGCCGCGTACACGCTGTAGGGGGCGCCCTTGTTCGCCTCGCACCCATTGAGTCAATGGGAGCCCGCGTATGCGTTGTACAACCAGCTCCCATTGACTTCAATGGGAGTCCGACCGAAACGAGTCCGATTGCATGCGTACGCATCATACTCGTTCGGTCGGGCTGCTAGGGTCCGATTCGGTCGGAAATCTCTCCGGGTCCGGCTCGGTCGGTGAGATTTCCGTCCCGAATTGGAATCAGCCCCTAAGTATCATTAAACAGTGTAAATCCTGAGTGGAAATAAAACTGAAAAAGAGAAGAGCAAATGTAGGCCAAAAACTAATGAAAAATAGAAATTGAGAGATAGGAGTGAGAGAAGAAGAAGAAGACAAATGTAGCAAAGTAAACATACCGGGAAGAGAATGATGAGAAAGCACATACATGAGGACATAGTGGCAAAGAAAAGCTGCAGCGAAGAATAAGATATGGAAGAAAAGAAGAAAGGACAGAACAGGAGGGGGGTGAGGGGGTAGGGGAGAGAGGCAAGAGGAGAACACCATCTCCCATGAGATATAACAAAAGAAGAGATGACAAAAAGCCAACAGGCTTTAGTCATATTGATCACAAAGAGTAAGAACAATAATGTGGAGCGGGGGGGCGAAGGAGACAGAGGCCACCCACAAGAGGGACACCGAGGAGAACAAAGTTAATGACAATGGAGGGTTAGAGAAACTGTAATAAAAAAGCGTAAACATAATCAACATAATGGAAGAGAACTTACCAGACAATGGGGAAAACAACACAACGGGGTGAAGCAAACACAACACAACGTGTGGATAGTGCGAATAACGACATCAGCGTCGAACAAGATACGGAGGGGGAACCTGTGGGATAAAAGAGAGAACATGTAAGACAACAATTAAGTTTTGCTCAGTTCCATAGTTTCTCCTTTGTGGATATGGATAAAGTATCGAAGCTCTGCAGGATCCTCGAAAGTAAAAGATCTGTCGTTGTAAGTTACTTTGAAGAAGCACGGGTGAATAAGGCCGTAGTGAGCGTTCATGGATCTCAGCGCAGGTCTGAGGTCGAGGAATTCCTTGCAGCGATTAGCAGTTGGCTTGGAGACATCTTGACTGAAGAAGATTTTATGTCCAGACCAAAACATCTGTTTGTGTTGTTTAGCCGCAGTGAGGATCGCCATAAGGTCGGAGTACAGCAGGAAATATGCGATGATTCCCCGCGGTTTATTTGAGGAAGATCCATTCTGAGGGCCAATTCTGTGTGCCCTTTGAATATTGAGGTCCGCAGATTTTGGCAGGCCAACAATCTGTGGAATGTAGGTCTTCAAGAAGGCGATTATGTCCGAGCCTTCAGAACCTTCCGGAATTCCGTAAACTCGTAGGTTGTTGCGCCTGTTTCGGTTTTCTAAATCTTCTGTAGATTTCTTCAGTTGCGCAACCTCACAAGAAAGATAGTCAACTTTAGCAACAACATCCTGAGCATCAATAATTTTTTGCTCAACGTCCAAAAGCCTTGAGTCAAGCCCCGAACATTTTTCTTCAATACGTTGAAGTGTTGCAGTGGTTTCAGACATAAAAGGTCGAATGTTGCGCAATTCGTCCATAATGTCTTCTAACGTCAGAGGAAGAGACGTTTTTGTTGGAGATGGCGGGTCTTTTTTAATACGTTTGTTGGCAATGCTGACCGAGTCTTTGCGACCATTAGTGGTGGAGCCAGCAGCCCCCTGGGGCTTATTTGGGTATGTGTGATCCATATATGCGAAGAGAAAGTTACGCCAGCAAAAGACCCACAGAAGACCTCTAAAGTTGCGCAAACTGCAATATGGTAGGACGCTAAATGAGCAAAACAGCTGGAAACTTAGTTGAACAAATTGGCCAGAGTAGTCCTACTTCGAAATGAGGAGGAGGCATAGGCACCTGATGAGGTAAATAGTTGCCTGTTGTAAATATCCTCTCTAATTAGAGAAAAATAGATAAAGTTGCGGCAAAAGAGTCAATAAGGGTAGAAAGTATCAGCCACAAGGAAATCAAAATTGCGCCGTAACCCATGAAAAATGAGGGAGGCAAGCACACAAAATGGCGGCTGAAATGTGAGGCGTCATGGAGGCACAGGGTAATGAGGAGAAAAGTGTTCAAAAAGACCATTTTGGTCTAGAAAAAAAACCTGCCCCAGCCTCCACACAACTTGCAACAGAGAAATCCATAATTAAGATGCCTCTCCGCTAATGAGGAAAAGCCCTTCAGCTCCTACCGATCCTCGGTGTCACGGAGCTCCTCTAGAGGGCGGCCATCTTGGATCGCCGCTGCGCGCCCTCTCCTCAGTTTTTTACTTTGATTCCATCAAGAAGGCATTCAGATGTGTCACACATTTGCCATAAATTCAGAATATTAGCACTCTAGTTGCTCATTAGATCACTGTAGTAAAGCTACTGCTCACCAGGGAAGTCTGCTGCTGGTATTGAAAGTGCATGTTTCAGTCTGCATGTCAGACATTTTTTATGAAATAGAAGAGGATTTGAGAAGTCACTCAAAATGTGCCCTAATTTTTCTTTCTGCAGCACTTATCATAATTTCTATGGCAAAATGAACCCCTCATTTTGTTCCTTTTAAATTAAATGTTTAAGTGTTACCACTTTATTCCAATCAAGATGGCTTCAGGTGTGCCATACTTTTGTCATATGTAAGACTGTTAGCGCTCTAGTTGTTCTTTAGAACACTCTGGGAAGCTGCAGTAGAACACAAAGGAATCAACTGACAGTCTCTGCCCTTGTTGGATGTACATGTTTTACTGAGAATGTCAGACTTCATTCTCACAAGACCTGAGAAAGATAATGTGAATTTACAGAAAATATGCTCTCATTTTAGCTTCTAGATCACCTTCCAAACCTCTATGGGAAAAGTATGTGAAAATAGTTTTCTCTCAAACATGATTCCTGATATCCCAGCAGAAGGCATTTTCACAGGGTAGAATCATCGTAGAACACACCACAATTCCTAAAATTAGTATGGTACCATCAACAAATGATTTATATTGTAACTAAAGTCTTATCACCCTTTATACGTTCTCCTTTTGGTGACCCTCAAAACCTTCCACTCAATACAATGCATTTATATTAAGGGTGGGCGGAATTTGCGTAGTCGCGTTACGCAAATCTCCGCGAAATTGCTAAAAATTTCCGTGAGCACGCGGAGATTCCGCGAAATCGCGGAATTGCTGGTCCCGTCCGTTCGCGATGTGTTTTTGCGTGCTCGCGGGGAAATATATCGCTAACTTGCCCATGCGGTCGCTAACGGGCGCGGCCATCTTGTTTTCACTTGTCCCGCCCGCTCGCGATGGTATTTCCTGTTCCGGGTCGCGTATTGCATGCTCCCGCCCGCTCGCGATGCTTATTTCCAGTTCTGGGTCGCGTATTGCATGCTCCCGCCTGTTCGCGATAAGGGTTTCCTGTTCGGGAACACGCATTACGTGTTCGCGATGCTTTTTGCGTGCTCGGGGGGGAAATATTGCGCAAACTTGCCCATGCGGTCGCAATGGGCGCGGCCATCTTGTTTTTCAGTCTATTGCTATGGTTCTGGGCCTGCTTTTCAATCCTCCCTCTATCTTTTCAATCCTTTGTTTCTGTAAACTTTTTTGGGGTCTTTTTTATTTATTATCTATCTCTCTATTTTCCTGATTCTATATTTTGAGTTTTTTTCTACTTTTTGTGTGTTTTTAACTACTTTTTCTATTACCTGCTTTTTCATTTCTTTTACTTACTTTTTTGTAATTCCTACCTTTTCTTTTCCGTCCCCCGCCTACCCAGAACCATGGCAAAGGGCCACAGCCACAGGGCTCAAAGTTGGAGCCAGAGCCGCGACCGCCTTCCTTGCGGAAGGCGGCGCCAAAGAGGGGTGCAGGCACGGGCCTTATTTAATGAGTCGGAGGTGGCCGCTCTGGTTTTTTTTGTTCAGCGCCACCTCCCCTTAACCCTGGCAGCAGGCGGCAGGCCTGGGTCCGGGCACGGGCACCGGGAGCGTCGGCAGCGGTGGGGCAAGGTGCGTCGGGCAGTGTTTCGCTGCTCTGGTGTCCGGCGCACCAATAATCAGCTGACGCACCGGTGGTCCGATATTCTGGACCAGGAGCAGGACCTGCTGGACCTGCTAGGAGTGGAGGTCCCGGGGCTTGGTGAGTAGCTATTTAATATTACTACTTTGTGTTCTTCTGCTCTGTGTTATATATTGCGAATATATTTTTTTTTCCGACCAGCAAGAATGCTGCTGCTTACATTGCAGGTAAATTACGTTTAAAAATCTGCGATTGTTATAACACAGGCGCTCGGCGCTACTAATCTTACTTGTTTGCAACTTTGCGCTCGCTTGGCCTGATGATTATGTAAGAGTTTACTTTAGAGAACTTAAATGATGTAATGCTAGAGAGAGTAGTCCTTCCTTTGTCCTCCTGCCACTAAGAAGGTATAGTGGTGGATTGATAGGTTTAGTTACTTATTAGTTGGTAATTTGTAAGTGGTGTGCGTGACGCATCCTCTGTCATGTCACGTGCTGCTGAGTGCTGCTTGCCCCAGTCCTTTGCAGAACCTTTTGTAGTTTGTTTTCTGAGTGTTAATAGGCTTATATCATCACTAGCAGAACATCAGCAGCAACCAGCCAACAATTTGGTGTATGCAAAAATGTATGCATTTGTCCTCCATCTATGCATTTTTGAGGACTAAAATAAATGGAAATGCAGACTTACTGAACAATTGGCCCGTCTGGATTGGAATAGGTGGGCTAGGTCAGGTGGTAATTAGGCTTGCTAGACGGTCCGTGAATCTCGCAATACTACCAGTCGATCAGATAGGTCAATTTTATTGCAATTGTTGTTACCAAAAACGTTTTTGGTGCGTATTTTAAAATATTTTATTTATTTCACACCAAACTTTAATTTTTGTCTCTTTCTTTATGAAATCTTACATGATCAGCATCACCCAGGGGCAAGAAGACGGGGTCGCAGGCGGTGGCCCACGAAGATCAACAAGATGCCTCCCAGGGACAGGACCGCTCCTCTATCGAGGGCTCTGCTGCTGGCCCCAGTAAGTCCTCCAGTGGTTAATATTATTAATTAGATTTCCCAAACTTTTCCTGCACCTTATTTTTTCCGAACTATTATTTAGGTATCCTCCTAATTCGAATTTTGACAAAATCTTCTTTGCTCTATACTATCTGTTTCTAAATTCGTGTTATCCCTGCCTCTAACTGCGTCTGCTATGACTCTCTGTACTACTACTATTAGTCTGTCTGTAGCTAAGCTTGCCCAGTTGCCCACTCTTTATTTAAAATATTTTAAATAAAACTCATATTCACCAATAGTTATAGCCATTGAGTCCAGTCCTTTGGGTTGTCCTCTTCTACTACTTCTAGTCTTCTTATTCTTGATGCTTTTCGACAATTCCCACCAAGAAAATGCCCAACCACATTTTAGAATTTTAGATAGGATAGTACATACTACTACTGTTGTAGGGATTCTGCACATACAGAACTTTGCACAAGAAAATAGGACGTTGGTGATGGGAGGTTGGACCTTCCTCACACCTCAATCAGAAGCCACCACAATCCCCTGACCAACTAGTTATAGTGTCTCATTACTCCGAAACGCCCCCCCCCAAAATACCCAATGAGTAGACAACCCAGACAACATAACACTCCCAACCTCTGTCGCGGAAGCAATGCACACCCTTTTGCTCACTCTCTCGTGTAAGTCCACACCAAATACCACCGAGTCTATGTAAGTTCAAAAGGTTTATTTTTATTTCCAACTGACGTTGTACGTTGTATAATGCAGCAGCAACAGCAAAATGCATAAGATTAAAACAATAAACATTGTTACACTTAGTTAGACTTACAAGTTACTTACAACTACAAGTCCATAGAAGCCAAAAGGCGAGATCATGATAACTGAACAGTGGTGGAAGAACCACCCTCCCTTGGTAGGAATCTAGTTTATATAAAATTATAAATGGAGATGTGAGAATTCTGGGAGCCCTCACCTTAGAAGAACCTAGTACTGGTTACATCATAAGGTCTGCAAAGCTCTGGTTCTTCGTATAAGGGAATCTTCCGTCTGTAATGAGAAAAATGGTGCGCGTTAGTATAGTGCAAGCATTTCTCAGTCGTGCCAAAAAGTGCAGTTTGTTTATGGATAAGCAATATGGACTAACACCAGAACTCCATAACAAAGTCGGTTGTTTTTCGACCTTGTACGCAGCGCTCAGACAGTAGCAGTATGAGCTCATGTGGGCTCAAAGGCGTCTTTCACAGCAAGCTGCGAGGTAACTTGCGCAAAAAAAAAAGACAGAGCTAAAATGGTTGCATGGCTCGGGGTAACTTAGCAAAGACTAGAATGACCCTAGGGACCATATAACACTACCACTGTCTACTCTACTACCTGATTTATACTAGTGATGTATGTTGTATATGTATTATGTATGTATTAACTTTTTTTTCATTCTTGCTAGTCAAAAATAGGGGGAGGTGTATATGGCATCTGAAAAATGTGTAATGTTTTTTCTAGGCGTACTACCGACCACCAGTACCGGGGCCAGCGGCGAAGGTGACGCGGCCGCTGAGGGTGCAGGCGATGCGGCAGTTGGAGGAGCTGCAGGGGGTGAGCCAGCAGCAGTGGCGGGCGGTGGTAAGTTATATTCCTAATCCTTACTTATTGACATTACACTCGCTGCAAGGGTGTAATGTGTACTGTACTGTTGAGACTTAAGTAAGAAGTTGTTGTGAACGGTTGAAGAAGACACCCTTTACTTAGCATTAGCAATAGCATTAGCGACGGGAGTGTACTCAGAGTAACCAATGGCCTCTTCTATCGGACTTCAACTCAGCTGTGAAATTTTTATGGAGAAGACAAAGTCTGATCAGATGACCTTGATGGATGGGTTGAACGAAAAGGGAAAGAAGGGTGGAAGGAGGAAGGACGGGCGAGATTTTATATTTATGACTGGCAGAGAAGGATACGTGGGATGCATGCATAGGTGTGTGATATGAATCAGATGCATGGGTGGTGAAATGCCTGAAACTACCACAAATGTTCGAGGCCGAGGTAGTGGGAGGATAGATACATACCACAAATGTTACGTACTGTGCTTGCTAGTGCTACTGTGCCACTATGTGTAGAATTAATTTGTCTGACTGCTTTGCTAAGAGTATATTTTACAATAGTCTTGTTTTTTCTTCTTGATATAGCGAGTGCGACTCCTTCCAAAGGTAAAGTGGACAGGAAGGAGTTGGCAGCCAAGGCCCGGCGCCGGAAGCTGGAGGCCATACAGGCCGAATACCAGCGGCTGGTTCTTCTGGAGGAGGAGGAGGAGGCGGCGGCAGCAGCTGCAGCCTCCTCCAATGCCCCGGGCCCCAGACACCCCCCTAAAGTGTTACGGCGCCACCGCCTGTCAGCCGCCCGCCGCCACACAGCAAGAAGCACTGCTGCCCCCCCTGTGTATGCAACTGCCGCGCGCTGAAGCACCGCGTGGCCCGCCTAGAGGAGCACATCCGTGTCCTGGAGAGGCGAGCCCGCTGAGACTCCGTTTATTTATTGCCCCTTTTTTATAGCTTCTTTTGGTGGGTGGGAATCGGGCGTTAGGTTTTGGACTTTTGGACATTTGTTGGACTTTTTCGTTCCGGGACAAGAACATTGGTTGGGGTTAGGGAGAGGGGTGGGTCAGGTGTTGTGGGATTTTATTTACATAGTTTATTTTTGTTAGGGTATTAAATTACATATTTAGACTTTATACGATGTGGTTAATGTTTTGTGGGTGGGGTTACTGTTTTACGTCACACAGTTTCCTTGCTGGTGCAGTGCCACAGCCAGTGTTTGATTTAAATAATTGGCTGAGTTACTAAGACACAGACAGATGCGGTACCCCTCACTGAGGGACTTGTCCTACTAGTACTGTCAGTCTCTCCTCCTAATCTATGCATTCTGCAACTGGACTCAAAGGTGTGTCTGAAATAGAATTAGTGAAATAAATTCTGTTATTAATTATGCCTCCCCCAAACTTCTTCTCTTACCTGTGCTTGATGTTTAACTTGGGCACGGCGATGGCTGCATGGTGATGATGGTTTTCTTTCCCAACATGCCATGGTTGTGGTGGTAGTAGTAGTAGACCCTGGCAGTTTCACTTGCAAATAAAAGAAAATGAGACAGTCAGTCGCCTGAGAGAGACTGTGGGAGGAGTAGTAGAACGAAGTACAGTACGGAACTTACTGCCAAACAATAATATGCCAAAATACAAGGAAACATAATGGTTGCGGGGATAGCCTAGTACATAGAGTTACAAACTATAGCTGTGTCGAGTCACTCGACTAGGCCTACAGTACACCGTGACTCGACACAAGCGTAACCGTTAGTGCTGTTTCGGAGGATGACAACAAATCCAATCTATGCCAGCAATTAATGTTGATGGTTTAGGTTCCTTTGGTAAAAAAAAAAAAATACAAATCGCAAATATACTGCTCATAGGAGGGTGGGCAAGCAGAAGATCCGCGCCCTGCCTTGAAAATGCATTTATGTTGCTTTAGCCACATCTGCCCCAGCAAGCGTGTGATAAATTATTGGTGTACATTTAATTTAGTCACACCTCAATAAGTCACACAGCCCGGGGGAAGAGGGTTAGGGTTTGATGAATGGTTGGGAAGGGAGGTTTTGGGAAAGGTTTGACAAAGAAAAACAGTACGCATGGACAACAACAAAACACAATCTTGGCAGACAACCATATCCATAAATCAGTTAAGGGAGAAAAAGGAAATGCATGCATGATAATGATAACTTGATGGTTAATGATAGTACTTACTAACTACTACTACTAGACAATTAGACAGTACAGGGCAGCAGTATATTATGAAATTTGCCTTGCCTGTCTGCCCTCAGAGAGACCCGAATTACATTCAGTTTCTGTTGTGTTGTACCGGCCCGGGCTTAAAGATAGCAAAGAAAAGCCAAAAATTGCTGTAGGGATGAATTGAATTATAAGCAGAGAGCAAACATAACAACAACAACACACAGTAGTAATGATTGAAGACCAAAAATGAATCAAATTTAAAAGATGATGAAAGTTGATACTGTTACTGTATGTTATCCTGGTTAAAATGTGGAGTTGCATCTCAGCATTCGTCTTGGTCCTCCCTTCCATGGACGCTCCGGCCATCAATCTTGGGTGACGCCACTGCCTGCCTGGCAGATGTAGATTCATTGGTAAGGTAAGTGAGAGTAGTTTTTCCCAGTGTAGCACAGGGTAAGGGCCGGCCTGTAATTGCAGATGGGAAAACAAAAGGGATATTGAAAAATCAAGTAGAAAAAAATGCCTAAATTACGGTGGAGTGCAACAAGAACAATTTCAGAGGCGGCATGGATTTGGATACATCATGTCTACTCTAGTCTGTTTCCTGCATTAACCTCCAACAACAACAGGACAGAGCAGGCCCACGGCACCCGTGACACATCCTCCATTTAGCGTACATTTTTTGACAGAGGCAGACAAAGCAGATATACAGCAACATAGCATTTTACAAATTAAGTGACTAAATCAATGCCCCGCTGTCAGTCATACCACCACACTAGACTCCACCACTACACAGACATGTAGGTCTGCAGTGGTTGTTGTTGACTTGGTTACCTTTTAATGCACTCATGAAAAGCACTGAGTTATTCCATCAATCATCTCTGATCGTACTGAGTGACTGCGAAGAGATAATGTCACTGTGGTCATCATCATGGTGTGTTGTCCAACTCAGTGTGCAGTAGTGTACAGATTGAGTCCCCTTTCCATATTCAAAATGCAATGGATCGGCCTGCAGTAGAATTAGAAAATAGTTATTGAAAAACAAGAATGGAAACAAACATTGCATTGAGTTACTTTTAGTGTGTAGATAAGATAATAGTACACAATGAATTACCTTCATGCACTACAAACAACAACAACACAAATCACTCAGTCAGCGTCCAATGCATGTCATCATTCATTACCTGTTCCTTCTTATCTTCAGTTAATGGGCAGTCTGTATCGGCTCGGAAAGGAGGATAGCTATAGTAGTCATCATCATGTTCCACTTCTTTTGGAGAGACTCAACGAGGCAAGATTTTTAGTTTTTCTTCGATTATGCTACATCCAATTATCATCTGGCTTGAGGGCAATAGATTTAGGTTGATTCAGGAGGAGCAGGACTCGGAGGAGTGGACTGAAATGCAGAGAGCTGAAACTCATATAAGGCAATAAAATACGAAGACGGTGGTGATGGATTTGTTGTGATTTGAAGTTTCCAAACAGAAAGACAGACACACAAATAGAAGTAAATAAGGGAGAACCACAGTAAGAAGTGGAAGCCTAGTTGTCAGGGAAGTATAGCTCGTCCTCAAACTCTGGAGGTTCAACCAGAAGTAGGTAATCAGCATCCAACACGCTACTTCCATCACCTGAGCCGCTGTCCTCATCTTCCTGCGTTGATTCATGTATTGTGTAATTCGGTGGTATAAATTGCTGATTCATTTTGATCATGGTTAACCTCTCAACGTTTTTGGGTGAGAGACTGGTCCTTTTCACTGTTACAATGGAACCAGCAGCACTGAAAACACGTTCAGAAGAGACACTTGCGACAGGGCAAGCCAGATAGTTTATCGCCAGCCTGCTGAGCACTGGCCATTGGCCCCTTTTGCCATACCAATACCGCAATGGGTTTTGATCAATGTAGACCTCTGTTGGGTCATCCAGGTAGGCCTGGACCATTCGGTCAATGTTCAGGGGTGCTAAACTTAGTGCGGCCTCTTTTGTCTTTGCATCAGCACTGGACCTAGCAAGTCCTTGCTGTAAATACCAATCCTGTGCCGTTTGTACTGGGGCTGATGAGCCAGTTATTGCTGTTGTCGATAGTGTTGGTGACAGCTGTGAACCAAATGCACTGCCCACAGGCTCTGAAGTTGAACTTGACGCCGGATGCTCTGCTGCAGTACTTGACGTGGGTTTGAGGCCTTTAATTACCAGCCGTTCATTTTCCAATGTACTGGCTGCCTCAGCTATCCAAGTTTTGTACCGGGCAACATCCACTTCTGAAAAAGGGAGTAATGTCTTACTGTGCAGTGCCGATTTGTACCGTGGATCCAGAATTGTGGCACAAATGTAATGTTGTTGTGACACAATCTTATTTTGCACCCTTGCATTTTCACTTAAGCGACATGATAAGCTCTCCACCAACTCATATGCTTCTTTTTTCCCTCCACACCTTTGTACCCTTCACACACCCGCATCAGCTGTTGCTCTAGCATGTGCAACAATGGGATAGCTTGGTCCATAGTACAGTCCTCCTTGCTGACTTCACGTGTGAAGACCTCGAAAGGAAGAAGCATCTCTGTAAGAGATTTAACTAGGCACCATTGGTCCATCTGAAGGGTCATGCCTTTCACAGTAGCATCCGCCCTTTGCATGACATATTCATTGATTGGTCTGTACTGCTCAAACAGACGGTCAAGCATGTAATACGTTGAGTTCCAACTTGTTGCCACCTCCTGGATGAGTGCTTTGATTGTCATTCTATCGTCACGTTGAATGATCCTCAGCTGCTTCCGGGCTTTAAAAGAATGGCTGAAATGCGTGCATATTCTGCGGCAGGTGGTCAGTAAGTTGCTGACTATGGGTTCTTTTTTCAGAAAGTCTTGAACTATAATGTTAATGCAGTGCGCCAAACACGGGACCCTGAAATACTCACCAAGCGTCATGGCCTTAAGTATATTACTGCCATTATCCGTGGCAACAAAACCAATTTCAAGCCCTCTGGGGCGCAGCCATTCAAAGACCTTGCTGTTAAACTCTTCCAAAATGTTTTCAGCAGTATGAGATTTCTCCATGGCGAACATGGCTACAGTTGCATGTTTCCGAGAAGCATTAAAAATTGCAGCTGTGTCAACAGCACCTACTTCAGATAGCTTGTCTCTAACACCCACAAAAGAGACCCAGTGTGCAGTGGCTTGGCAACTGGTCCACATGTCTGTTGTCAGGTGGATTTTGTGAACAGCACTCTGCTGCAAAGCTTGTCGAACCAATTCCAGCACATCGTGATGAAGTGCTGGAACAGCAACTCGGGCGAAATAGGATCGGCTGGGAACCTTCCATTTAGGGCAGATGGCTGACACAAATTCAAGGAAACCCACCCCTTCCACAAATGAAAAAGGGAGAAGGTCCAGCGCTAACATTTTTGCCAGCTTCGCATTGTACAACCGTGCCGTTGGGTGGTTGTGTTGGTACTGCCCCTCCGACCTAAGCATGCTGTCAATGGTAGGCTGGAATATTTTCCTTTGTGGTGCACCTTTCTTCTTGAACCCAGCTAGACTCAACGACGCTGCACTTTTGCTCATTGCAGTGCCCGGTTGCCTTTGTGTCTCATGTTGACTCTCACTACGGTGCCACTCAGATGTTGCTGAGGATGTGTGCGTTACCAGTACACTGCTGGGGGTAGGGCTAGAAATGTCTCCCTCTTGTTGACCTTCCACCGCGATCATATCTTCCCCTAATTCTTCATCCCCAACAACAGCAATGGGTCCAGTTTTCCTTTTTTCTAAGTGAAGTAGGTGAGCCTCCCACTTGATAGTGTGGTGTTTTTTTAGATGACTTGTTTGTCCTCCGGTGCCATAGTTTGTACCAAGCTTACCCTGCTTAACAGGCTGCGACAAATTGAGCATATAGCAATGTACTCCTCCTTACTGCTAACCGAAAAGAAGTCCCAAACTGGGGAGGAGAACTTTCTGCCGCTGCTGAAGGTGCCACTTTCAATACCAGATGAAATGGAGGGTGTGCATGGAATTTGACTCTGTGCACTTACATTACCACCACCTACTGAGGTGGTGGTTGAGCTGGATGTAGGTCCCTGCCGGACCTTTGCAAAGGCAAATATGGAAGCTGGAGGTCGTGTTGGTGTTACCTGTGTTGGTGGTATCCGTGCTACATCCCTCGCAGCGATTTGGGATAGTCTAATAATGTTGGTCTCCATCTCCGCAGGCCCAGGAGTGATGTTCGTGATGACTGGCTCTTCATCATCATCATCATCATTAACCCCCTCGTCTACATCATCATCATCATTAACCCCCTCGTCTACATCTACCACCATAACTGTAAGGCTTTCTGGAACCTTCCTTTTCACTAGCCTTGTCTTGTGGCGTGCATCACTCCCAGGCTGAGCTGGTGGCTTCCAAGTGGCATCTAGATCATCAGAAGCGGGGCTTGAAGAAGAAGTTGATGGACTAACTCTCCTTTTCCTTGCTGGGGGTATGGAAGACAATGGATCTTCTGGAACAGTGGCTTGCTCCTCTTCGTCTGCAAAAAGCTCGATTTCCTGAACTGCCCCTACTTCAGGTGGAACAACTACTATTGTGGGCTGTGGTTCCGGCTGTGGTTCCGGCTGCGGCTGTGGTTGCGGCTGTGGTTCCGGCTGTGTTTGCGGTTCCGGCTGCGGCTCTGGCTGCGGCTGGGGTTGCGGCTGGGGTTGCGGCTGGGGTTGCCCACTTATCTGCTGAGTTTGCGAGTGCGTGGATTGGGTACTACTTTGCGATAATGACATTTCAACATCACTGGTCGTTTGTAGACTGGCTACCTCTGCCACAGTCATGGGCTTAGGCCTATGTTGCTGGGGTGGGCCCACTGATGCAGAGGTGCTGCTCCCAGCTTGGTCCCCGCTGGACACCGCTGCTGCAGGCGTAAGTTTTTTTACCAAAAAAACATTGGCCGGCACACCAGTCTTGGTAAGTGCCACTTCCTTCTTCTGTCCCTTCTTCTCACTGGCAACTTTCTTGGTACTGGAGGACCTGGTACCTTTCTTTGGGGCCATCTTCTTCAGATGTCAGCAGGACGCAGGTGCACAAGTTGCAGAGATGTCTGTGGTCACACGTGGACATGACGCGCAGCAGGACTTCTGCCTGGCAGTACAACGGGTGATGATGACACCTCCTCCTCTGTCTTTTTGTGCACCTAAAAGCAAAGAAGCCAGGAGAAGAACATCAGTGAAATGTTGCATTTGTTGTTGTGGTTCAATTACTAGCAGTACAAACAAACAAATAAAAGATATAAATTAGTGTAGCCATTTGTGAGACTGTCAACAAGGGCTTTCATGGTATACTGTGTACAGTGTCAGGAAGGATAGGAAAGAAGAGGAACAACAACCAAAATACAAATGTAATAGAAGTGGACCCTGTTTGGCATTAAATTATTTGCTCAGTCATCACATCATTCAGGGAGCTGCAGCTGGCAAAGGGGATGGATGTAAGCAGTAAGCCAAAAGGAAAACCATGCAGGCCTAAATGGCAAAAGCAGCACACTTAGTTAACTCCCACCAGAAATGGCCACCAGCCACATGGACACTCACAAATCACAAGCAACAAGCATGAGGCCTGGAAAACAATGTACTGAAAACAGGCCTACGATATCCAGGCAAAGGCTGCATGGTAAACCACACTGCTTTGCCTGTAATGCAATAAAATGCAAAAACGAAAATACACAGGGCTAAACAAGGCCTGCAACACACCACACACAACTAAGGCATGTATTTAACACACCCCAAAAAACTGAAATACACCCAAAAATCCACATTTTGCAATTTAATCCAATGCCATCCATAATAATAATAATAATACAAACATTTGTAAAGCGCGACAGCTACCTCAAACAGAGGTGTCCCGGCGCTAAGCGGAAAATAGTACAGCACTGGACCACTCAAGGGCCAAGTCTTAGGCCCTCAGTCTTCCTTAAAAGCCAAGTTTTCACCATTTTCCTGAAAAGGGGCTCCGAATCAATAGTGCGGAGATTGCTCGGCAGAGAGTTCCACAGTTTAGCAGCCCCGAGCGTAAAGGATCTACCACCCATACGTGCCTTTTTAAAATGAGGAATACATAGTAGATTTTGGGAATTGGATCTCAAGGTTCTGGATTGTTGGTAACCACGCAATCTGTGTTTCAAGTAGATAGGGCAATTACCATGCATAGCATGGAACGCCAAAGTCAAAGCCTTGAATTTGACTCTTTTCCTCACTGGGAGCCAGTGTAATGCTTTTAAATGCGGAGAGACATGCTCGCGAAACGGCACTCGCCTAATTAGTCTCGTGCCCTAAATGATGTTTAAATTGAACAGAACACACAGAAACAGTTGTTTCATGCACCCCTGACTACCTCTGGGGCCACTGGATGAAAGGCCTGTTGGCAGACTAGGCTACAAGCTTGCAGGCCTATGGATAAAGCACACTACCGGCCTTCAAAATGGCCGCCAGCCTCATGGCCAGGCCCACAACAACAAGAAACTGAAGACAGACAATGCAGGCCTATGGCAAAAAGCACACTGCCTGGCTTCAAAATGGCCGCCAGCCTCATGGCCAGGCCCACAACAACAAGAAACTGAAGACAGACAATGCAGGCCTATGGCAAAAGCACACTGCCTGGCTTCAAAATGGCCGCCAGCCTCATGGCCAGGCCCACAACAACAAGAAACTAAAGACAGACAATGCAGGCCTATTACAAAAAGCACACTGCCTGGCTTCAAAATGGCCGCCAGCCTCATGGCCAGGCCCACAACAACAAGAAACTAAAGACAGACAATGCAGGCCTATGGCAAAAGCACACTGCCTGGCTTCAAAATGGCCACCAGCCTCATGGCCAGGCCCACAACAACAAGAAACTGAAGACAGACAATGCAGGCCTATGGCAAAAGCACACTGCCTGGCTTCAAAATGGCCACCAGCCTCATGGCCAGGCCCACAACAACAAGAAACTAAAGACAGACAATGCAGGCCTATGGCAAAAAGCACACTGCCTGGCTTCAAAATAGCCGCCAGCCTCATGGCCAGGCCCACAACAACAAGAAACTGAAGACAGACAATGCAGGCCCATGGCAAAAAGCACACTGCCTGGCTTCAAAATGGCCGCCAGCCTCATGGCCAGGCCCACAACAAGAAGCCTAGGCCACAAAGGGAAACACATGCAGGCCTTAGTATATGGCTAAAGCAGCACACTTGTAACTCCCACCAGAAATGGCTACCAGCCACATGGACACTCACAAATCACAAGCAACAAGCAGGAGGCCTGGAAAACAATGTACTGAAAACAGGCCTATAATAGCCAGGCAAAGGCTGCATGGTAAACCACCCTGCTTTTGCTTTGCCTGTAATGCAATAAAATGCAAAAACGAAAATACAGAGGGCTAAACAAGGCCTGCAGCACACCACACACAACTAAGGCATGTATTTAACACACAGCCCAAAAAACTGAAATACACCCCAAAAAAACACATTTTCCAATTCAATCCAATGCCATCCATGCCCCCTAAATGATGTTTGAAATTAATAAATACATCACACAGCAATCCATGACCCATGACTAGCTCTGGACCTACTGGCTACCCACAACGATTTATTTTTTAAAAATGATGAAAAGTACCAAAAATGAAGTTGCAGCAACTGCAATGCCCCAATCAAACAACACCAACTTACTTGTAAAATCTCAAATTCCAAAATCCTCAAATCCAATGATAATGATGCAGCAGACACAAAGAGTGATCCTTCCAGCTCAAATCCAAGTGAAAATGAACAGGAGATGGACAAAGCACTGGGAGGAGCCTGCTGGACAGGAACAGGAAGTAGGAGACTCTGTGGCACTTCCTCCCTCTCCCCCAAAAATTTGACCAAAAAGGACAGCCAAATATCAATCTGAGGTTTTTTTTCCAGCCAAATCATCAATTTATAGAAGGTTTGATGCTGCTTGCGATGTTATTGTTCTCCAGATTGAACATTTTGCGTGTTCGGGATCGCGAGCTGTACAAAAATATCGCCGGATGTCCGATGGCGCGCCCGAATGACATGTTCGCGGTCGCAATCTCTCTCGCGGTGCACGATGGCGTGGCGAATGACGTGTTTGCGATCGCACACTCTCGCGTTGTCCGATGGCGCGGCGAATGATGTGTTCGCGATCGCAAACTCTCGCGGGATAACGCGGCCGGCTACCGAAATCTCGTGGCGCACGCGAACGGATAGGAAAACTTGTCGGCGAACGCAGGAATCCCGGTAAGTCGCTATCGCGCGCGCTATAACGCATTTTTAAAGCGCGACAAGAAAATAATTCCGCTACGCCGCGGATCGCGGAATTGTTGGCAATTCCGCGTTCTCCGCGGAACGCGAAATTGCCTAAATTCCGCAAATTCCGCGAGCGGAGCGGAATTGGATGCCCAGGGTTAATTTATATGGGGTGCTATTGGTCCCAAGACGGCTGCCAACACTTCTTGGATGAAGTGCTGACAGCCAATCAGATCTCACGATGAGATGTGTGGTTAGGCTCTGCCCAGATATATACATTTCTTTTTCCTTTAATATTTAAGAAACTACTGAACGGATTTACACCATTTAAAAAAGGACGCTTTCTGAACCAAGAGCTACCTTTTTGCCAAATATGGTGTAATTCCTTTCAGCAGTTCGGGCTGTAGCCTTGTCTAAAGTTTCCTATGGAAATTAACATGGGGAAAACGCGTTTTGGAACCCCCCTTTTTTCTCGGCCCCCGCTTGACGAATCACCCCGAAACTTTCAAGACAGGAGCTAACCTGAGCGGGCCATTAGTTTTAAAGATTTCGTGAAGATTCATCAAACGGCGCCAAAGATATTGGCAAAAGAAAAAACGCTTTTTGAATAGAAACAAGGTCCTAACTATAACTACCTACTGGCGACCGCCAGTAGGTAATATATATATATATATATTCACTGAAAAACCATAGGTTTCAGAGGCGTTATAGTTTGTTGGACATTTCACTCATACAAAACCATAGAAATTCCCCCGTTATAGTTAGTTCAGCTAACTATAACTCGCTGCCCCGCAATGCACCGCTGATGACGTCACATATTACATCACTCATGACATGGTCAGTGACATCACTGATGACATCACTGATGACATCTCAAATGACATCACTGATGACATCACTGATGACATCATCCAGTGACTTGTGTTTCTGTAAAGTTTAAATATGTTTAATATATATAGGGAAAGACGTATTGAAGAATGAGTGGGTGTATAAGTGTCTGAATGAATGATTTAGTAGGTGCGTGACTGACTCTATAAGTGAGTGATTAAACGTATCTTACTGAATGCATGGGTTAGTGACTAAACTCTGTGAATGTCTGTATCCGTCTGTCTGTTGGTGTGTAAGCGGCTGCATGGGTTTGTGAATAGCTACATGAGTGTCTACATGGGTTATTGATTGGTTGTCTGAGTATCTGTATGGGTGCTTGAGTGTTGTGTGGGTGGGGTGTGTGTGACTCTGTGCATAGATGTGTGAGTGGGTGATTCACTGGGTGCATGGTTTCAAGAGTGCATCTGTGATGGACTGTATGGGCGGGTGAGTGTGTGTATGGGTGTGTTAGTGAGTGAATGTATATCTCAGTGGTACATGTGTGAGTAACTACATTTGTGAAAGGCAATATATATGTGTGTTGGAGTATATAAATGGCTGTAAGTGAGAGTGAGTGATTGTGAGAGTGGCTGTATGGATGAGTGTGTACTTGTATCAGTGATTGTATAAGAGCGTAAGAATGTGCTAGTATTTGTATGAGTAAGTGTGCTGGGGTGTGTATAACTGTATAGGTGAGTAAATGGCAGTGTGATTAATTATTTGCATGACTGACTAGGTGTGTGAGTACCTCTATGGATGAGTGGCGGTGTGTGAGTTTCTATATAGGTGTATGAGTGCATATGATAGTCCTGTACTGAGTGACCGTAAGTATGAGTGACTGTACGGGTGAGTGAGTGGATGTGTGTGTAGACCTAAGAATCAGTGAGTGTGTATGTAGTTATTGGTGTTGGAGTGTCTATGCTTTTGAGAATGGCAGTCTGTAATTTAGAGTGGGTGTATCAAAAGTTATATTAGGGTGTGAGAAGATGCATGAAATTATCACATGGATGATGTCATCAGTGATGTCATTTGAGATGTCATCAGTGATGTCATCAGTGATGTCACTGACCATGTCATGAGTGATGTAATATGTGACGTCATCAGCAGTGCATTGCAGGGGCGCGAGCTATAGTTAGCTAAACTAACTATAACGGGGGAATTTCTATGGTTTTGTACGAGTGAAATGTCCAACGAACTGTAACGCCCCTGAAACCTATGGTTTTTTCAGTGAATTTCTAAGGTTTTTTAAATGCTAATTTCTAACTATAACGTGCCTGAAACCTATGGTTTTTTAAGTGAATTTCAAAGGTTTTTTAAATGCTAGTTTCTAACTATAACGTGCCTGAAACCTATGGTTTTTTCAGTGAATTTCAAAGGTTTTTTAAATGCTAATTTCTAACTATAACGTGCCTGAAACCTATTGTTTTTTAAGTGAATTTCAAAGGTTTTTTAAATGCTAGTTTCTAACTATTCCTACAGAGGTAGGACATGTGAAGAAAGAAGAAAAAACGCACAGAAAGAAGCAAAAGAAATGCAGAAAGAAGCAACAGAAGTCCACAAAGATGAACAAAAGTGCAGGAAGAAGCAAGACATGTGCAGAAAGAACCAACAGAGGAGCAGAAAGAGGCCTTGTTGCAAAATCATCCTGTGCCCACAACTTTTTCAGATGGGTACTGGTGGTAACTGAGTCTGACTAACCAGGCCTAGAGCCAGTGCTATGCTAAAAGACACTTAGAATACAGCAAAAACACCTACATATACTATTGAACACTATGCGTTGGGGTACCCCTGTGATTAGCATGACCTCCTCTGTAAGGCCCTAGTACATAATAGGGCAGGGGGATTAAAACTACCTCTAAGTCAGAGGTGCAGAAATATGCTACTTTAACTAGTAGTCGCGTTTGCAGAGTGGTGGAGAAAGGGTGCTGGGCGTATTTGTATTTGTATTTAAAAGATTTGTAGAGCGCGACAGCTGCCCCAGCCAAGGGGCGTCCCGGCGCTAACAGCAAATAGGAGACCGCAACGCAGGGGGGGACCCGAGCGACCTACACAGTGGGAAAGAGAAAAGTTTTGATAGCTTTCCTGAATTCGAGGAAGTTACTGAGGCCTCGAATATGGAGGGGCAGCGAGTTCCAGAGAATAGCCGCTCTGTAACAGAAGGAGCGCCCTCCGGCCCGAGTCCTCCTGACCCGAGGGACCACTAGCAAATGTTGGCCCATGGGTGAAGCTGACGGGAAGGGACGTAAAAAGAGAGCAGATCAGTCAGAATTTTAGGGGAGGCGAACTTCAGCATTTTAAAGGCTATACAAAGAGCCGTAAACTCAATCCGCTGAGCCACAGGCAGCCAGTGTAGACGGCGGATTATATTGGTTACCGAACAGACTCTGCGCAGACCCAAAAGAGATCTTGCTGCGGCGTTCTGTACTCTCTGTAGCCTGAGTACTTCCGCCTTGTTAGCCCCCAGATACAACCAGCGTCCAACCAACGCTCAGGAATTCCGCTGCGTAGGACTTACAGGAGGTACTAGGAGGGATTCTTGGCCCCCAAACTCCCTCAGGACAAAATTGGACTTCATCCCCCATCCCGTAGTCTGCCACGAGGCACGTTTGCAGAGTGGTAGAGAAAGGGGGCCATGGCCTCCAAAGACGTCTTAGCAATCCCACTGTGTGGGACTTACTGGAGGTAACAAGAGGGGTAGTTGGCCTGGGGGCCAACTTCCCAAACTATTACCTCCAGTCAGTCCCACACAGCAGCACTGGTAAGTACTCGTACCAGGCCATGCCCACTTTGCCCACCACTCTACAAATGCGCTCCCTGGCACGCTCTTGGATGGGGATTGAAGTCCCCTTCACTGCTGGGGGTCCTTTAGGGGCCAACTAGCCTACCTTTTATCCTCCAGTAAGCCCCACGCAGTGGGATTGGTGAGAGGTAGACAAAGGCCATGCCCCCTTTCTCCACCACTCTGCAAACGCGCCCCCTGGTGCGTTGTAAGTTGGGGGATTAAGTCCCCTTGAATCCTGAGGGTCCATGGGGTCCAACTAGCCCACCAGGTACCTCCAGTCAGCACCACAGAGTTGCATTGCAGAGAGGTGTAAAAAGGGGCGTGACCTGGACCACCTCTCTGCAACGCAGTGCAGTGGCGCTTACTGGAGGTACCTGGTGGACTAGTTGGCCCCCAGGGGCCCTCAGGATTGAAGGGGAATTAATTCCCCAACTTAAAATGCACCACAGGGCGTGTTTGCACACATATCACCTCAGGCCTCGCCCCTCCCTTCACCACTGTGCAACGCGGCCCGTGGTGCGTTTTAGGTTGGGGGATAAAGTCCCCTTGAATCCTGAGGGTCCCTGGGGTCCAACTAGCCCACCAGGTACCTCCAGTAAGCGCCACAGAGCTGCGTTACAGAGAGGTGTAAAAAGGGGCGTGGCGTGGACCACCTCTCTGCAACGCAGCCCTGTGGCGCTTACTGGAGGTAGCTGGTGGGCTAGTTGGCCCCCAGGGACCCCCCGTATTGAAGGGGAATTAATTCTCCAACTTAAAACGCACCACAGAGCGCGTTTGCAGAGTGTTGCTGGGAGGGGGCGGGGCCTCCGGCACGATTGAGTTTTTTTTAGTTTTTTTTTTAGAAGGGGGGCTGTGTGGCCCCCCTTCTTTTTCCTTTTTTTGGACCCTGGGAACCCCATCCCTCAGGGCCTGACCCCTTTTAAAAAAAAAAAAAAATCTGAACGGGAAGGGGACCGCGTGGGCCCCCCTCCCGTGGCCAATTCTGGCCCCGGGGACCCCATCCCCTGGGGCATGGCCAAATATTTTTTTTTTATGGAGGGGGCTGCGTGGCCCCCCTCCTGAGGCCTCTATTGGCCCCGGGGACCCCATCCCCCGGGGCTGGCCTTTATTTATTTATTTTTTAAAATTTGGGGAGGGGGGCCGTGTGGCCCCCCTCCCGGGCCACTTCTAGCCCCGGTGACCCCATCCCCCGGGGCAGGCCCTATCCGTTGGGGACCGTGGGGGGAGCCCTAATGCCCAAAGCAGTTTGCAATGACAGGGCGGGAGCCGCGAGGCTCCCGCCCTGTCATTGCAAACAGCAGTGTCCCGGGGGTGGGCACCCCGGGACTCTGCAGGAGCCGGCCCTGGGGGGTGGCGGTCCCCAGGGCCATCAAGGGCTCCAGGAGGTGGGCTGCACAGCCCCCCTCCCACCTATTGCACAGACCCGGGGAGGTGGTGGTCCCTGGGGCGTGTGGGGGGCTCGAGCCCCCCACACAGGTCTATGTTTAAAAAAATAAAAGCCCTGGGGGTGGCGGTCCCCGGGCAGCAGGTGGGCTGTGTGCCCCACGATTATAATTAATAAAAGCCCTGGGGTGGCGGTCCCCGGGGTTTGGGGGGGCCTTGTAGGCCCCCACACATTAAAAATAAGAAGCCCCGGGGGGTGGCGGTCCCCAGGGCTGCGGGGGGCTCGAGCCCCCCACACAGGTCTATGTTTAAAAAAATAAAAGCCTTGGGGGGTGGCGGTCCCCGGGGCAGCGGGGGGGCCGTGTGCCCCCTTCGATTATAATTAATAAAAGCCCTGGGGTGGCGGTCCCCAGGGCTTGGGGGGGCCTTGGAGGCCCCCCACACATTAAAAATAAGAAGCTAAATAATAATGAAGCGCGGGAGTCTGAGCTTAGTTTTTTTTTAAATTTGCGGCTGAAATTCGCGCTGGGTGCGCGAATCTCGCTGATTTTTTTTTTTTTTAAATGCTTTTTTGGGCCCTTGGGGGTCAGGGTGTTTCTACCCTGCCCCCTTTTCTTGTTTTTCGTGATTGTTTTTCTGTTTTCGGTAACCGAGGCACAAGATGGCCAGTGTTGACAGCCAATTAGAATAAAGCTCGTGGTCGGGAGGGTGCGCGGATCCTCCGTGCCTCTATATATCGAAACTTTTATTTTTTGATTGTCTCAGCAACTACTGAACGGATTTACACCATTTAAAAAAATGGCGCTTTCTGAACCAAGCACTACCTTTTTGCCAAATTTGGTGTAATTCTGTTCAGCAATTCGAGCTGTAGCCGTGTCTAAAGTGTCCTAAGGGAAATGCATTTTTTGACCTCTTTTTTTTAATTTCTCAGGAATTACTGAACGGATTTACACCATTTAACAAAAGGTCTCTTTCTGAAACAAGGGCTACCTTTTTGCCAAATTTGGTGTAATTCCGTTCAGCAGTTCGGGCTGTAGCCGTGTCTAAAGTTTCCTATGGAAATTAACATGGAGAAAACACATTTTGGGATCCCCCTTTTTTCTCGGTCCCCGCTTGCCGAATCACCCCGAAACTTTCAAGACAGGAGCTGACCGGAGCGGGCTATAGGTTTTGAAAAGTTCGCGAAGATTCATCAACCGGCGCCAAAGATATTGAGAAAACAAAAAACGAGTTTCCTATGGAAACTAGGTCCTAACTAAAACTATCTACTGGCGACCGCCAGTAGATAATATTTATATATATATATATATATATATTCCACTCGATTTTACTCCATCCGTAAAAATCAACTCGAGCCCAAATCCATGAAACGTTTCATGGATTTGGGCTCGAGTTGATTTTTACGGATGGAGTAAAATCGAGTGGAATATTGTGAGGTTCGCGACCTCGCTCGAGCCCGCCGCCGCAAAGTGGCAGAGAGACCCGCGACTTCTGTTGGTGATATATATATATATATATATATATATATATATATATATATATATATCCACACTCCTCCAGTAATCCAGTCGTTTTGTAGAACAACACACGAACACCAGTGCCGCGGCCACTTTGAACCAACTTGTTTATTTTAAGTTGGCAACACAAATCCCAACGCGTTTTGGAGTTACTGCACTCCTTTCTCACGAGCAAGGTTTGGACATTTTCAATTTCTATTTAAAGGAACAAATACTTTAGTGACGTGCACACATTCATAAACATAGAAAACAGTGTTGCAAATGTTTGTCAGTGCCGCGTTTCAATAAAGTTTTTTGCAAAGCCTTATAGCTTGGTAAACATTTCAGCCTAACCCATAATCACATGTGTTAGCTCAGCAGTTGATCTTTGTTTGCATCATTAGAATTATATATCATTCGTATGAGACCGTAAAAACAATTCACAACAATTCAGCCACAGTGGGCAGCTTAACTACACGGTCTACATCATCCTAAATTTGACTATATCGGTGCTGCCATATCATCTCATTTTAAAGATTCTGCCACAGTGGGCTTTGTAAAATTCAAGGATACCATGACACCCATCATTAAGTACTTGTTCAGATCTTCACAAGCTTTCATTACCCCAATTACTACAACCAAGTGTACTACTAAATATTTCTTTTGTTCAAAGTTCAGCCCCAGTGGGCATATCAAGGTTGAAGTGCTTATTCCACCAAGCATAATCGTATCAAAAGGAATGTTCTACTGCACACCAGTAGACAAATATAATGCTCTTCTGCATTGTATATTCCTTATCTGAAACAACAAACAACACAGGAACAACACAGTTAAAATGTGAAAACAGTGTAATATAAACTATATGAACAAATAAAACCTTTAAAAACATTATGTATCAGAGGGAGACAGCTAAGTTAGCATTAATTATCCTAGATGTACGGACAATTCTTCATCCAAATTTAGACCACTCGGGTGCCTTGTGTTGTACTTGATGATCATTTTCGATTCAAGTTTTCTAAGTTCTACCGTCCTGTTACCACCTCTTTCTCTTAAGGGTATTTTATCTAGGACATAGAACATCAGTAGATTGGCATTGTGATTATGACTGGCCTTAAAATGACAGGCATTCGGATATTGTTTGTCATTATTTTTAATGGCGCGTAGATGTTCCAACACTCTTTTTTAGCCTTATGGATTGCACTCCCTATATAAAATGTATTACAGGGGCATTTCAAAACGTATACTACATACTCTGTGTTGCAAGTCACCAGTTTAGTGATCCTATGGGGGGGGGTTCAGCTGAAATTTTCAGTATCTTACAGCTTTCACTGTATTTGCAAGCTTTGCACTGATTACACATGTAGAAACCCTGAACTTCATTTTTAGTTTTGACCTGTTTGACAAGACTAGTACTTAGAGAATCTCCCAATGATTTAGCTTTTCTGAATGTTATAGATGGATTCTCTCCAATATGTTCGCTCAGATCATTGTCTGTCTTCAACATTTCCCAAAATTATTTCAAACCTCTTTTTACTTCCCAAGCTTGACTGTGATAAGTGGTGATAAATCTGATCGTTCTTTTTCTTGGTCAATTTTAATTTTGGGTACCAATAGATCATTACGTTTCAGTTTTTCTACTTTTACTGTAGCTTGTTTGATTGTGGCTTTACTACATCCTCTGTCTAAAAATCTCTGGGTCATGATGTTTTTCTCTTTGAGAAACCCTTCTTCCGTGATGCAATTCCTCTCAAAAGTTCGCCGAAAGGAATGCTGGGAATTAGATTACTGGGATGACAAATGTCTGCGTGTAGCAGACTGTTTCCTGCTGTTGTTTTGCGAAATAGCTGACTCATTATTTTGTTCTCTCTGACCTCCAATTTCAAATCAAGGAACTCAATCGTAGTGTTGCTGGTGTGACTCGTGAAGTGTAAATTCATCGAATTATCATTGAGTAACATGATAAATTCTTGTGCTTGGAACTCTGTTCCTTTCCAGATACAAGAGATGTCATCAATGTACCTGACCCAGAGGACGATGTGGTCATTGAACTGTTTGATGGTACTCACGACTTGCTTCTCCCACCAGCCTAGATACAATCCCGCAAAGCTGGGGGCGAAGCAAGTTCCCATCGCGTGTCCCCTGGGTTTGCCTGTACAACTGTTTGTTGAAGAGGAGAAAATTATTCTTGAGACAGATCCGAATCATTTCAAGAAGCATTTCAGTGTGTAAAAGGAAAGAGAGGGATCTTCCTTTGAGGAAGTATCTACATGCATCAATACCCAAATCCTGGGGAATACATGTGTAGAGACTACTCACGTCAAGACTCATTAGTAGGTAATTATCATTCCAGGTGATCTCGTTGATAATTCTTAAAAAATCTCCTTTGTTCTTTACAAAGGATGGCAATGCCTGCGCAAAAGGTTGAAGAAAATAATCTACATTTTGGATGTATTTTCCAATAAACTACTCCTGGAGGATACAATTGGTCTTCCAGGGGGATTGGACAGATTTTTATGTAACTTGGGCAACAAGTATAGTGCTGGAATTTTGCGATATTTGCATGTTAAAAAAAGGTATTTGTCCCATTCTAAAATGCTTTGGTCTCGCCAATTTACTAGTTTGTCAAAAAATTCATTGTTGGCCTCATCATTCTCATGTTTAAATGCTATTGTATATCTATCTTGGTCTGCTAGCTGTTTATAACCTTCATTCAAATACATTTCTCGTGGCCAAATAACAACACTGCCGCCCTTGTCTGATTTTTTAATAACAATATCAGTACAGCATTCTAGCTCCTTAAGGGCTTCTCTATGGGCTTTTTTTAGATTGTAAATAATATGTGGTGTATGAGTCTCAATTTTCTGAAGCTCCTTAATCATGCCTCTTTCAAAGCAATCAATAGCCTTGTTACTGATTTGGGGGACAATCATCGATTTAGGTTTAAAACCGCTTGCACATCCCATCCCCACATCTATATCAGTATTGATCAAATTTAAAAAAGGATCATCAATGAAATTATCATCCTTTGCCAATTCGTGCATCGTATGTAAACTCTCAATGTCATTAGTTGTGAGGACTATCGGATTTACCTGTATTTTTTCAGTCCTCTGCGGATTTTTCACTGCATACCATTTCTTTAATTTCAGTTTTCTTGTGAAATTAAAGAGATCTATACGTGTTTCTGTATAGTTAAATTTAGAAGATGGACAAAAAGACAATCCAAGTGATAATACTTCTAATTGGTTGTCAGTAAACATACGATCCGAAAGATTTACCACAGTCATAGTGTCCTTCATTTTCTTGTTTTTTGCCCCTTGTTAGAACTCCCACTGGGCTGTCTGATGTGTTGTTGCTGTTGGATTTTGCTTTGTTTCCTCCTCTTCCTCCTTGACCACGACCTCTGATGGGGGTTTTGTTTTGTGCTTGCGTGATCAACCTTCCTCTGGCCATGAGATTGAATTCATTTAAAATGCGGGCTCTTACCCCCACTGGCTCTGATTGAACAGAAATGTCGCTCTCGCTATTGTCACTGTCCACAGTTTCAATTGTCGCCGTTTCATCATTTTTTTGTTGTTCACTCATAGGGGTAGTCATTTTCGAGGTTGAAGGATGTTCCTGCCTTGTTGACTCGTGGGTTACCTTTCTTAGTTGATCAAACTTCTTTCCAAATGTAAGAATCTGCCCCTTTTCGTAATCGATTTAGTCGCTGTAAAACTTCCTTTGCTTTTTTGCTTTGATCTCCTCTTCTATTTTTTCTAATCTGCTTTCAATTTTAGCCATTTCAATGTCAAATTCTTCTTTGTTGTACAGTTACTTAAATTTTTTAATGAATTCTTCACTTTCTTTGGTGAGTCTTTTGCAATCCTTTTCAGCGTATTTTATTAGAATTTTCAGCATATTGGTGGAACATTCATGATTGTTATCATCCACTATTCCACCAATTCTGGATCTGATTTGTAGAATGTAGGTGTAATGAAAATGCGAAGACCACGAGGTACTCTTCCACATTCTATGTATTTTTTCAAAGCAGTGGCCTTCCACCATTTGGACTGCTCTTTTTTAAAAGTTTTCCACAAGCTGTCCCAGAGTTTTCTTTTGTTTAAGTCCACATTCTGGCTTGTTCGTTCTGTTGTGTTGGTGACATTTAGCGCTGTCAATTTGATAAACAACTTGCTTGCTGCCTCCCTCCTTTTCAACTCCCTTGTTGTTGCCATTATTCAACTCTAGTACCCTCCGGACTAGATCACGCAGCCACTCGCTGCTAACACATTCTCGTGGTAACTAGAACTGAAGGTGACTCTCTATATAAAAACGATATTTTGTACAACTATATTTATGACATCGATATTTGTTTTCAATATTTTTGTACTTACCATTATAAGTATATGATGTCAATATTTTTTACATAGATATTTATACCTCGATATTGTGGTGTGGGGATATTTTTGTGTCGATATTCTGTCAGTGAACCGTTTCCTATAGTGCATAATTGCGCATAAAGGTGATCTATTTTCTGAACTTTGAAAAATCGTAACTCCGAAAGTACTTACCTTACAACTGTGTTCTTGGTCTTAAAAATTCTATAACAATCAATATTATGTTTATAAATTGGTCTTGCATTCATTCTAGAGTATATGTCTCATTTATTGCCTCTGTTGAGTACAACAAATGTTTAGCACTACACTCTGATAAGCGTAATTGCTCGCCCACATTACCAGAAAAAGAGCATTAGAATTTCCTACTTTTATCTCTGTGTACCATTTGTGGATTCTCTCGACTCTTTGCACAGTGTACTTCTTTTTAGTACACTATATAGAGAGCCAGCTTGCTACATATATGTCCAACATTTTATTATAATGCACCCTGCGCTATGGGCTTTCTAAGGCCTAATTTAGGGTGACTTATTTGTAATATAAACAGCATTTTAGGTTTTGCAAGATGCATTAGCAGTTTAAAACTACCAACAGGCTATAATGGTTGACCTGGTGCATGTTTTAAGGAGTACTGAAGAGGGTGGCACAGTAAGTGCTACAGACCCATTAGTACACTCAGGTGTAGGTCAATTTTACCATATTTTAGGAGGTGAGCACAAACACGTAAGCACTGGTTAGTAGTGGCAAAGTGCGCAGAGTCCTAACTCCAACAGAAATGCATCCAGAAAATAGGGGGGGTGATGGCAAACAATTTGGGAGTCACCCTTCAGAGGGAGCCTTGTCCAACATGCACATTATCCCCAAAAAAAACACACATTACTCAAACATTGACAGACATAGCTGCAATCTCAGGTAAACGATGAATACTAAACAAATGACACTCAAACGTTCAATGCCGCTTAAAGTGCTGAATACTTTGGCAACAGTTGACAAATTTGCATAAAACTTTCCCCAAAAAAGTTAATCCACTTTGTCTGCTTCATGGAACGTTTCATGCTGGCCATTCAAGCAGGGACCAAGTCTAGTGAGGGCCAATAGAATGGGCCGATTCTAAAAGAGTGATTTGCCTTGTTAATTCCAACAGAAACTTTGCTCTCCAACACAGAAAAAAACTGAATAGAATCAATCCAAATTTGACCGAAAATTAAATATGGAAATTGTGTAATTAATTTTAGGTGCGGGTTGTGGGGTTTATAGGGGTAAAGGGAGGGAAGTAATGTATTTGTAATTAATTAATAATTAGTTGATAATTAATATTAATTAATTGATAATTAATTAGGGTAATTGTTTAATTTGTTTGTGTGTGGGTTTTGGTTTTGTAGGGGTGAAGAGTGGGGAGTAAATTAATTTTACTTACTTAATAATTAGTTGTTAATTACTATTAGTTTTTTTAATTGAAAAACAATTTTAATTGTGTAATTCATTTTTGTACAGTTTAATTTTAGGTGTGGGTTGTGGGGATTATAGGAGTAAAGGGTGGGAAGTTAATTAATTAATTTATAAGTGTTTTCATTTGTTTTTCAATTTTAATATTTCTTTAATTGATAAGTAATTATGGAAGTACATTTTTTTATTTAGATGTGGGTTGTGAATTGTGTGGTGTTATAGGGTAGGAAGTAAATAAACTAAATGTATGTAGCAATTAATGTTTTTGTTCATAAATTATTTCTAAATAAAAATATTTTATTTTTTATTTTTAATAAATATAATATTTGTAGGTATTTGGGATATGTATTTAACATTATAACACATTTTTTTAATTCTTAATATTTAATATATTTGTATTTTAATTTTTAGCATATTTATTTATTTTTCTATTTATTTTGTTTTTAAAATATATTTTTGGGTAGTTGTCATTTTGTTTGTTTTTAATTTTGAACTGACTTGAGTGGGAATAGTAAATTTAACCCCTCTGCAATCCAACACTTTCCCTACTGTTGCACTGACTGGAGTGGGAATAGTAAATTTTATACCTCCGCTATACAACACTTTCCCTACTGTTGCACTCACTGGAGTGGGAATATTAATTTTTACCCCTTCACTATCCAACTCTTTCCCTTTTTTTGCACTGACTGGAGTGGCAATAGTATTGTTGCGTGGCTGCAATAGCACCAACGTATTTATGGTTAGGATAGAGTTTCCATTTTGGTAGGAAAGGCATTTTTTGTTTTCTTAATAACTTTAGTGCCATTTGATGAAACTGCACAAAATTTAAAAAAAGAAAAGTTCATCTACTTCGTGGAGAGTTTTTAGCTGATCCTTCAAGGGAAGGCAAAGAAAAAGAAGTAAAGGGGATATCATACTGCGATTTCTCATTTTAATTCCCATTAGAACTTTTCTCTTTGATACAGAAAAAACTGCTGAATAGAATCATGCCAAACTTTGCACAAAGGTAACATTTTGCTGAAAGAGTGTGCTTTTGTTAGTTTTGCATTAATCTGTTCATCATTTTTTTTTACTCTGCATCCCTAGATACAAGTAGCACCCCGTTGGTACAACATTTAAGGAGAGCAAACTTCACGGCGTGAAAGGGCATGGCTGCAGAGATTACTGTACTGCCCACTGAATACACATACAAAGAAGTGCATACTTCATAAACTCACATGACTTGGCTGCATGGGCATTAATACTGCCTACCCTGTATGCAGCATCTGGAAGCAAGCATCAAGAGCGAAAGGGTTTTAGCTGTGGAAATACTAAAACTTCCCACCTGGTGCACCATGACTGGCAGAAAGCTTCTCAGGTTGAAGAGGTACAGTTGCAGAGGCGGGAGTACCCCCCACCTAGCACATCAACTCTGGACATAAGCTTCACAGGCTCAAGGGGCCCAGCTGTACAGGTCCTAGAGGCACCCACTTGGCACACCACAGAGTGCAAGCATCACAGGCTCAAGAGGCCCCGCAGCATAGTCAGTGACTCTGCTGTAGGTTACATGATTACTAGTAGATTAATGTCTCTAACATTCTGTGTACACCACCAAGGGTGCAAACATCACATGCTCAAGGGGACCTGCTGCAAAAGTGCTAGTTTTGCCTGCACAGAAATACCACCAATGTGTGCTAGCTTCATGGCTCATAGGGAGCAGCTGCATAGGCACTTTTACTGCCCTCCCGCTCAGCCATGGCTCGTGTCATGGAAAAGAGGCGGGCCAGAGTGGGTGGGGGGGTCGAGGAGGTGTAAAAGGGGATGAGAGGGATAAATGTAAAAAAAACGTACCTGCTGCCTTCCTTCGCGTCGCGCTCAACTTCTCCTCTCTTCTTCTGTCGGAAGGAACAGGCTACCAGCTTGCCCTACACCCAAACCTGAAGCTGCTCTCGCATGAGAGCAGCTTCAGGATTGGCCTGATCGCCCTCAATTTGTGCTCCAGGACAGACTTTGAGGCTGTGCCTGTTCTCTCCAGCCCAGCAGCATTGCTGGGTTGGAGAGAACTTTTACTGTGCATGATGTTTTGGCAGGCCTGAAACAGCTGGCAAAACCGTCATGTGCAGTGAAGGGAGTGCACATACCACTCCCCTCAGTGCCTGTCGTCACTGTGGCACCGCCCCAAGACTCGGGAAAGGAAATAAAACGATTATAAAACGGGTTTTAAACCTGTTTTATTATCATTTTATTTTTTCATGATTTGAAGGGTGCTGGCAAGGGGGGTGATGCTTCTCCGCCATAGCAGATGAGCCGCCACTGCTCCCGGTATACCCCAATGGGTGCAGTCTGCATGAGCTCATGGGGGCCAGTTATGAAGGGGTAGTCCTGCCTGGTACAGAACACTGAGTGCAAGCTCCAAAGGCTCAATGGGCACAACTGTGCAGGGGCTACTACTGCAAGGCCAGTACAGCTACAAGGAGAGAAAGTTTCAAGGGCTCAAGTTACCTGGTTGCGGAGGTACAAGAACTATCTGCCCTGTACAGGCTGGATGCAGAGGGGGGTAGTACAACCTGCAAGGTGCACTACCACTGTGAGCACCCTAAGCCTGGGAAAAATACAATTATGCTGGTGTAATTTCAGTAAATTTTGTGATACCTTTTTTTCACTGTAAATATTATTGCAAAACATACCATTCACAGTAAAAATTTACCATGAACACGAACAACAAAACACGAGCAGTTGTTGATCTTGGTGCTTTATTTAAACGCATCCTTGTGCCATAAAATGGTTGCAAGGATGCATTTCACTGTAACGTATAGCATAAAATCACAGATTTGCATTTTGCATAATTTGGCTGAAAGTTTGCATAATCATGCAAAAACAAATTACACAAATATCTTGCACACCTCCATTAAACTTCACAGTCTCAAGAAGCCCGACTGCATAGGCTCAAATACCTGCTGACTGGTGCACTACACTGGATGCAAACTTCAAAGTCTCAGTGTAGAATCGCTAGTGCCGCCAGCCCGGTATATCACCACAGGGTGCAAGCTGCACAGGAGTAAGGAGACTTGCTGTGGGGGGCTACTACCACTTGGCTGGAATATCACCACTAGGCACAACATTCACAGGTTCAATAGACCCAGTTGTGGAGTGACTGGTAAAGGGGTGCAAGCTTCACAGGCTGAAGTGGTACAGTTGCTAAGGGGTCAGTATTGCTTGCTTGACCTATCACCAGAGAGTGGAAACTTGACTGACTCAAGGGTCCCAGCAGCAGAGGACACAATAATACTCACAAGGGACACCACCAGGTTCAAGCTTCATGGGCTAAAAGTGTCCTGAAGTGGAGGCACTGGCACCTCTAATGTGGCAGACCACCGTAGGGCATAAGCCTCAGAGGTTCAAGGGCACTCGCTGTAGAGGGGCTGGTACTGCCCACCTAGTATACCACTAAGGGTTGCAAGCTTTACAATCTCAACTCTCCTGGCAGCACAAGCACTATTATGGCCCACCCAGTACACCACCAAGGGGTTTATGTGGCCTTCCTTCAGGGATGCTAGTGCTGCCTGCCACTTACAAAGCTAAACAGTGCAAGTTTCGTGTCCACAAGGTGCCCTGCTGCTGATGCACTAGTACCATCCACCAAGGGGTGCAAGCAGCATAAGCTTCAGAGACCCAGCTGGGGGGCACTAATACTGCCCTCCCTGTACAGGGTTGAAAGATGCAGGGCTTGAGTGGTCTGACTGTGGAAGCTCTGGCTCATCTGGTACACCAGCACCTGATGCAAGCTTCACAGGCTGAAGGTGCCTGGCTGTGGAATGGCTAGCACTTCCCATCAGGTACACCAGCACCTACTTCAGGCTGCATAGGCTCAAGGGGCCTGGCTGCGGAGTCACTAGTACCACCCACCTGACACATCACCAACGGGTACACGCTTCACAGGCTCAAGGTGCCCGGTTGTAAAAGCATTAGTGCCACCTACCTAATACACAACCACTGAGTGCCAGCTGCACAGGCTCAAGGGACCCAACTGCAAAGAGGCTAAAAACACCCTTTCCACCACCACCGAGTGTAAGTTTCATGAGCTGAAGGGGACTGTCTGCAGAGGTGCTAGATCGGCTCACCAGGTACTCCACTAAGGAGTGCAATGTTCATAGACTCCAGGGGCCCAGCTGCATTGACCCTAATACACCCTGCCCAGTACACCACTATGTGGTGCAGCATATGGAGGGGCTCATACCGCTTGCTCTGTACAATACTATCATTTGCAAGCTTCACAGGCTCAAGACGTCAGGTTGCAGGAGAGCCTAGTACCGCCCGTCTAGTGTAACTCCATTTGGCGCAAGCTTCACAGCTTCAACGAGCCCAGATGGGGTGGGCCAAGTATCTCTTGCCTGATACCTCCATCACCACCACCAATATGTGAAAAGTTCACAGGCTTAAGTGGCCCTGTTGAGGAGGTCTAGCATCACTCACTAGGTACAAGCATGGCGTGCAAGCTTCACAGGTTTAAAGGGCCTGGCTGCGAAGAGGATGGTACTGCCTGCCTGGAACACCACCATTGGGTGCAAGCTTCATGGGTTCAAGGGATTAGGGTGCAGAGGGCATAGTCCTGCATGGCTGGTTTACCAGCACCTTATGCAATCTTCATGATCTGATTGGTTCCAGCTGTGGAGATGCTACTACCACCTACCCGGTACACTACCGCAAAGTGCAAGTTTCACAAGCTCAAGGGGCCTATGCAACCTGTCCACAGGCCACTCTGTCCATGAACTTCACAAAACATGCAGTGAGCCTCCATTCCCTAACCTGGATGCAGTGTTCAATTGCCTCCTGACATAGGTGAGTGTTCAGTTCTTGAAATAATGGCTTAACCAGGAATCGCCTTTCCTTTTTTTAATTTTATTTTTATTATTTTTATTTTTTGATGTTGTTGTTTACAAAGATAGAAATTAGAGCACCACACAGAGAAACAGTACATTAGCTATCATATTCATTTCAGCCGATTAAAGTCAGTAACTGAAAAACGCAAAAAACCAGTAAAAAAGAAGGCTGTCCTAATCCAGACAGAAAGAAAAAAAAAAAAAATACATGAGAGAAGGGATAACAATTTTAACATATTTACATGTAGAGCGCCAGGTCCCACTGAGGGTACCCATTGCTTGGAGTCCGTTACAACCTGGCTATTGTAACCAATCTGTTATGGAAGCCCACAGTTTTAGTCCCCTTTCTCGTCTACTTCGGCCCTTTAGCCGATACACTGAAGATTCTAAATTGTATACAGCTAGTAGGCGAGAGCGCCAGCTACAGAAAGTGGGGGATCAGGGCTAAGCCAGCTAGATGTAATACAAAGTCTGGTAACAGCCATTACCATAAAAATAAATCCAGTAACAGCAGACGACCAGCTTCCATCCGTTCCCACCCCCAAGATCACCATTTCTGCAGAGATAAATATGGGGAACCGTAAGATCGTAGACAGAAAGGTTTCTAAATCCTGATAGAATGTCACTAGCTGAGGACAAGAATAAAACATATGAACCGTGTCTGCCAATGGGACCCCACATCTATTACAAGAACCACCCATGCTCCCGCCCCATTTAGCTACTTTTTCCGGTGTATAATACAAATCAAAAATAGACATAAAATGTTGACTCCGAAGACTCCCAGATAGTAGAGTCCGAATAGCAACACCTAGTGACTCCTCCAGATTAATCCCTTCCTTCCCAAGCTTCTTTACCCATTTATCATTCTGGTGGGCTAAATCATCAGGGAGGGATTCCAAAAGTAACTGATAAATCCCGCTGATGCGGGATTTTCTACAAGCTAATTCAACTAGTTGTAGCTTACCATACATTCCCCCTTGACATGGCTTTTTCTTGTCTAGAAAACTACGGATCTGTAGATATTAAAAAAATTCCCGCTTATCTAGACCGTACTTATCTTGCAAAAAAGTAAAGGAAGCCAATTGATCTCCCTGGCCCAGATCCCCCACCGTGCTGATCCCCAAATTACTCCATCTTTGGGTAATCAGATCTTGAAAGTTCCAGCTGTGGAGATGCTACTACCACCTACCCGGTACACTACCGCAAAGTGCAAGTTTCACAAGCTCAAGGGGCCTATGCAACCTGTCCACAGGCCACTCTGTCCATGAACTTCACAAAACATGCAGTGAGTCTCCATTCCCTAACCTGGAAGCAGTGTTTATTTGCCTTCTGACATAGGCGAGTGTTCAGTTCTTGAAATAATGGCTTAACCAGGAATCGCCTTTCCAACTCAAATCTAGGAGAGATGCACAATACCTGCACCAGTGATTACTTTACATAGGGGCAGAAGTGGCCGGCGACTCCTGCCTGCATAAATTTCCATATTTGGGCTACTTCCCCTACATCAAATAGGCTCATTCGTAATTGTAGGAACCTTAGTTTGCAAAGTTTTGACAAAGGGCGTGTCAGGTAGGGTTGAGGCTTCAGCTCACCATACGTCACTACTACAAGCTGGTAATGAGACTTAGCTTGTAGTATGAGAATGTCATTTTTTTCTGACTGGCTTTTGATAATCCTCCGTAAGAGGCCTTTGAATGAGTCGTATTAAATATTCAGAGCCCAAGGCAGGGTCATTTGTAGATCAATCAGAGTCTTCCAAATAACCATTTGCCAGGGTGATAAGAGCAAATTGAACATCTCTTGGCCAAGGTGAAATTGGAAAGTGACGGCATCTGCTTTCTTAAATTTGAACCACAGTTTCAATAAATTGGCCCTCTGTGGAAGCTTTTGGTCTATGAGGCTGAATTCTAATCGGATCTGAGATTCCCGGAAGGAACTTTGGAGTCCTGCTGATTCAACCACCAAACAAATATATAGAGAAAAAGCTTCTAGTCCATATAACAGTGAGGGCATAAGCTTAAGACCTGATTTAGATCTTGGTGGGACTACCGTCATCCCGCTGCTGCGGCGGGTCCAAGCACTCCATCGAGCTGATGGTGTTCCATCCATCATATTTATATGTAGGATCAACAAACTGTGTCCTGACACATCCGCACTCTTCTCTACTGGCTAACAGTATTCCGTCTCCATCAGGTCGGTGGTTTTGGGGTCAAGCTGATTAAGATGTCCCCGTTCCTGGCGGTGGATTCCTGACAGAGCGCGTCCCTGGTGGTGTGGATACAGGTAAGTACTACTCATCATTGCCTCACTCCACATATAAGTTATGAGTGGGTCAAAATGTATATGTAGGTTATGTGTAATGCCCTTTTTTAATAGCATAGTACACCAACAACATACACAAACTATTGCATGTACACCCACAGGCACTACTAGCACAACACCCACAGCCACCAACACCAAACAAATGTCAATACAGGTGCGTACATCTTATCATGAGAAGTTGTAAGATGAACACTAATGCATGACAGATAAAAATTTGCATGTAAGGGTATTGTAAAAATACACGAGGCTAAAGAAAATGTTAACACATGATTTATAGTATGACAAGTGTAAAGATACTTTCCTTTGATCTCGGCGACAACCGAGTGGATTAAAATAGTGGTCAAGTTGTAGCAGCGAAGGAAGGACCTGGACAATGGGGTTCAAGACAGAAATGGAAGTTGGAAACGGAAAAAAAGTTACGTTTTTACCTTATTTCCTTCGAATCTACTAACTCAAAGTCGGAGGTTTCCCCGCCACTGTTTGCCTGATAGAAAGGCATATCGTGATTAGGCTGACAGTAATCCTGGCTGGACTCCCTCTGACAACTGCTTCTGCCTCTGACACCATCAAGGAGTTAGGGAAATTCTGGTGGAGTAAGCAGGACTCGGACGATCTTGCTTCCATGGACCCGCCAACATCTAAATCAAGCAAGCAGGCGGTGAAACCATCAAAAAAGTGCCGGCGGGACCATTACGGCCAAGATATAAATCAGGCGCGTAGCACTTATAACCTGCACTAACAGCAATAGTGAGGGGCCTGTGTAACTTAACTTAAACCTGCGGCTCTCCCTGCAGGGCTTCCATATGGAGGCTTGAGACACCTGAGGCATGAAACTCAATAGCAAGATATTTTAAGGAACATGCCGTGTTTATGATATGATCTCCTAATTTCCATAACCAGGATGCCGCTAGCTTGATCTTGTAAAAGTGACAATTTTGTTTTTTCTGTATTAATTTGTAACCTGTTGGTGATACAATAAATGGATTGCAGCCCAATGGCCAAAAAATCTAACAGTACTGTATCATCAGGATATTGCATAATGGATAGGGATTGGTTGTTAAGTCTCAGGGGGCATAATTTGGGGTTTATCAAAGCGGGTTCTGTGTCTGTTTTAAATATGTTAAAAGAGGGAGGCTAGAACACAGCTCTGCTTTAGCGCTTTGTTAATGGATACTCTTTTCAACACAGTACCTTCCTCAGTTGTTCAAATGAAGGGCGATGATGGTTTTAAGTATTTTTAACCTATCAATGCTGTCAAAGGCTTTTTTGTAGTCAATTAAGGCACGCATGCAAAGCTCATTTGTTAGCCAGATTTGAAAAGATTGAGTGAGCCTGTGCTATAATATTGTCGAAGGTCCAGTCTTGCAATTCTTGAAGCACCAATGAAGCAAAGAATTTAGCATCCATGTCAAGCAGGGTTATCAATAAGTAATTCGCTGGACAGTCCCTACTCCCCTTTTTATTAACTGGGATGATATATGAGCCCTGCCAGGACGCAGGGACCACACTAGTGAGCTGAACATTGTTAAAGATACAGCTCATTCCTTTGATCCAGAATTGATGATTTGCTTTAAAGATTGCTGTAGGCAATACATTTGGTCCCAGGGCGTCATAGCTTCTTCCACTAATAATGAGTTTTTCGATAGCTACGGGCTTAGTCCTGATGGGACTGTGGCATAACTTTGGCTCAACTGAGATTACCGGGTGTGACAATGGCGTTACTTGCTTAGGACACGTTGGAGGCATTATATTTAGTGCTACACAAAAAAGGCAAGATAAGTTTCCTATGTCGTGCAATCTAATTGAGTAGTCAGTTTGATGGCGCTCTGTGTTGATTTACCCACTTCCAGAAAAAGTGACTACAAGCAGATGCTGCTCCTTTAAATATGAAAGAGCAGATTTGTTTTTGAGCCACTTATTTCGCTTCCTAGATTAGCTTCTTGCATTGGATTCGTAGTGGATGGAGTTTGGCTTTACATTGTTCTGCACCTTTGTAATCTACTGCTGATTTATCTGGCTGCTTTTGCTCCCTTTTGCTTTTTGATATGCAGACCATGTACCATGATGGTTCCTCAGTTGCTGGAGCACCTGGATAGTTACGTAGTTTGCAAATTGGCGTTGAAGGACCAATTAGAGCAGTTTAGTTTTAGAGAGGTGGCATTTTCTGTTAACTGTGTACCCGGGCTTATCTTATAACCTTGAATCTGTGTTGACACAGTCTTTTGAGGAAAGGGATCGCTTTTCAACCGAGGGTCTATCTGAAAAGCATTCAGTTGGTTAAAAAGAGACAGTGCTTCAAAGGTGTAGTCCAAGACAGCCCCAGGTTTAGGGGCCAAGAAGCAGTGGCCCACTGGTCTGTCAAAGTTCTGGCTCCCAGTCAGAGCACGTATCCCAAGTGAATAAAGAGCTTCAACGCATGGTGTAGTTTTTTTCTTGCACTTAGCTCCAGAATGGTAAGTTGATGAGTGAGATTTGGCATCCCCTAGCGAGATTTCCAGTCACTAGGATGAGTACGGGCAAGACGTTTCTAACTCGGGCAGTAGTGGGCAGTTGCGACCATTTGCAGTGAGAAGGCTGCCACTAGTGTAGAAAATCTCCTCGATCGGCAGCAAAATCAACTCGAGCATCCGCACCCTCTTATGTGCTGCCAATTGCACTGAATTTTCAGTGCGGAGCACGCTACCAGCACTGAATGACAGCGTGAGCACTACATGCCTATTTCTATCCTTTGGGGGAACTCTGTGGAGTTTTTATGTAACTCTGCGGAATTCAGCCAAGTCAAATTCCGAGAGTTCTGCCCACTCCTACTTGCAATGGTCAGTACACCAGCAATGGCAGATCTCACAGAGTTTTTATGTAACTCCACAGAATCCCATGGAGTCCAATCCCACAGGTTCCGCCAACCCCTAGCCTTCTGCCCGAGTTTCATTAGTCACTGGAGCAGTGTGCTGTTAAAGGGAATTAATGGATGGTTTAAAAATAGCTGGGTATGTCTCTGGTTTTAGGTACCTACGTTCAATTCTGCACCATTGAAGTGTCCCTTTTTTTCTCCTGGACATAGTTTGCTGCTTCTTTTGAATTGAGCATTGATTTGATTGCCTCATTTAGTTTGCTGTCCTTTCTTGGCAAGAAAGCCACTTTGCTGATCGTCCACACTGAAAATGGAAAGTTGGTTGGAAGGGTCTTTAGCAACTTAATAATATTATTTCAGTTATGAAACTCTTGGGGCAACACAACTGATATAGAGGATTTAGCTGGATTGTCACTTCTTGTTGTGTTTAGACGTCCTCCTGTGTTGGTTGCGGTTTATTAGTTGATGGAAATTGATCTTTAAATTTGGACGCTCAGTTTGTGCTTGGATGTGATGAAGTGATGTAGCTGACACCGCGTTCCGTGCTGCCTTTCCAGTCTATTATGTGCTGGTAAGGATACCCAATTGTAGTTGTTTCATATTACTAAGCTGCAACTTGTTACTATTATTTATAGGCTCCTGGTTCTGAGATTGCAGGATTTGGGGGCTGTAATTTGTGACTGTTGTACTCCTATAAGGATGGCTGGTCTAATTCTTGATCTCATTGGGGGGGGGTGTACTCAGTTGATAGGTCGGAGTGCCTGTTGTTCTAACTGCTTGGGTCCCGTGCTCTCCATGCCACTGAAGTAAAGATAGCCTGGCTGATGAGGGGTAATTCCCTGTAACCAGTCTCAGGATGCTTCCTTCCAGTCCAGGGAGGATCTGGCCTGGCAGTTCGGCTGGACTGTTCACATGCGGCACAGGGTCAAGACTGATTTGCATATGGCTGGGTCTGAACTGAAATGGCATGGGAAGAAAAAAAAGATAGATTTAGGCACAGATCTCTGTACTGGGGAGAATGTTTGGCATTGTACAGCATTCTGTCCATCAAATGTCTTTTTGCATTTGTCACCCCGAGTGGGACGGGTATGCCCAGACGTGGGTCCTGTGCTCTCCATGCCACTGGAGTCAAGCTAGCCTGGCTGTTGAGGGGTGATGCCCCGCAACCAGTCTCAGGATGCTTGTTTCCAGTCCAGGGAGGACCTGGCCTGGCAGTTCGGGCTGGACTGTTCCCACAGGGAGCAGGGTCAAGACTGATTTGCAAATAGCTGGGTCTGAACTGGAATGGCACGGGGAGCAAAACAACTATGGATTTAGGCCCAGATCTCTGTATATTGGGGTGAATGTTTGACATTGTGCAGCATTCTGTCCATCAATTGTTATTTTTGCATTTGTTACCCCGAGTGGGACGGGTATGCCCAGATGTGGGTCCCATGCTCTCCATGCCACTTGAGTCAAGCTAGCCTGGCTGATGAGGAGTGATGCCCCAAAACTGGTCTCAGGATGTTTGTTTCCAGTCTAGGGAGGACCTAGCCTGGCCGCTTGGGCTGGACTGTTCCCATTGGGAGCAGGGTCAAGACTGATTTGCATATGGCTGGGTCTGAACTGGAATGGCATGGCATGGGGAGCAAAAGGCCCAGATCTCTGACTGGGGTGAATGTTTGACATTGTGCAGTATTCTGTCCATCAATTGTTCTTTTGCAGTAACTAGGGGTGGGCAGAATAAGCTGTTACAACCATGGAATTGGCAGAATTTAGAGACTGCGTTACTCTTGTCATGTGGAGTTCTGGCCAAATTCAGCCAATCGCTGCATTGCAGAATTTGTTCCCACGCAAGACTCCAGAGAGGTAAGTTGTAGCTCGCAACTGAGATTTGGCATCTCCTAGCATGATTTCCAGTAGATAGGAGGACATCTGGCAAGATTTTTCTAACACAGTCAGGTGCAAGCGTTCGCAGTCAGAAGGCTGTCCTTCGAGTAGAAAATGTACTCCAGCGGCAGCAAAATTAACAGTGGTGCTGTTCACACCGATTTTTCAGCACAGAATGCGCTACCAGTGCTAAATCACACGCAAGCAGCCTGACATGCCTATTTACGCCTGTTGGTGAAATTTCACAGAGTTTTTCTATAACTCGGCAGAATTCTGCTGCGTCAAATTTTGCTATTTATGCTCACCTCCACTTGTAACGGCCAGTACACCAGCACTGTGTGTAAACTTCTCAGGTTCAAGGGGCTCAGCTACAGTAGGGGTATTCAGCTAAGCTTTAGTCAAGACATGTAGAACAAGGAAGTGAGAGGCAATGGTATCATGTATCTTTAATATATATTTAACTGCAAACTTTTTGCAGCTATTGACCTTAGTAATGGCGTTAATAAGTGGCCAATGATCTCAATGATTTGTTTTTGCATTAAATGACAGGTGGAGGGATAAGAGTACCTGTAATTAGCGATGAGAATATGAAAGTTGCAGGAGGACTTACACTGGGTTTTCAGAGAGGAGTAGGCGGATAGTTGAATGGATTTTATAATAGAGTAACAAGAAAAGGCCTCATTAATGGAGAGATCGGTGGTCGATCAGTGGTCAATGTGTAGAATTGGTGTCATGATTGTTTCTTTTCTCAGAGATCATATTATTAGACTTGTCATCCTTATGGTGGTCTTCCCCAACTTTTTGCCTGCTGTATCTTTTTGTTGACCTTAGGACTCTGAGCACTTTACCACTTCTGACCAGTTCTAAAGTGCATGTGCTCACTCCCCTAAACATGGTGACATTGGCGTATACCAGATTGCCTGATTGGCATGTTTAGCTTACCTGTCAGTCCCTTGTAAAGGGGTATACCATATAGCCAGAGCCTGTTAATTAAATGCTACTAATAGGCTTGCAACACTGGTTGTGCCACCCACACAGGTGCCTTTCAAACCTCTCTCAGGCCTTCCATTCCCGGCCTTCACTTCCATTCCCAGTTTACTGCCACTTTGACTTGGCAGTTAAAAACACTTGCCAAGCCTTAAACTACCCTTTTATTACACATAAGTCACCCTTAAGGTACGCCCTAGGTAGCCCTAAGGGCAGGGTGCTCTGTAACTAAAAGGTAGGACATTTACTTTTACATTCTGCATGTCTTGGTAGTGACAAACAGCTAAAGCCTACTCCTTTCACAGGCTAGCATTGGGAATTCCCTAAAACACTTTAAAGCTGTAATTCCTGATTAGAAAGTAGCTAAATCATGTTTCATATCTTTGGAATGGTAATGTTAAATCATCTTTAGTGGTAAAGTTTGATTTAACGTTACTATTTTAGAAATGCCACTTTAAGAAAGTGAACATTTCTCTCCTATTAACATAGCTCTGTGTGTCTGCAGCCTGTCTCCAATACACGTCTGGGCTGGATGACAGCTAAACTCTGTACATTCCCTCTAGAAAGCCACCAGCACAGGAAGGGTGGGTGTGAAAGAGGACTCATCTACATTCTGATAGCCTTCCTGGGCAGGAAGGGGGAGAGGGAGTTAACGCTTTAATCTGAATAGGCTGTGTCCTGTCCACTCCCAAAGGACTGATTACTCCCCAAAGATAGACTGGAAGACAGGTCAGGGATGAAAGGGAACCTGTGCACTTCAAGGAGCTGCTTTGAATTCACTCTCACTTCAAATACAGATTTGGATATAGGTACTGGGGCTCTGACCCTACCAAGACAGTACACTACTGGCTTGTGAAGAACTCTGCCAGGAGTAAGGACTGCTGTGCTACAAGGATTGCCACTCTGCTTACCTGACTGTTCTTAGGAACTGCTTCACTGCTGTGCTGCTGTGCTGAGCTACACTGCTGCCTTCTGATCTCTTCCCTAATGAGGTCAAGGATTGGACCCATCTAACTTGAACCCAGAGTGACTCCAAGGGCTTGCTGGCTTGCCTCCTGTTTTTTTAAGTCTGAGGGTCATAGAAGACTTCTTGCAACTCTGCTGGTGCTGCTGGACTCTGCCATCTGTGAGTCCTACCCTTGCCTGAGGTGCCCCCTTCAGTCCTGGACCTCAGAAATGAGTTCTGCAGCTGTTTTGCTACAAAATTGACGCATCATCACCACAGCGCCAATCGGAACCAATGCAGTGCCCTTCAATGCAGACGCAGTGCGATCCAAAGATATCCTTGCTCAGCTCGATTACGACACAGGACCTGACTGTGAGGTTGGACAAAGCAGCGCCAATACTAGGTCTCAACTGCGAGTTCCCACCTGCGAGGTTTGACGACAATGCAGTGCCCATCCAAGGTCACCACTACGAGGCTCAAGTTCGACACAGCGACCTGACTGTGTGAATCGGAACTGAAGCATCGTACACTCGATGATGACCCTTTGCTCCATCCAGGGTACTTTGCCAGCATTTGTATCCTGTAGCTGGCCTGCCCTCCATCGTGGTCAGCCTGAACTTTGGATTTAATCTAGCACAACATCAAGTAACCTTTTAGAGCTATTAACTTCTAAGCACAATTTTTGGTTTATTCTGCAAAAGTTCATAACTCCGGTTCTACTGATTGGATTTTTGTTGTTTTGGTCTTGGTTTACTCAGATTAATATACTCTATTTTACTAAACCTGTGTGGAGTCTTTTTGAGGTGTTTTTATTGTGTTACTATGTGTGTGTGTTACACAAGTACTTTACAGATTGCCTCTTTAGATATTCTTGACTGCTCTGTGCCAAGCTACCAGAGGGTGAGCACAGGTTATCTTTTAGTGTGTATCTAGCTTACCATGACTAGGATTGTGGTCCCTACTTGGACAGGGTGCACAACTCTGCCTACTAGAGACCCAATTTCTAACGCATATCAAAAGGTTTCATGGGCAAACAGCAATCAATAGGGGATGGCAGAGTTGGAAAGAGATGAACATTGTTTGAAGGAGAAAAATATGAGGTAAGGTGAAGCAAAGTAAGGTTGCCTGAAGATACAGAAGTGTTGCTAATAGGCAGCGGAGTCCTGGACTGATCTATTGGTGAAAATGTTAGAAGATAGATCCTTTATCTTCATTGCTTTTAATTCTTTCTGACTAGGAGCATCATTTGGAGGTCTCTAAACACTATACACTAGTGTTTTGATTCTCAAAGGACTGCCATTAACTTTATGTATTATGGTAGAATCAAGTGGCGAGCTTTCAGAAGACGTATAGTTTGAATTAAGGCTAGAATGGAGGAATGAGTAGGTTATAGTGACAGAAAATCAATTCGCAAGTATAGGGAAGAATGGGATTTTGCCTATAGGTCTGGCAGATGGATGGTAGTGAGTCAGTTAAGTGGTAAATATGTGATTGAGAATCCCCAAATCAGTGCTGGAGGAGGAAGTGGTCAAAGTGGTTGGCGATTTGCTAGTGGTTGGTGGATGATTACTTTAGCAAATAGTGCTTGTTATTGACATGTTTCAGTGGGGGGCATACATAATTCCAAGCAGGGGCATAGATCACAGGTGTGAGATCTGTTTAAAGGAAAGTGGGGACTTGTTTCATATATGCCACTATGCAGGGTATTCCCGGTATGTTAGATGTTGTCATTCCTTGGGCCAACCTTCCTCTTTGGTCATTTAAATGGAAGGTAGCAAAGGAGAAGTGAGTTAACTGTGGGGCTCACTGGGGGAGAAGGCAATGGCTCGAGATTGCTGAAGATTAAATCACATAATTTGCTAATTTTAGATTCAAAGAACAGCAAGAAGACATCTATGTGTTTTTCTGTCATGGGTTCGGTGCTTTTGAGGCTTCGGGAAGTGACATCTCCTAGTAGATGTTAAAAATAATTACAGTCTGACTTGTGGCCTCACTGACTCATTCAGGAAAGTAAATCTTTTGGGTAGTCTTAAAGACTTTGTGGTAGCACCCCCTTCCTCTGTCTTCATCTGCACTTGCTTTTTGTCATTAGGGTTTGGCTAGTGTGGTCAAGCTCAATTAACTTGTGTTTTAAGAATTATTTTGGAGTTTTAATGCTGGTTTTTAATTTTTTTTTCCAGGATAGAGATGTGCAACTGAGACCACAATGCTAAAAAATTCTTCTAGCAGAACGTCTGGATAAGAAACACTTAAAAGGTTTATCTTGATTGTGGTGTGGGGTGCCTTAAACTCCTCAGTGTATATTTCTTTAAGGGCCTGGCTGTGATTTGTTGAACAGTCTGTTTTTTGTGCGGGTCAGAAGGATGGTTTGTCAGATTATTGGAGATGAAGAAATAGTCTGACCATGACTGAGGGTGTAGAGACACATTTTCAGCATCTATGTTGTGTATGAACATTAGGTCCAATATTTGACCAGTTACATGAGTCAGATCAAGCACTGACTGTGTTAAGCCTAATCACTGCAAACTTTCAAGAAAATTGGAAGTTGGGATTGATTCTGGTTTGCTGGCCCATTAACTCATCAAAACAAAAAATAAGCAATGAGTTTTGTTTGAAGTTATATGGTCATTTCCAAGTACTCTCAGAATAAATAGTGAGCTGGTGGCAGTAGATCATAACATCAATGCAAGAGCCATTTGTGTTGTTCAAAGGGGTAACTTCATCACTATGGATTATGCTTCACTTCCCCCTCACTTTGATTCTTTCTTTCTGTTGATGATGTTCAATCTCTCAAAGAGAACATTGATGCTTGTGGTTAGTTGCCACTGAACAATGGGCCTCATTTAGCATTCGATAGATGATGCTACATCCACCAGGTTGGTGGAGAACATTACCTCCGCCATCCTAATGGATTACTGCCACAGTGGTTCTTGTCAATGTACAAAACGTTTGGTAGAAGGATGTTTTTGGTTTTTAATAGCTATTCACCAATCTTTTCCAAAGTTTTGTTTTTCTGGAACAAATTCTCAAAGTGGGAGTTTGCTTCGGAAAAGAAAAAAAATCCTCCCCAGACCCTTGGAATTTTATTACCAGGGTGTGGGGGTATTTTCTTTTTCCTTGTCTCTCACTGCCCGGTGTTTCCTGGTGGTGACAGACAGGAAAAAAAGACATTACACCGTTCTCCCAAAATAGGGCGGGCGATGTAATGTCCTTCCTCCAACAGCTTGTCGGGCCCCTTGCACAAAGTTTCCCATTGATGAAGCCAAAGGAAAACTCCATTGAAGAAAAATGTAAAGTTTGCCTATTTCTAATTGGTGTGAGGAGCAAAGGTTCAGCGGACAGGGTTTGACACAATTTATCCTGTCCGCCAAACTATAAATAAGGCCCTAAGATGCTGTTTACCACATGACATCATATTTCAGTTAGAGGACCATAAGTGTAATTAACTATTGACGAAACCCACTTTTAGGGGCTGGTTTATTTCAAAATAGGGGATGGCATTCTTAGGTACAGTCTTGCGGGAGAATTGAGCCATTGACTCAAATGTATTTGACTCAAGGTTGGTACTCGGCTAGCAAATGGACTTTTGATGGCAACTGTTACAGTGCGGTTTTCAAAGTCTGAGGCTTTTTGGTATTTCGTCAGAATATTGACTACAGAATATTGTAGGGCCATCGAGGCCTAAATGTCAAAGACCAAAATAGCATGAAAGTACAGGCTTTTATATAGATTTCTAAGTATAGGCTTACTACTTTTAACTTCTTATATATGTGACTTGGCGATATATATATATATCTCGAAGGTATGTAGATGTGGAGTTAAGAACCGTAAATCTATACTTACCTTTATACACTTACCTTCATAATAATTTGGTGCTCGATATTAAAGCATTGATATTTTGACCCATTACATGTTTGTCCTCGACAATTTTACATACAATTGGCTTTCAAGGTGTAACTATATGGGATGGATCGAGGAAGAAGGTTTGGTGACTGTTTAATTACTATCTTTGTTATTGAGGATCTTGGTGATGGGGTGGCAGGATGGTGTGATCAGCAATATTGGGTTTGAGATAAGTCTCCAATTGCCTATGATTACACTGTGGTGGCTTAGGGTCTTAAATGAAGCAATAGACACAATATGGTTAATAGGTTAATATGCAGCCTTTGGTTTGAAGCTTAAAAATATGTTGCAGATTTTCTCCTATGATTAGAGTCAATTTACAGCTTTTGGGGAATTTGCAAAAATTCTAGTGTGTGCTTATGGAAATACATATCAAATTACCTCGAGTTCCCCTGCTGACTATGCTTGCTCATGCTGACTGTCCAAAAGACTAAGGGGCATATTCTCAAGGAACTATCGCCGAGTTAACGGCACTTTATCTCAGCCAAAGTCGCGATAAAATCATCGCCCCATTCACAAGCTGGTGCAAACAGCCGATATCACTACTTTACCTGCAATAGCACCTGCAAAAAACATCGCCACAGATGAGCCCGGCAACTAACACCAATGATATGCAGAGTAGGCGTTCCAGCGCAAAAAGCCGCTACAACACCACTCCACAACATTCTAAATGACCAGCCAGATCGGCGATAAGATCACAAAACATGCGTGAAGGCACGTTAGCAGCAGGAAACTAACACCTGCTCCTACCTGGTGTACAGTCGTACGACAACCGGCACCAGACAAGGGAGCACAGCCCCTAGCCACACATGAAGAACAGCAGATGCCCTGGAGCTACCGATCATGCAGCCCGGAGCCCCAATAGGTCAACAACACCCACCGCCACCACCCCCAGGACCCCACTACCCCCACCCCCACCCCCTCGGGCCCTACCCCGGGCACCCCCACACACACCCCCCTTCGGACAAAGATATTGCACCTCAACTCTACGAAATCATGAACCAAACAAATCGCCTGAAGTCGCACAATCACAACACCCAACATACATGTGTGGTCAGAAAAAATGGAAATCATACATCCATATCATAATATCCAAACAATACGTTTATTACAGAAGAAACCAAAAAAAACAAATCTGAAGAGGCATGGAGGCTCGTCTCAGGACATTCTGTAAGTCACAGCCGGCAAAACAGAAACCTAGATCAGAAGGTGTGCCATGCGCACATCAAAGTACAGAGAGAGAGACCGAAAGAGACAAAGAGAGAGGGAGAGAGGGAGAGAGAGGGAGAGAGGGAGAGGGAGAGAGAGAGAGAGGGAGAGAGGGAGAGAGAGAGGAGAGAGGGAGAGGGAGAGGGAGAGAGAGAGAGAGGGGGAGAGAGGGAGAATTGGTAGAGAGGGAGAGAGGGAGAGAGGGAGAGAGAGAGAGAGAGGGAGAGAGGGAGAGAGGGAAAGAGGGAGAGAGAGAGAGAGAAGGAGAGAGGGAGAGAGAGAAAGAGAGGGAGAGAGAAAGAGAGTGTGAGAGAGTGCCGACACTGCAGACCTAGGCCTCACTGCTCACCTGCTGCCACTGGTGTGTCTCCAAACACGTGCCGGTATTCACAGCAGTCCCCCAGGTCCCTCATCTGAAACAGTTCCAGAGACATGAATGGCAGAATCCATACAGTTGCACACGCCATCATGGCTTGCCCACCCCTGTGCACACAGGCCGCTGCACCCCAGCCCCTCCTGCCGCCCAGCGGTTATTGCCCACCCCTGAGCAACCAGGCCTCACTGCTCACCTTCCGCCACCGGCGTGTCTCCAAGAGGGCCCACTACATTCCGGAGGGATCTTCAAGCCCGGTGCCCGCGACCATGGCACCCTCCACATCATGCAGCCCCGCACCGCGGGCCACCAGGTCACACACATGACTCTGGGTCTTGATTACGCAATGGCAGAGACCACAGCAGTGCACACGGCATCATCGCCGGCTGCACACCCGCACAGCGCTTGAGGTGCCACTAACTCTGTGAACCGCTAGGCAACGCCACATGGTGGGAGGCCCGCCCTGCCTGCTGGCTCAGGCCTACACTGCGGTCCAGCAGGGCTCACACTAATCCTTGCCATTCCGGACCGCCCGGACGGCGCATCATCTCAGGCTGCACACCCGCTCAGCACTTTAGGTGCCCCTATCTCACTGCACCGCAAGACGCCGTCCCGTGGCGGTGTACCTGTGCCTGCCGCAGTGTATCTGGTGCCACCAAGTCTGTGCACCGCTAGCCAAGGACCCTTAATGATTGAGTCCTGTGGTGCGGACGCCATCATGTCACCCCCGGCACTGGGCAATGTGAGGTGGCAGGGCCCTAGGCCCTCATGCATACATGAGAACTACACGGAGACACCCAGTCAGAGAGTTTGGAAATGGCGTCCAGCACGTGTGCCAGGCCCTTTTCATTGGCAGGGCCACATGTCCTCTGACGCCTGTGCTGGGTGGGTGTGGCGTGGGTGTGCACTATCCGTGAGGGAGTGGCTGTGGCATGCTGACAACTAGACCTGTGAGCTGCAGATCCCAAATGTGAAGACCTGGGACATGTAGCGTTTTTGTCCTACCCTGTGTGCGTAATTGGAGTGGGATATCCTGGCGTATGCCAGTCCAGCATAAGGGTGTGAACAATGACCCTGGGGCTCTGGATGTGGTTCCCTCCTGGGCTGGACAAGGACGTGACTACTGGATGTGTCTCTGTTGTAGTGTCGGTGCCACCCAGACCGCAATCGACAATGTGTCACCCTGTGACAAAAGTCCCACAACATGGGCGACATGGACGTAAGGGGGAATCACTGACCCTACATTCATCCATATTTCCACACTTGAAAGATCATAGACATAACACATCTTTGTGAATAAGAATGTTTATTGCACATTCAAGGCAGTGTTGCAGCTGGAGCAGTACAGGGCCATGCCAACCCCACTTCACATTGTCGGCCCGTGGAGGGCCAGCCAGAGTCCTTCAGGGAATTACAGGTGCATCAGGAGAGGAGGACTTCAGTCTGCAGTCTGATAGCTGTGTCATTGGTGATCAATCAGAATATGCCAGTCCATGTTGAGGTCCAAGGTGAGTGTCGCAGAGTGCATCGGGGGACAGTGGAAGGTGATGATGCAGAGGGCAGAACCAAGCAGAAACAGGCCACATGGCAGAGATGAATGCTACTGCGTCCTCCTGACCATGATGGCAGAGTCATCCGCATCTTTGTCCTCTGCTGTTGCATGTGCCTCACATGTGGCTGGTGGTGTCCTGTCTCCAGCACTGTGTGGCACTGACACATCAGGGGCCGGAGATGTGGATGGGGTGGTAGCAGCAGCATGCATCAGTGCCAGGCCTTGTGGCAGCAATGCCATGAGGAGGGTCTTCAGGGCATTGAGGGACCCAGCTACCTCTCGCTGGTGTGCAGCTGTGGCAGCCGCTCTTTCCGCCTGCGCCCTCTCCATGTTCTCCATGATCCTCCGCATGTGTCCCAACTCCCTGGCGAGATCGCTGGAGGCACTCTGACTAGACAGTTGTTCTTGTCGCAGAGTCAGGACTCTAGCGATGTCAGCCATGGTCCGTTGGAGAGCATGGAGCAGACTATGGGTGTCCGTTAAGGACTGTGAGTGGTCCCTGATGGGACTTAGACACCCACGTATGGCGTCTAGTTTGGCTGCCATGCGGTCGAACCCCACCTGCACCTGTTCAGCCAGCTTCTCCTGGTACCCCAACACACGGCATTGGAAGGCCATGTGTTCGTCGTGGGGGTCCTGGGAGGCAGCCGAGGTGGTGGGTGCTGCCTGCTGTGTGTGCTGTGCAGGGGGTGGGTTCTCCTTGTGGCAGCTGGGCTGCCCTGATCCTGGAAGTGGGCTGCAGAGGCTCTCCACGAGATGTAGGAGGGCATCGGAGTCGAAGGTGTGTTGGTCCTCTTCGTCATCAGAGAAGAGAGGTTCGGACTGTTTGCCGGAGGTGTTGGATTTCCCCCTGCAATGTGAAGGGGAGATGCAGTTTAATATCGTGTTCACATGTAAGTTGACGCATTGTACATGTTTACATTCAGACTGCATGACAATGTACATTGTGACTGTTTGGGGGGAGCTGCCTATTTGATACGGGACAGTGGACTTTCCGACTTCATCACGGATGTGTGTTTGTACTTGTACATTGTCAACTCACATTTCCCTGCAGTGTCAAATGTGATTGGCCAGTTTCTACGCACATGCAGCACCAGTTGTGTCCTCTGTTCTGTTGTGGACGTGTTGCAGTTCGTACCACATCGTTGTCAATGTTGATGTGCTATGCATGTAATGTGTGTGTGCCGCATTTTGTGGGAGTCGCCCCTGCAGCTCTGATTTAGCTGCCCTCATCCCTTTCATGCGGTATGCCTCTGGGTTCTGTGCTCATGCAGTGCTGAGATGTTGCATACCTGTGTGCATTGGTCTCTTGGTGGGAGTTGTGGGTTTGGGGCATGGTTTGTCCGCAGATGTGCTATGCTTAATTGTGCATGTGTGCCATTGTGCCCATCTCCCCCCGTCCCCCAAGTCCTTGGTGGTTACTCACCCTGTTGCTGTTGTGTCCGGTCATGTTGAGCAGTGTCCGGTCCCCCCACTCCTGCCACCGTCTCCCCACTGATGACTGTGGACACCATTTCCTCCATCTCGTCCAGCTCCTCCTGTGGCGCAGGACTCCCACCTCCAGTGTGCATTGCTGCCTTCCGGTTGTTTGCGAGTTTCAGCTTGGTTTTGCGCTTCACATCATTTCAGTGCCTCTTGACCTCGTCCATTGTCCTCTTCAGCACTCTGACTCCATTCACCATGTCCACGATGGTCTGCCATATTCCATTTTTAGTTGCCAGTGACACAGTGGAGGTGACAAACAGTGATTGATGGTGTTCTATCACCTCCGTGATGATGATCCTGTTTTCCTGCGGACTGAATTTCGTCTTCCTCTTCTTCTTGTCCTTGCCCTTCCCTGACCCCGAGGTCCCAGGCTGGTCCTCCGTGGGGCTTGAGGGGTTCTGGTTGTCCTCTGTGCTTGCTCCGGCTGCCTCCATTGTGCTTCGCTGTTGTTTGGCTTTTGTTTGTATGTTTTTTTTCTACTTTTATGGTGCATTTTCCCGCATGACGCGCGGGGATTGCAGGCCTGTCGCTGGTTTTCGCTGATTTTTGTAACGCGGTTGGCATCATCGCAACTTTATTCGCGCTCGTGTTTCGCATTTTTGCAGCGTAGCGTTGATTTGAATGCGGTCATTTGACGCGTTATCTTGTGACTATCGCATGGTACCGCCGTGTTGTGAATACCACGTTGACACGGAGTTGTTTTTCCACGATGGACTGCGATGTGAGGGGTTGCGTTAAGCTACACTTGCGGTAGATATCACACGTTCTTGGGAATATGCCCCTAAGATTATTCTCATCTCGCAGGCATACTGTAAATATACGGACGTTTTACACCCAATGTTCATTTTTAACTAATTACGCTTTCTGCACCATTATCGAGTGCCCAAACTGAGTGCAAAAAACATTCGAAAATATTTTGAACACTCATAATATTTATGTTTCTTGGATTACGCTACTTTTCTGATGTCCAACCTCCTCCCCCTTTCCTGGAAATACCCATTATCTCACCCATTCTAAACTTGATACAACTCCATATTTGCCCTATTTTTCGATTGATTAATTGTGAATAACGAATCTGTGAACGTAAATTAATGATTCTGTATTTTTTAATGTAGTTTGACTGATTATTTTATCAATGAGGTCGGATATTTGATTTTTTTCCCCTTCCTCGAAAATGAAAGAGTTGGGTTTATTTTTCACATTTGAATTGCTGCCGTCTGAAGAAACGGACATTGTCTAGTCGACTCTGCACCGAGGACAATGGCTTTCTCGCACAGTCTTATATCACCTTGCTATCAATTATTTATGACTTCAGAAATCCTTTCAATGTGAGTGAAATGACCATTAACATTGGAAAATAATGCCAATTCCACAATCCAGTTTCAAGAGCACACTAAACAAATGGAGGTAGATTCAATAAAACAAACACCTTTAATTCACTTGGGAACAGATTTACAACTATCTGCAAATGTCTTCGTTCAGTAAAACTAATAATTTATTCATTCTTCCTAAGCTTTTTGCCAAACTCTGTAAAAAACGCAGTGTAAATCTGTCAAGACAAGAAACACAGTATACAGCAAGGTATTATTTATTAATTTAGCATTGCACAGAATCGAGGCTTTCATCCTCTAAATGAGAGTTTTCTGTTTAACATTAAAATTCATCCAAAAACAGACGTATAAGGGCCTCAAGTGAACCATTTCCTTAAGTATAGAAAATGGTGCCCGTAGCAAAAGTTGAGAAGTGATTACTGAGTGATAAATGGGGGTTATTGAGAGTCCATCATTTACAATATGTTAGCAAGTTTTTTTTGCAGCCCATTTTCCTTTCAGGAAACGGGGCTAAATTTAAGGAAAAGGCGTAAACGTTTTAAAGATTTGTGTGAGAGCAGGCAGTGGTCCCATGGATAACTGTCTGCTCTAAAACATGTTTTTTTAACATTCTCAAAAGGTAAGGGGTCCCAATTGGTGACCAATCTAACTTGGAGGTTGGTAAATTTCTGTCAGTAATCGCTGTTAGGAAAGGACGCCTTCCAAATAGCGAATTCTTAACCATTTCTAAACCCATTCTATGATTCAAAAACCGTTACAATACTCCAGCCGTATTACAAGTGCACTATAGCCTATGGCATTTGTAATAAGGCCATGTTTTGACACAGTTAGCCCATCTACTAACAACTAATTAGGGGCCTGAGTATATATTCACAAAAGTGATGCAAATCGAGGCAAAATCTTTTTTTTACTAATTTAGGGGCATATTATCAAGCGGCAGCGATAATTATCGCTGACCGCTCTTAGCGTGGGGAATAGTATCGCCGGCTATCGCTGAAAATTATCGCCATGCTAGCGCTGTATTAACAACGCTTAGCGCAAAGGCGATAATTTTCCAGTGATAGCGGTGTTTTCCATGGAACATCGCTGGTTTTTCAGCGATGTTCCATGGAAAACGGCGATAATCTTGTGAATAGGGCCTGTGGTCTTAGCCACACAATCCACCCCCATGTTAGGTATGCCTTAGTCAGGAATTTAGCAGACGTTAAATTCCTGCGTTAAGGCATACTTAACGCGATTTAAAATATCGCTAACCCACGTTGTTAATATGGCGATACCTGGGTTAGCGATATTTCCCCATGTTGTTTTCACAGGCACGCCTTCTTTGCATCTCATTAGCGATGCGATGGGAGGCGTGCAGAAAACGGACGCTAATTCAAGGAATCACGCGCTAGCGTGTCCTTGTTAATTAGGCGATAAAATTATCGCCGCTTTTCGTCCGAAAACGGACGCTAAAGCGGCGATAATTCTTTAACGCCGCCTTGATAATATGCCCCCTACTTTCCAGTGCAAAACTTGTTTTGCTCTGGGAAATAACTTGAAAGTAGTGCATAGAGCTGCTTTGCATTACTTAGCGCCAAGGGAGCATTCCATGAGTGTGGGAATTCCCATTCAAGCATCAATACAACATAAAACATCCTTGGGTCTATTGTGAAGGAACAGACGGATAAAGACACTGACTAGGTTTTTCCACCAAGAGGAGAATCCCAAATGATGAAGCATGCCACCTTCGGTGGGTGAGGGATTTCGTCCTGAAAGGGATTATCCCACAGTTAGGTCTGTGTGATTTTGTCAGTGTCTTTATCCGTCTGTTCCTTCACAATAGACCCAAGGATTTTCTATGTTGTATTGATGTAAAGAATTGGGGATGTAATCCTGTGCAGGTCTTTAAAATTTCCCTAGGACCCTCCCTCTAAATCCCTTCTTTAGCATTCCCATTCAAGCACCCAAGGTTTCTGACCCAAAACCTTATTTATTATTTTAGTTTTGCGTCAAGAATTAGCGCCAACTTCAACTAGGTGCCATCACGGCGAAATGCTTTTATTTCTCCTTTCTTTTCCGACTTTGCATGTGTGCAGCATTGTACAGCACACATACAAGGTGGGAAAGGTTTTGAAGTTAGTCTAAGCATAGTATTTTGTATCTATGCTTGACTCACGCAGACACCAAAAGGTGTGTGCATGGTGCATGGCAGAACATTTCTGCACTGGTGCTAGGGAGAGGGGAGGAGAGTTGCATATTTCTCCTGCTTTATCCTTCTCACACAGCACAGTTCAGCATTTGTGGCTGCAGCACTGCGCTGCATGGTAATTTAGTAAATATGGGCAAAGTATTTTTGATCTCGTTAGTCATTCAGTAAGGTAAAGGTGGGAGGACTTTGAACACATTTTCAGCTGTTTTCTTCCAAAAGAAGTTCAGTGATCAGCTGAGGAATGGATTTTTTCCCCTGGTGGTGACATATTTTGAAGATTACTCATGTTTTCCTAATTACTACTTCTTTGAGCATGCTGCTGTTTTTTATATGCTATAAATCAATAAAATCCATTGCTTTTTTTAATACCAGTCTATGATTGGAGCCTACCTCTTCAAGTAGGTATCCCATTATACAACTTTGACTTTTTTACTTTTTCCTACATCAAGACCTTGAAAAAGGCACCTGACTTTATTCCAGAAGTGGCAAATAAATGCATGTTACGTTCTAAACATGATCCTACAACAACCAGCTCTTGTGTCTTTTTTAGTTGAGCTAGAGTAATGGGTCCCATTATGTGTCATCTGCCGGGTGGTAGCAGTATATGGGTGGTATAATTTGCTGCACCCTCCAGTGACAGGAAGAGCAATGCATGAGCAGAAAATACAGGCAATATCAACTTCCAGATGATCTACTCAGATTCTTCTAAGCATGAAACAGTGTCCTCTGTCTTAGGACTGTCTCCCCCTGCCAGTTAGGTGAAATATTATCAGTGATACCCTGACTGTCTAGGCCTGGTGGTGGGTTCCCAGAGGGACCCCGTCTGGGGGCAAAAACTTAAAAACATTTTTTGACTGTAAATCTGAGCTAATATTTTAAACAAGGTATAGGCTCCACACGAAACAATACTCCACAGGGTGGGCCATGGCCTGGGGGGGCAACGCATTTACTGGTTTGGAGGGAGGGGGCATGTGGTCCCACTTTCCAAGCCTCCAAGAGGCTCTGGGGACCCCTCCCACCTTGGGCAATATTTTCATAAAGTGGAAAGTGTGTGTAGCCCCCTCCTGAGCCTAAAAAGGCCTCAGGGACCCAGTCCCCCCGGGCAGCATAAAGAAATTAATTGGGAGCATGGCCCACCTTCCCAAGCCTCTTTGAGGCCCACAGGACCCCATACCCAAGGGGCAACATTTTTATAATAAAGGGAGGGGGCAGAGGTGCCATCCTCTCAAAGCCAAAAAAGGCCATTGGGTCCCCATTCCAAAGAGGTGAACACTACCAACTGGGGAGGGAGACCATTTTATGACCCTGTATCTGGCTCAGGGATGGTCTCCTGGGGTCTCCAACCCAGGGACACTGTCTATTTTCCTGCCTGAGAGCACGGGCAGGGAAAGAATAGTGTTCTCTCTTTTTGCCTTTTTCCTTTTCCCTTTTTTAGCCCGTTTTTCCCCGCCGCTGCTGCCCCCGTGGCCCCTCCCCCCCAGCACGTCCAGTGCGACCGGCCCAATCCAGCTCCCCTCCCCGCTCCCGCCTCCCAGCTGTCCAGCCCTCCTGGACCCCTACTTAATGGCAGCCACTGCGGGGACAGGCGAGCAAGACCACTGACTCATTGTCAGTGAAATTGCTCTCCCTCCCTCACAGCTCCACCATTAAGTGAGGCCTTCCCCCTGCACTCTCGAGTGTTGGTGTTCGAGGCCCTCCTCCACCCGCAGGTTTCATCTGCGCCTCATCCCTGGTGGTCCAGTGGACCTCTGTCTCCATTCTCTTGCTCCGCTTTTTCTCTCCTTTTTTACTCGTTTTTTCCCTCACTTCTATCTCCCCCCTTCACTCTTCTTCTGGGTCTTAACCTCCATTTTCTGTCATTTTCCCCTCATTTCAAGCTCCCCCCTTCACTCTCCTGTGTCTTTCCTCCGTTTTTCACTCGTTTTTTACCCTCATCTCAATCTCCCCCTTTCACTCTCCTGTGTCTTTCCTCCACTCTTTCTTGCACTTTTGCTGCCTTATTTGCACTTTTCTCTCTTTTTGCCTTTTTCCTTTTGCCTTTTTTAGCCCGTTTTTCCCCGCCGCTGCTGCCCCCGCGGCCCCTCCCCCCAGCACGACCAGTGCGACCGGCCCAATCCAGCTCCCCTCCCTGCTCCCGCCTCCCAGCTGTCCAGCCCTCCCCGACCCCTACTTAATGCGGGGCGCCAAAGGCAAGCCTGTCTGCGCCCGTCCGCGACCCGACTGCGACCAGCGCCAGGAACCCTGGATCTCTGCACCGCCAACGCTACGACCCAGCGGCACTCCACGCTCTCAACCCAGGCTGCAACAACAACTGCAAGCTAGCATCACCAGCCGACACCCACGGACCCTTCAGCTGTCACTGCTGCCGGCACACCTGCAGCACCACCAAGACCACTGACCCAGCACAATCCGCCCGCAAGAACACAACCGAACCGAAGACCCTGCAATGCATCCTCCTCAACGTCCGATCCCTCCACAAACACGCCACCGAAATCTGGGACCTCCTCGATAGCACTACCCCGGACGTAGCATTCTTTACCGAAACCTGGACCAACACCACCTCGGGACCGGACATCGCCATTCCCCAAGGATACAAGATCTCCATGAAGGACCGCCCCACCCGCCCTGGAGGAGGAATCGCCATCGTCCACAAATCCACCCTCCGCCTGAGCACACTCCCCGACGAGCCCACAGACCTGATGGAACACCTTCACTTCAAGATACTGGCCAGCCCTACCTCCACCCTCCGTGGAACCCTCATCTACCGACCCCCTGGACCCCGCGGACTTTTCGCCAACTCCATCACGGACATCATCTCCCCGCATGCCATCGCGTCCACCAACTACACCCTACTGGGAGACCTCAACTTCCACCTTGACAACCAACTGGACCCCAGCACCACATCCCTCCTGGACAACCTCCACAACATTGGACTCCGCCAGATCGTGACCGAACCCACACACTCAGCAGGACACACCCTCGACCCCCTCTTCACAACAGGAAACTCCATCACCTTCAGCCACACCACCGAACTCCCATGGACTGACCATCGAAGCGTCCACTTCACCTTCAGAACACCCACCATCCACAGACATCAGCACCTGCTCCCACGAAGAAACTGGACCAGAATCACCGACGACCAGCTAACCTCATCACTCAGCAACTCCACCCCAACCATCGCGGAAAATGACGACGCCAACACCGCAGCTCGAACCCTGCACAGATGGATCTCCGACAGCGCCAACACCATAGCCCCCCTCAAGAAAAACAACAACACCCACGCCAAGAAAGCTAGATGGTGCATCACCGAACTTCGAGAGTCCAGACGCACTTGCCGCCGCCTCGAAAAGGCCTGGAGGAACACCAAATCCACAGAAGCCCACAACAACTTCAGAGCCGCTTCCAACGCCCACCACCAACTCATCAGAAAAACGAGGAAAAAAGCGATTGAAGACAGAATCTCCACTCATGCACACATCAGCAAAGAACTCTTCAACATCATCAAGGAGTTCGCCCAACCCACCAGCGAGTCCACCGACATCCCTCCCTCACAAGACCTCTGTGACAAACTCAGCACCTTTTTCCACCACAAAATCAAGAGCATCTACGACAACTTCGAGGAAGACAACCAACACACTGAACCCTCACCAACCACCCCGGACACCCTGAAGCCAGCGATCGACAACTGGACAGCCCTCACCACCGAAGACACACTGAAGGCGATGAAGTCAATTCACTCCAGGGCCCCCACGGACCCCTGCCCCCACCACATTTTCAACAGAGCCGCTGACACCATCGCACCCATGCTCTGCCACACCATCAACCGCTCCCTGGCAACCGCCTCGTTCCCTGATGACTGGAAACACGCTGAGATCAACCCCCTCCTGAAGAAACCCTCGGCAGACCCCACCGACCTCAAAAACTACAGACCCATCTCCCTGCTCCCGTTCCCAGCGAAAGTCATCAAGAAAGCCATCAACAGCCAACTCGCCACATTCATCGAAGAGCACAACATCCTCGACTCCTCCCAATCCGGCTTCAGAAAAAACCACAGTACGGAAACCGCCCTCCTTGCCGCAAAAGACGACATCCGTACCATACTGGACAAAGGAGAAACAGCAGCCCTCATCCTCCTCGACCTCTCAGCGGCGTTCGAAGGTCTCTCACCGCACCCTAATACGCAGACTCCACGACGCAGGGATCCAAGACAAGGCCCTCGACTGGATCCGCTCCTTCCTCTCCAGCAGAACGCAGCGGGTCAGACTCCCCCCTTTCCTTTTAGACCCTACACCTACCACCTGCGGAGTCCCCCAGGGGTCCTCCCTCAGCCCTACGCTCTTCAACGTCTACATGGTTCCGCTCGCCCCCATCGTCAGAACCTACAGACTCAACATTGTGTCATACGCAGACGACAGCCAGCTCATCCTCTCCCTATCCAACGAACCCAACACCGCCAGACACAACTTTCGAGAAGGCATGGAAGCTGTCGCCAAATGGATGAAAAACAGCTGCCTACAACTAAACACAAACAAAATGGAAGTACTCATCATGGGCCCAAACCCAGATGCCTGGAACGACACCTGGTGGCCCCCCGCACTCGGAAGCCAAACCCACCCCCACGGACCACGCACGCAACCTGGGAATCATCCTGGACTCAGAGCTCAAAATGGACCGCCAGATCAACTCCGTCTCGTCCTCCTGCTTCCACACCCTCCGCCTCCTACGTAAGACCTTCAAATGGATCCCCCTCGAACACAGAAAGAGCGTCACTCACGCCCTGGTCACCAGCAGGCTCGACTACGGCAACGCACTCTATGCCGGAATAAACAAAAACCTCACCCGCAAGCTACAGAACATCCAAAACGCCGCCGCAAGACTGGTCCTCAACCTGCCAAGCCACTGCCACATCTCCCAGCACCTGCGCACACTCCACTGGCTCCCCATCGAAGCTACAGTCACCTTCAACATGCTAACCCACGCTCACAAGGCCCTCCACGACACCAGACCAGCATACCTGAACAGCCGACTCAAATTCCACGCACCCCAAAGGACACTACGATCAGCCCAGCTCTCCTACGCCGTGGTCCCCCGCACCAGAAAGACCAGATTGGGAGGCCGCTCCTTCTCCTTCCGCGTGGCCAGTGCCTGGAACTACCTTCCGCTCCACCTCAGACAGATAACATTGCTCCCAATCTTCGCAAGAAACCTCAAAACCTGGCTCTTCGACAGACCCCCTTCTTGATGGACTGGAACCTGCGAACCCCCCCACTCCCCCAGCACCTTGAGACCCTTATGGGTGAGTAGTCGCACTTAACAAACATTTGATTTGATTTGATTTGATTTGCTGTCACCGGCAGCTCTCACCTGATGGGAGCGCAATACCTTACCCTGCCCACACTCTTGGGCAGGGAAATACTTTGAATTGCTCCCACCCGGGGGAAAACTGTTGCCTCAGGGCCATGGGGGCCCCAAAAAAGGTTCCTGTCTGGGGTCTCCTGGGCAGGCACCAGGACGCTCCTTAGATAAAATTGTCAGCTCCTGTGCAGACTTATAGGGCTGCTTTCAGGGAGCCGGCAGGGCCTGGGTGGTCCTGGGGCTCCGCCCCAGCCCTTAAGCAAAAAAACACTGGGTGTCCCATGTTGAAGCAGGACACCCAGAAATCTTTTTTAAAAATCGTCAAAAGCAAATAATAAATGAGCGATACAGAGCTGCTCATTTATTATTTATGGCTCCTTTAATGAGCGCCCAGTAATGTCCTGCAACTGCTATTAACAATTTATTTTTATTATTGTTGATGTTCCTAGAAAGAGCAGGGGCACCACCATTTTTTTTTAATGTTGTTGGGGGCTACAGGGAGTTCTGTAGCCCCCAGCAACATTAGAAAAATAACAGTGAGTTTACTGGGTCATTGAATCCATGACTACAGGAGAACATACCATATTATGTTTAATGCATTTCCCGGGCTCAAGCTTTTGCTCTACAGCTGGAAATGCAGCTAGCTAGCTAGAACCTGTATTTAATGTGCCCTAAAGATGTTTAAAAAAGATACAAGTGTAGGAGAGTAGGATCTGCCTCTTATGGTTACCCCCACTTTTTGCTGAGGTCTCACTGTTTTTCGACTTTAGTCTGGCTGGCGGCCTGCTATCCAGGACCCCAGCCTAGCTGCTTCCTGTCTAAATTGATTCCATGTACCTTAAGTACACTTCAGATTGGATTCTGGGGTGCTCTTTAAAGTCCCTAGTGTATGGTATACTATGTACCAAGGGCATAGGTACCCCAGAGGCCTACCAGGGGCTGAAGCTTGTATTGTGCCACCCCTGGAAGGCCATCCAAAATGACACCACAGGACTGCTACTGAAGCCTGAGTGAGGTGGTGCATGCACCCCTTGCAGAGATATAGGTTCACTATATCTCACCTATCACTGCACATAGAAACCTATCAGTCACCCCTATGGCAGGCCTTATCAATCCTGAAGGTAGGGTGCTTGGTTATATGTGAGAGGGTGCCCATGCATGAGCAGAGCGCCTCTGCAGCCCTCGGAATCTCCTCTCCGGGGTTGTCTGTGGTGCAGCCTGACCATATACTCTTAAGTGCATTATATCCTCGTGGTAAATGCTAACTTTGGGATGGCTGCACGGAAACATGTCGTGTTTGGTGTCAAACACCTTGGAATCATACCCCCACACCAGTAACTGGTGTGGGAGTATGATCCCACCCTTCTAGAGGGAAAGGCATGACAGCACCGGTATACCCGGTACCAGCTAAACAGAGCCCTGGCATCACAAAATGGATGCTGCAGCCACAGACACGAGTCTGGCCTCCTGCTGCTGACCGAAACTCTGGCAGGGGAGGTCTGGACAACAGGTTTCCTGTCACAGGGAGGTGTTACCACCTCCCAGACAGGCCTTAATGGATTAGGACTGGGTGGGTGCACTCCAAGAGTGCTTTATAGTCCTGCACTGGGGGCACATTTGGTGTCCTCGTGCATACCCCAGCCCCTGCTCTGGTGTGAAACTGGACAAAGGAAATGGGTGTAGCCACCCCTCTTTCCAAACCCTCCCATAGGTGGGTCCACAGAGTTAGTCCAACCCCTTTCTTAGGTATAAGTAAGGAACCCCTGGCAACAGGACTTTAGATATCCCTGGACGAAACTCTGCAACTGAATCCTGGAACTTCGACGCTCTACTAAAGACTAGAGGACTGAAGAAATCTCCCTTGGGGTCAAGGAGTGACTCCCCTGCTTGGCAGGCACCAATGAAGCATTTGACAGTCTGCATCTCCAAAGCTCCCGCCGGACTCCGAAGTACTTGCAGCCCAGAAAGAGGATTTCCAGACTTCTCAGAGGCCGACCCGAGTCCCCAGCAAAGCTGAGACCCGCAGCCCTCTTGAGTGATGTGGAACCGGAACCCCTGGACACTGTGCACATTTACTAGTGCATCAACTTTCCGACAACTCTTGAATTTCTGCTTTGGGTTGCTTGTAGCCCAGACCCCGAGCACCATTTGCACTGAAGATTGTGAGCCTACACTCCACGAGTATTCCGTGGGCCCGCTTCTTGCCTTTCTGCTTGAGGCTCCTTTGCGATCCCTGGTCCATCAACTGGTGGGTCCCTGTGAAGGCAACTTTGATTTTCTTTGGGCATTTCTAGTTGCTCCAGATATGCCCTAACTCCCCACTGAGTGGTGAGTCTCTCAGACCTTGCTGGTCTGCACCAAAGAATCTTTCTCCTTTCTGCGTGGGTTGCTGTTGCCAAGGCTTGTTGTGTTCAATCCGGACACCAATACTGCAGCATTCGACATCTTTTGTGGGCAGCTCGATTCCAGCTCCTGGTTGTTGTTGATGCCTCCTGGTCATCGTGGCTGAAGAGTCAAGCTTCACCTCTTTCACCTGAAGCACCCGACATCGGTGGGCATTCGACTATCGTGCCCCTGGTCACTGGCAAGTGACCCAGTCTCTGTCCCCTCTGCTTTCAGGTTCTTCTCATCTCCGATCCAGGCTTGGATCTCTTCGGACACTTAGCATCTTCCCGGCAGCAGCATTTCGTTGCAGGCTGCCATTGAAATCGACGCCGCGACCCGACACCATTCGACACCTTTGCACCAGGCTTCCCTGGGTGAGGTAACTCGAGTACTCCGGTGCTCCCGTGGGTGTTAACTCTAGAACTGTCTAAGTCCAAGAGGGTTTGGTCCTAGTCCATTTCTAAGTGTCCTTAAACTCTAAAACTCTTACCGCGACTTTCCCGTAGACTTTGACGGAGCTCGCGGCTGTGTTCACACACTGCACACAGCCCGTGGGTCCCCTGTGTCACTACCTTGGGTGGTTCCTTGGGGTCCCAACGATTCTACAGGCTCTAGGCCTTGTGTCTACTCAAGTCGTGGTTCTTATACCACTTTCTTAATACATGGTTTGGTACGCCCTAGGGCTAATCGTATATTGTGCTAAATTACTGTGCTATTTGACTTGTAACTTGTGTACTTTGATCTCTAGCCTCATAAAGAGACTATTGGGTAGTGTTTAGTAATAAATACATATATTTTATATATATACCTGGTGTGGTTCTCCTTTCATTTGGTCATTCATGAGATTATAACTGGTAAAACAACAGCTTAACACTCCTTCAAGACTTAGCCTGAAGGCTGCTCTCCATAGCTACCACTAGGATAGCTTTCAATAAAGGTTGTCTTTAAACCTATCATCAATAAAGGTCGTTTGGACTGGTGCAAGGTGCCCACTATAACTAGTGGACAGCATATACCAGGCCAACCTCTCACATTGGTGTGCAGCGGTTGGATTCAAGCTTGCCCTGTTTTACCAGATAATCTCAAGTGTGTGACTAACTGAAAACCACTAAAGGTACCTCAGGTACATATAAATTCAAGCTTAGAAATACAGTAAGTTCTACTGAACTTAGAGTTGTGTGTCAAGGGCTTAGCACACCCTTTCTACAACTCGAGAGAGTTTAGTAGGCCACACTAGAGTAGGTAGTGCATACACCACACCTCACTAGTGATGTCTTCAAGGCCAGGAACCAGTGGGTCCCTGCCAGAAGTCAATGGGCTTCTACCATCCTAATATGACAACCTCCCATTCTTGGAATTGAGAGCATTGTGTAGTACTAGGAAGCTCAAGACAGGCAAAAGTGCAAACACCCAACGCCTCATAGAGGTGCTTCTGTTGGATGATCTCAGAAGACCCCCAGGGTCTGAAGTGGTAGGCAGAGAGGGTGGGGCAGAAGATGAGGAAGGGACCAGGTGTGAAAATACCCAGGACCTGACCTCTGAAACTGGCCAGGAAGATGACAATGATCTTGACCTGGAAAATCCAGCTCCTCCTGCAGATGAGGAGGAGGACCAGAATGGCCTCCCCTTTGTCCCACCAGGAAGAGTTGTGAGTGTGCCTAGAAGGTCAAGATCTCCTTCTCAGGAGTCTAACCATTCTGACACCTCAGTAGGGACCTCTGTTTCCTCTCATAGGAGGGAATCCTCTCATGAAAGGAAAGAGAGACTGCTCAAGTATGGAGAAGCTCAGCTTAGGATCAGAAGAGAGCAGTTGGCTATAGACAGGGAGTCCCTAGAGCTTCAAAGACAAAGAAGAAAGTTGGGACTAGAGTCCCATGGTGGCAGCAACTTCCCTAGTGGTAGGGAAAGGTCTTATGACCATAGAAACCTGAGCAAGATTGTCCCTCCCTACCAGAGTGGGGATGACATCCACAAATGGATTACTGCACTGGAGAGGGCCTGTAAAGTTCAGAGGGTCCCCCAGGAGCAGTGGGCAGCAATCTTGTGGCTCTCCTTTCCAGACAAAGGTAGAGACAAGCTCCTCACTGTAAGAGAAGAGGATGCTGATGATTACCAAGTCCTGAAGAGTGCCCTGATAGATGGGTTTGGCCTAACCACTGAGCAATACAGGTTAAAGTTCAGAGATACCCAAAAGGCACAGACACAGGACTGGGTGGAGTTTGTAGATTGTGCTACTAAGGCTCTGGAAGGCTGGTTACTTGGCAGTAAGGTGTGTGACTTCAAAGGATTGTATAATTTAATCATGAGGGAGCAGATTCTTAATAACTGTCAGAATCAGTTGCTACATCAATACCTGGTTGACTCTGATCTGACCTCTCCCCAAGAATTGGGAAAGAAGGCAGACAAATGGATCAGACCAGGGTGAAGCAGAAGGTACAGAACCAAGGTGGTGACCAGAAGAAGCAAGATTCCAAAAACTCTGACAAGGGTGGGGAAAAGGGTAAAGACCAGAAGTCTTCTCAAGGTCCCCAAAAATCTGCATCTGGTGGGGAATCCCAATCTACCAAAGGAAAAGGCCAAAAGAAACCATGGTGCAAAATCTGTAAGCAGAAGACTCACTGGACAAGTGATTGCACCAAGTCCAAATACTCTAATCCAGCCACCATTGCCCCTAAGGCAACTGTTCCCCCTAGTCCAGCTACAAATGGTTGTGGAAACACTCAGAATAAGGGTTTAGTAGGGTTGACCCTGGGTACTGAGATGGGCTCTGGCCTAGTCAGAGTGCCAACTCAGGCTGTCATAGTCTGTGATGGGGGCATGGATATGTCCCCCTTAGTGAGTCCCAATAATTTGGGCAAATACAGACAGCAGCCTTTAATTAATGGAAGAGAGGCTTTGGCATTCAGGGACACAGGAGCAAGTGTCACCATGGTGACAAAAGATCTTGTGGATCCTGGGCAGATTATACTTGGTGAAATGTACCAGGTTACCAATGCTAGCAATGTCAGAACTGACCATTCTCTGGCAGTTGTTAACTTCTCCTGGGGAGGGGTAACTGGCCTTAAGAACGTTGTGGAGAGTGCAGACCTACCAGTCGAATGCTTGCTTGGCAATGATCTTGAAACCTCAGCTTGGGCAGAGGTGGAGCTCAGGAAACATGCAGAAATGCTAGGGATCCCTGCACATGTCTTTGCTGTGACTAGGTCACAGGCAAAAATGTCAAAAGCTGAACAGGCCCTGGATTCTGGAATAATGGACCAGGTGCCTCCCAAGAGGAGGAGCAGTAGGGTTAAGGCAGTGCCTTCCCCTTGGCTCAGGAAGCAGATCAGTCTTTTGAGGAAGATGATCTCAGGCCTGAAGAAGGAACTGTCCCAGAGGAGCTTGAACCTGAACAGGTTGAGTTCTTGGGGACAGGGGGCCCTTCCAGGGCAGATCTGAGCCAGGAGCAGCTGAACTGCCCCTCTCTTGAACCCCTCAGACAGCAAGCTGCTGCAGAGGCTGCTGGGAATGCTAGTGGCACCCATAAGATATATTGGGATGATGGACTCCTGTACTCAGAGAGTAGAGACCCCAAGCCTGGAGCAGCCAGGAGGTTGGTCATACCTCGGAAGTTCAGGGGCTTCCTATTGACACTAGCCCATGAGATTCCCTTAGCAGGTCACCTGGTCCAGAACAAGGCTTGGGACAGGATTGTCCCTCACTTTCACTGGCCCCACATGTCTGAAGACACCAAGGAGTTTTTTCGCTCCTGTGTAACCTGCCAAGCCAGTGGGAAGGCAGGTGGCACCACAAAGGCCCCCCTGATACCACTACCTGTGGTGGGGGTTCCCTTTGAGAGGGTGGGGATTGACATAGTTGGTCCCATGGATCCCCAAACAGCATCTGGGCACAGGTTTATCCTGGTGGTGGTGGACCATGCCACCAGGTACCCAGAAGCAATTCCCCTTAGGACCACTACAGCACTTGTGGTGGCAAGGGCCCTCCTGGGAATTTTCTCAAGAGTGGGCTTTCCTAAGGAGGTAGTATCTGACAGAGATGCAAACTTTATGTCCAGTTACTTGACTGCAATGTGGAAGGAGTGTGGAGTGACTTATAAGTTCACCTCACACTATCACCCACAATGCAATGGTTTAGTTGAGAGGTTCAACAAAACCTTGAAAGGCATGATTAAAGGGCTCCCAGAAATGCTTAGGCGAAGATGGGACATACTCTTGCCCTGCCTTTTATTTGCATACAAGGAGGTGCCTCAAAAGGGGGTTGGCTACAGCCCTTTTGAACTTTTGTTTGGCCATCCTGTCAGGGGTCCATTGTGTCTGGTGAAGGAAGGTTGGGAGTTACCTCTCAAACCCCCTAAACAGGACATAGTGGACTATGTACTTGGTCTCCGCTCCAGGATGGCTGATTACATGAAAAAGGCAACCAAAAACCTTGAGGCTAGAAAGGAATTACAGAAAGCCTGGCATGACCAAAAGGCTGTGCTGACTGTTTACCAGCCAGGGCAGAAGGTGTGGGTGTTGGAGCCAGTGGCCCCAGCAGCCCTCCAAGACAAGTGGAGTGGCCCCCATACAATTGTTGAGCAGAAGGGAGAGGTTACCTATCTGGTAGACCTGGGAACTCCCAGGAGCCCCCACAGGGTGCTCCATGTCAACAGGCTGAAGCCTTATGTGGACAGGGCTGACATGGGCTTGCTCATGGCAACTGTTGAGGGACAGGAGGAGGAGAGTGACCCTCTCCCTGACCTGCTCTCACAGAACCCTGATGATGGGTCAGTAGATGGTATAGCCTTGGCAGGCAGCCTCACTGCCCAGCAGCAAACTGATTGTAGACAGGTGCTCAATCAGTTCAGACACATGTTTTCCCTGACTCCAAGTCAGACCACCTGGTGCACTCATGAAGTGGACACTGGGGACAGTCTGCCTGTTAAAAGTAAGATTTACAGGCAACCTGACCAAGTCAGGGACAGTATCAGGACAGAAGTCCAGAAAATGTTGGAACTGGGTGTCATTGAGCCTTCAGATAGCCCCTGGGCTAGTCCAGTAGTCCTGGTGCCTAAACTTCACACCAACGATGGTAAGAGAGAGATAAGGTTTTGTGTGGACTACAGAGGCCTAGTCACTAGGACTGATGCCCATTCAATCCCCAGCGCAGATGAGGTAATAGACACTTTCGCCTCAGCCAAGTATCTAAGCACATTTGACCTAACAGCTGCCTACTGGCAGATCAGACTAGCTGATGATGCAAAGCCAAAAACTGCATTTTCTACCCCTGGTGGGCTTTACCAATTTGTGGAGATGCCCTTTGGTTTGAAGAATGCACCTGCCACTTTTCAGAGGTTGGTGAACACAGTCCTTACAGGTCTGGAAGCCTATAGTGCAGCATATCTAGATGATATTGCTGTCTTTAGCTCCACCTGGGAGGATCACCTGGTCCACCTCAGAAATGTTTTGGAGGCCCTGCAAAAGGCAGGCCTCACTATCAAGGCCACTAAGAGCCAGATAGGGCAGTCAAGTTGTGTACCTGGGCCACCTTGTGGGTGGGGGCCAAGTTCAACCATTGCAGAGCAAAATCCAGACCATCATGGACTGGGTTGCTCCAACTACCCAGACTCAGGTGAGAGCCTTCTTAGGCCTGACTGGGTATTACAGAAGATTTGTCAAGGGGTATGGATCAATAGTGACACCCCTGAATTTATTTATTTATTTATTTATTTATGCGTTTTTATATAGCGCGGACTTTACCCGAGGGTGTCAGAGCGCTTCACAACAGGATCAGCAACATTACATAAGGAGGAGGATACAAATGAGCATAATACAAAGGCAAGCGTTACATTGCATGAAGAAAAAGTGACAATTGTGCAAAAACAAACAAACCAAATACAAAAAGAGGAATAAGTTCCGATAGGAAAAAGTGACAGATGTGCATGAAACATGGGATACCAAATACAAATGGAGGTATAATGCTGCAATAAGTGGCATTCACACTTGACACACTGGGAAGGCACTTCTATAGGCTTGGAGTACAGAATTTCCTATAGTGGAAGAACTTCCTTGAGGTAGTAGAGAGGGCGTGAATTCAGCAGGGGGTACATGGGGTACAAAATATATGATACAAGGGGTACAAAATACCACTAAAGGCATAATACTGTAATAAGTGGCAGTAACTCAAAGCACACTGAGAAGGCCCTTCTATAGGCTTGGAATACAGAATTCCTATCATGGAAGAGCTTCCTTGAGGTAGTAGAGAGGGCGTGACTTCACAGGGGATTTAAAATGGGGGAACACGCACATAAAAACCAACACAACACATAAAATAAGGGATGAACAGACAAAAGTACAACTTTATACTGACGAGCGAGCTTCCTAGAGGGGCCTGAGACCGAACGTATTAGTTCTGGAAGTGTCTTTGGAATAGAAGAGACTTGAGGTCAGCTTTGAAGATCCGGGTAGAGGAGGTGGCACGGAGCAGTGGGGGAAGCGAGTTCCAGATTCTCACCGCATTGCCCGAGAAGGATTGAGCCATCGATCTTTCCCTTTTGAAGATGGGGGCTCAAGCAGAAGCTTTTCCGCATTGCGAGAAGGGCGAGAGCCACCGGACAATTTCAATTTATTCGCCAGGTAACAAGGGGAGGACGTGTGTAAGGCTTTGTGTGTGATGCAGGCAGTTTTGTAAATAGATCTTGCCTCGATCGGAAGCCATCGCAGAGAGGACAGGATAGGAGTGATGTGGTCGCTTCGTTTAGACCCTGAAATGAAGCGAGCTGCTGAATGGAGGATAGATTTGAGAGGGGAGAGGTGGGATTTGGGTAGGCCAGTCAGAAGAGAATTGCAGTAATCCAGTCTTGAGAGAACCAGAGATTGTACCAAGGTTTTTAAGTCTTTCTCCGGGAAGAACCGACGGATCCCCCACAGAAGGCGCAGCTGGTACCGTGCATTCTTAGCAATAGAGTTGATGTGGGCGATTAGGTTGAGTCTTTTGTCGAGAATGACACCTAGGGATTTAGCGCTGTCAACAATGATGGGTTTGTTGTTGAGAAGGTTCAGCTGATCCATCCAAGATTGAACAGGAGGAGGTGAGAGAGAGGTAGAGAGGAGGAGGAATTCAGTTTTGGCGGGATTCAGAATGAGTTGGTGAGCTGACATCCAGTTGTGAATAGAGTTGAGGGTAGAATTGAGTAGGGAGAGATCGTGTGCGGAGGACACCTTAAGGTAGATTTGCGTGTCGTCAGCATACAGATGGTAAAGGTATTTTTATTATATTTTATTATATTTTTTTTAATATTATTATTTTTTTTTATTTTTTTATATTATATTATTTTTTATATTATATTATTAATTTTATTATATTCTTACCCTCTAAGAAAATGCCCAAAAAGGTTCAGTGGACAGTTAGCTGTCAAAAGGCATTTGATGACCTGAAGCAGGCCATGTGCACTGCTCCCATTCTGCAGAGTCCTGATTACTCCAAAAAGTTCATTGTGCAGACAGATGCATCTGAGTTGGGGGTAGGGGCTGTACTATCACAGTTGAATGATGAAGGTCAGGATCAGCCAGAAGCTTTTATTAGCAGAAGTCTGACCCCCAGAGAGAAACGTTGGTCAGCCATTGAGAGGGTGGCCTTTGCTGTGGTTTGGGCTCTGAAGAAGCTGAGGCCATACTTGTTTGGCACTCACTTCATTGTCCAGACAGACCATAAGCCCCTTTTATGGCTAAAACAGATGAAGGGTGAAAACCCCAAACTTTTGAGGTGGTCCATTTCCCTACAGGGGATGGACTATACAATGGAACATAGACCTGGGAGTAACCATGCCAATGCAGATGGACTCTCCAGATATTTCCACTTAGAACATGAAGACTTAACTGGTCAAGGTTAGTTTAATGTCCCTGCATTTGGGGGGTAGTGGGGTTGTGTAGGAGAGTAGGATCTGCCTCTTATGGTTACCCCCACTTTTTGCTGAGGTCTCACTGTTTTTCGACTTTAGTCTGGCTGGGGCCCTGCTATCCAGGACCCCAGCCTAGCTGCTTCCTCTCTAAATTGATTCCATGTACCTTAAGTACACTTCAGATTGGATTCTGGGGTGCCCTTATAAGTCCCTAGTATATGGTATACTATGTACCAAGGGCATAGGTACCCCAGAAGCCTACCAGGGGCTGAAGCATGTATTGTGCCACCCCTGGAAGGCCATCCAAAATGACACCACAGGACTGCTGCTGCAGCCTGAGTGAGGTGGTGCATGCACCCCTTGCAGAGATATTGGTTCACTATATCTCACCTATCACTGCACATAGAAACCTATCAGTCACCCCTATGGCAGGCCTTATCAATCCTGAAGGCAGGGTGCTTGGTTATATGTGAGAGGGTGCCCATGCATGAGAAGTGCCCCTCTGCAGCCCTCGGAATCTCCTCTCCGGGGTTGTCTGTGGTGCAGCCTGACCATATACTCTTAAGTGCATTATATCCTCGCGGTAAATGCTAACTTTGGGATGGCTGCACGGAAACATGTCGTGTTTGGTGTCAAACACCTTGGAATCATACCCCCACACCAGTAACTGGTGTGGGAGTATGATCCCACCCTTCTAGAGGGAAAGGCATGACAGCACCGTATGCCAGCTAAACAGAGCCCTGGCATCACAAAATGGATGCTGCAGTCACAGACACGAGTCTGGCCTCCTGCTGCTGACTGAAACTCCGGCAGGGGTGGCCTGGACAATAGGTTTCCTGTCACAGGGAGGTGTTACCACCTCCCAGACAGGCCTTAGTGGATTAGGGCTGGGTGGGTGCACTCCAAGAGTGCTTTGAAGTCCTGCACTGGGGGCACATTTGGTGTCCTCGTGCATACCCCAGTTCAAACCGGTTGCAGGGGCTGCCAGCCCCTGCTCTGGTGCAAAACTGGACAAAGGAAATGGGTGTAGCCACCCCTCTTTCCAAACCCTCCCATAGGTGGGTCCACAGTTAGTCCAACCCCTTTCTTAGGTATAAGTAAGGAACCCCTGGCAACAGGACTTTAGATATCCCTGGACGAAACTCTGCAACTGAATCCTGGAACTTTGATGCTCTACTAAAGACTAGAGGACTGAAGAAATCTCCCTTGGGGTCAAGGAGTGACTCCCCTGCTTGGCAGGCACCAACAAAGCATTTGACGGTCTGCAGCTCCGAAGCTCCCGCCGGACTCCGAAGTACTTGCAGCCAAGGAAGAGGATTTCCAGACTTCTCAGAGGCCGACCCGAGTCCCCAGCAAAGCTGAGACCCGCAGCCCTCTTGAGTGACGTGGAACCTGAACCCCTGGACATCGTGCACATTTGCTAGTGCATCAACTTTTCGACAACTCTTGAAGTCCTGCTTTGGGATACTTGTAGCCCAGGCCCCGAGCACCATTTGCTCTGAAGATTGTGAGCCTACACTCCATGAGTGTTCCGTGGGCCCGCTTCTTGCATTTCCACTCGAGGCTCCTTCGCAATCCCTGGTCCATCAACTGGTGGGTCCCTGTGAAGGCAACTTTGATTTTCTTTGGGCGTTTCTGGTTGCTCTAGACATGCCCTAACTTCCCACCGAGTGGTGAGTCCCTCAGTCCTTGCTGGTCTGCACCAAAGTATCTTTCTCCTTTCTGCGTGGGTTGCTGTTGCCAAGGCTTGTTGGGCCTGATTCACAGAACTAACTTACGTCAAAAACGTAAAGTTAGTACTTTTTGGTATTCACAGAATACACTTACTCATTTTGGTATTCACAGAATGAACTTACTCATTTCGGTATTCATAGAAGTTAGTAGTCCTAACTTTAGGACTCCTAAATGCCTTCTGTGAATACCGAAAGTCTTAAAGTTAGGATTTTTCTCAGTTTAGGAGTAGTAAAGTTAGGACTCCTAACTTTACTACTCCTAAACTGAGAAAAATCCTAACTTTGAGACTTTCGGTATTCACAGAAGGCATTTAGGAGTCCTAAAGTTAGGACTACTAACTTCTGTGAATACCGAAATGAGTAAGTTCATTCTGTGAATACCAAAATGAGTAAGTGTATTCTGTGAATACCAAAAAGTACTAACTTTACGTTTTTGACGTAAGTTAGTTCTGTGAATCAGGCCCGTTGTGTTCAATCCGGACACCAACACTGCAGCACTCGACATCCTTTGTGGGACAGATCAAATCCAGCTCCTGGTCATCGTCGACGCCTCCTGGTCCTCGTGGCTGAAGACTCAAGCTTCCCATCTTTCACCTGAAGCACCTGACATCGGTGGGCATTTGACTATCGTGCCCCTGGTCACTGGCAAGTGACCCAGACTCTGTCCCCTCTGCTTTCAGGTTCTTCTCATCTCCGATCCAGGCTTGGATCTCTTCGGACACTTTGCATCTTCCCGACAGCAGCACTTCGTTGCAGGCTGACATTGAAATCAACGCCGCGACCCGACACCATTCGACACCTATGCGCCCGGCTTCCCTGGGTGAGGTAACTCGAATATTCCGGTGCTCCCGTGGGTGTTAACCCTAAAACTGTCTAAGTCCAAGAGGGTTTGGTCCTGGTCCATTTCTAAGTGTCCTTAAACTCTACAACTCTTACCGCGACTTTCCCATAGACTTTAACGGAGCTCGCGGCTGTGTTCACACACTGCACACAGCCCCCGTGGGTCCCCTGTGTCACTACCTTGGGTGTTTCCTTGGGGTCCCAGCGATTCTACAGGCTCTAGGCCTTGTGTCTACTCAAGTCGTGGTTCTTATACCACTTTCTTAATATATGGTTTGGATCGCCCCTAGGGCTAATCGTATATTGTCCTAAATTACTGTGCTATTTGACTTGTAACTTGTGTACTTTGACCTCTAGCCTCATAAAGAGACTATTGGGTAGTGTTTAGTAATAAATACATATATTTTATATATATACCTGGTGTGGTTCTCCTTTCATTTGGTTATTCATGAGATTATAACTGATAAAACAACAGCTTAACACTCCTTCAAGACTTAGCCTGAAGGCTGCTCTCCATAGCTGCCACTAGGATAGCTTTCAATAAAGGTTGTCTTTAAACCTATCATCAATAAAGGTCGTTTGGACTAGTGCAAGGTGCCCACTATAACTAGTGGACAGCATATACCAGGCCAACCTCTCACAACAAGGTCCTATTGTAGTTGTTTTTATAACTGCATTTTTGGGGTGAAAAATATTAACCAAAGAATCAGAGCTATGTTGTTGTTTTTTTTTTTTAAATATGTCTCTGACTTTTTATTTTCACATTTTTTACCCACAAAATGTAATAAAAAAACTATGTACAAATAAAGAATCACATACATGTTTTTTCATAAGACATTATTAGAAATATTTTTAGTAATCAATAATACTAAATATTGCAACGTTTACATTGAAATATACATTCAAATAAAATTATTGGTAATTTTTGAATGAAGATGGTAGATATGCTTAGTATATATATTGATATACCCACCCCTTGATAAAGCTAAAAGGCTTACATTTTTCTATTTTAGTGCTGCAGAAGGCTGTGCATGGAGTAGGGTTGGATGCTGAGACGCCAGTCCCTGCTGCCAACCCTATGCTGTGCACAGGGGGTTGGCTGCCTGCAGGGTGTTGGTTGCCTATGGAGTTTGGCTGCAGGGTCTGGCCTCAGACCAAGCCCTGTGACCAACCCCCACCATGCACTGCCGAAGACCATGCGCTGCAGATGTTGGCTAAATGTATTTTAATAAAATATTACTTTATGTTAAAAAGCCCTTGAAATTTATTGAAAAAAACAAAGGTTAAAGTAACATTAAAGTTAGGTGAAGATGGATAAAACATGCCATTTTAAACATCCAAAATCACTGAAATTCACTAGTTATAGTTACCTCAAGTAACTATAACTCACACACTTGTCATGCACTTCTAATTACCCCACATATTACATCACTCATGACATCTTCTATGACATGATTGAGAATATCACTGCAACATTTGCAATGAAATTAGTGATGAGAATACTGTGCATGATGGGGGCGTGAGTTACAGTTACTTTACGGCACGAGTCATAGTTACTTGAGATAAGTAAAAACTGGTGAATTACAGTGATTTTGTACATTTAAAATGGTATGCTGTAAATTACATCTTCACCTAACCATAATGTCACTTTAACCCTAGTTTTTCTCAGTGAATTTCTAGGAGATTATTAATGTAAAGTAATATTATATTACCATACACATGGCCCTATATATATATAGGTTTGAGTGGCGGGTAGAAGTAAAGAGAGGTGAGAGATTAGGGCAGGGTAGGGGTGTAAATAATGTGTGTGTGAGTAAATATATATATATATATATATATATATATATATATATATATATATATATATATATATATATATATAGTCACTGAAAAAACCATAGGTTTTAGGGACAGTTATAGTTAGTTGGACATTGCACTCGTACAAAACCCGTGAAATTCCCCCGTTATAGTTAGTTCAGCTAACTATAACTCGCGCCCCGCAATGCACTGCTGATGACGTCACATATTACATCACTCATGACATGGTCAGTGACATCACTGATGACATCACTGATGACATCTCAAATGACATCACTGATGACATCATCCAGTGACTGTGTGTTTCTGTAAAGTTTAAATATGTTTAATATATATAGGGAAAGGCGTATTGAAGAATGAGTGGGTGTATAAGTGTCTGAATGGATGATTTAGTACGTGCGTGACTGACTCTACAAGTGAGTGATTAAACGTATCTTACTGAATGCATGGGTTAGTGACTAAACTGTGTGAATGTCTGTATCCGTCTGTTGGTGTGTAAGTGGATGCATGGATTTGCGAATAGCTACATGAGTGTCTATATGGGTTATTGATTGGTTCTATGAGTATCTGTATGGGTGCCTGAGTGTTTGTGTGGATGGGGTGTGTGCGACTGTGCATAGATGTGTGAGTGGGTGATTCACTGGGTGGATGGTTTCAAGAGTGCATCTGTGATAGACTGTATGGGTGGGTAAGTGTGTGTAAGAGTGTGTTAGTGAGTGAATGTATGTCCCAGTGGTACATGTGTGAGTAACTACATATGTGAAAGGCAGTATATATGTGTATTGGAGTATATAAATAGCTATAAGCGAGAGTGAGTGATTGTGATAGTGGCTGTATGGATGAGTGTGTGCTTGTATCAGTGATTGTATAAGAGCGTAACAATGTGCTAGTATTTGTATGATTAAGTGAGCTGGTGTGTGTATAACTGTATAGGTGAGTAAATAGCAGTGTGTTTAATTATTTGCATGACTGACTAGGTGTGTGAGTACCTCTATGGATGAGTGGCGGTGTGTGAGTGTCTATATAGGTGTATGAGTGCATATCATAGTCCTGTACTGAGTGACCGTAAGTATGAGTGATTGTACGGGTGAGTGAGTGGATGTGTGTGTAGACCTAAGAATCAGTGAGTGGGTATGTAGTTATTGGTGTTGGAGTGTCTATGGTTTTGAGAATGGCAGTCTGTAATTTAGAGTGGGTGTATCAAAAGTTATATTAGGGTGTGTGAAGATGCATGAAATTATCACATGGATGATGTCATCAGTGATGTCATCAGTGATGTCATTTGAGATGTCATCAGTGATGTCATCAGTGATGTCACTGACCATGTCATGAGTGATGTAATATGTGACGTCATCAGCAGTGCATTGCGGGGGCCCGAGTTATAGTTAGCTGAACTAACTATAACGGGGGAATTTCACTGGTTTTGTATGAGTGAAATGTCCAACTAACTATAACGCACCTGAAACCTATGGTTTTTTCAGTGAATTTCTAAGGTTTTTGTAAATGCTAATTTCTAACTATAACATACCAGAAACCTATGTTTTTTTCAGTGAATTTCAAAGGTTTTTTAAATGCTAATTTCTAACTATAACGTGCCTGAAACCTATGGTTTTTTAAGTGAATTTCTAAGGTTTTTTAAATACTAGTTTCTAACTATGCCTACAGAGGTAGGACATGTGAAGAAAGAACAAAAAACACACAGATCAAAGCAAAAGAAATGCAGAAAGAAGCAACAGAAGTCCACGAAGACGAAGAAAAGTGCAGGAAGAAGGAAGACATGTGCAGAAAGAACCAACAGAGGAGCAGAAAGAGGCCTTGTTGGAAAAGCATCCTGTGCCCACAACTTTTTCAGACGGGTACTGGTGGTAACTGACTCTGACTAACCAGGCCTAGAGCCAGTGCTATGCTAAAAGACACTTAGAATACAGTGAAAACACCTACATACACTAGGGAACACTATGCGTTGGGGTACCCCTGTGATTAGCATGACCTCCTCTGTAAGGCCCTACTACATAATAGGGCAGGAGAATTAAAACTACCTCTAAGTCAGAGGTGCAGAAATATGCTACTTTAAGTAGTAGTCGCGTTTGCAGAGTGGTGGATAAAGGGTGCTGGGCGTCCAACCAACGCTCAGGAATTCCGCTACGTAGGACTTACAGGAGGTACCATGAGGGATTCTTGGCCCCCAAACTCTCTCAGGACTAAATTGGACTTCATCCCCCATCCCGTAGTCTGCCACGAGGCACGTTTGCAGAGTGGTAGAGAAAGGGGTCCATTGCCTCCGAAGACGTCTTAGCAATCCCACTGTGTGGGACTTACTGGAGGTAACAAGAGGGGTAGTTGGCCCCCACGGACATCCTTGGGGGCCAACTTCCCAAACTATTACCTCCAGTCAGTCCCACACAGCAGCATTGGTAAGTTCTCGGACCAGGCCACGCCCACTTTGCCCACCACTCTACAAACGCGCTCCCTGGCATGCTCTTGGATGGGGATTGAAGTCCCCTTCACTGCTGGGGGTCCTTTAGGGGCCAACTAGCCTACCTTTTACCTCCAGTAAGCCCCACGCAGTGGGATTGGTGAGAGGTAGACAAAGGCTATGCCCCCTTTCTCCACCACTCTGCAAACGTGCCACACTGATGCGTTGTAAGTTGAGGGATTAAGTCCCCTTGAATCCTGAGGGTCCCTGGGGTCCAACTAGCCCACCAGGTACCTCCAGTAAGCGCCACAGAGCTGCGTTGCAGAGAGGTGTAAAAAGTGGCGTGGCCTGGACCACCTCTCTGCAACGCAGCCCTGTGGCGCTTACTGGAGGTACCTGGTGGGCTAGTTGGCCCCCAGGGACCCTCAGGATTGAAGAGGAATTAATTCCCCAACTTAAAACGCGCCACAGGGCGTGTTTGCACACTTGTCACCTCAGGCCCCGCCCCCTCCCTTCACCACTGTGCAAACACGCCCCGTGGTGCGTTTTAAGTTGGGGGATAAAGTCCACTTGAATCCTGAGGGTCCCTGGGGTCCAACTAGCCCACCAGGTACCTCCAGTAAGCGCCACAGAGCTGCGTTGCAGAGAGGTGTACAAAGGGGCATGGCCTGGACCACCTCTCTGCAACGCAGCCCTGTGGCGCTTACTGGAGGTACCTGGTGGGCTAGTTGGCCCCCAGGGACCCTCAGGATTGAAGAGGAATTAATTCCCCAACTTTAAACGCGCCACAGGGCGTGTTTGCACACATGTCACCTCAGGCCCCGCCTCCTCCCTTCACCACTGTGCAAACGCACCCCGTGGCGCATTTTAAGTTGGGGGATTAAGTCCCCTTGAATCCTGAGGGTCCCTGGGGTCCAACTAGCCCACTAGGTACCTCCAGTAAGCGCCACAGAGCTGTGTTGCAGAGAGGTGTAAAAAGGGGCGTGGCCTGGTCCACCTCTCTGCAACGCAGGCCTGTGGCGCTTACTGGATGTACCTGGTGGGCTAGTTGGCCCCCAGGGACCCCCAGTATTCAAGGGGAATTAATTCCCCAATTTAAAATGCGCCACAGGGCGTGTTTGCAGAGTGTTGCTGGGAGGGGGCGGGGCCCCCGGCACGATAGCAGTGTTTTAAAAAAAAAAATGAATTTTGGAAGGGGGGATGTGTGGCTCCCCTTCTTTTGACTTTTTTTGGGCCCTGGGGACCCCATCCCCCGGGCCCTAAACCCTTTTAAAAAAAATAAAATAAATATGAACGGGAAGGGGGCCGCGTGGGCCCCCCTCCCGTGGCCAATTCCGGCCCTGGGGACCCCATCCCCCGGGGCATTGCCACATATATATTTTTTTATGGAGGGGGCTGCGTGGCCCCCCTCCTGAGGCCTCTATTGGCCCCGGGTACCCTATCCCCCAGGGCAGGCCCTATCCGTTGGGGACCGTGGGGGGAGCCCCAATGCCCCCACGGTCCCGCCGGCTCCCCGCGTCCCGCAGGAGCCGGCATTGCTTTTCCACATGGGGAGCTGCTGACATGCAGCTCCCCGTGTGGAAAAGCTATTCTGCTTTGCTTCACTGAAGCGAGAGCAGGTTTCCCTGCTCTCGCTTCAATGAAGCAAAGCAGTTTGCAATGACAGGGCGGGAGCCGCGAGGCTCCCGCCCTGTCATTGCAAACAGCAGTGTCCCGGGGGTGGGCACCCCGGGACACTGCAGGAGCCGGCGCTGGGGGGTGGGGGTCCCCAGGGCCATCAAGGGCTCCAGGAGGGGGGCCGCACATCCCCCCTCCGACCTATTGCACAGCCCCGGGGAGGTGGTTGTCCCTGGGGCTCGGGGGTCCATAACGGACCCCTGCATTTGAATATTAGTGCCCCGGGGAGGTGGCAGTCCCCAGGGCATGTGGGGGGCTCGAGCCCCCCCACACAGGTGTATTTTTAAAAAAAATAAAAGCCCCGGGGGTGTGGTGGTCCCCGGGGCAGCGGGGGGCTGTGTGCCCCTGCAAAATAATTAATAAAAGCCCCGGGGGTGGTGGTCCCCGGGGCTTGGGGGGGCCTTGGAGGCCCCCCACACATTAAAAATAAAAAGCCCCGTGGGGGGGCGGTCCCTGGGGCTGCGGGGGGGCCGTGTGCCCCCGCAAATATTTATGGAAAGCCCCAGGGGGTGGCAGTCCCCGGGGCTGCGGGGGCCTCCCTGGGCCCCAGCAATTACATTATTGCATGCCCCTGGGCATTGGCCCACCCGGGGGCTAAATAATAACGAAGCGCGGGAGCCCGCACTCAATATTAAATGAAAGCCCCATTAGTCCGTACTAAGACAATACTTCAAAGATGAATTTCAAGAAGCCCTCCTGGTACCTCCTGTAAGTCCTACGGCCCAGCCCCCTTTCTCCACCACTCTGCAAAAGTGACTGCTAGTTCAAAAACATTAGAAATTCACTAAACAAAACAAAGGTTACAGGGACATTATATTTAGCAAATAGAATTTTAAAAACCTTAGAAATTCACCAAAACAACAAAGATTACAGGGACGTTATAGTTAGGAAATAGAATTTAAAAAACATTAGAAATTCACTAAAAAAACAAAGGTTACAGGGACGTTACAGTTAGCAACTAGAATTTTAAAAACCGTAGAAATTCACTGAAAAAAACAAAGGTTACAAGGACGTTATAGTTAGGAATTAGCATTTAAAAAAACCTTCGAAATTTCAATGAAAAAACACAGGTTTCAGAGACATTATAGTTAGGAATTAGCATTTTAAAAAACCGTATAAATTCACGGAAAAAACCACAGGTTACAGGAACGTTATAGTTAGGTTGACATTTCATTTGTACAAAACCTGTGAAATTCAGCCGCTATCGTTTGCTGAGCTAACTATAACTCGCGCCACCGCAATGCACTGCTGATGATGTCACATTTTACATCACTCATGACATGGTCAGTGAAATCACTGATGACATCACTGATGACATCTCAAATTACATCACTGATGACATCATCCAGTGACTGAGTGTTTCTAAAAAGTTTAAGAATGTTATATATGTATATGCCAAGGTGTATTGAAGAATGAGTGGGTGTATGAGTGTCTGTATGGATGATTTAGTGGGTGTGTGACTGACTGTATAAGTGAGTGGTTAAATGTGTCTTAGTGAATGTATATGTAATTGACTAATCTGTGTGAATGTCTGTATCAGTCTGTCAGTTGGTGTGTAAGTGGCTGCATGTGTTGGTGAGTAGCTAAATGAGTGGCTATATGGGTTATTGATTAGTTGTCTGAGTGTCTGTGTGGGTGGGTGAGGGAGTGTGTGACTCCCTGCATGGATGTGTGAGTGGGTGAATCACTGGGTGTATGGGTTCATGAGTGCATCTACATGAGTGTCTATATGGCTTAATGATTGGGTGTCTGAGTACCTGTATGGGTGCCTGAGTGTCTGTGTGGGTGGGTGGGGGGTGTGACTCTCTGCATGGATGTGTGAGTGGGTGATTCACTGGGTGTATGGGTTCATGAGTGCATCTGTGAGGGGCTCTATGGGTGAGTGAGTGTGTGTATGGCTGTGTTGGTGAGTGAATGGATGTCTCAGTGGTGTATGTGTGTCAGTTTAAAAAAGTCAAAAACACCCAAAAAATACAAAAAAAACTTTAAATTGTTTTAAAAAAAGGTTCTTACAGAACCACTGATACTGGTTAAAAATAGAAAAATTGTATGTAGTGAAACTGGTTTCTTGCATAAATGTGTGTGTGATGAATGCAAGAATAGTGCCAGGATGATTGAATGAGTGCATAGGTAGTACATCAGTGAATCCATGAGTGTAAGGATACTGCCTGAGTGAATATTTGAGTACATGGGTTCTACCTGAATGATTGCATGAGTGCAAGGGTAGTGTATGCGTCATTGGATGAGTGCATGGGTAGTGCCAGGGTGATTAGATGAGTGCATGGGTGGTGCCTCACTAAATGGATGAGTGCATGGGTAGTGGCTGAGTCTTTGGATGAGTGCATGGGTAGTGCCTGGGTTATTGGATGAGTGCATGCATAGTGTCTGAGTGAATGGATGAGTGCAAGGGTAGTGACTGGGTAAACACATGAGTACATGGGTAATGCCTGAGTGAATGTAGGAGTGCATGGGTAGTTCCTCAGTGAATGGATGAGTGGAAGGGTACTGCCTGGGTCATTGGATGAGTGCATGGGCACTGCCTGAGTGAATGGATGAGCGCATGCGTAATGCCTGAGTGAATGGATGAGTGAAAGGGTAGTGCCTGGGTAAATGGATGAGTGCATGCATAGTACCTGAGTGAATAGATGAGTGCAAGGGTAGTACCTGGGTGGACAGATGAGTTCACGGGTAGTGCCTGAGTGAATGGAGGAGTGCATAGGTAGTTCCTCAGTGAATGCATGAGTGCAAGGGTAGTGCCTGGGTCACTGGATGAGTGCATGGGTAGTGCCTCAGTGAATAGATGAGCGCATGTGTAATGCCTGAGTGAATGGATGAGTGCGAGAGTAGGGCCAGGGTGAATGGATGAGTGCATGCATTCTACCTGAGTGAATGGATAAGTGCAAGGGTAGTCCCTGGGTGAACAGATGAGTGCAAGGGTAGTGCCAGGGTGATTGGATGAAGGCATGGGTAGTGCCTCAGTGAATGGATAAGTGCATGGGTAGTGGCTGAGTCCTTGGATGAGTGCATAGGTAGTGCCGGGGTGATTGGATGAGTGCATGTGTAGTACCTGAGTGAATGGATGAGTGCGAGGGTAGTGCCTGGGTGAACAGATGAGAGCATGGGTAATACCTGAGTGAATAGAGGAGTGCATGGGTAGTTCCTCAGTGAATGGATGAGTGCAAGAGTAGTGCCAGGGTGATTGGATGAGTACATGGGTAGTGTTTCAGTGAATGGATGATTGCGTGGGTAGTGGCTGAGTGTTTGGATGAGTGCATAGATAGTGCCTGGGTGAGTGGATGAGTGCATGCATTGTACCTGAGTGAATGGATGTGTGCAAGGGTAGTGCCTGGGTAAACAGATGAGTGCATGGGTAGTGCCTGAGTGAATGGATGCGTGTATGGGTAGTCCCTGTGTGATTGAATGAGTGCATGCATAGTGTCTGTTTCATTCAATGAGTGCATGGGTAGTCCCTGGGTAATTCCATGAGTGCATAGATAGCGCCTGTGTGAATACAGGAGTGTGTGGGTAGTGCCTGGGTGAATACAGGAGTGTGTGGGTAGTACCTGGGTGAATGGGTGAGTGTATGGGTATCGCATGGGTGATTGGAACAGTGCAAGAGTAGTGTCTAGGTGATTGAATGAGTGCATGAGTAGTATCTGAGCGATAGGATGGGTGTATGCATAGTGCCTGAGTGAATGAATGAGTGCAAGGATAGCTTTTGAATGGTTGGATGAATGCATGGGTTGTGCCGTATACAGTAGATTCTATCCTTTAAAACTTAGGCCTATTAGCTCTATAATATGTCTTAAAATACTTCTTCAAATGAGAAGATTCATCATAGTTTAAAACTGTCAAATTTTCAAATATAATAAAAAGCACTTTCAATACCCACCTGTGCTGTGTAAGGAGGAGAAACAAATACATACATCTTAAAGTAAGTACATTTTGAAAACATGTGGTGTGAAACAGACGTATTCTAGTATATGTAGGTGTCTACATGTAATCTGACATGTGTTGTGCATCTAATGACTCTAACTTCAAAACTCTGTAGTTTATCATACAGGTGCACAAATCTTATCAGTTCTACTAGAGTATTGAGTCACAGAAGCAGACATCTGTTATCTATGTATGCGCCTGAGATGTCCTTGGATAGAGAGTTCAATACACACCTGTCCTGTATAATGAGGAGTAAATAACTTGCAATCAAAGTACTTTTATTGGTCTTTACACTTTTGTAAAAAAGTAAGTGTGATACTGTTCCTCATAAATATGATGATACTTTTCAAATAGTCTAAAGCATGAACATTATTTATATTACAAACAAATAACATATAATTACATTTTAAACATTTTTGCAGGTTATCATGCATATTATATTATGTATTCTTACCTTTCAAGTAATTTAGATACATTACTCAGTAAAACTATTTTAGAGTAGTATTATCCTAAACAGCCTTAAAACTGTTTTCAAACTTCAACTGTAGCTACTATAAAGAAGAAAAAGAAAAACTGTTATTTAATGATAATATATTACAGAAATTATAATATTATATTTTTGAGAACACAACATAAATTTAGAATTACATAACATTCTCAGTTTCCCTTTTTTGCTGTTCTCAGATTCCACTTAACTTCACCATATGAGTGATTTCAATGTAATATCATCATTGAACAGCGGGGAAAAAAACAATCAAATTGATTGTAGAAAAAAAACCAAATCAGAATAGAACATCATTATCAATATATGTAGCTATGCGTTTTCCTATCTACACTTTGTTAATTACTTCCTTCTTCTACATTAACTCTATTATTTATCTCACATACATTTGCCAAAATGTACACTCTTATTTACATCTGGCACAATATGGACTGCAAATATATGAACTATATGCTTTTAAACAAATTTTCCAAATGTACTATCAATTAGCGCAAATAATAATCAAAACCTTAATTATAAATACTAATAGTTTGCAGTGCTGTCTACTTTCTGTTGACATGTTCCCCAATAGGCCGAATGATGTACTCATAACTTTGGCTGGAGAAATAACATATAGGAATTTGGTAACTGAGAAGGCAATCTAGCTTTGAATTCCAGGTGGGCATCATTGCAATGTGATACAAAACAGAGTGGTATGCTGTTCCTACTAAGTGATACAGGTAGATGTAAATGTAGAGAGCACAGCTGTGCTCACTAAGTGCAGGAGAAAATAATCCTCCTTTCCGAAAAAGACCCTCACACACACAGTCAACTAGGTGTCTTGCATCATCATCGGGTCTGCTCCTCGTCAGGTCGGCGCTGGAATACCGATCGGCACCCATGATGAGGCCTTTTAGCGGAGATCTTTTTTCCTAGCCGTAAGGTGCAGTGCGTGTGAGGGCCCTAGTGAGTGTAGATGTGTAAATAGTGAGGCTAAAACAGGAATTAGAGGTCCACTCAGAACAATTTTAATTAATGTGGCCACTATCCTGATTAAAATCAACAATGCGCGCCCCTGCTCTAAGGTTACAGGGTATTGCGCTTTAGAATCAGTCCTGATTCTAAAGCGCAATTCCTGTTTTAGCCTCACTATTTACCCATCAACACTCACTAGGGCCCTCACACGCACTGCACCCAACGGCTAGGAAAAAAGATCTCTGCTAAAAGGCCCCATCTTTGGTGCCAATCGGGTATTACAGCGCCGACCCAACGAGGATCAGAAGCAAGACACCTAGCTGACTGGGTGTGTGAGGGTCTTTTTCCGAAAGGAGGATTATTTTCTCCTGCACTTAGTGAGCACAGCTGTGCTCTCTACATTTACATCTACCTGTATCACTTAGTAGGAACAGCATACCACTCTGTTTTGTATAGCGTTTGGGCCTGTATGCTGGACCTAGTTAAATTGGCCCTGAGTCCCTCCTCTCTTGGAAACATCATTGCAATGTACCCATCCATAGTTACACTTTCAATAAACAGTATAGTGCCCAGATGTTGCAGTAACTCCTTCATGAAAAATAATAGCTGCTGTTGTATAAGTTCGTCCTGAAATAGATATTTGACTTGCTTTAAAATTTGTAATTTTTGTTTCCAATTTTCTTCCATTTGCTCTACAACGTTGTAACATTAAATGAGATATTTTCCAAATCTTTCTACATGTAATGTAGACAAAATCTCTGATCTAGAATGTGAACATGTCATATCCTGATGTGCTGCTTTTATCACCTTGTTAAAAGGTACTGATTTGCACTCTGGTATTGTTAAGTATAGGAACTGTTATGTTTGTATTTGAGTGGTCAATCAATCAATCAATCAATCAATCATGTCACTTATAAAGCGCACTACATACCCGCGAGGGTCTCAAGGCGCTGGGGGAAGAGGGGGTGGTGCTGCTACTGATCGAAGAGCCAGGTCTTGAGGAGTCTTCTGAAGGCCAGTAGGTCTTGGGTCTGTCGGAGGTTGGTGGGGAGGGTGTTCCAGGTCTTGGCGGCGAGGTGGGAGAAGGATCTGCCACCGGCGGTCGTTTTCCGGATGCGGGGGACTGTGGCGAGGGCGAGGCTGGTCGAGCGGAGCTGGCGGGTGGGGGTGTAGAAGCTGAGTCGTCTGTTGAGGTAGGCTGGTCCGGAGTTGTGGAGTGCTTTGTGTGCGTGGGTGAGGAGCTTGAAGGTTATCCTCTTGTTGACAGGGAGCCAGTGCAGGTCTCTCAGGTGGGGTGTGATGTGGCTGCATCGGGGGATGTCGAGGATAAGACGTGCAGAGGCGTTCTGGATGCGTTGCAGCCGTCTCAGGAGCTTAGCCGTCATTCCTGCGTAGAGGGCGTTTCCGTAGTCCAGCCTGCTGGTGACGAGGGCCTGGGTGACTGTTTTTCTTGTTTCGGTGGGGATCCACTTGAAGATCCTGCGGAGCATTCGGAGGATGTTGAAGCAGCATGAGATAACGGCGTTGACCTGCTTAGTCATGGAGAGGGTGGGGTCGAGGATGACCCCTAGGTTGCGTACGTGGTCGGTGGGTGGCGGGGCTGTTCCCAGTGATGTTGGCCACCAGGAGTCGTCCCAGGCTGAAGGGTTGGAACCAAGGATGAGGACCTCCGTCTTGTCAGAGTTCAGCTTCAGGCGGCTGGTCCTCATCCATTCGGCGATGGCCTTCATTCCTTCGTGGAGGTGGGCTTTGGCGGTGTGAGGGTCTTTGGTGAGGGAGAGGATCAGCTGGGTGTCGTCGGCGTAGGAGATGATGTTGAGGTTGTGCTGTCGGGCGACGTGGGCGAGGGGTGCCATGTAGATGTTGAACAGCGTTGGGCTGAGGGAGGAGCCTTGGGGTACGCCGCAGATGATCTTGGTGGCCTTGGATCGGAAGGGGCGAGGCGGACGCTTTGTGTTCTGCCGGAAAGGAAGGATGTGGTCCAGTCCAGGGCCTTCTCTTGGATCCCGGCGTCGTGAAGGCGTGTTCGTAGTGTGTGGTGGCAGACCGTGTCGAAGGCGGCTGATAGGTCCAGGAGGATGAGGGCTGCTGTTTCTCCGTTGTCTAGCAGGGTCCTGATGTCATCGGTGGCAGCGATAAGGGCGGTTTCGGTGCTGTGGTTGCTGCGGAAGCCGGACTGGGAAGGGTCCAGGATGTTGTTCTCCTCGAGGTAGCGGGTCAGTTGTTTGTTGACGATTTTCTCGGTGACCTTCGCGGGGAACGGGAGCAGAGAGATGGGTCGGAAGTTCTTGAGGTCCTTGGGGTCTGCCTTGGGTTTTTTGAGTAAGGCGGTGATCTCGGCGTGCTTCCAGCTTTCCGGGAAGGTTGCTGTCTCGAAGGAGATGTTGATTATTTTCCGGAGATGGGGCGCGATGGCTGTACTGGCTTTGTTGAAGATGTGGTGAGGGCACGGGTCTAGCGGTGAACCGGAGTGGATGGTGTTCATGATCTCGCTGGTGTCCTCGTCGTTGATGTTGGTCCAGGAGAGCAGGCGGTTGGTGGTTGTGGGGGCAGTGGTCTCGGTGGTTGCCGGGGCGGTCGTGGTGTTGAAGCTGTCGTGGATGTCGGCGATTTTGCGGTGGAAGAAGGTGGCCAGTGAGTCGCACAGGTCTCGCGACGGCTGGATGTCGTTGGTGTTGGAGCTGGGGTTGGAGAGTTCTTTCACGATGTTGAAGAGCTCTTTGCTGTTGTGTGCGTTGTTGTCTAGGCGGTCTTTGAGTGAGGCCCTTTTGGCGGATCTGATGAGGTGATGGTGACTGCGGGTGGCGCTCTTGTGGGCGGCGTAGCTGTCCGCTGTCCGTTCGTGGAGCCAGATCTTCTCCAGTTTTCGGCATGTTCGTTTGGAGGCCTGGAGGTCTTCGGTGAACCAGGTGGCTTTCTTGCTGGTGTGGCTGTTGGGCGGATTCTTGAGCGGGGCGAGGGTGTTGGCGCAGTCGTCGATCCACTGTCTGAGGTTGCGGGCGGCGGTGTCGGGGTCGGAGGGTTCGGCGGGTGGGCTCAGGGTGAGGGTTGTGGTTAGCTGGTCTTCCGTGACTCTGCTCCAGCAGCGGCGAGGCATTTGTTCGGTGCGGTGTTGCGTGGTGGGCTTCCTGTAGGTGAAGTGGATGCAGTGGTGGTCAGTCCAGTGGGGTTCGGAGGTGTGGTTGAAGGAGACGTGTGGGCTTGCGGAAAAGATGGAGTCTAGCGTGTGGCCGGCGGCGTGGGTGGGTGTAGTCATGAGCTGTCTGAGTCCGAGGGTGGCGAGGTTGTCGATCAGGGTGGTGGAGTTGGTGTCCTTGTTGTTCTCGAGGTGGAAGTTCAGGTCCCCGAGGAGGATGTAGTCCGTGGAGGCGATGGCGTGTGGTGCTGACAAAGTCAGTGATGGAATCGCTGAACTGTGGTCGGGGTCCGGGGGTCTGTAGATGAGGGTTCCTCTGAGGGTGGTGTTGGGATCGGTGTGGATCTGGAAGTGCATGTGTTCGGCGGTGCTGAGGGTGTCATCGGTGTTGGTTGAGACTCTGAGGGTGTTCCTGTGGACGATGGCAATGCCTCCTCCGACTCTGTTGGTGCGGTCCCTGCGGGTGATCTTGTATCCGTCCGGGATGGCAATGGCGATGTCGGGGGCTGAAGCGGGATTCAGCCAGGTCTCCATCAGGAAGGCGACGTCTGGGGAGGTTGAGTCGAGAAGGTCCCAGAGTTCGATGGCGTGTTTGCGGGCGGAGCGGGTGTTGAGGAGGATGCATCTGAGGTAGTTGGGTTCTTTCCTGGGCGGTGGTTTGGCGGGGCGGGTGCTGGCGAAGCTGCAGTTCCGGCAGGTGAAGGGTCCTTGGGTGCGCATCGGGGTGGCCTGGTAGCAGGCGTGATCTTTTCCGGGGTTGAGTGCGTGGAGGGTGCTGGCGTCGTATCGGCGTCTGTTGATGTGGCGGGCGCGGGGGATGCCCGGACCAGGGGGTCTGGCGCTGGGCGCGGTCACGGCGCGGACGGGCGCAGACGGGCTTGCCTTAGGTGCGCCTTCGGCACGCCAGCGGCGCGGCCGCCATAAATGGGGAGGTGAGAGGGAGGAGCAGGGAATGGGGCAGCGAATGGGCAGTGAGGGGGCGGGGCCGCAGGGGCGCAGCGGCGGGAAATAGGCACAGAAGGGAAAACGAGCACAATCAGGGCATCAAGGGGGCACAGAAAGGAAAAAAAAAAAAACGAGCACAATCAGGGGCAGCAAGGGGGCACAGAAAGGAAAAACGAGCACAATCAGGGGCAGCAAGGGGGCACAGAAAGGAAAAACGAGCACAATCAGGGGCAGCAAGGGGGGCACAGAAAGGAAAAAAAACGAGCACAATCAGGGGCAGCAAGGGGGGGCACAGAAAGGAAAAACGAGCACAATCAGGGGCAGCAAGGGAGCACAGAAAGGAAAAACGAGCACAAGTGGTAGAAGTAAATGAACAGTCTTCATACTTATGATCCCGTCTGTAAGTTAGACCAAATAAGTTATCAATCTGTATCCCTTCATCTTCTAATACTCCAAATATGACCATTAGAAATTCTTGTGCATCTTGTTGTATGCTGGGAGTAAATATCACTCAACCACTACATACATCTAAAAGATGCCAAATACCAGATGCACTATGCATTTTACTTCTGTCACTTACCAACTGTTGAAATATATGATGTAGTGCAGAACAGAGGGCTACATGCATCAAAATTGTAAATTGCGAATTCCTAATTGCGAATTCCTGAGAAACGCAATTAGGTAATCGCAATTTACAAGGTATAAAACTCAAAGAGTTTCAGATAGCGATTCTTATGGGTTCACAAATTGCTCTACCTCATTAATATTAATGGGGTAGATCACAATTTGCGACCCCCTAGGAATCGCAAAAATCACGGAGATGGTGACCTGCTGAGTTTCTCAGTAAGAAGAGTCTCTCCCTGGTGTTTGATTTTATCAATAGCTTCAATTTCCACAGTTTGTTCTTTTTCCAGTTTGAGAAGTTGTTGATTAAATGTTGAACACTCTTGCAGTGTAGGCATTAGGCAAACTATAGACTTATTTTCTACAAGCATATCGCACATTACTTCTGCTGCTGTTTTTCCAGTTGTAAACAAATTCCTTAGTAGCTGACTTTCTAAAGCTTGTTTACCATGTTCTGGCAAGACACCAATTCTTATGTCTTGAAAAATTTCTTGTCGGATATTCTTAACAAGTTCTTTATATTCAAAATGTAACCAAATGTTTACATTTCCAATACTTCCCAAAGATTTCCTAGTGTCTTCATGGAGAAGTGTTTTAAAAACAGGTTGTCCTTTTACAGGAGTAGGTTGTAGTAGATCTCCAAATACAATTAAATATTTTCCTCCAAACAGAACATCGTAATCTGTTTTTAAAATCTGTTGCATTCTTAAATGTACCTGGGCAAGCATTAAGTTTAAGACCACGCTCACCTTATCAATGATTAAAACTTTAATTTTCTGTAGTACTCTTGAGACTTCATAACAAGCTTCTCCAGATAGCTTCTGATATTTCAATTTATTATCATGTTCAACAGGTAGCATAAGTAATTGATGTAAAGTAATCTCTTTAATGTTGTTTGCTGCTAATCCAGTTGGAGCTGTTACGACACAAGATAAATGTGATTCTGCAGTTTTGTGTAGATAACTGGTTAAAATTTTAATTAAGAAATGTTTTCCTGTTCCAGCTAGACCACTGATGTACAATAGAATAGGTTTAAATGATGAACATTGGCATTCTATTTTCATGCAGCAAACCATGTTGTACCTGCTCTTTGAAGTGTAGATATATTTCTTTTTGCTCAATATTTAATTGTTCTTCTAACTTTTCCAACTGATCCTGTTGTGCTTGTTGCATTACAGTTTCTACCTCATTCATGGCTATTGCTGCTTCATTTTCAATACTTGGTTGTCCCAGTGTACCTTGACTCAGTGGACCAGAACTTTGACTGCTTTGGGAACTTTATCTAGCTATTTCAGCTGCAATAGTAGTTTCTTGTTCAATCTCATCATTTAACATTTGTAGATAAGTTGGGAATATTGTGCACTGAATGCTGTCTTTAGTTGCATTAAAAGAATCTTCATAGCAGTCAAAATCTCCAAGTAATTCTGTTTCGCTATGCCAAGGCTTGAACATTTGCAGAAGTGCTAAATAGAAACATTCTCTCTTATCTGGACTTTCGCAACTGAGTTTTCTGTGGTAATAAGATTTCCTTTGGCATGTTTTACTAAACATCTGTCACATCCAATTACTGCATATTTCTCTTCTTTTATATTTTCTGTAACTTTCCTTATAAACCTGTAATGTTGAAGTATTTCACACAGTGATAGGCTTTCGAGATGTGGACTCATTTTGGGATAGTGTGTATCCAACATATTAGTTTTAACAATTTCTGTGCTTTCTGTTTCATTCTGAGCTAAGTATTCGATTTCTTGTAAAGATTTCAATACCCTATTTCGTGTGGAGGCAAGACCTAGACTTCCTCTTGACTTTGAATATAAACTGGCTGAGCTCAAGCAATCTGAACATTCATAGGATCCATTCTCTCGATGGGAAAGCATTTTCAAGCTAAAGCGTTACAATTTCTTGCTAAGACTCTCCTATGCTGAAATGTCTCCCCACTTTTCTTTCATTTCTGGCTTTTCAGATTTGGTTATATTTGATGTAACATAGCGAGCAACAGCAATTGAATTATCTGCAACATACTGAATATCCATGTTTGCATTCCACATTTTCAAAATAACTGGATTGTAGTCATTAATGTACTTTGAAGCGTCTGTTCTTTTTGAGTTGTATGTATTCTTGGGAGATTTCTGAGTTATTGTATGTCTTACTGCTGACAAAAAACTATTTACTCTTCCTTTAGAAATGATAGGATGTGGGAATCCAAAACGACATTTGGATCAAATTTCCCTTTACATTTGTATTTTCTTCGTCAGTGTTTACCACATCTATGACTTTGAAAGCGTAAAACTTGTTGTCTCAGTCTCTTTTCTTCACCATCTCTTGGAATGGCACATGTAACATACTGTTCGATGAAAGACAAAACAGTTTCATCACTATCTGTTCAAAATTTCGGTGCATTCTTTATCCATAATAGCATGTGTATATGAGTAGCACCTCTGGCTTGGTACTCCTTTCTCCAAAAGAAATCTGTTACCTCTCCAAGAGGTGGAATGTTTTTACTGCAGATAAATGACATCATAGCTTGAAACCTATGGTTAAAATATCTGCACACATTTACAGGATCCAAGGAACAGAGTTCTCCAGCAATTTTTAATTCAATGTTTTTAACATTTGAATTTGCTTCTCGTAGAAATTCAAGTAAATCTTCCCCCGTATATTCAGCACAGCTAAGTGTTACAAACCATGTAGGTGTACCTAAGTTTCTTAACATGCATTTAAGTTCACCATGACAACAATACCAATATTCATTGGTACCACATTGGCACGCCATCAAATTAATTAACTGTGATTCTAAATTCTCATCTCTTTGTTGAACTTTGTCCATGAACTCTTTTGCAGAAACATGTTGAAGATGAAGTCCTGTATTTAATACGTGGTTCACTGCATACGAAGGTGCAGACAAATCGCTTTCAAAGAAAAAGATGAAATATATATGGAATGCACTGCCGAAATCTTGGATCTTCACAATAAATTCTTGTTGATCGGTATTCTGAAGCTGGAATCTGTCCATCTCACTCATCAAATTATCCACCTTCTCCAGTGGGGAATAGCTGGGGAAAACAACGAGCTTCTAAACTTTTTTTCCCATACACTCATGGGACTTCCCTTTGCTTCTTTCATTTGAAATAATTCAATACTGTTTCCAATTATTTCTTTTGAATGTAGAGGATGTATTGTATAATGTTCATAGATCTCTTCAGCTCTGCACTTGTCCGATTTTTCAATTTGGCCACTTGAAATTTCTGTTTCATCTTGTAAGTATATTATATTTTCATCAACATTTACAGTTTTATAATAAATATTATTCTGTACCAGGTATAATGTAGCCTTTCGAAGTTTATTAACATCTACAAAATTTTGCCAGATTTTCCGACTCTTTGTTGGTTCACCATTTACTAGAATAACTACTGGCTCATTTTCTTCTCGGTCTATACCAACAGTTTCAATGTTTTTTTGTTTAAATCTAAAGGTAAGTTCACAACTCTTCATTTGAGACCCTTTTGTAAATCTGTTGGTGGCAGCTTACCTTTTTTAGGCTCCATATGAACTATGGCCTGAAATGGGTGTACAGATTGAATAAGAATAGACTCATATGAATTTAAATCTGCCAGTTCCTGAGGAATAGGTACCAACTTTAAGTTGTTATGTACTGCTCTAGCTGGCATTTTGTTTTCTTCTAATTTGTTGTAACAGTACTTACAAATAACTTGATCACTACCCAACTAAAACCGACCTTCTACCGACAAATAAAGACCAAATTGCTGCCAATTGTCATTGTTTTCTTTTTCACTTTTTAAATATAAATCAACATTCCTAGTTTGATTTCTATAGTGAGTACATCGACAACAAATACAAATATAGTTTGGTTTTTCAGATGAAACTGTTAAACATAGAAATTTCTTCTGCAAACTCATCAATACTAATCTCTTTCTTGTGTTCTATGACACCTACAGTTATCAAACTTTCAGTTTCTCTACACTTGTCTTCTGAACCGAAAAACGAAACTGTATGTCATCACAAACTTTCTCTATATCTGAAATGGAACCATGCAAAAGAGCTGTATTAATTTCATTTAAACATAATGCAGACGTTTTTACATAATACAGTCTCCTTACTAACTTCTGCATTTGTGAGTGGTGTACAGCTATTATTCTTAAATGAGGAAAAGTACTTTGGCACACTTTTTTGGAAAGACAAGCCAGAGAATGACCTTGCAACTTAGTATATTTTCTCATGGTACATGGATCTAGTCCTTCTAACATTTTATTCTTCTGTTTAACACTGTTTTTGGCATATCCTTGTAAAGAAATTCGTAATATGTCAATAGATTCCTGTTGAATACTGCAAATACTGCTACAATCCCCGTTATATACAGTAGCTTGTGTACGCCTCCCTTGAACTTCTTCAACTATTACTTCTTCCACATTCCTAGCAATAATTTTTTCTTTTGGAGTGGGAGAACCATCTTTTACCTCATAGCATTGACCACTAGTATCAACTGCATGTACTAATGTGTTCTGTTGAAAATAGCTTTCTTCATTAAAGAAAGGCTCAGTACTGGAAGTGTGCTTCCATTCACCATTGAAAGTTTTGCAAAAGTTACTTCTATTAACCAGTCTTTTTCTTTTGCTTTTCACCTTCATAAACAGCATTGTTTTATCTAATGTTTTTATTCTCTTCGATATTAATATAAATAATTTTAATTTTATTTCAAAAGCTTTTTCTACTATACTTTCAATCTGTTGCTTTTTCTTATAAGCTGCTTCTCTTCTTTTATACTTTTTACAATGTTTCAATAAATTTTGTAGTACTCTACTTCTAAAAATTCTTTTTCGAATGTCTTTATGTTCTTTTAGCCTTCTTGTAATATAGATTGTTTTTCTATATACTGATTTTGTTCTATGATCTCCATTTGTCTTTTGCTTCTGATTTGTTCTAAAACTTTTCTTTTTCTTTTCAACATTTTCAACTTTTTTTAAACTCTTAAACTGTTTTAACAAACTGTTTAGTTCTGTTACCAGAAGTCTTTTTTAAGAAGTACTGTTTTTTTGTTGTCTTCTCTTTTCATGTTACCTTATTCTGCACATTAACAAACCTGCCACAACAGCACAGACACGTTATAAATTGACACATTCATGTCCTTCAGAAACATGGTGAGATTTACAACAATGACATGGGAAGGGTTGCTGTTTTAAATTTGACTAGGTGCACCATTCTGGGCAGTTGGTGAAAACTGAGTCTGCAAGAAGAAAAGTGACCTTTAAGACATGTTGGCAGAAGGATTAGCGATTAGGCTACTTCCTATGAGTCTGTGGAAAGGTACACTTAAGGTAGGCCGTATAATTTTAGATGTCTGCTTCAAATGAGAAATGCAGTCTGTCAAGTTTAAAGGTCTGCGTGCTCTTGTGAGTGAGGTATGTATCTATTTATACATGTATTCTCTCATGTGTTATGCATCTGTGATGTTAGGTTGAAAACATGGTTGGTTCTCCTACTGGTGGACAGATTTTCTCAGTTCTGCTCTGTCATTCGATTGCACAGGCAGTCATGTCTTATGTATGTAGGATTTATGGAGCCTCTCAAATAGTCTGTTCAATACCCAAGTGCCTTATTTCCTACCGGTGGACACATTTTCTCAGTTCTGGTGGGTTTTTTTTATGTCTCATGCCACTAGCAAAAGGCAGAGACAGACACATGCATGCCTTCAGAAACATGATGAGAGTTAGAACAGTTACTTGGGAAGGGTTGTTGTTTTAAATTTGGCTAGGCACAACATTCTGAGCAGTTGGTGAATACTAAAGCTGCAAAATAAAAGTGACCTTTAAGACATGTTGGCAGAGAGATTAGTGATTAGGCTACTTCGTATGAGTCTGTGGAAATGTACCCTTGAAGTAGAACTTATAAATTCAGGTGTTTGCTTGTAATGGGACGTGCAGTCTGTCAAGTTTAAAGTTCTGCGTGCTCTAGTGACTGAGGTATGTGTGTTCTTATACATGCATTCTCACACGTGTTATGCATCTGAAAATGCTAGACATCTGAAACAGAGGTATTCAACTATTTCTATGTTTCTTTTTATGTATCATGCCACTAGCAAAAGGCCCAGACATATGCATGCATGCTTTCAGGAATATAGTGAAACTTACAATAGTGACATGGAAGGATTGTTGCTTTAAATTTGGCTATGCTCAACATTCTCAGGATTCGGTGAAAACTGAAGCTGCAAAAGAAAAGTTAGCTTTAAGACATGTTGGTAGAGAGATTAGTGATTAGGGTACTTTGTATAAGCCTCTGAAAAGGTAGACTCGAATTTGGGCGTATAAATGTAGGTGTGTGCTTGAAATGGGAAGAGCAGTTTGTCTAGTTTAAAGGTCTGCGTGCTCTTCTGACTGAGGTATGTGTCTACTTCTAGATGTATTCTCACACGTGTTATACATCTGAAGATGTTACATGTCTGAAACAGAGGTATTGAACTATTCGTATGTTTCTTTTTATGTCTCGTGCCACTAGCAAAAGGCAGAGACAGACACATGCTTGCCTTCAGAAACATGCTGAGAGTTAGAACAGTGACTTAGGAAGGGTTGCTATTGATGTAATATGTGACGTCATCAGCAGTGCATTGTGGGGGTGCGAGTTATAGTTAGCTCAGCTAACTATAACGGCTGAATTTCTCTGGTTTTGTACGAGTGAAATGTCAGCCTAACTATAATGTCCCTGAAACCTGTGTTTTTTTCAGTGAATTTCTAAAGTTTTTAAAATGTTAATACTAACTATAACGTCGCTGAAACCTTAGTTTTTTTCAGTGAATTTCTAAGGTTTTTTAAATGCTACTTTCTAACTATGCCTACTTAGGTAGGACATGTACAGAAAGAGGAAGAAAGGTGCAGAAAGAAGCAAGACAAATGCAGAAAGAGGCAACAGAAGTCCAGAAAGAGGAAGAAAGGTGCAGCAAGAAGCAAGAGATGTGCAGAAAGAAGCAACAGAGGTACGGAAAGAGGCCTACTTTGACTATACCTTTCCACAGACTCATACAAAGTAGCCTAATCCCTAATCATTCTCCCAAGATGTCTTAAACCTCACTTTTCTCTTGAAGGTTCACTATTCATCGACTGCTCAGAATTTTAGGCCTACCAAATGTAAAACAGAAATCCTAACCATATCACTGTTGTAAGTCTCACCAAGTTTGTGAAGGTATGCATGTGTGTGTCTCTGCTTTTACCTAGTGACATGTTACATAAATATAAACATACAAATACTTGAATACCTGTGTTTCAAACAGCATACTCTGTAAAATTGTGTACAAAAAGGAGTATGCATATCTTTCTGCTCATAATACAGGGCACATGGGTATTCAATAGTATATTTGAGGGGCTCTATAACACCTATATACATAAGACATGTTTGCCTGTGCAACTGAATGACAGAGCAGAACTGAGAAGATTTGACCACCTGTAGGAGAAACTACCCGCTTTTTAAGTTACCATCTTCAGATGCATAACACATGTAAGAATACATGTACAAGTAGACATATATCTCAGTCACGAGAGCACGCAAACCTTTAAACTTGACAGCTTCCGCTTTCCATTTGAGTACACAAAAAGAGGCAAGAGAAGTTCAGAAAGAAGCAAGAGAAGTATAGAAAGATGCAAGAGAAGTGCAGAAAGAGGCAAGTGGGGTGCAGAAAGAGGGAAGTGGGGTACAGAAAGAGGCAAGAGGGGTGCAGAAAGAAGCAAGTGAAGTACAGAAAGAAGCCAGAGAAGTGCAGAAAGAAGTAAAAGATGTGTAAAAAGAGGCAAGAGGGGTGCGGAAAGAAGCAAGAGAGTTGCAGAAAGAAACAAGAGAGATGCAGAAAAAGCAAGAGAAGCGCAGAAAGAGACAAGTGAGGTGCAAAAAGAGGCAAGAGGGGTGCAGAAAGAGGCAAGAGAAGTGCAGCAAGAAGCAAAAGAGGTGCAGAAAGAGGCAAGAGAACTGAAGAAGGAGGCAGGAGAGTTGCAGAAACAGGAAAAAGTGGTGCAGAAAGAAGGAACAGAGTGCTGAGAGGCAATAGAAGTGCAGAAAGAAGGAAGAGGGGTGCAAAAAGAGGCAAGAGGGGTGCAGAAATTTACAAGAGAGATGCAGAAAGTAGCAAGAGCAGTGCAGAACGAACCAATAGAGGTGCAGAAAGAGGCAAGAGGGGTGCAGAAAGAGGCAAGAGAAGTACAGAAAGAAGTAAAAGTTGGTGCAGAAAGAGGCAAGAGAACTGCGGAAAGAGGCAAGAGAGGTGCAGAAAGAGGCAAGAGAGGTGCAGGGAGAGGGAGGAAGGGTACAGAAAGAGGCAAGAGGGTTGCGGAAAGTAGCAAGAGAGGTGCAGAAAGAGGCAAGAGGGGTGCAGAAAGAGGCACAAAAGGTGGAGAAAGACACTAGAGAGGTACACAAAGAGGGAAGAAGGGTGCAGAAAGATGCAAGAGGGGTACAGAGAGATGCAAGAGAGGTGCAGAAAGAAGCAAAAGAAGTGCAGAATGAAGCAACAGGGGTGCAAAAAGAGGCAAGAGGGGTGCAGAAAGAGGCAACAGAGGTGCAGAAGGAGGCAATAGAACTGCAGAAAGAAGCAGTAGAGTTACAGAAACAGGTAAGAGATGTGCAGAAAGAGGGAACAGGGATGCAGACAGATGCAAGAGAAGTGTAGAAAGAGGGAAGAGGGGTGGAGAAAGAGGAAATAGGGGCACAGAAATTTGTAAGAGAGGTGCAGAAAGAAGCAAGAGCAGTGCAGAAAGAACAAACAAAGTTGCAGAAAGAGGCAAGAGGGTACAGAAAAAGGCAATAGAAGTGCAGAAAGAAGCAAAAGGTAAAGAAACAGTCAAGAGAACTGCAGAAAGAGGCACTAGAGTGGCAGAAACAGGCAAAAGAGGTGCAGAAAGAGGGAACAGGGGTACAGACAGAGGGAAGAGAAGTGCAGAAAGAGGGAAGGGGTGCAGAAAGAGGCAAGAGGAATGCAGAAATTTGCAAGAGAGGTACGGAAAGAAGCAAGAGCAGTGCAGAAAAAACCAATAGAGGTGCAGAAAGAGGCAGGAATGGTGCAGAAAGAAGCAAGAGAAGTGCAGAAAGAAGGAAAAGGTGGTGCCGAAAGAATCAAGAGAAATGCAGAAAGAGGCAAGAGAGGTGCAGAAAGAGGCAAGAAAAGTACAGAAAGAAGCAAGAGAGTTGCCGAAAGAAACAAGAGAGATGCAGAAAAAGCAAGAGAAGTGCAGAAAGAGACAACTGAGGTGCAAAAAGAGGCAAGATAGGTGCAGAAAGAGACAAGAAAAGTACAGAAAGAAGCAAAAGAGGTGCAGAAAGAGGCAAGATAACTGAAGAAGGAGGCAGGAGAGTTGCAGAAACAGGCAAAAGAGGTGCAGAAAGAAGGAACAGGGTTGCTGAGAGGCAACAGAAGTGCAGAAAGAAGGAAGAGGGGTGCAGAAAGAGGCAAGAAGGATACAGAAATTTGCAAGAGAGGTGCAGAAAAAAGCAAGAGCAGTGCAGAAAAAAACAATAGATGTGCAGAAAGAGGCAAGAGTGGTGCAGAAAGAGGCAAGAGAAGTACAGAAAGAAGTAAAAGGTGGTGCAGAAAAAGGCAAGAGAACTGCAGAAAGAGGCAAGAGAGGTGCAGAAAGAGGCAAGAGAGGTGCAGGAAAAGGGAAGAAGGGTACAGAAAGAGGCAAGAGGGGTGCGGAAAGTAGCAAGAGAGGTGCAGAAAGAGGCAAGAGGGGTGCAGAAACAGGCAAAAAAGGTGCAGAAAGACACTAGAGAGGTACACAAAGAGGGAAGAAGGGTGCAGAAAGATGCAAGAGAGGTACAGAGAGAAGCAAGAGAGTTATAGAAAGAAGCAAGAGAAGTGCAGAATGAAGCAACAGGGGTGCAAAAAGAGGCAAGAGGGGTGCAGAAAGATGCAACAGAGGTGCAGACAGATGCAAGAGAAGTGCAGAAAGAAGGAAGAGGGGTGGAGACAGAGGCAATAGGGGCACAGAAATTTGCAAGAGAGGTGCAGAAAGAAGCAAAAGAGGTGCAGGAAAAGGGAAAAAGGGAGTAGAAAGAGGCAAGAGGGGTACAGAAAGAAGCAAGAGAAGTACAGAAAGAGGCAACAGGGGTGCAGAAAGAGGCAAGAGAGGTGCAGAAAGAGGGAAATCAAGTGCAGAAAGAGGCAACAGGGGTGCAGAAAAAAGCAAGAGAAGTATAGAAAGTAGCAACAGAGGTACAGAAAGAGGCAAGAGAAGTGCAGAAAGAGGCAAGAATGGAGCAGAAAGAGGCAAGAGAGGTGTAGAAAGAGGGAAGAGGGGTGCAGAAAGTTGCAAGAGGGCTGCAGAAAGAAGCAAGAGAGTTGCAGAAATAAACAAGTGAGGTGCAAAAAGAGGCAATAGAAGTGCAGAAAGAAGCAAAAGAGGTAAAGAAACAAACAAGAGAACTGCAGAAAGAGGCACTAGAGTTGCAGAAAGAGGCAAAAGAGGTGCAGAAAGAGGGAACAGGGGTGCAGACAGAGGGAAGAAAAGTGCAGAAAGAGGGAAGGGGGTGCAGAAAGAGGCAAGAGGAATGCAGAAATTTGCAAGAGAGGTACAGAAAGAAGCAAGAGCAGTGCAGAAAAAAACAATAGAGGTGCAGAAAGAGGCAAGAATGGTGCAGAAAGAAGCAAGAGAAGTGCAGAAAGAAGGAAAAGGAGGTGCCAAAAGAATCAAGAGAAATTCAGAAAGAGGCAAGAGAGGTGCAGAAAGAGGCAAGAAAAGTACAGAAAGAAGCAAGAGAGTTGCCGAAAGAAACAAGAGAGATGCAGAAAAAGCAAGAGAAATGCAGAAAGAGACAACTGAGGTACAAAAAGAGGCAAGAGAGGTGCAGAAAGAGACAAGAAAAGTGCAGAAAGAAGCAAAAGAGGTGCAGAAAGAGGCAAGAGCACTGAAGAAGGAGGCAGGAGAGTTGCAGATGTAGGAGAGTAGGATCTGCTTCACATGGGTACCACCACTTTTTGCTGATGCTTCACTGTTTTTTTACTTTAGTCTGGCTGGGGCCCTGTTAATCAGAACCCCAGCCTAGCTGCTTCCTCTCTAAAATGGTTTCCATGTGCCTTAGGCACATCTCTGATTGGAATCTGGAGTGCCCTTATAAGTCCCTAGTATATGGTATACTATGTACCCAGGGCATAGGTACCTCAGAGGCCTGCCAGGGGCTGCAGCATGTATTATGCCACCCCTGGAAGGCCAGCCAAAATGACACCACAGGCCTGCTACTGCAGCCTGAGTTAGGTGGTGCATGCACCCCTTACAGTGGTATAGGCTACCTATATCACTACCATTGCACACACCTATAAACCTATAAGTCACTCCTATGGCAGGCCTTGACAATCCTGAAGGCAGAGTGCTTGGTTTTTATGTGAGAGGGTGCCCCTGCATGAGCAGAGCCCCTCTGCAGCATTCGGAGTACCTCCTCTGATGCTGTTTGCAGTGCAGCCTGACCATATACTCTTAAGTGCATTATATCCTCAAGGTAGAATGCTAACTTTGGACTGGCTGCACCAAAACATGTCGAGTTTGGTGTCAAACATCTTGGAATACTACCCCCCCCACCAGTTCTGGCGGCGGGGGTAGCATTCCACCCTTCTAGAGGGAGAGACATGTACCCACCGGCATACCCGGTAACTTCTTTCCAGAGCCCTGGCATCACAAAATGGATGCCGCTGCCACAGACACGAGTCTGGCCTCCTGCTGCTGACCGAAACTCCGGCAGGGGAGGCCTGGACAATAGGTTTCCTGTCCCAGGGAGGTGTAACCACCTCCCCAGACAGGATAGTGTGTATTGGGGCTGGGCGGGAGCACTCTCTGGTGCTTTGAAGTCCTGCACTGGGGGCACACTTGGTGTCCCTGTGCATACCCCAGTTCAAACCGGCTCAGGGGCTTCCAGCCCCTGCTCTGGCGCGAAACTGGACAAAGGGAAAGGGGTGTAACCACCCCTCTGCCCTGACCCTCCCATAGGTGGGTCCCCAGAGTCTGTCCAACCCCTAACTTGGTATAAGTATGGGACCCCAGTCCTTAGGACTTTAGATTTACCTGGACGAAACTCTGACACAGAATCCTGGACCTTCGACGCTCTACTTTAAGATTAGAGGACTGAAGAATCTCCCTTGGGGTCAAGGAGTGACTCCCCTGCTTGGCAGGCACCAAAGAAGCAATTGTCCGGTCTGCATCGCTGAAGCTCCCACCGGACGCTGAAGTCTTTGCATCACCAGAGGTGGATTTCCAGACTTACCCGAGGCTGCCCTGAGTCCCCAGCAAAGCTGAGGCCCATAGCTGTCGTGGGTAATGTGGAACCGTGACCCCTGGACACTGAGTACTTTTGCAAGTGCATCCTCTTCTGGGTCTCCCACAAAGTTGTGCTTTGGGCTCCGAGTAGACCCAGCCTCCAGCACCGACTGCTCCAAAGATCACTGGCCTCCACTCCACGAGTGTCCTGTGAGCCAGCTCCAAGTGCGTCCACTCGAGGCTCCTTTGCGGTTGCTAGTCCGTTGACTAGTTGGCCCTCCCGAAGGCAACTCTTCTTTTTCTTGGGCTTCACTGGTTGCTCCAGGCGTGCCCTGACTTACCCTTGCTGGGTGAGTCCCTCAGACCTTGCTGGTCTGCACCACCGTCCTTCTTCTATTTCCACAAGACTTGCCGTTGCCAAGGCTTGTAGGGTCCAATCTGGTCGCCGACACCCCTGCAATCGACAGACATCATGGGACAGCTAGAATCCAGCTCCTGGTTGTTGTCGATGCCTCCTGGACCTCGTGGCTGAAGAGTCAAGATGACTGTCAACCTACCTGAAGCACTCGACATCGGTGGGCATCTGCTCATCGCCTTCCTGGTCACTGGCTAGTGACCCAGACTCTGTCCCCTCTGCTTTCAGGTTCTTCAGATCTCCAATCCACCTTTGGATCCACCCGAACACTTTCGACTTGGCCGCCAGCAGCACTTTGCAGCAGATCGCCATTGAAAACGACGACGAAACCCTACCCCAAAAGACACCTATGCACCCGGCTCCCCTGGGTGAGGTAACTCGAGTACTCCGGTGCTCCCGTGGGTATTGACACTATAACAGCCTAGTTCTAAAAGGGTTTGCTCCAAGTCCTCCTCTAAGTGTCCCTCTTCTTTAAAATTCCAACCGCGACTTTCCCCATAGAAGTCAACGGCGATTCGCGGCTGTGTTCTCACACTGCACGCGTCCCCCGTGGGTCCCCTGTGTCACTACCTTGGGTGGTTCCTTGTGGTCCAAGCACTTCTACAGGCTCTAGGCCTTGTGTCTAGCTCAGTCGTGGTTCTTATACCACTTTATTGGTATATGGTTTGGTACGCCCCTAGGGCCCAAACGTGTATTTGTGCTATTACTGTTGATAACTAACTTATAACTTATGTACTTCGAACTCTAGCCTCATAAAGAGACTAGAGGGGTGTGTTTAGCAAAAAAATACATATATTTTGAATATATACCTGGTGTGGTCCTCTTTCATTTGGTCACTCAAGAGATTGCAGACTGGTAAAACAAGCTGCTTTACATTCCTTCAAGACTTAGCCTGAAGGCTGCTCTCCATAGCTACCACTAGGATAGCTTTCAATAAAGGTTGTCTTTAACCTATCTCCAATAAGGGGTTGTTTGGACTGGTGCAAGGTGCCCACTATAATTAGTGGACAGCATATACCAGGCCAACTTCTCACAGCAGAAACAGGCAAAAGAGGTGCAGAAAGAAGGAACAGAGTGCTGAGAGGCAATAGAAGTGTAGAAAGAAGGAAGTGGGGTACAGAAATTTGCAAGAGAGGTGCAGAAAAAAGCAAGAGCAGTGCAGAAAAAACAATAGATGTGCAGAAAGAGGCAAGAGTGGTGCAGAAAGAGGCAAGAGAAATACAGAAAGAAGTAAAAGGTTTTGCAGAAAAAGGCAAGAGAACTGCAGAAAGAGGCAAGAGAGGTGCAGAAAGAGGCAAGAGAGATGCAGGAAAAGGGAAGAAGGGTACAGAAAGAGGCAAGAGGAGTGCACAAAGAAGCAAGAGAGGTGCAGAAAGAGGCAAGAAGGGTGCAGAAAGAGGCAAAAAAGGTGCAGAAAGACACTAGAGAGGTGCACAAAGAGGGAAGAAGGGTGCAGAAAGATGCAAGAGGGGTACAGAGAGAAGCAAGAGAGGTGCAGAAAGAAGCAAGAGAAGTGCAGAATGAAGCAGCAGGGGTGCAGAAAGAGGCAAGAGGGTTGCAGAAAGAGGCAACAGAGGTGCAGAAGGAGGCAAGAGAACTGGAGAAAGAGGCAGGAGAGTTACAGAAACAGGTAAGAGATATGCAGACAGAGGGAACAGGGGTGCAGACAGATGCAAGAGAAGTGCAGAAAGAGGGAAGAGGGGTGGAGAAAGAGGCAATAGGGGCACAGAAATTTGCAAGAGAGGTGCAGAAAGAAGCAAGAGCAGTGCAGAAAGAACCAAGAAAGTTGCAGAAAGAGGCAAGAGGAGTTCAGAAAAAGGCAAGAGAAGTGCAAAAAGAAGCAAAAGAGGTGCAGGAAAAGGGAAGAAGAGTGTAGAAAGAGGCAAGAGGGGTACAGAAAGAAGCAGGAGCGGTACAGAAAGAGGCAAAACGAGTGCAGAATGAGGCAACAGGGGTGCAGAAAAAAGTAAGAGAAGTATAGAAAGGAGCAACAGAGGTACAGAAAGAGGCAAGAGAAGTGCAGAAAGAGGCAAGAGAGGAGCAGAAAGAGGCAAGAGAGGTGCAGAAAGAGGGAAGAGGGGTGCAGGAAAAGGGAAGAAGGTTACAGAAAGAGGCAAGAGGGGTGCGGAAAGAAGCAAGAAAGGGGCAGAAAGAGGCAAGAGGGGTGCAGAAAGAGGCAACAAAGGTGCAGAAAGACACTAGAGAGGTGCACAAAGAGGGCAGAAGGGTGCAGAAAGATACAAAAGGGGTACAGAGAGAAGCAAGAGAGGTACAGAAAGAAGCAAGAGAAGTGTAGAATGAAGCAACAGGGGTGCAGAAAGAGGCAAGAGGGGTGCAGAAAGAGGCAACAGAGGTGCAGAAGGAGGCAAGAGAACTGGAGAAAGAGGCAGGAGAGTTACAGAAGCAGGTAAGAGATGTGCAAAAAGAGGGAACAGGGTGTAGGAAGGTGGAATCTGACTATATGGTTGCCCCCACTTTTTTTATGGTGTTCTGCTGGTTTATGACTTAGTTGGACTGGGATCCTGCTATTCAGGGCCCCAGTCTATCTGCTTTCTCTGTAAAATGGTTTCCATGTGCCTTAGGCACATCTCTGATTGGAATCTGGAGTGCCCTTATAAGTCCCTAGTATATGGTGTACTATGTACCAAGGGCATAGGTACCTCAGAGGCCTACCAGGGGCTGCAGCACGTATTGTGCCACCCCTGGAAGGCCATCCAAACTGACACCACAGGTCTGCTACTGCAGCCTGGGTAAGGTGGTGCATGCACCCCTTACTGTGATATAGGTTACCTATATCACTAAATACATACACACATATAAACCTATAAGTCACTCCTAAGGCAGGCCTTATCAATCCTAAAGGCAGAGTGCATGGTTCCTATGTGAGAGGGTGCCCCTGCATGAGCAGGGCCCCTCTGCAGCATTCAGAGACCATCTCTGATGCTGTTTGTAGTGCAGCCTGACCATATACTCTTAAGCGCATTATATCCTCGCGGTAAAATGCTAACTTTGGAATGGCTGCACCTAAACATGTCGTGTTTGGTGTCAAACATCTTGGAATACTACACCCCCACCAATCCTGGCGGCGGGGGTAGCATTCCACCCTTCTAGAGGGAAAGACATGTTAACTCTGGCTTACCCGGTAACTTCTTTCTGAAGCCCTGGCATCACAAAATGGATGCTGCTGCCACAGACACGAGTCTGGCCTCCTGCTGCTGACCGAAACTCCGGCAGGGGAGGCCTGGACAATAGGTTTCCTGTCCCAGGGAGGTGTGACCACCTCCCCAGACAGGATAATGTGTATTGGGGCTGGGCGGGAGCACTTTCGGGTGCTTTGAAGTCCTGCACTGGGGGCACATTTGGTGTCCCTGTGCATACCCCAGTTCAAACCGGATCAGGGGCTTGCAGCCCCTGCTTTGGCGCGAACTGGACAAAGGGAAAGGGGTGTAGCCACCCCTCTGCCCTGACCCACCCATAGGTGGGGCCACAGAGTAGTCCAACCCTATTTTTAGAATAAAGGTAGGAACCCAGTCCTTAGGACTTTAGATTATATCTGGACGAAACTCTGAAACTGAATCCTGGACCTTTGACGCTCTACAACAAGATTAGAGGACTGAAGAATCTCCCTTGGGGTCAAGGAGTGACTCCCCTGCTTGGCAGGCACCAAAAAAGCATCTGTCTGGTTCGCATTTCTGAAGCTCCCGTCAGACGCCAAAGTCATCGCATCACCAGAGGTGTATTCTCAGACTTCCCCGAGGCTACCCTGAGTCCCCAGCAAAGCTGAGGCCCGTGGCTATCGTGGGTGACTTGAGACCGTGACCCCTGGACACCGAGCACATTTGCAAGTGCATCATCTTCTGGGTCTCCCAAGAAGTCGTGCTTTGGGCTCCGAGTAGCCCTAGCCTCCAGCACCACCTGCACTGAAGAGCACTGGCCCCCACTCCACGAGTGTCCTGTAAGCCAGATCCACATGTGGCGTCATGAGGCTCCTTCGCGGTCGCTAGCCCGTTGGCTAGCAGCCCTTAACGAAGGCCAATCCTTTTCTTACTTGGCATCCTGGTTGCTCCAGGCCTGCCCTCACTTACCCTTGCTGGGTGAGTTCCACAGACCTTGCTGGTCTGCACCATCGACGATCTACATCTTCACCGAGACTTGCCGTTGCCAAGGCTTGTTGGGTCCAATCCGGTCGCTGACACCTCAGCACTCGACAGACATCGTGTATCAGCCCGAATCCTGCTTCTGGTTGCCGACAACACCTCCCGGACCTCGTGGCTGAAGAGTCAAGACAACCGTCAACGCACCTGAAGCACTCGACATCGGTGGGCATCTGTCCATCGCCTTCCTGGTCACTGGCTAGTGACCCAGACTCTGTCCCCTCTGCTTTCAGGTTCTTCAGAACTCCGATCCACACTTGGATCCACCCGGACACTTTTCTCTTGGCTGCCAGCAGCACTTTGCAGCAGATCGCCCTTCGAATCGACGACGAAACCCGACCCCGAAAGGCACCTATGCACCCGGCTTCCCTGGGTGAGGTAACACGAGTACTCCGGTGCTCCCGTGGGTAGAGACTCTTCAAAGTCCTAGATCTCAAAGGGTTTTGTCCTAGTCCTCTTTTAAGTGTCCCTTTTCTCTAATTTCCTGATCCCGACTTTCTCCATAGAAGTCAACGGCGTATCGCGGTTGTGTATTTACACTGCACGCGTCTCCCGTAGGTCCCCTGTGTCACTACCTTGGGTGGTTCCTTGTGGTCCAAGCACTTCTAGAGGCTCTAGGCCTAGTGTCTAGTTCAGTCGTGGTTCGCATACCACTTTATTGGTATATGGTTTGGTACGCCCCTAGGGCCCAAACGTGTATTTGTGCTATTACTGTGATTTAATAACTTATAACTTATGTACTTCGAACTCTAGCCTCATAAAGAGACTAGAGGGGTGTGTTTAGCAATAAATACATATATTTTGAATATATACCTGGTGTGGTGCTCTTTTCATTTGATCACTCAAGAGATTATAGACTGGTAAAACAAGCTGCTTTACATTCCTTCAAGACTTAGCCTGAAGGCTGCTCTCCATAGCTACCACTAGGATAGCTTTCAATAAGGTTGTCTTTAATCTATCTCCAATAAGGGGTTGTTTGGACTGGTGCAAGGTGCCCACTATAATTAGTGGACAGCATATGCCAGGCCAACTTCTCACATTGGTGTGCAGCGTGTGGGATTCCAGCTTGCTATTGTTTTACCAGATAATCTCAATTGAATTGATCAACTGAAAACCACTAAAGGTACCTAAGGTACATATAATTTAAGCTTAGAATACAGTAAGTTCTACTGAACTTAGAGTTGTGTGTTAAGGGATAGCACAACCCTTTCTACAACTCAAGAGAGTTTAGTAAGCCACACTAGAGTAGGTAGTGCATACACCACACCACACTAGTAATGTCTTTAAGGGCAGGATCCAAAGAATCCTTGCAGGAAGCCATTGAGCTTCCACCCTCCAAGTATGATACACTCCCATTCTTGGAATTGAGATCTTTATGTAACTTGAGAAAAATAAGGACAGGCCAAAGCCCCACCACCCAACACCTCAAGGAGTTGTTGGTGGCTTATGACCTTAGTAAGCCTGTAGGGACTGAAGGGGTAGGAGCTGAGGGTGGGGCAGAAGAAGAGGACGAGGCCAGGGGTACCAATACCCCCAGCCCCCTCTGAAACTGGCCAGGAGGGTGACAATGACCCTGACCTGGATAACCCAATCCCTCCTGTGGATGATGATGAGGATGATCAAGATGATGCCCTCTTTGTCCCCCAGGAAGGATTAAGAGTGTGCCCAGGAAGTCTAGATCTCCTTCTCAGGAGTCTAACCACTCTGGCACCTCTATAGGGAGCTCTGTCTCCTCTCACAGGAGGGAATCCTCTCATGAGAGGAGAACCAGACTGGTCCAGTATGAGGAAACTCAGCTGGAAATCAGAAAAAGCAATTGGCTTTAGATAGGGAATCCCTAGATCTCCTTAGAGAGAGAAGAAAATTGGGACTAGAGTCCCATGGTGGCAACAATATCCCTAGAGATAGGGAAAGGTCTTATGACCATAGAAACCTAAACAAGATTGTCCCTCCCTACCAGAGTGGGGATGACATCCACAAATGGATAACTGCACTGGAGAGGGCCTGTAAAGTTCAGAAGGTCCCCCAGAGGCAGTGGGCAGCAATCTTGTGGCTCTCCTTTGCAGACAAAGGTAGAGACAAGCTCCTCACTGTAAGAGAAGAGGATGCTGACAATTACACAGTCTTGAAGAGTGCTCTGATAGATGGGTTTGGCCTAACCACTGAACAGTATAGGTTGAAGTTCAGAGACACCCAAAAGCTCAGACTCAAGACTGGGTTGATTTTGTAGATTGTGCTACAAAGGCTCTGGAAGGTTGGATACATGGCAACAAAGTGCATGACTTTTTAGGATTGTACAATTTGATTATGAGGGAGCAGATCCTTAATAATTGTCAAAACCAGCTTTTGCACCAGTATCTGGTGGACTCTGATCTGACCTCTCCCCAAGAATTGGGAAAGAAGGCAGACAAATGGGTCAGAACCAGAGTAAAAACTAGAAATCAGGGTGGTGACCAGAAGAAAGATTCTACTAAGTCCCAAGAGAAAGGTGGGGATAAATCTAAGGATAAGTCCCCTACAGGGCCCCAACATTCCTCTTCTGGGGGTGGGTCCCAAACTCCTTCCTCTCCTGAAAAGAAACCCTATTGCCATGTCTGTAAAAAGCCTGGGCACTGGAAAACTGATCCCAGTTGCCCCAGGATTGGCAATAAAGAAAATGCTCCTCCCACAACTACTACCACCCCTCCTGGTACTACCAGTAGTAATCCTCCAGTTGGGAGTAGTGCACCCAAAAAGTTAGGTGCTTTTGCAAGAGGAACAGAGGTGGGCCCTAGTTTAGACATGGACCCCTCAACAGACTCCTCTGACTCTGATGGTGGTATAGGATTTGCCACCTTTACCATGGGTCCCATAGCATTGGGCAGGTACAGATTGGAGCCAATAATTAATGGTCAGAAAGCTGTGGCATTTAGGGACACAGGGGCTAGTGTCACCATGGTGGCAGGGAAACTAGTCCCCCTCACCAGCTTTTACCTGAGTTTAAATACCAGGTGACCAACATTGATGGTGTCAGAACAGATCACCCCATGGCCATAGTCAATCTCAGCTGGGAGGGGGTCACCGGCCCAAAGAGAGTGGCAGTGTCCCCAACCCTACCTGTAGATTGCCTGATGGGCAATGATCTGGAAATTTCAGCCTGGGCTGAAGTTGAACACCAAACCCATCTTAGGATGCTGGGCGTCCCTGTAAAGGTTAATGGGGCTGTAATGGCCACAGCCCCAGCCCAAGAATTTGGAGAGATGGAGCCTGAAAGAATGGCCCACTCTCCCCCAAAAGAGAGCACAAGGGTTGAAGAAAAGTCTTCTTCCCTCCAGACAGTAGGTAAGGGTCAGCCTCCTCAGGGAACTGACCCTACCCCTAGTGAAGGAACTGCCCCAGAGGTAGTCAGGCCTGGCCTGGCCACACCCCTGATGGCAGAGGACCCTTCCAAGGTGGTACCCAGTCTGGAGCAGGTAACCTGCCCCTCTCTACCCTGCCTCAGTCAGCCCAGGGCTGCAGAGGTCAGGGAGGTCAGTGGACCCCCAGGGCCCCCTGTCCAGAGGAAGCCCCCACCAGCAGATTAGGGGCACCCAGTCTAGTAGCCCTAGCCAGGTGAAAATTCCTCTACACACTGAGGGATCCCCCATACCTTTATGTAGGGACCTCCCCCAGAAGGACTCTGGTCGGCAAGGGAAAACCTGGGACCAGAAGGTTCCAAACCTGCCATGTCCCTCCAGTAGTCCATCCAAAGGGACCCAACCCCCAGCTGTAGGCAGCCAAAGGTTGACCCTTAGAGCAAAGTGCAACTCAGTCGTGGAAAGACAGGCATACATGGTGACCAGTGATCTGAGGAAGCTGAGGCCAACATTCCTAGGGCCTCACTTCTCTACTCAGACACCTCACCAGCCTTGTACTTTACCTCAGCACACCACAGGTAGTGATTCCCCATGGTGGAGACCCTCTCATACCCTTAGGGTGAGGGATTGCTTAGTGGACCATAAGACAGGGGGCAACCATGCTAGTGCAGGTGCTTCCTTATATGACCACTTAGTCAATGAAGGCTCAACTGGCCAAGGTTAGCCTTATCTCCTTTCGTTTGGGGGGGTTATGTAGCAAGGTGGAATCTGACTATATTGTTGCCCCCACTTTTTTATGGTGTTCTGCTGGTTTATGACTTAGTTGGACTGGGATCCTGCTATTCAGGGCCCCAGTCTATCTGCTTTCTCTGTAAAATGATTTCCATGTGCCTTAGGCACATCTCTGATTGGAATCTGGAGTGCCCTTATAAGTCCCTAGTATATGGTATACTATGTACCAAGGGCATAGGTACCTCAGAGGCCTACCAGGGGCTGCAGCACGTATTGTGCCACCCCTGGAAGGCCATCCAAACTGACACCACAGGTCTGCTACTGCAGCCTGGGTAAGGTGGTGCATGCACCCCTTACTGTGATATAGGTTACCTATATCACTAAATACATACACACATATAAACCTATAAGTCACTCCTAAGGCAGGCCTTATCAATCCTAAAGGCAGAGTGCATGGTTCCTATGTGAGAGGGTGCCCCTGCATGAGCAGGGCCCCTCTGCAGCGTTCGGAGACCATCTCTGATGCTGTTTGTAGTGCAGCCTGACCATATACTCTTAAGCGCATTATATCCTCGCGGTAAAATGCTAACTTTGGAATGGCTGCACCTAAACATGTCGTGTTTGGTGTCAAACATCTTGGAATACTACCCCCCCGCCAATGCTGGTGGCGGGGGTAGCATTCCACCATTCTAGAGGGAAAGACATGTTAACTCTGGCTTACCCGGTAACTTCTTTCTGAAGCCCTGGCATCACAAAATGGATGCTGCTGCCACAGACACGAGTCTGGCCTCCTGCTGCTGGACGAAACTCCGGCAGGGAGGCCTGGACAATAGGTTTCCTGTCCCAGGGAGGTGTGACCACCTCCCCAGACAGGATAATGTGTATTGGGGCTGGGCGGGAGCACTTTCGGGTGCTTTGAAGTCCTGCACTGGGGGCACATTTGGTGTCCCTGTGCATACCCCAGTTCAAACCGGATCAGGGGCTTGCAGCCCCTGCTTTGGCGCGAACTGGACAAAGGGAAAGGGGTGTAGCCACCCCTCTGCCCTGACCCACCCATAGGTGGGGCCACAGAGTAGTCCAACCCCTATTTTTAGAATAAAGGTAGGAACCCAGTCCTTAGGACTTTAGATTATACCTGGACGAAACTCTGAAACTGAATCCTGGACCTTCGACGCTCTACGACAAGATTAGAGGACTGAAGAATCTCCCTTGGGGTCAAGGAGTGACTCCCCTGCTTGGCAGGCACCAAAAAAGCATCTGTCCGGTTCGCATTTCTGAAGCTCCCGTCGGACGCCGAAGTCATCGCATCACCAGAGGTGTATTCTCAGACTTCCCCGAGGCTACCCTGAGTCCCCAGCAAAGCTGAGGCCCGTGGCTATCGTGGGTGACTTGAGACCGTGACCCCTGGACACCGAGCACATTTGCAAGTGCATCATCTTCTGGGTCTCCCAAGAAGTCGTGCTTTGGGCTCCGAGTAGCCCTAGCCTCCAGCACCACCTGCACTGAAGAACACTGGCCCCCACTCCACGAGTATCCTGTAAGCCAGATCCACATGCGGCGTCATGAGGCTCCTTCGCGGTCGCTAGCCCGTTGGCTAGCAGCCCTTAACGATGGCCAATCCTTTTCTTACTTGGCATCCTGGTTGCTCCAGGCCTGCCCTCACTTACCCTCGCTGGGTGAGTTCCACAGACCTTGCTGGTCTGCACCATCGACGATCTACATCTTCACCGAGACTTGCCGTTGCCAAGGCTTGTTGGGTCCAATCCGGTCGTTGACACCTCAGCACTCGACAGACATTGTGTACCAGCCCGAATCCTGCTTCTGGTCGCCGACAACGCCTCTCGGACCTCGTGGCTGAAGAGTCAAGACAACGTCAACGCACCTGAAGCACTCGACATCGGTGGGCATCTGTCCATCGCCTTCCTGGTCACTGGCTAGTGACCCAGACTCTGTCCCCTCTGCTTTCAGGTTCTTCAGAACTCCGATCCACACTTGGATCCGCCCGGACACTTTTCTCTTGGCCGCCAGCAGCACTTTGCAGCAGATCGCCATTCGAATCGACGACGAAACCCGACCCCGAAAGGCACCTATGCACCCGGCTTCCCTGGGTGAGGTAACACGAGTACTCCGGTGCTCCCGTGGGTAGAGACTCTTCAAAGTACTAGATCTCAAAGGGTTTTGTCCTAGTCCTCTTTTAAGTGTCCCTTTTCTCTATTTTCCCGATCCTGACTTTCTCCATAGAAGTTAACGGCGTATCGCGGTTGTGTATTTACACTGCACGCATCTCCCGTGGGTCCCCTGTGTCACTACCTTGGGTGGTTCCTTGTGGTCCAAGCACTTCTAGAGGCTCTAGGCCTAGTGTCTAGTTCAGTCGTGGTTCGCATACCACTTTATTGGTATATGGTTTGGTACGCCCCTAGGGCCCAAACGTGTATTTGTGCTATTACTGTGATTTAATAACTTATAACTTATGTACTTGAACTCTAGCCTCATAAAGAGACTAGAGGGTGTGTTTAGCAATAAATACATATATGTTGAATATATACCTGGTGTGGTGCTCTTTCATTTGGTCACTCAAGAGATTATAGACTGGTAAAACAAGCTGCTTTACATTCCTTCAAGACTTAGCCTGAAGGCTGCTCTCCATAGCTACCACTAGGATAGCTTTCAATAAGGTTGTCTTTAACCTATCTCCAATAAGGGGTTGTTTGGACTGGTGCAAGGTGCCCACTATAATTAGTGGACAGCATATACCAGGCCAACTTCTCACACAGGGGTGCAGACAGATGCAAGAGAAGTGCAGAAAGAGGGAAGAGCGGTGGAGAAAGAGGCAATAGGGGCACAGAAATGTGCAAGAGAGGTGCAGAAAGAAGCAAGAGCAGTGCAGAAAGAACCAACAAAGTTGCAGAAAGAGGCAAGAGGGGTGCAGAAAAAGGCAAGAGAAGTACAGAAAGAAGCAAAAGAGGAGCAGGAAAAGGGAAGAAGGGTGTAGAAAGAGGCAAGAGGGGTACAGAAAGAAGCAAGAGAGGTACAGAAGGAGGCAATAGGGGTGCAGAAAGAGGCAAGAGAGGTGCAGAAAGAGGGAAAACGAGTACAGAAAGAGACAACAGGGGTGCAGAATAAAGCAAGAGAAGTATGGAAAGGAGCAACTGAGGTACAGAAAGAGGCAAGAGAAGTGCAGAAAGAGGCAAGAGAGGAGCAGAAAGAGGCAAGAGAGGTGCAGAAAGAGGGGAGAGGGGTGTAGGAAAAGGGAAGAAGGGTACAGAAAGAAGCAAGAGGGGTGCGGAAAGAAGCAAGAGAGGTGCAGAAAGAGGCAAGAGGGGTGCAGAAAGAGGCAAAAAGGGTACAGAAAGACACTAGAGAGGTGCACAAAGAGGGAATAAGGGTGCAGAAAGATGCAAGAGGGGTACAGAGAGAAGCAAGAGAGGTGCAGAAAGAAGCAAGAGAAGGGCAGAATGAAGCAACAGGGGTGCAGACAGAGGCAAGGTGGGTGCAGAAAGAGGCAACAGAGGTGCAGAAGGAGGCAAGAGAACTGCAGAAAGAGGCAGGAGAGTTATAGAAACAGGTAAGAGATGTGCAGAAAGAGGGAACAGGGGTGCAGACAGATGCAAGAGAAGTGCAGAAAGAGGGAAGAGGTGTGGAGAAAGAGGCAATAGGGACACAGAAATTTGCAAGAGATAAGCAGAAAGAGGCAAGAGAGGTACAGAAAGAGGGAAGATGGGTGCAGAAAGAGGCAAGAGGGGTGCAAAAAAAAGCAAGAGAGTTGCAGAAAGAAACAATTGAGGTGCAAAAAGAGGCAAGAGTAGTGCAGAAAGAAGCAAAAGAGGTAAAGAAACAGTCAAGAGAACTGCAGAAAGAGGCATTAGAGTTGCAGAAACAGGCAAAAGAGGTGCAGAAAGAGGGAACAGGGGTACAGACAGAGGGAAGAGAAGTGCAGAAAGAGGTAAGGGGGTGCAGAAAGAGGCAAGCAAGAGGAATGCAAAAATTTGCAAGAGAGGTACAGAAAGAAGCAAGAGCAGTGCAGAAAAAACCAGTAGAGGTGCAAAAAGAGACAAATTTGGTGCAGAAAGAAGCAAGAGAAGTGCAGAAAGAAGGAAAAGGTGGTGCCAAAAGAAACAAGAAAAATACAGAAAGAGGCAAGAGAGGTGTAGAAAGAGGCAAGAAAAGTACAGAAAGAAGCAAGAGAATTGCCAAAAGAATCAGGAGAGATGCAGAAAAATCAAGAGAAGTGCAGAAAGAGACAACTGAGGTGCAAAAAGGGGCAAGAGAGTTGCAGAAAGAGACAAGAAATGTGCGGCAAGAAGCAAAAGAGGTGCAGAAAGAGGCAAGAGAACTGAAGAAGGAGGCAGGAGAGTTGCAGAAACAGGCAAAAGTGGTGCAGAAAGAAGGAACAGAGTGCTGAGAGGCAATAGAAGTGCAGAAAGAAGGAAGAGGGGTGCAAAAAGAGGCAAGAGGGGTGCAGAAATTTACAAGAGAGATGCAGAAAGTAGCAAGAGCAGTGCAGAACGAACCAATAGCGGTGCAGAAAGAGGTCAGAGGGGTGCAGAAAGAGGCAAGAGAAGTGCAGAAAGAAGTAAAAGGTAGTACAGAAAGAGGCAAGAGAACTGCAGAAAGAGGCAAGAGAGGTGCAGAAAGAGGCAAGAGGGGTGCAGAAAGAAGCAAGAGAGGTGCAGAAAGAAGCAAGAGGGGTACAGAAAGAGGCAAGAGAGGTGCAGAAAGAGGGAAAACGAGTGCAGAAAGAGGCAACAGGGGTACAGAAAGAGGCAAGAGGGGTGCAGAAAGAAGCACGAGATGTGCAGAAAGAAGCAGAGAAGTGCAGAAAGATTCAAAAGAGGTGCAGAAAGAGTCAAGAAGGGTGCAGAAAGAAGCAAGAGAGGTGCAGAAAGAAACAAGAGAGATGCAGAAAAAAGCAAAAGAGGTACAGAAACAGGCAAGAGAACTGCAGAAAGAGGCAACAGAGTTGCGGAAACAGGCAAAAGAGGTGCAAAAAGAGGGATCAGGGGTGCAGACAGAGGCAAGAGATCTGCAGAAAGAGGGAAGAGGGGTGCATAAAGAGGCAAGAAGGGTGCAGAAATCTGCAAGAGAGGTACAGAAAGAAGCAAGATCAGTGGAAAAGAACCAACAGAGGTGCAGAAAGAGGCAAGAGGGGTGCAGAAAGAGGCAAGAGAAGTGCAGAAAGAAGCAAAAGAGTTACAGAAAGAGGCAAAAGGGGTGGAGAAAGAGGCAAGAGCAGTGCAGAACGAACCAAGAGACATGCAGGAAAAGGGAAGAAGGGTGCAAAAAGAGGCAAGAGGGGTGTAGAAAGAAGGAAGAGAGGTGCAGAAAGAAGCAAGAGAAGTGCAGAAAGATTCAAAAGAGGTGCAGAAAGAGTCAAGAAGGGTGCAGAAAGAAGCTAGAGAGGTGCAGAAAGAAACAAGAGAAATGCAGAAAAAAGAAAAAGAGGTACAGAAACAGGCAAGAGAACAGCAGAAAGAGGCAACAGAGTTGCGGAAACAGGCAAAAGAGGTGCAAAAAGAGGGATCAGGGGTGCAGACTGAGGCAAGAGATCTGCAGAAAGAGGGAAGAGGGGTGCAGAGAGAGGCAAGAAGGGTGCAGAAATCTGCAAGAGAGGTACAGAAAGAAGCAAGATCAGTGGAAAAGAACCAACAGAGGTGCAGAAAGAGGCAAGAGGGGTGCAGAAAGAGGCAAGAGAAGTGCAGAAAGAAGCAAAAGAGTTACAGAAAGAGGCAAAAGGGGTGGAGAAAGAGGCAAGAGCAGTGCAGAACGAACCAAGAGACATGCAGGAAAGGGGAAGAAGGGTGCAAAAAGAGGCAAGAGGTGTGCAGAAAGAAGCAAGAGAGGTGCAGAAAGAAGCAAGAGGGGTGCAGAAAGAGGCAAGAGAGGTGCAGAAAGAGGGAAAACGAGTGCAAAAAGAGGCAAAAGGGGTGCAGAAAGAAGCAAGAGAGGTGCAGAAATAAGCAAGAGAAGTGCAGAAATAAGCAACAGAGGTATAGAAAGAGGCAAGAGAAGAGCAGAAAGAGGCAAGAGAGGAGCAGAAAGAGGCAAGAGAGGTGCAGAAAGAGGGAAGAGGGGTTAAAGAAAGTGGCAAGAGGGGTGCAGAAAGAAGCACGAGATGTGCAGAAAGAAGCAAGAGAAGTGCAGAAAGATTCAAAAGAGGTGCCGAAAGAGTCAAGAAGGGTGCAGAAAGAAGCAAGAGAGGTGCAGAAAGAAACAAGAGAGATGCAGAAAAAAGCAGGAGAAGTGCAGAAAGAGACAACTGAGGTGCAAAAAGATACAAGAGAGGTGCAGAAAGAGGCAAGAGAAGTATAGAAAGAAGCAAAAGAGGTATAGAAACAGGCAATAGAACAGCAGAAAGAGGCAAGAGAGTTGCACAAGCAGGCAAAAGTGGTGCAGAAATAGGGAACAGGGGTGCAGACAGAGGCAAGAGAAGTACAGAAAGAGGGAATAGGGGTGCAGAAAAAGGCAAGAGGGATGCAGAAATTTGCAAGAGAGGTACAGAAAGAAGCAAAAGCAGTGCAGAAAGAAACAATAGAGGTGCAGAAAGAGGCTAGAAGGGTGCAGAAAGAAGCAAGAGAAGTGCAGAAAGAAGCAAAAGGTGGTGCAAAAAGAGGCAAGAGAACTACAGAAAGGGGCAAGAGATGTGCATAAAGAGGCAAGAGAGGTGCAGGAAAAGGGATGAAGGGTGCAGAAAGAGGCAAGAGGGGTGAACAAAGAAGCAAGAGAGGTGCAGGAAGAGGCAAGAGGGATACAGAAAGAGGCAGGAGAGGTGCAGAAGGAGGCAAGAGAACTGCAGAAAGAGGCTAGAGAGTTGAATAAACAGGCAAAAGAGGTGCAGAAAGAGGGAACAGGGATGCAGACAGACACAAGAGAAGTGCAGAAAGAGGGAAGAGGGGTGCAGAAAGAGGCAAGAGGGTTATAGAAATTTGCAAGAGAGGTGCAGAAAGAAGCAAGAGCAGTGCAGAAATAACCAACAGAGGTGCATAAAGAGGCAAGAGTGGTGCAGAAAAAGGCAAGAGAAGTGGAGAAAGAAGCAAGAGAGATCCAAATAGTCAATAGACGTGTAGGAAAAGAGAAGAAGGGTGCAGAAAGAGGCAAGACGGATGCAGAAAGAAGCAAGAGAGGTACAGAAAGAGGCAAGAGGGGTGGAGAAAGAGGCAAGAAAGGTGCAGAAAGAGGGAAAACAAGTGCAGTAAGAGGCAACAGGGGTCCAGAAAGAAGCAAGAGAGGTGCAGAAAGAAGCAACAGAGGTGCAGAAAGAGGCAAGAGAAGTACAGAAAGAGGCAAGAGAGGTACAGAAACAGGCAAGAGAGGTACAGAAAGATGGACAAAGGGGTGCAGAAAGAGGCAAGAGGAGTGCGGAAAGAAGCAATAGGGGAGCAGAAAGAGGCTACAGGTGTGCAGAAAGAGGCAAGAGAAGTGCAGAAAGAAGTAACAGAGGTACATAAGGAGGCAAGAGAACTGCAAAAAGAGGCAACAGAGTTGAAGAAACAGGTAAAAGAGGTGCAGAAAGAGGGAACAGGGGTGCAGACAGAGGCAAGAGAGCTGCAGAAAGAGGGAAGAGGTGTGCAGATAGAGGCAATAGGGGTGCAGAGAGAAGCAAGAGAGGTGCAGAAGGAGGCAAGAAAACTGCAGAAAGAGGCTACAGAGTTGCATAAACAGGCAAGAGAGGTGCAGAAAGAGGGAACAGGGGTGTAGACAGATGGAAGATAAGTACAGAAAGAGGGAACAGGGGGCAGACAGAGGCAAGAGAAGTGCAGAAAGAGGGAAGAGGGGTGCAGAAAAAAGCAAGAGGGATGTAGACATTTGCAAGAGAGGTACAGAAAGAAGCAAGAGCAGTGCAGAAAGAAACAATTGAGGTGCAGAAAGAGGCTAGAAGGGTGCAGAAAGAAGCAAGAGAAGTGCAGAAAGAAGCAAAAGGTGGTGCAGAAAGAGGCAAGAGAACTACAGAAATCAGCAAGAGATGTGCAGAAAGAGGCAAGAGAGGTGTAGGAAAAGGGAAGAAGGGTGCAGAAAGAGTCAAGAGGGGTGAAAAAAAGAAGCAAGAAAGTTGCAGGAAGAGGCAAGAGGGGTGCAAAAAGAGGCAAGAGAGGTGCAGAAAGACACTAGAGAGATGCACAGATAGGGAGGAAGGATGCAGAAAGAGGGGTGCAGAGAGAAGCAAGTGAGTTACAGAAGGAGGCAAGAGAACTGCAGAAAGAGGCTAGAGAGTTGCATAAACAAGCAAAAGATGTGCAGAAAGAGGGAACAGGGGTGCAGACAGATGCAAGAGAAGTGCAGAAAGAGGGAGGAGGGGTGCAGAAAGAGGCAAGAGGGGTATAGAAATTTGCAAGAGAGGTGCAGAAAGAAGCAAGAGCAGTGCAGAAAGAACCAACAGAGGTGCATAAAGAGGCAAGAGTGGTGCCAAAAAAGGCAAGAGAAGTGCAGAAAGAAGCAAAAGAGGTGCAGAAACAGGCAAGAGAACTGCAGAAAGAGGCAAGAGAGATCCAGCTAGATGCAAGAGATGTGTAGGAAAAGGGAAGAAGGGTGCAGAAAAAGGCAAGACGGGTGCAGAAAGAAGCAAGAGAGGTACAGAAAGAGGCAGGAGGGGTGCAGAAAGACACAAGAAAGGTGCAGAAAGAGGGAAAACAAGTGCAGAAAGAGGGAACAGGGGTGCAGAAAGAAGCAAGAGATGTGCAGAAAGAAGCAACAGAGGTGCACAAAGAGGCAAGAGAAGCACAGAAAGAGGCAAGAGAGGTGCAGAAACAGGCAAGAGATGTACAGATAGATAGAAAAAGGGGTGCAGAAAGAGGCAAGAGGAGGGCAGAAAGAAGCAATAGGGGGCAGAATGAGGCTACAGGTGTGCAGAAAGAGTCAAGAGAAGTGCAGAAAGAAGCAACAGAGGTACAGAAGGAGGCAGGAGAACTGCAAAAAGAGGCAACAGAGTTGCAGAAACAGGCAAAAGAGGTGCAGAAAGAGGGAAGGGGGTGCAGACAGAGGCAAGAGAACTGCAGAAAGAGGGAAGAGGTGTGCAGATAGAGGCAAGAGTGGTGCATAGAGAAGCAAGACAGGTGCGGAAGGAGGCAATTGAACTAGAGAAAGAGGCTACAGAGTTGCAGAAACAGGCAAAAGAGGTGCAGAAAGAGGGAACAGGGGTGTAGACAGATGCAAGAGAAGTACAGAAAGAGGGAAGAGGGGTGCAGAAATAGGCAAGAGAGGTACAGAAATTTGCAAGAGAGGTACAGAAAAATGCAAGAGCAGTGAAGAAAGAACCAACAGAGGTGCAGAAAGAGGCAAGAGTGGTGCAGAAAAAGGCAAGAGAAGTGCAGAAAGAAGCAAAAGAGGTGCAGAAATAGGCAAGAGAACTGCAAAAACAGGCAAGAGAGATCCAGCTAGAGGCAAGAGACGTGTGGGAAAAGGAAAGAAGGGTGCAGAAGGATGCAAGAGGAGTGCAGAAAGAAGCAAGAGAGATACAGAAAGAGGCAAGAGGGGTGCAGAAACAGGCAAAAAAGCTGCAGAAAGAGGGAAAACGAGTGCAGAAAGTGGCAACAGGGGTGCAGAAAGAAGCAAGAGAGGTGCAGAAAGAAGCAACAGAGGTGCAGAAAGAGGCAAGAGAAGTACAGAAAGAGGCAAGAGAGGGGTAGAAACAGGCAAGAGATGCACAGATAGATATAAAAAGGGGTGCAGAAAGAAGTGCGGAAAGAAGTAACAGAGGTACAGAAGGAGGCAAGAGAACTGCAAAAAGAGGAAACAGAGTTGCAGAAACAGGCAAAAGAGGTGCAAAAAGAGGAAACAGGGGTGCAGACATGTAGGAAGGTGGAATCTGACTACATGATTGCCCCACTTTTTCTGGTGTTTTGATGGTTTTTGACTTAGTTTGGCTGGGAACCTGCTATTCAGGTCCCCAGCCTATCTTTCTCTTATAAATTGATTCCATGTACTTTAGGTACACCACAGATTGGATTCTGGAGTGCCCTTATAAGTCCCTAGTATATGGTATACTATGTACCCAGGGCATAGGTACCCCAGAGGCCTACCAGGGGCTGAAGCATGTATTGTGCCACCCCTGGAAAAACATCCAAAATGACACCACAGGACTGCTACTGCAGCCTGAGTGATGTGGTGCATGCACCCCTTACAGAGATATAGGTTCACTATATCTCACCTATCACTGCGCATAGAAACCTATCAGTCACCCCTATGGCAGGCCTTATCAATCCTGAAGGCAAGGTGCTTGGTTATATGTGAGAGGGTGCCCATGCATGAGCAGTGCCCCTCTGCAGCCCTCGGAATCTCCTCTCCGGGGTTGTCCTTGGAATCATACCCCCACACCAGTTACTGGTGTGGGAGTATGATCCCACCCTTCTAGAGGGAAAGACATGACAGCACCGGTATACCCGGTACCAGCTAAACAGAGCCCTGGCCTCACAAAATGGATGCTGCAGCCACAGGCACGAGTCTGGCCTCCTGCTGCTAACCGAAACTCCGGCAGGGGAGGCCTGGACAATAGGGTTCCTGTCTCAGGGAGGTGTTACCACCTCCCAGACAGGCCTTAGTGGATTGGGGCTGGGTGGGTGCACTCCCAGAGTGCTTTGAAGTCCTGCACTGGGGGGCACATTTGGTGTCCTCGTGCATACCCCAGTTCAAACCGGTTGCAGGGGCTGCCAGCCCCTGCTCTGGTGCGAAACAAAGGAAATGGGTGTAGCCACCCCTCTTTCCAAACCCTCCCATAGGTGGGTCCACAGAGTTAGTCCAACCCCTTTCTTAGGTATAAGTAAGGAACCCCTGGCAACAGGACTTTAGATATCCCTGGACAAAACTCTGCAACTGAATCCTGGAACTTCGACACTCTACTAAAGACTAGAGGACTGAAGAAATCTCCCTTGGGGTCAAGGAGTGACTCCCCTGCTTGGCAGGCACCAACAAAGCATTTGACCATCTGCATCTCCGAAGCTCCCGCCAGACTCCGAAATACTTTCAGCCCAGGAAGAGGATTTCCAGACTTCTCCGAGGTCGACCCAAGTCCCCAGCAAAGCTGAGACTCGCAGCCCTCACGAGTGATGTGGAACCTGAACCCCTGGTCACTGTGCACATTTGCTAGTGCATCAACTTCTCGACAACTCTTGAAGTCCTGCTTTAAGTTTCTTGTAGCCCAGTCCCCGAGCACCATTTGCACTGAAGATTGTGAGCCTACACTCCACGAGTGTCCCATGGGCCCACTTCTTGCATTTCCGCTTGAGGCTCCTTTGTGATCCCTGGTCTGTCAACTGGTGGGTCCCTGTGAAGGCAACTCTCATTTTCATTGGGCGTCCCTCAGACCTTGCTGGTCTGCACCGAAGCATCTTTCTTCTTTCCACGTGGGTTGTTGTTGCCAAGGCTTGTTGTGTTCAATCCAGACACCAACACTACAGCACTCGACATCCTTTGTGGGACAGCTCGAATCCAGCTCCTGGTCATCGTCGACACCTCCTGGTCCTCGTGGCTGAAGAGTCAAGCTTCACCTCTTTCACCTGAAGCACCCAACATCGGTGGGCATTCGACTATCGCGCCCCTGGTCACTGGCAAGTGACCCAGACTCTGTCCCCTCTGCTTTCAGGTTCTTATCATCTCCGATCCAGGCTTGGATCTCTTCGGACACTTCGCATCTTCCCGGCAGCAGCACTTCGTTGCAGGCTGCTATTGAAATTGACGCTGCGACCTGACACCATTTGACACCTATGCACCCGGCTTCCCTGGGTGAGGTAACTCGAGTACTCCGGTGCTCCTGTGGGTGTTAACCCTAGAACTGTCTAAGTCCAAGAGGGTTTGGTCCTAGTCCATTTCTAAGTGTCCTAAGAGCTGCAGAAAGAGACAAGAAAGGTGCAGAAAGAGGCAAGAGGGGTGCAGAAAGAGGCAAGAGAGGTGCTGAAAGAGGGAAAACAAGTGCATAAAGAGGCAACAGGGGTGTAGAAGGAAGCAAGAGAGGTGCAGGATGAGGGAAAAGGGGTACAGAAAGATGCAAGAGGAGTGCACAAAGAAGCAAGAGAAGCACAGAAAGAAGCAAGAGAAGTGCAGAAAGAAGCAATAGGGGTGCACAAAGAGGCTAGAGGGGTGCTGACAGAGGCAAGAGAAGTGCAGAAAGAAGCAACAGAAGTAAGAAGGAGGCAAGAGAACTGGAAAAAGGGGCAAAAGAGTTGCAGAAACTGGCAAAAGAGGTGCAGAAAGAGTGAACAGGGATGCAGACAGAGGTAAGAGAGCTGGAGAAAGAGGGAAGAGGGGTAGATAAAGAGGCAAAAAGGGTGCAGAAATTTGCAAGAGAGGTGCAGAAAGAGGCAAGAGGGGCGCAGAAAGAGGCAAGAGAAGTGCAGAAAGAAGCAAAAGAGGTGCAGAAAGAGGCAAGAGGGGTGCAGAAAGAGGCAAGAGAGGTGCAGAAAGAGGCAAGAGAGGTGCAGAAAGAAGCAAGCAAAGTGCAGAATGAAGCAACTGTGGTGCAGAGAGAGGCAAGAGGGATGCAGACAGCGACAAGAGGGGTGCAGAAAGAGGCAACAGAGGTGCAAAAGGAGGCAAAAGAACTGCAGAAAGAGGCAAGAGAGTTGCAGAAACAGGCAAATGAGGTGCAGAAAGAGGAAACAGGGGTGCAGACAGAGGCAAGAGGTGTGCATAAAGGGGCAAGAGGGGTGCTGAAATTTACAAGTTAGGTGCAGAAAGAAGCAAGAACAGTGCAGAAAGAGCCAATAGAGGTGCAGAAAGAGGCAATAGGGGTGCAGAAATAGGCAAGAGAAGTGCAGAAAGAGGGAAGAGAGTTGCAGAAAAAGGCAAGAGAGCTACAGAAACAGGCAAGAGGGGTGAAGAAAGAAGGAACAGAAATGCAGAAAGTAGCAATAGAAGTGCAGAAAGAGGCAAGAGAAGTGCAGAAAGAGGCAAGAGAGGTGCAGAAACAGGCAACAGAGTTGCAGAAAGAGAGAACAGGGGTGCAGAAAGAGGGAAGAGGGGTGCAGAAAGAAGCAAGAGAGGTACAGAAAGAAGCAATAGAAGTGCAGAAAGAAGCAAGAGATGTGCAGAAGGAGGGAACAGAGTGCAGAAAGAGGCAAGAGAAGTACAGAAACAAGAAACAGAGGTGCAGAAAGAGGTAAGAGAGGTACAGAAGAAAGTAGCAAGAGAGTTCCAGAAAGAAGCAAGAGAGGTACAGAAAGAAGGGAGGTGCAGAAAGCAGAAAAGATGTGCAGAAAGAGGCAAGAGAAGTGCAGAAAAGGGAAGAAAGGTACAGAAAGAAGCAAGAGAAATGCAGAAAGAGGCATAGAGGCACAGAAAGAAGCAAGAGTGGTTTGCACACCATTAGTATCAATTTAACACCCACATGTAGCAATAAGTAACAGGTGACCATTCTATGTTTGCACAGAGCCTTCCACTATGCTGTAACACATGCCACTGCATTTTGGCTAATGTTTGAGCCGGCTGAGCTAGAAAGAAGGATTTTTTGTTCAAATCTGTAGATTATGCAGCAGATGATGGCTTATGTGGCAAATGCGGAAAGTGTATAATTCTGAGAAAGTCGGTGCTGCCAAACAGTCGCATAATTTCAGTGGCCCTGCTCATACCTCTGACTAGGTCCAGAAGCGCTCCTCAGTGGTTCCTTCTTTTTTTGTCTCATTGAGTTTATAGTTTAGCTTCTATGGAAACGAGGAAGACTAAACCTGAGGTTACAACTCCACAACACAGACTACCATACCACATAATTAGTCTCCATAATACATAATCCCACTCTACGTAATTCCTATACACTAAATACCACATACTTTCTATCCACATAATTTCACTGCACAACATACCACATAATTTCACTACACACAACGTACATCTACTCCACTCCAAAAAACATTATTAAAAAATTACATTTACAACACCAATAGCTCTAACTCTCGCGAATCCGAGACCTATTACAACTAGTAGTCGCATATTTAGAGTGGTGGAGAAAGGGGGCTGGGCCTCCAACCAGCGCTCAGGAATTCAGCTGCATAGGACTTACAGGAGATACCAGGAGGGCTTCTTGGCCCCCAAAGTCCCTCAGGAGTAAAGTGGACTTTATCCCACCAACCAGTAGTGTACCAGGAGGCGTGTTTGCAGAGTGGTTGAGAATAGGAGGCATGGCCTCCGAAGACCTCTTGGCAATCCCACTGTGTGGGACTTACTGGAGGTAATAGGGGGGGTAGTTGGCCCCCAAGGATGTCCTTGGGGGCCAACTACCCCATCTGTTACCTCCAGTAAGTTCCACACAGTGGGATTGCTGAGCGGTGGACACAGGCCACGCCCCCTTTCTCCACCACTCTGCAAACGCACCTCCTGGCACACTGCTGCTTAGGGGATGAAGTCCACTTTAGTCTTGAGGTCCTCAGGACACAAGGGGACCTCATCACCCCACCAGCAGTGCACCAAGAGGTGCATTTGCAGAGTGGTATAAAAGGGCATGGCCTCCTATCACCTCTCAGCAATCCCACTGTGTGGGGCTTACTGGAGGTCCCTGGTGGACTAGTTGGCCCCCAGGGACCCTCAGTAGTGATGGGGACTTATTCCCCCAACCCAGAGTGCGCCAGGAGGTGCGTTTGCAGAGTCGTGCAGGGAGGGGCGGAGCCTCCGGCAAGTGGCCAGTTTCTTTTTCTTTATTTTAAGAAGGGGGCCCCCTTCTCCTGGGCCTTTGGGCCCCAGGGACCCCATCCCCTGGGACCTGAGCCATTTTTATTTTTTTAATTGAAAAGGATGGGTGGCGCGAGGCCCCACCCCTGAGGCCGATTACGGCCTTCTCTGGACCCCATCCCCTGGGGCCCGGCAAAAATGTATTTATGGAAGGGGGCTGCGTGGCCCCCCTTCCCTGGGCCTCTTTTGGCCCTGGGCACCCCATCCCCCAAAGCCTGCCCAGCCTTTCTTTTTTTATAAATTTTGGAGGGGGCCACGTGGCCCCCCTCCTAAGTCCAATAATGGCCCCAGGGACTCCATTCCCGGGGGGCCGGCCTTTAGTTTCTAAAATAAAAAGGGAGGGGGCAGCGTGGCCCCCCTCCTGGGCCATTTTTGGTCCAGGGGACCCCATCCCCCGGGGCGTGGCCTCTTAGTGGGGACCGCGGGGGGAGCCCCAATGCCCCCGTAGTCCATTCTGACTCCCTGCTTTCTGTGGGAGCCGACATTGCTTTTGGGCAAAGGGAGCTGCTGAAATGCAGCTCCCTCTGCCCAAAAGCAATACTGCTTCACTTCATGGAAGAAAGAGCTGTTTTTCTGCTCTACCTTCCATGAAGCGAACCAGATGTTTGCCATAGCAAACTGCAATGTCCCGGGGGTGGACACCCCGGGACATTGCCGGAGCCGTCCCTGGGGGGTGGCGGTCCCCAGGGCCATGGAGGCCTCCTTGAGGGGAGCCGTGCGGCCCTCCTCTCAGCAGGATTAAAGCCCTGGGAAGGAGGTGGTCCCCAGGGCAGTGTGGGGGCAGGACCCCCACACCTTCTATATTTAAAAAAGCCCCAGGGAGGTTGCGGTCCCTGGGGCAGTGGGGGGGTGAGGCCCCCCTGCATTGAAATTTTAAAGCCCTGGGGAGGTGGTGGTCCCTGGGGCAGCGTGTGGGTGGGCAGGATCCCCCATGCTTTGTTTATTTGAAAAAAGCCCCGGGAAGGTGGCGGTCCCCAGGGCTGTGGGGGGTCCATGTGCCCCCAGCATATCATTAATAGCACCCTGGGGAGGTGGCAGTCCCCGCAACCTAATTAAGCATTGCCCCTGGGACCTGGCCCACCCGCGGGCTTAAAACAAATGAAGAACGGTAAACCGCGCTTCGTTTAAAAAAAAAAAATTCATCTGGATTTGCGCACCCTACACAAATCTCGCTGAAAATGTAAAAAAGAAAATGCTTTTTTTGGTCCTCTAGGTCCCTGTGGGACCCCCTGAGCAGGCCTAGGGGGTCAGGATGTTTCTACCCTGCCCCCTGTTCTTGTTTTTTAATGTTTTTTTACCTTTTTTTGTGACTCGGTTCAACTGAGTCACAAGATGGCTGCCAACACTTCCTGGTTTGAAGTGTTGGCAGCCAATCAGAGTCCAGTTCGTGCTCGGGAGGGTTTGCGGATCCACTGTGGTCACCAGATACTAACATATTTTTAAATATGAATTTTTCAGGAACTACTGAACAGATTTACACCATTTAACAAAAAGAGTGCTTTCTGGACCAAAAGCTACCTTTTTGCCAAATTTGTTGTAATTCCATTCAGCATTTCAGGCTGTAGCCGTGTCTAAAATTTCCTATGAAAATTAACATGGAGAAAACACGTTTTGAGACCCCCCTTTTTTCTCGGCCCCTGCTTGATGAATCACCCCGAAACTTTCAAGACAGGAGCTGATCGGAGCGCCCTATTAGTTTTGAAATATATATACCACTTGGACCAATGAAATACAATTTGTGCCCATTGTGATTTGCCTCACCTGTGACCAAGGCCACACTCAATGGCCGAAACGCGTCAGGGCTGATGTACTGCCTGCCTGATGCACAATAAAAGCCTGTGTGATTCTCAGTTGGGCTTCGCTTTTTCTTGTATAATGGTGTTACATGACGGGACTCTCCATGCCCGTTGCCGCAAAGCCGCCCTGCAGGGATGGGGGCTCCCTTCATTTGGAGAAACTTTTTGCTGGATTTAATTAGGGAGCATGTCCTGCACGCCTTGTTGCAACAAAAAGGATTATCCGTGGTATTTTGCATCACGATGTGAAAGGGAGTACTGGAGGAGGGACGTCTCCTCTTGCCAACTTGAACTCACTGGAGGCAGAGGTGCAAGCACAGCAATATATTCTTTTGGCAGCACACTGAGAGGCAAGTAACGCTTTGGGGGCAATTGCTACATCAAGTAAATGTGACAGCTGGAATAAACATGCACCTGGACAGGACTGTGGGACAAGACGCCATGGAGCAGTATTGTAACATCATCACAGACCTTAACATCCAGATATATCTATATATTGCGAGCTGGTGGTCAAGTAGGCTATTGAGCTAAATTGAATATCTACAACAGCGTGCAAGGACTTTCCAGGTGCATCTTGGGACAGTAGTTCAACATCGTGTCACATGACCACTTGGACCAATGAAATACAATTTGTGCCCATTGTGATTGGCCTCACCTGTGATCAAGGCCACACCCAACGGCTGAAACGCATCAGGGCTGATGTACTGCCTGCCTGATGCACAATAAATGCCTGTGTGATTCTCAGTTGGGCTTCGCTTTTTCTTGTATAATGGTGTTACATGATGGGACTCTCCATGTCCGTTGCCGCGAAGCCGCCCTGCAGGGATGGGGCTCCCTTCATTTGGAGAAACTTTTTGCTGTATATATATATATATATTATCTACTGGCGGTCGCCAGTAGATAGTTATAGTTAGGACCTATTTTCCATAGGAAATCTGCAACATTCTATTTGAAATAACTTTGGCGCCCATTGACGAATCTTCGCGAAATTTTCAAAACTCGTGGGGCGCTCCGGTTCGCTCCTATCCTGAAAGTCTCGGGGTGATTTGTCAAGTGGGGGCTGAGAAAAAAGGGGGGTCCCAAAACATGTTTTCCCCATGCAATTTTCCATAGGAACCTTTAGTCGCAGCTACAGCCCGAACTGCTGAACGGAATTACACCAAATTTGCCAAAAAGGTAGCCCTTGGTTCAGAGTCGTGCCATTTGCTTAAATGGTGTAAATCTGTTCAGTAGTTCCTGAGAAAATCAAAAGTAAAATCACATATATATCTATGGCCGCGTAGGGTCCGCGTACCCTCCCGATCACGAGCTGCATGCTAATTGGCTGTCAAGTGGCTGTCAACACTCCAAATCAGGAAGTGTTGGCAGCCATTTTGTGCCTCGCCGAGGCACGGAAACAAGTCGCAAAACGCAAAAGGGGGCAGGGTAGAAACACCCTGACCCCTAGGTCTGCTCAGGGGGTCCCACAAGGACCCCCTGGGCAGAAATAAGATTTTATTTTATTTTTAAATCGGCGGGATGCGCTTAGGGTGCGCGGATCCCGCTGTGATAAAAAAAAAATCGAAGCGCGGTGTCCCGCGCTTCGAGGCTATTTTGCCCCCGGATGGGCCAAGTCCCGGGGGCATGCGGCGGTTGGTTTCTATTTTATGGGGGGCCTCTAAGGCCCCCCAAGCCCCAGGGACCACCACCCCCCGGGGCTTCAAATAAATAATGGTGGTGGGGGGCACACGGCCCCCCCACAGCCCCGGGGACCGCCACCCCCTGGGGCTATTTTAAAAATTAAATAAATTACCTGTGTGGGGGGGCACCAGCCCCCCCACATGCCCCGGGGACCGCCACCTCCCCGGGGCACTAATGAAAGAAATGTGGGGGTCCGTTTCGGACCCCCGAAGCCCCAGGGACCACCACCTCCCCGGGGCTCAGTTGATGTTGGGAGGGGGGCCGCGCGGCCCCCCTCCTGGAGCCTGTGGTGGCCTTGGGGACCGCCACCCCCCAGGGCCAGCTCCTGCAGTGTCCCGGGGTGCCTATCCCCGGGACACTGCTGTTTGCAATGGCAGGACGGGAGCCGCGCGGCTCCCGTCCTGTCATTGTAAACTTGCTTGCTTCATTGAAGTGAGAGCAGGAAACCTGCTCTCGCTTCAATGAAGCAAAGCAGATTGCTTTTCCATAAGGGGAGCTGCATGTCAGCAGCTCCCTTATGGAAAAGCAATGCCGGCTCCCGCAGGACGCGGGGAGCCGGCGGGACCGTGTGGGGATTGGGGACCCCCCACGGTCCCCAACGAGTGGCCAGGCCCCGGGGCCATTAGTGGCCCGGGAGGAGGGCACCGCAGCCCCCCTCCCTAAAAATAACATTGAAAAAAAAAAAGGTAAAGGCCGGCCCCGGGGGATGGGGTCCCCGGGGCCTTAAATGGCCTGAGGAGGGGGGCCACGCAGCCCCCCTCCAAATATTTTTATATTTAAAAAAATAGGGCATGCCCCGGGGGATGGGGTCCCCGGGGCCAATAGAGGCCCAGGGAAGGAGGGCCACGCGGCTCCCTTACCGTTTTTTGTTGTTGTTTTTTTTTAAAGAAAATCCTCAGGCCCCGGGGGATGGGGTCCCCGGGGCCAAAAGTGGCCGAAGGAAGGGGGGCCATGCAGCCTCCCTCCCATACAAAAAAAAATTAAAGAAAAAAGACCGGCATCGTGCCGGAGGCCCCGCCCCCTCCCTGCAGCAGTCTGCAAACGCGCCCCCTGGCGCGTTGTAAGAAGGGGAAGTAATTCCCCTTGAATACTGGGGGTCCCTGGGGGCCAACTAGCCCACCAGGAACCTCCAGTATGCGCCAGGGGGCTGCGTTGCAGAGAGGTGTACAGAGTCCACGCCCCTTTTTACACCTCTCTGCAACGCAGCTCTGTGGCGCTTTTTGGAGGTCCATGGTGGGCTAGTTGGACTCCAGGGACCTTCAGGATTCAAGGGGACTTAATCCCCCAACTTAAAACGCGCCACGGGGCGCGTTTGCACAGTGGTGAAGGGAGGGGCGGGGCTTCAGGTGACATGTGTGCAAACAGGCCCCGTGGCGCGTTTTAAGATGGGGAATTAAATCCCCTTCAATCCTGAGGGTCCCTGGGGGACAACTAGCCCACCAGGTATGTCCAGAAAGTGCCACAGAGCTGCGTTGCAGAGAGGTGTAAAGGGGCATGGCCTCTGAACACCTCTCTGCAACGCAGCTCCCTGGCGCATACTGGAGGTACAGGGTGGGCTAGTTGGACCCCAGGGACCCTCATGATTCAAGGGGACTTAATCCCCCAACTTAAAATGCACCACGGGGCGCGTTTGCACAGTGGTGAAGGGAGGGGGCGGAGCTTGAGGTGACATGTGTGCAAACAGGCCCCGAGGCATGTTTTAAGTTGGGGGATTAAGTCCCCTTCAATCCTGAGGGTCCCTGGAGTCCAAGTAGCCCACCAGGTACCTTCAGTAAGCACAACAGAGTTGCGTTGCAGAGAGGTGAAAAAAGGTGCGTGGCCTCGGAACGCCTCTCTGCAACTCAGCTCTGTGGTCCTAACTGTAGGTACCTGGGGGGCTAGTTGGGCCCCAGGGACACTCAGGATTCAAGGGGACTTAATCCCGCAACTTAAAATGTGCCACGGGGCGCGTTTGCACACATGTCACCTCAGGCCCCCCCTCCCTTCACCACTGTGCAAACGTGCCCTGTAGCGCGTTTTTAAGAGGTAGTATTAATCCCCCTGCCCTATTATATACTAGGGACTTACAGAGGAGGACATGCTAATCACAGGGGTGCCCCAACGCATAGTGTTCCCTAGTGTATGTAGGTGTTTTCACTGTATTCTAAGTGTGTTGTAGCATAGCACTGGCTCTGGTTAGTCAGAGTCAGTTACCACCAGTACACGTCAGAAAAAGTTGTGGGCACAGGATGATTTTGGAACAAGGCCTCTTTCTGCTCCTCTGTTTGTTCTTTCTGCACATCTTTTGCTTCTTCCTGAACTTTTCTTCGTCTTTGTGGACTTCTGTTGCTTCTTTCTGTATTTCTTTTGCTTCTTTCTGTGTGTTTTTTCTTCTTTCTTCACATGTCCTACCTCTGTAGCCATAGTTAGAAACTAGCATTTAAAAAACCTTTCAAATTCACTTAAAAAACCATAGGTTTCAGGCACGTTATAGTTAGAAATTAGCATTTAAAAAACCTTTGAAATTCACTGAAAAAACCATAGGTTTCAGACACGTTATAGTTAGAAATTAGCATTTAAAAAACCTTTGAAATTCACTGAAAAAACCATAGGTTTTAGGGACAGTTATAGTTAGTTGGACATTTCACTCGTACAAAACCCGTGAAATTCCCCCGTTATAGTTAGTTCAGCTAACTCGCGCCCCCGCAATGCACTGCTGATGACGTCACATATTACATCACTCATGACATGGTCAGTGACATCACTGATGACATCACTGATATCTCAAATGACATCACTGATGACATCATCCAGTGACTGTGTGTTTCTATAAAGTTTAAATATGTTTAATATATATGCCAAGGTGTATTGAAGAATGAGTGGGTGTATAAGTGTCTGGATGGATGATTTAGTAGGTGCATGACTGTCTCTATAAGTGAGTGATTAAACGTATCTTACTGAAGGCATGGGTTAGTTACTAAACTGTGTGAATGTCTGTATCCGTCTGTCTGTTGCTGTGTAAGTGGCTGCATGGGTTTGTGAATAGCTACATGAGTGTCTATATGAGTTATTGATTGGTTGTCTGAGTATCTGTATTTTTTCAGTGAATATATATATATATATATATATATATATATATATATATATATATATATATATAAAAAGAGAGATTCTGTGGCTACCTCCACTCACATTGCGCCGCCATCACTGAAGAACACAGAAAGGAGGCACTTGAAACAGCGACTCACATCAGGCAGCTAGTTGCAAAAATCCTTTTTATTTTTTCATTTTTCTTGATGCAAAGTGCAAACAGTGCATATTAAGTGACAAAAAGACGACCTACGAGTTTCGGCTGTAGGAGAGTAGGATCTGCTTCACATGGGTACCCCCACTTTTTGCTGATGCTTCACTGTTTTTCGACTTTAGTCTGGCTGGGGCCCTGCTAATCAGAACCCCAGCCTAGCTGCTTCCTCTCTAAAATGGTTTCCATGTGCCTTAGGCACATCTCTGATTGGAATCTTGAGTGCCCTTATAAGTCCCTAGTATATGGTATACTATGTACCCAGGGCATAGGTACCTCAGAGGCCTACCAGGGGCTGCAGCATGTATTGTGCCACCCCTGGAAGGCCATCCAAAATGACACCACAGGACTGCTACTGCAGCCTGGGTAAGGTGGTGCATGCACCCTTACTGTGATATAGGCTACCTATATCACTACAATTACACACACATATAAACCTATAAGTCACTCCTATGGCAGGCCTTAACAATCCTGAAGGCAGAGTGCTTGGTTTTATGTGAGAGGGTGCCCCTGCATGAGCAGGGCCCCTCTGCAGCGTTCGGAGTCAATCCTCTGATGCTGTTTGTGGTGCAGCCTGACCATATACTCTTAAGTACATTATATCCTCGCGGTAAATGCTAACTTTGGGATGGCTGCACAGAAACATGTCGTGTTTGGTGTCAAACATCTTGGAATACTACCCCCCCGCCAATTCTGGCGGCGGGGGTAGCATTCCACCCTTCTAGAGGGAGAGACATGTACACACCGGGCTACCCGGTAACTTCTTTCCAGAGCCCTGGCATCACAAAATGGATGCCGCTGCCACAGACACGGGTCTGGCCTCCTGCTGCTGACTGAAACTCCGGCAGGGGAGGCCTGGACAATAGGTTTCCTGTCCCAAGGAGGTGTAACCACCTCCCCAGACAGGATAATGTGTATTGGGGCTGGGCGGGAGCACCCTCTGGTGCTTTGAAGTCCTGCACTGGGGGCACATTTGGTGTCCCTGTGCATATGCCAGTTCAAACCGGTTGCAGGGGCTACCTGCCCCTGCTCTGGCGTGAAACTGGACAAAGGGAAGGGGTGTAACCACCCCTCTTCCCTGACCCTCCCATAGGTGGGTCCCCAGAGTATGTCCAACCCCCTAACTTTGTATAAGTATGGGACCCCAGTCCTTAGGACTTTAGATTACCCTGGATGAAACTCTGACACTGAATCCTGGACCTTTGACGCTCTACTTGAAGACTAGAGGACTGAAGAATCTCCCTTGGGGTCAAGGAGTGACTCCCCTGCTTGGCAGGCACCTAAGAAGCAATTGTCTGGTCTGCATTGCTGAAGCTCCTGCCGGACGCCGAAGTCTTTGCATCACCAGAGGTGGATTTCCAGACTTCCCCGAGGCTGCCCTGAGTCCCCAGCAAAGCTGAGGCCCGTAGCTGTCGTGGGTAACGTGGAACCGTGACCCCTGGACACCGAGCATATTTGCAAGTGCATCCTCTTCCTGGTCTCCCACAAAGTTGTGCTTTGGGCTCCAAGTAGCCCCTGCCTCCAGCACCGACTGCACCGAAGATCACTGGCCTCCACTCCATGAGTGTCCTGTGAGCCAGCTCCAAGTGCGTCCACTTGAGGCTCCTTTGCGGTCGCTAGTCCGTTGGCTAGTGGGCCCTCCCGAAGGCAACTCTTCTTCTGCTTGGGCTTTCCTGTTTTCTCCAGACGTGCCCTGACTTACCCTTGCTGGGTGAGTCCCCCAGACCTTGCTGGTCTGCATCAACGTCCTTTCTTTGTTTCTACGAGACTTGCCGTTGCTAAGGCTTTTTGGGTCCAATCTGGTCGCCAACACCCCTGCTATCGACAGACTTCATGTGACAGCCCGAATCCAGCTCCTGGTTGTCGTCGGCACCTCCTGAACCTCGTGGCTGAAGAGTCAAGATGACCATCAACCTACCTGAAGCACCCGACATCGGTGGGAATCTGCTCATCGCCTTCCTGGTCACTGGCTAGTGACCCAGACTCTGTCCCCTCTGCTTTCAGGTTCTTCAGATCTTCGATCCACCTTTGGATCCACCCGAACACTTTCGACTTGGTCGCCAGCAGCACTTTGCAGCAGATCGCCATTGAAAACGACGACGAAACCCGACCCCAAAAGACACCTATGCACCCGGCTCCCCTGGGTGAGGTAACTCGAGTACTCCGGTGCTCCCGTGGGTATAGACTCTAGAACAGCCTAGTTCTAAAAGAGTTTGCTCCAAGTCCTCCTCTAAGTGTCCTTTTTCTTTAAAACTCCAACCGCGACATTCCCCATAGAAGTCAACGGCGGCTCGCGGCTGTGTTCTCACACTGCACACGTCCCCCGTGGGTTCCCTGTGTCACTACCTTGGGTGGTTCCTTGAGGGCCAAGCACTTCTACAGGCTCTAGGCCTTGTGTCTAGCTCAGTCGTGGTTCTTATACCACTTTATTGGTATATGGTTTGGTACGCCCCTAGGGCTCAAACGTGTATTTGTGCTATTACTGTTGATATTCGACTTGTAACTTATGTACTTTGAACTCTAGCCTCAGAAAGAGGGAAGAGGGGTAGATAAAGAGGCAAAAAGGGTGCAGAAATTTGCAAGAGAGGTGCAGAAAGAGGCAAGAGGGGCGCAGAAAGAGGTTAGAGAAGTGCAGAAAGAAGCAAAAGAGGTGCAGAAAGAGGCAAGAGGGGTGCAGAAAGAGGCAAGAGAGGTGCAGAAAGAGGCAAGAGAGGTGCAGAAAGAAGCAAGCAAAGTGCAGAATGAAGCAACTGTGGTGCAGAGAGAGGCAAGAGGGATGCAGACAGCGACAAGAGGGGTGCAGAAAGAGGCAACAGAGGTGCAAAAGGAGGCAAAAGAAATGCAGAAAGAGGCAAGAGAGTTGCAGAAACAGGCAAATGAGGTGCAGAAAGAGGAAACAGGGGTGCAGACAGAGGCAAGAGGAGTGCATAAAGGGGCAAGAGGGGTGCTGAAATTTACAAGTTAGGTGCAGAAAGAAGCAAGAACAGTGCAGAAAGAGCCAATAGAGGTGCAGAAAGAGGCAATAGGGGTGCAGAAATAGGCAAGAGAAGTGCAGAAAGAGGGAAGAGAGTTGCAGAAAAAGGCAAGAGAGCTACAGAAACAGGCAAGAGGGGTGAAGAAAGAAGGAACAGAAATGCAGAAAGTAGCAATAGAAGTGCAGAAAGAGGCAAGAGAAGTGCAGAAAGAGGCAAGAGAGGTGCAGAAACAGGCAACAGAGTTGCAGAAAGAGAGAACAGGGGTGCAGAAAGAGGGAAGAGGGGTGCAGAAAGAAGCAAGAGAGGTACAGAAAGAAGCAATAGAAGTGCAGAAAGAAGCAAGAGATGTGCAGAAGGAGGGAACAGAGTGCAGAAAGAGGCAAGAGAAGTACAGAAACAAGAAACAGAGGTGCAGAAAGAGGTAAGAGAGGTACAGAAGAAAGTAGCAAGAGAGTTCCAGAAAGAAGCAAGAGAGGTACAGAAAGAAGGGAGGTGCAGAAAGCAGAAAAGATGTGCAGAAAGAGGCAAGAGAAGTGCAGAAAAGGGAAGAAAGGTACAGAAAGAAGCAAGAGAAATGCAGAAAGAGGCATAGAGGCACAGAAAGAAGCAAGAGTGGTTTGCACACCATTAGTATCAATTTAACACCCACATGTAGCAATAAGTAACAGGTGACCATTCTATGTTTGCACAGAGCCTTCCACTATGCTGTAACACATGCCACTGCATTTTTGGTAATGTTTGAGCCGGCTGAGCTAGAAAGAAGGATTTTTTGTTCAAATCTGTAGATTATGCAGCAGATGATGGCTTATGTGGCAAATGCGGAAAGTGTATAATTCTGAGAAAGTCGGTGCTGCCAAACAGTCGCATAATTTCAGTGGCCCTGCTCATACCTCTGACTAGGTCCAGAAGCGCTCCTCAGTGGTTCCTTCTTTTTTTGTCTCATTGAGTTTATAGTTTAGCTTCTATGGAAACGAGGAAGACTAAACCTGAGGTTACAACTCCACAACACAGACTACCATACCACATAATTAGTCTCCATAATACATAATCCCACTCTACGTAATTCCTATACACTAAATACCACATACTTTCTATCCACATAATTTCACTGCACAACATACCACATAATTTCACTACACACAACGTACATCTACTCCACTCCAAAAACATTATTAAAAAATTACATTTACAACACCAATAGCTCTAACTCTCGCGAATCCGAGACCTATTACAACTAGTAGTCGCATATTTAGAGTGGTGGAGAAAGGGGGCTGGGCCTCCAACCAGCGCTCAGGAATTCAGCTGCATAGGACTTACAGGAGATACCAGGAGGGCTTCTTGGCCCCCAAAGTCCCTCAGGAGTAAAGTGGACTTTATCCCACCAACCAGTAGTGTACCAGGAGGCGTGTTTGCAGAGTGGTTGAGAATAGGAGGCATGGCCTCTGAAGACCTCTTGGCAATCCCACTGTGTGCGACTTACTGGAGGTAATAGGGGGGTAGTTGGCCCCCAAGGATGTCCTTGGGGGCCAACTACCCCACCTGTTACCTCCAGTAAGTTCCACACAGTGGGATTGCTGAGCGGTGGACACAGGCCACGCCCCCTTTCTCCACCACTCTGCAAACGCACCTCCTGGCACACTGCTGCTTAGGGGATGAAGTCCACTTTAGTCTTGAGGTCCTCAGGACACAAGGGGACCTCATCACCCCACCAGCAGTGCACCAAGAGGTGCATTTGCAGAGTGGTATAAAAAGGGGCATGGCCTCCTATCACCTCTCAGCAATCCCACTGTGTGGGGCTTACTGGAGGTCCCTGGTGGACTAGTTGGCCCCCAGGGACCCTCAGTAGTGATGGGGACTTATTCCCCCAACCCAGAGTGCGCCAGGAGGTGCGTTTGCAGAGTCGTGCAGGGAGGGGGCGGAGCCTCCGGCAAGTGGCCAGTTTCTTTTTTCTTTATTTTAAGAAGGGGGGCCCCCTTCTCCTGGGCCTTTTGGGCCCCAGGGACCCCATCCCCTGGGACCTGAGCCATTTTTTATTTTTTTTAATTGAAAAGGATGGGTGGCGCGAGGCCCCACCCCTGAGGCCGATTACGGCCTTCTCTGGACCCCATCCCCTGGGGCCCGGCAAAAATGTATTTATGGAAGGGGGCTGCGTGGCCCCCCTTCCCTGGGCCTCTTTTGACCCTGGGCACCCCATCCCCGTGGCCTGCCCAGCCTTTCTTTTTTTATAAATTTTGGAGGGGGCCACGTGGCCCCCCTCCTAAGTCCAATAATGGCCCCAGGGATTCCATTCCCGGGGGGCCGGCCTTTAGTTTCTAAAATAAAAAGGGAGGGGGCAGCGTGGCCCCCCTCCTGGGCCATTTTTGGTCCAGGGGACCCCATCCCCCGGCGCGTGGCCTCTTAGTGGGGACCGCGGGGGAGCCCCAATGCCCCGTAGTCCCTTCTGACTCCCTGCTTCCTGTGGGAGCCGACATTGCTTTTGGGCAAAGGGAGCTGCTGAAATGCAGCTCCCTCTGCCCAAAAGCAATACTGCTTCACTTCATGGAAGCAAGAGCTGTTTTTCTGCTCTCGCTTCCATGAAGCGAACCAGACGTTTGCCATAGCAAACTTCAATGTCCCGGGGGTGGGCACCCCGGGACATTGCCGGAGCCGTCCCTGGGGGGTGGCGGTCCCCAGGGCCATGGAGGCCTCCTAGAGGGAGGCCGTGCGGCCCTCCTCCCAGCAGGATTAAAGCCCTGGGAAGGAGGTGGTCCCCAGGGCAGTGTGGGGACAGGACCCCCACACCTTCTATATTTAAAAAAGCCCCAGGGAGGTTGCGGTCCCTGGGGCAGTGGGGGGGTGAGGCCCCCCTGCATTGAAATATTAAAGCCCTGGGGAGGTGGTGGTCCCTGGGGCAGCGTGTGGGTGGGCAGGATCCCCCATGCTTTGTTTATTTAAAAAAGCCCCGGGAAGGTGGCGGTCCCCAGGGCTGTGGGGGGTCCATGTGCCCCCAGCATATCATTAATAGCACCCTGGGGAGGTGGCAGTCCCCGCAACCTAATTAAGCATTGCCCCTGGGACCTGGCCCACCCGCGGGCTTAAAACAAATGAAGAACGGTAAACCGCGCTTCGTTTTAATAAAAAAAAATTCATCTGGATTTGCGCACCCTACACGAATCTCGCTGAAAATGTAAAAAAGAAAATGCTTTTTTGGTCCTCTAGGTCCCTGTGGGACCCCCTGAGCAGGCCTAGGGGTCAGGATGTTTCTACCCTGCCCCCTGTTCTTGTTTTTTAATGTTTTTTTACCTTTTTTTGTGACTCGGTTCAACTGAGTCACAAGATGGCTGCCAACACTTCCTGGTTTGAAGTGTTGGCAGCCAATCAGAGTCCAGTTCGTGCTCGGGAGGGTTCGCGGATCCACTGTGGTCACCAGATACTAACATATTTTTAAATATGAATTTCTCAGGAACTACTGAACAGATTTACACCATTTAACAAAAAGAGTGCTTTCTGGACCAAAAGCTACCTTTTTGTCAAATTTGTTGTAATTCCATTCAGCATTTCAGGCTGTAGCCGTGTCTAAAATTTCCTATGAAAATTAACATGGAGAAAACACGTTTTGAGACCCCCCTTTTTTCTCGGCCCCTGCTTGATGAATCACCCCGAAACTTTCAAGACAGGAGCTGATCGGAGCGCCCTATTAGTTTTGAAATATATATACCACTTGGACCAATGAAATACAATTTGTGCCCATTGTGATTTGCCTCACCTGTGACCAAGGCCACACTCAATGGCCGAAACGCGTCAGGGCTGATGTACTGCCTGCCTGATGCACAATAAAAGCCTGTGTGATTCTCAGTTGGGCTTCGCTTTTTCTTGTATAATGGTGTTACATGACGGGACTCTCCATGCCCGTTGCCGCAAAGCCGCCCTGCAGGGATGGGGGCTCCCTTCATTTGGAGAAACTTTTTGCTGGATTTAATTAGGGAGCATGTCCTGCACGCCTTGTTGCAACAAAAAGGATTTTCCATGGTATTTTGCATCACGATGTGAAAGGGAGTACTGGAGGAGGGACGTCTCCTCTTGCCAACTTGAACTCACTGGAGGCAGAGGTGCAAGCACAGCAATATATTCTTTTGGCAGCACACTGAGAGGCAAGTAACGCTTTGGGGGCAATTGCTACATCAAGTAAATGTGACAGCTGGAATAAACATGCACCTGGACAGGACTGTGGGACAAGACGCCATGGAGCAGTATTGTAACATCATCACAGACCTTAACATCCAGATATATCTATATATTGCGAGCTGGTGGTCAAGTAGGCTATTGAGCTAAATTGAATATCTACAACAGCGTGCAAGGACTTTCCAGGTGCATCTTGGGACAGTAGTTCAACATCGTGTCACATGACCACTTGGACCAATGAAATACAATTTGTGCCCATTGTGATTTGCCTCACCTGTGATCAAGGCCACACCCAACGGCTGAAACGCATCAGGGCTGATGTACTGCCTGCCTGATGCACAATAAATGCCTGTGTGATTCTCAGTTGGGCTTCGCTTTTTCTTGTATAATGGTGTTACATGATGGGACTCTCCATGCCCGTTGCCGCGAAGCCGCCCTGCAGGGATGGGGCTCCCTTCATTTGGAGAAACTTTTTGCTGTATATATATATATATATATTATCTACTGGCGGTCGCCAGTAGATAGTTATAGTTAGGACCTATTTTCCATAGGAAATCTGCAACATTCTATTTGAAATAACTTTGGCGCCCATTGACGAATCTTCGCGAAATTTTCAAAACTCGTGGGGCGCTCCGGTTCGCTCCTATCCTGAAAGTCTCCGGGTGATTTGTCAAGTGGGGGCTGAGAAAAAAGGGGGTCCCAAAACATGTTTTCCCCATGCAATTTTCCATAGGAACCTTTAGTCGCAGCTACAGCCCGAACTGCTGAACGGAATTACACCAAATTTGCCAAAAAGGTAGCCCTTGGTTCAGAGTCGTGCCATTTGCTTAAATGGTGTAAATCCGTTTGGTAGTTCCTGAGAAAATCAAAAGTAAAATCACATATATATCTATGGCCGCGTAGGGTCCGCGTACCCTCCCGATCACGAGCTGCATGCTAATTGGCTGTCAAGTGGCTGTCAACACTCCAAATCAGGAAGTGTTGGCAGCCATTTTGTGCCTCGCCGAGGCACGGAAACAAGTCGCAAAACGCAAAAAGGGGGCAGGGTAGAAACACCCTGACCCCCTAGGTCTGCTCAGGGGGTCCCACATGGACCCCCTGGGCAGAAATAAGATTTTTTTTTTTAAATCGGCGGGATGCGCTTAGGGTGCGCGGATCCCGCTGTGATAAAAAAAAAATCGAAGCGCGGTGTCCCGTGCTTCGAGGCTATTTTCCCCCGGGTGGGCCAAGTCCCGGGGGCATGCGGCGGTTGGTTTCTATTTTATGGGGGGCCTCTAAGGCCCCCCAAGTACCAGGGACCACCACCCCCCGGGGCTTCAAATAAATAATGGTGGTGGGGGGCACACGGCCCCCCCACAGCCCCGGGGACCGCCACCCCCGGGGCTATTTTAAAAATTAAATAAATTACCTGTGTGGGGGGGCACCAGCCCCCCCACATGCCCCGGGGACCGCCACCTCCCCGGGGCACTAATAAAAGAAATGTGGGGGTCCGTTTCAGACCCCCGAAGCCCCGGGGACCACCACCTCCCCGGGGCTCAGATGATGTTGGGAGGGGGGCCCCGCGGCCCCCCTCCTGGAGCCTGTGGTGGCCTTGGGGACCGCCACCCCCCAGGGCCAGCTCCTGCAGTGTCCCGGGGTGCCTATCCCCGGGACACTGCTGTTTGTAATGGCAGGACGGAGCCGCGCGGCTCCCGTCCTGTCATTGCAAACTTGCTTTGCTTCATTGAAGTGAGAGCAGGAAACCTGCTCTCGCTTCAATGAAGCAAGCAGATTGCTTTTCCATAAGGGGAGCTGCATGTCAGCAGCTCCCCTTATGGAAAAGCAATGCCGGCTCCCGCAAGATGCGGGGAGCCGGCGGGAACGTGCGGGGATTGGGGACCCCCCACGGTCCCCAACGAGTGGCCAGGCCCCGGGGCCATTAGTGGCCCGGGAGGAGGGCACCGCAGCCCCCCTCCCTAAAAATAACATTGAAAAAAAAAAAGGTAAAGGCCGGCCCCGGGGGATGGGGTCCCCGGGGCCTTAAATGGCCTGAGGAGGGGGGCCACACAGCCCCCCTCCAAATATTTTTATATTAAAAAAAAGAGGGCATGCCCCAGGGGATGGGGTCCCCGGGGCCAATAGAGGCCCAGGGAAGGGGGGCCACACGGCCCTCTTCCCGTTTTTTTTTGTTGTTTTTTTTTAAAGAAAATCCTCAGGCCCCGGGGGATGGGGTCCCCGGAGCCAAAAGTGGCTGAAGGAAGGGGGGCCACGTAGCCCCCCTCCCATACAAAAAAAAATTAAAGAAAAAAGACCGCCATCGTGCCGGAGGCCCCGCCCCCTCCCTGCAGCAGTCTGCAAACGCGCCCCCTGGCGCGTTGTAAGAAGGGGAAGTAATTCCCCTTGAATACTGGGGGTCCCTGGGGGCCAACTAGCCCACCAGGAACCTCCTGTATGCGCCAGGGGGCTACGTTGCAGAGAGGTGTACAGAGGCCACGCCCCTTTTTACACCTCTCTGCAACGCAGCTCTGTGGCGCTTTTTGGAGGTACATGGTGGGCTAGTTGGACTCCAGGGACCTTCAGGATTCAAGGGGACTTAATCCCCCAACTTAAAACGCGCCACGGGGCGCGTTTGCACAGTGGTGAAGGGAGGGGGCGGGGCTTCAGGTGACATGTGTGCAAACAGGCCCCGTGGCGCGTTTTAAGATGGGGAATTAAATCCCCTTCAATCCTGAGGGTCCCTGGGGGACAACTAGCCCACCAGGTATGTCCAGAAAGCGCCACAGAGCTGCGTTGCAGAGAGGTGTAAAAAGGGGCATGGCCTCTGAACACCTCTCTGCAACGCAGCTCCCTGGCGCATACTGGAGGTACAGGGTGGGCTAGTTGGACCCCAGGGACCCTCATGATTCAAGGGGACTTAATCCCCCAACTTAAAATGCACCACGGGGCGCGTTTGCACAGTGGTGAAGGGAGGGGGCGGAGCTTGAGGTGACATGTGTGCAAACAGGCCCCGAGGCATGTTTTAAGTTGGGGGATTAAGTCCCCTTCAATCCTGAGGGTCCCTGGAGTCCAAGTAGCCCACCAGGTACCTTCAGTAAACACAACAGAGTTGCGTTGCAGAGAGGTGAAAAAAGGTGCGTGGCCTCGGAACGCCTCTCTGCAACTCAGCTCTGTGGTCCTAACTGTAGGTACCTGGGGGGCTAGTTGGGCCCCAGGGACACTCAGGATTCAAGGGGACTTAATCCCGCAACTTAAAAACGTGCCACGGGGGCGCGTTTGCACACATGTCACCTCAGGCCCCCCTCCCTTCACCACTGTGCAAACGCGCCCTGTAGCGCGTTTTAAGAGGTAGTATTAATCCCCCTGCCCTATTATGTACTAGGGACTTACAGAGGAGGACATGCTAATCACAGGGGTGCCCCAACGCATAGTGTTCCCTAGTGTATGTAGGTGTTTTCACTGTATTCTAAGTGTGTTGTAGCATAGCACTGGCTCTGGTTAGTCAGAGTCAGTTACCACCAGTACATGTCAGAAAAAGTTGTGGGCACAGGATGATTTTGGAACAAGGCCTCTTTCTGCTCCTCTGTTTGTTCTTTCTGCACATCTTTTGCTTCTTCCTGAACTTTTCTTCGTCTTTGTGGACTTCTGTTGCTTCTTTCTGTATTTCTTTTGCTTCTTTCTGTGCGTTTTTTCTTCTTTCTTCACATGTCCTACCTCTGTAGCCATAGTTAGAAACTAGCATTTAAAAAACCTTTCAAATTCACTTAAAAAACCATAGGTTTCAGGCACGTTATAGTTAGAAATTAGCATTTAAAAACCTTTGAAATTCACTGAAAAAACCATAGGTTTCAGACACGTTATAGTTAGAAATTAGCATTTAAAAAACCTTTGAAATTCACTGAAAAAACCATAGGTTTTAGGGACAATTATAGTTAGTTGGACATTTCACTCGTACAAAACCCGTGAAATTCCCCCGTTATAGTTAGTTCAGCTAACTCGCGCCCCCGCAATGCACTGCTGATGACGTCACATATTACATCACTCATGACATGGTCAGTGACATCACTGATGACATCACTGATATCTCAAATGACATCACTGATGACATCATCCAGTGACTGTGTGTTTCTATAAAGTTTAAATATGTTTAATATATATGCCAAGGTGTATTGAAGAATGAGTGGGTGTATAAGTGTCTGGATGGATGATTTAGTAGGTGCGTGACTGACTCTATAAGTGAGTGATTAAACGTATCTTACTGAAGGCATGGGTTAGTGACTAAACTGTGTGAATGTCTGTATCCGTCTGTCTGTTGCTGTGTAAGTGGCTGCATGGGTTTGTGAATAGCTACATGAGTGTCTATATGAGTTATTGATTGGTTGTCTGAGTATCTGTATTTTTTCAGTGAATATATATATATATATATATATATATATATATCCAAACAACAACCTCTCTAGTGGAAAGAGATTAGAGGCCACTTCGGGGAAACTTGAAAGACCTTTGATTGGACAGAATCGGGCATGATGCATTTCGGCTGAATAGCCTTCTTCGGATGCCGCTGCTAACAGGGTGCTGCTCCACCCCCACCTTTGAATATCCTGTGTCTCTCCCATTGGTGAGAGTCTGCTTGGCCCCAAGTCACGTGGTTACATGACTACTGCAGTCGGATGGAAACTGCAGTTCCCAGAAGACATCATTCCCGGGTGAGTGTGTTTGTGGGGAAAGCAGAGAGTCCAAAGTCCGAATGGGCATAGTTGTTGCAGGCAAAGGTGCGGAGTGTCCAAGTGGTTTGTCCCTGTTTGGATGTATGTCCTGAGGCTTCCTTGAGTCCCTTTGACGCCCCAGCCCCATGTACAGGTGCCCGCCGGGCCGTAAGACAAAATGACAGTGAACTTGCCTTCTCGTGTAATCACGAGCTGCACCTGGCAGCAGTCCATGGCTTGGCTTGCACTGGAGGCGGGCCGGAGTCATTCCAAAACTTGGACAAAAAGTAAACCGCAACAGCAGGTGCCAGCATTGCTCCAGCCTCTTGCAGGACGGGGCCTCTTTTCACGCCTCTGGCTTGCGTGACTAAATCCAAACAACAACCTCTCTAGTGGAAAGAGATTAGAGGCCACTTCGGGGAAACTTGAAAGACCTTTGATTGGACAGAATCGGGCATGATGCATTTCGGCTGAATAGCCTTCTTCGGATGCCGCTGCTAACAGGGTGCTGCTCCACCCCCACCTTTGAATATCCTGTGTCTCTCCCATTGGTGAGAGTCTGCTTGGCCCCAAGTCACGTGGTTACATGACTACTGCAGTCGGATGGAAACTGCAGTTCCCAGAAGACATCATTCCCGGGTGAGTGTGTTTGTGGGGAAAGCAGAGAGTCCAAAGTCCGAATGGGCATAGTTGTTGCAGGCAAAGGTGCGGAGTGTCCAAGTGGTTTGTCCCTGTTTTGATGTATGTCCTGAGGCTTCCTTGAGTCCCTTTGACGCCCCAGCCCCATGTACAGGTGCCCGCCGGGCCGTAAGACAAAATGACAGTGAACTTGCCTTCTCGTGTAATCACGAGCTGCACCTGGCAGCAGTCCATGGCTTGGCTTGCACTGGAGGCGGGCCGAGTCATTCCAAAAACTTGGACAAAAGTAAACCGCAACAGCAGGTGCCAGCATTGCTCCAGCCTCTTGCAGGACGGGGCCTCTTTTCACGCCTCTGGCTTGCGTGACTAAATCCAAACAACAACCTCTCTAGTGGAAAGAGATTAGAGGCCACTTCGGGGAAACTTGAAAGACCTTTGATTGGACAGAATCGGGCATGATGCATTTCGGCTGAATAGCCTTCTTCGGATGCCGCTGCTAACAGGGTGCTGCTCTACCCCCACCTTTGAATATCCTGTGTCTCTCCCATTGGTGAGAGTCTGCTTGGCCCCAAGTCACATGACTACTGCAGTCGGATGGAAACTGCAGTTCCCAGAAGACATCATTCCCGGGTGAGTGTGTTTGTGGGGAAAGCAGAGAGGCACATCTCTGATTGGAATCTTGAGTGCCCTTATAAGTCCCTAGTATATGGTATACTATGTACCCAGGGCATAGGTACCTCAGAGGCCTACCAGGGGCTGCAGCATGTATTGTGCCACCCCTGGAAGGCCATCCAAAATGACACCACAGGACTGCTACTGCAGCCTGGGTAAGGTGGTGCATGCACCCCTTACTGTGATATAGGCTACCTATATCACTACAATTGCACACACATATAAACCTATAAGTCACTCCTATGGCAGGCCTTAACAATCCTGAAGGCAGAGTGCTTGGTTTTATGTGAGAGGGTGCCCCTGCATGAGCAGGGCCCCTCTGCAGCGTTCGGAGTCAATCCTCTGATGCTGTTTGTGGTGCAGCCTGACCATATACTCTTAAGTACATTATATCCTCGCGGTAAATGCTAACTTTGGGATGGCTGCACAGAACATGTCGTGTTTGGTGTAAAACATCTTGGAATACTACCCCCCGCCAATTCTGGCGGCGGGGGTAGCATTCCACCCTTCTAGAGGGAGAGACATGTACACACCGGGCTACCCGGTAACTTCTTTCCAGAGCCCTGGCATCACAAAATGGATGCCGCTGCCACAGACACGGGTCTGGCCTCCTGCTGCTGACTGAAACTCCGGCAGGGGAGGCCTGGACAATAGGTTTCCTGTCCCAAGGAGGTGTAACCACCTCCCCAGACAGGATAATGTGTATTGGGGCTGGGCGGGAGCACCCTCTGGTGCTTTGAAGTCCTGCACTGGGGGCACATTTGGTGTCCCTGTGCATATGCCAGTTCAAACCGGTTGCAGGGGCTACCTGCCCCTGCTCTGGCGTGAAACTGGACAAAGGGAAGGGGTGTAACCACCCTCTTCCCTGACCCTCCCATAGGTGGGTCCCCAGAGTATGTCCAACCCCCTAACTTTGTATAAGTATGGGACCCCAGTCCTTAGGACTTTAGATTACCCTGGATGAAACTCTGACACTGAATCCTGGACCTTTGACGCTCTACTTGAAGACTAGAGGACTGAAGAATCTCCCTTGGGGTCAAGGAGTGACTCACCTGCTTGGCAGGCACCTAAGAAGCAATTGTCTGGTCTGCATTGCTGAAGCTCCCGCCGGACGCCGAAGTCTTTGCATCACCAGAGGTGGATTTCCAGACTTCCCCGAGGCTGCCCTGAGTCCCCAGCAAAGCTGAGGCCCGTAGCTGTCGTGGGTAACGTGGAACCGTGACCCCTGGACACCGAGCACATTTGCAAGTGCATCCTCTTCCTGGTCTCCCACAAAGTTGTGCTTTGGGCTCCAAGTAGCCCCTGCCTCCAGCACCGACTGCACTGAAGATCACTGGCCTCCACTCCATGAGTGTCCTGTGAGCCAGCTCCAAGTGCGTCCACTTGAGGCTCCTTCGCGGTCGCTAGTCCGTTGGCTAGTGGGCCCTCCCGAAGGCAACTCTTCTTCTGCTTGGGCTTTCCTGTTTGCTCCAGACGTGCCCTGACTTACCCTTGCTGGGTGAGTCCCCCAGACCTTGCTGGTCTGCATCAACGTCCTTTCTTTGTTTCTACGAGACTTGCCGTTGCTAAGGCTTTTTGGGTCCAATCTGGTTGCCGACACCCCTGCTATCGACAGACTTCATGTGACAGCCCGAATCCAGCTCCTGGTTGTCGTCGGCGCCTCCTGAACCTCGTGGCTGAAGAGTCAAGATGACCATCAACCTACCTGAAGCACCCGACATCGGTGGGAATCTGCTCATCGCCTTCCTGGTCACTGGCTAGTGACCCAGACTCTGTCCCCTCTGCTTTCAGGTTCTTCAGATCTTCGATCCACCTTTGGATCCACCCAAACACTTTCGACTTGGTCGCCAGCAGCACTTTGCAGCAGATCGCCATTGAAAACGACGACAAAACCCGACCCCAAAAGACACCTATGCACCCGGCTCCCCTGGGTGAGGTAACTCGAGTACTCCGGTGCTCCCGTGGGTATAGACTCTAGAACAGCCTAGTTCTAAAAGAGTTTGCTCCAAGTCCTCCTCTAAGTGTCCTTTTTCTTTAAAACTCCAACCGCGACATTCCCCATAGAAGTCAACGGCGGCTCGCGGCTGTGTTCTCACACTGCACACGTCCCCCGTGGGTTCCCTGTGTCACTACCTTGGGTGGTTCCTTGAGGGCCAAGCACTTCTACAGGCTCTAGGCCTTGTGTCTAGCTCAGTCGTGGTTCTTATACCACTTTATTGGTATATGGTTTGGTACGCCCCTAGGGCTCAAACGTGTATTTGTGCTATTACTGTTGATATTCGACTTGTAACTTATGTACTTCGAACTCTAGCCTCATAAAGAGACTAGAGGGGTGTGTTTAAGACTAAATACATATATTTTAAATATATACCTGGTGTGGTCCTCTTTCATTTGGTCACTCAAGAGATTATAGACTGGTAAAACAAGCTGCTTTACATTCCTTCAAGACTTAGCCTGAAGGCTGCTCTCCATAGCTACCACTAGGATAGCTTTCAATAAAGGTTGTCTTTAACCTATCTCCAATAAGGGGTTGTTTGGACTGGTGCAAGGTGCCCACTATAATTAGTGGACAGCATATACCAGGCCAACTTCTCACATCGGCCAATGACCTTCGTCTGGGTTAAAGTGTGTGTGGTAACATTGGTGTTTATAGAGGGGTTGGTTGGACCGTCCCCCTGTTAAAAAAACATTAATTATAAAAAGTATTTTTTTGCTGTTAAAGGAACCTAACACATTTTTTATATATATTCAATGAAAAAACCACAGGTTTTAGGGACGTTATAGTTAGTAGGACATTTCAGTCACTGTCACTGGATGATGTCATCAGTGATGTCATCAGTGATGTCACTGACCATGTCATGAATGATGTAATATGTGATGTCATCAGCAGTGCATTGCGGGGGCGCGAGTTATAATTAGCTCAATTTACTATAACGACCGAATTTCTCTGGTTTTGTACGAGTGAAATGTCCAACTAACTATAATGTCCCTGAAACCTGTGTTTTTTTCAGTGAACTTCTAAGGTTTTTTAAATGTTAATTTCTAACTATAACATCCCTGAAACCTATGGTTTTTTCAGTGAATTTCTAAGGTTTTTTAAATGCTAATTTTTAACTATAACGTCCCTGAAACCATTTTGTTTTTTTCAGTGCAATTCAAAGGTTTTTTAAATGCTAATTTCTAACTATAACGTCCCTGAAACCTATGGTTTTTAAGTGAATTTCAAAGGTTTTTTAAATGCTAATTTCTAACTATGCCTACAGAGGTAGGACATGTGCAGAAAGAGGAAGAAAAGCGCAGAAAGAAGCAAGAGAAATGCAGAAAGAGGCAACAGAAGTCCAGAAAGACGAAGAAAGGTACAGAAAGAAGCAAGAGATATGCAGAAAGAACCAACAGAGGTGCAGAAAGAGGCCTTGTTGCAAAGTCATCCTGTGCCCCCAACTTTTTGCTGACTGGTACTGGTGGGAACTAACTCTGACTAACCAGGCCCAGAGCCAGTGCTATACTGAAAGACACTTAGAATACAGTGAAAACACCTACATACACTAGGGTACACTATGGGTTGGGGTACCCCTGTGGTTGGCATGACCTCCCCTGTAAGGCCCTAGTACATAATAGGGCAGGGGATTAAAACTTCCTCTCAGTCAGAGGTGCAGAAAGAGGCAAGAGAAGTGCAGAGAGAAGCAACAGGGGTGCCAAAACAGGCAAGAGAGGTGCAGAAAGAAGCAAGTAAAGTGCAGAAAGAGGCAAGAGAGGTGCACAAAGAGGCAACAGAGGTGCAGAAAGAAGCAGGAGGGGTGCAGAAAGAAGGAATAGACATGCAGAAAGTGGCAAGAGAATTCCTGAAAGAAGCAACTGAGGTGTAGAAAGAAGCAAGAGGAGTGCAGAAAGAGGCAAGTGAGGTGCAGAAAGAAGCAAAAGCAGTGCAGAAAAAACCAATAAAGGTGCCAAAAGAGGCAAGAGGGGTGCAGAAAAATGTAGGAGAGGTGCACAAAGAGGCAAGAGAGGTACAGAAAGAGGCAGGGCGGATGCAGAAAGAAGGAAGAGAAGTTCAGAAAGAAGCAACAGAGGTGCTGGAAGAGGCAAGAGAGGTGCAGACACAGGCAGGAAAGGTGCAGAAAGAGGGAACAGGGGTGCAGAAACAGGCAAGAGAGGTGCAGAATGAACCAACAGAGGTGCAAAAAGAAGCAAGTAAAGTGCAGAAAGAGGCAAGAGAGGTGCAGAAAGAAGGAAGAGAAGTGCAGAAAGTGGCAAGAGAATTGATGAAAGAAGCAACAGAGGTGTAGAAAGAAGCAAGAGCAGTGCAGAAAGAACCAACAGAGGTGCAAAAAGAGGCAAGAGGGGTGCAGAAAAAGGTAGGAGAGGTGCACTAAGAGGCAAGAGAAGTACAGAAAGAGGCAGGAGGGGTGCAGAAAGAAGGAAGAGAAGTGCAGAAAGAAGCAACAGAGGTGCTGAAAGAGGCGCGAAGGGTGCAGAAAGAAGGAAGAGAAGTGCAGAAAGAACCAACAGAGGTACAGAAAGAGGCAACAGAGGTGCAGAAACAGGCAGTAAAGGTGCAGAAAGAGGGAATAGGGGTGCAGAAAGAGGCAAGAGAGGTGCAGAAAGAGAAAAGAGGGGTGCAGAAAGAGGCATGAGGGGTGCAGAAAGAAGCAAGAACAGTGCTGAATGAACCAACAGAGGTGCAAAAAGAAGCAAGTAAAGTGCAGAAAGAGGCAAGAGAGGTGCACAAAGAGGCAACAGAGCTGCAGAAAGAGGCAGGAGGGGTGCAGAAAGAAGGAAGAGAAGTGCAGAGAGTGGCAAGAGAATTGCTGAAAGAAGCAAGAGAGGTGTAGAAAGAAGCAAGAAAAGTGCAGAAAGAGGCAAGTGAGGTGCAGAAAGAAGCAAAAGTAGTGCAGAAAGAACCAACAGAGGTGCAAAAAGAGGCAAGAGGGGTACAGAAAAAGGTAGGAGAGGTGCACAGAGAGGCAAGAGATGTACAGAAAGAGGCAGGAGGGGTGCAAAGAGAAGTGCAGAAAGAAGCAACAGAGGTGCTGAAAGAGGCAACAGAGGTGCAGAAACAGGCAGGAAAGGTGCAGAAAGAGGGAACAGGGGTGCATACAGAGGCAAGAGAGGTTCATAAAGAGAAAAGAGTGGTGCAGAAAGAGGCAAGAGAGGGTGCAGAAAGAGGTAGGAGAGGTGAACAAAGAAGCAAGAGAGGTAAATAAAGAGGCAGGAGGGGTGCATAAACAAGAAAGAGAAGTGCAGAAAGAGGCAAGAGATTTGCTGAAAGAAGCAACAGAGGTATAGAAAGAAGCACGAGAAGTGCAGAAAGAGGCAAGTTAGGTGCAGAAAGAAGCAAGAGCTGTGCAGAAAGAACCAACAGAGGTGCAAAAAGAGGCAAGAGGGGTGCAGAAAAAGGTAGGAGAGGTGCACAAAGAGGCAAGAGAGGTACAGAAAGAGACAGGAGGGGTGCAGAAAGAAGGAAGAGAAGTGCAGAAAGAACCAACAGAGGTGCAGAAAGAGGCAATAGAGGTACAGAAACAGGCAGGAAAGGTGCAGAAAGAGGGAACAGGGGTAAAGAAAGAATCAAGAGAGGTGCAGAAAGAAAATAGAGGGGTGCAGAAAGAGGCAAGAGGGGTGCAGGAAGAAGCAAGAGCAGTGCAGAATGAACCAAGAGAGGTGCAAAAAGAGGCAAGAAGAGTGCAGAAAGAGGTAGGAGAGGTTCACAAAGAGGCAAGAGAGGTACAGAAAGGATCAGGAGGGGTGCAGATGGAAGGAAGAGAACTGCAGAAAGAGGCAAGAGAATTGCTGAAAGAAGCAACAGAGGTGTAGAAAGAAGTAAGAGAAGTGCAGAAAGAGGCAAGTGAGGTACAGAAAGAAGCAAGAGCAGTGCAGAAAGAACCAACAGAGGTGCAAAAAGAGGCAAGAGGGTGCAGAAAAAGGTAGGAGAGGTGCACAAAGAGGCAAGAGAGGTACAGAAAGAGGCAGGAGGGGTGCAGAAAGAAGGAAGAGAAGTGCAGAAAGAAGCAACAGAGGTGCTGAAAGATACGCGAAGGGTGCAGAAAGAGCAAGAGAAATGCAGAAAGAACCAACAGAGGTACAGAAAGAGGCATGAAAGGTGCAGAAACAGGCAGGAAAGGTGCAGAAAGAGGGTACAGGGGTGCAGAAAGAAGGAAGAGAAGTGCAGAAAGTGGCAAGAGAATTGATGAAAGAAGCAACAGAGGTGTAGAAAGAAGCAAGAGAAGTGCAGATAGAGGCAAGTGAGGTGCAGAAAGAAGCATAAGCAGTGAAGAAATAACCAACAGAGGTGCAAAAAGAGGCAAGAGGGGTGCAGAAAAAGGTAGGAGAGGTGCACTAAGAGGCAAGAGAAGTACAGAAAGAGGCAGGATGGGTGCAGAAAGAAGGAAGAGAAGTGCAGAAAGAAGCAACAGAGGTGCTGAAAGAGGCGCGAAGGGTGCAGAAAGAGCATGAGAAGTGCAGAAAAAACCAACAGAGGTACAGAAAGAGGCAACAGAGGTGCAGAAACAGGCAGTAAAGGTGCAGAAAGAGGGAATAGGGGTGCAGAAAGAGGCAAGAGAGGTGCAGAAAGAGAAAAGAGGGATGCAGAAAGAGGCATGAGGTGTGCAGAAAGAAGCAAGAGCAGTGCTGAATGAACCAACAGAGGTGCATAAAGAAGCAAGTAAAGTGCAGAAAGAGGCAAGAGAGGTGCACAAAGAGGCAACAGAGGTGTAGAAAGAGGCAGGAGGGGTGCAGAAAGAAGGAAGAGTAGTGCAGAAAGTGGCAAGAGAATTGCTGAAAGAAGCAACATTGGTGCAAAAAGAGGCAAGAGGAGTGCAGAAAGAGGTAGGAGAGGTGCACAAAGAGGCAGTAGGGGTGCAGAAAGAAGGAAGAGAAGTGCAGAAAGTGGCAAGAGAATTGCTGAAAGAAGCAACAGAGGTGTAGAAAGAAGTAAGAGAAGTGCAGAAAGAGGCAAGTGAGGTACAGAAAGAAGCAAGAGCAGTGCAGAAAGAACCAACAGAGGTGCAAAAAGAGGCAAGAGGGTGCAGAAAAAGGTAGGAGAGGTGCACAAAGAGGCAAGAGAGGTACAGAAAGAGGCAGGAGGGGTGCAGAAAGAAGGAAGAGAAGTGCAGAAAGAAGCAACAGAGGTGCTGAAAGATACGCGAAGGGTGCAGAAAGAGCAAGAGAAATGCAGAAAGAACCAACAGAGGTACAGAAAGAGGCATGAAAGGTGCAGAAACAGGCAGGAAAGGTGCAGAAAGAGGGAACAGGGGTGCAGAAAGAGGGAAGAGAAATGCTGAAAGAGAACAGAGGGGTGCAGAAAGAGGCAAGAGGGGTTCATAAAGAAGCAAATGAGGTGTAGAAAGAGGCAAGAGATGTGCTGAAAGAAGCAACAGAGGTGTGGAAAGAAGCAAGAGAAGTGCAGAAAGAGGCGAGTGAGGTGCAGAAAGAGGCAAGAGAGGTGCAGAAAATGGCAAGAGAACAGCAGGAAGAAGCAACAGGGATGCAAAAAAAGGAAGAAGGGTGCAGAAAGAAGCAAGATAGGTGCAGAAAGAAGCAATGGAAGTGCAGAAAGAGGCAACAGGTGCAGAAAGAGGCAACAGAGGTGCAGAAAGACGCAAGAGAGGTGCAGAAACAAGCAAGAGAAGTGCAGAAATAGGCAAGATAATTGCTGAAAGAAGCAACAGATGTGTAGAAAGAAACAAGAGAAGTGCAGAAAGAGGCAAGTGAGGTAAAGAAAGAAGCAAGAGTAGTGCAGAAAGAACGAGCAGAGGTGCAAAAAGAGGCAAGAGGGATGCAGAAAGAGGTAGGAGAGGTGCACAAAGAGTCAAGAGAGGTACAGAAAGAGGCAGGAGGGGTGCAGAAAGAAGGAAGAGAAGTGCAGAAAGAGGCAAGAGAATTGCTGAAAGAAGCAACAGAGGTGTACAAAGAAGCAATAGAAGTACAGAAAGAGGCAAGTGAGGTACAGAAAGAAGCAAGAGCAGTGCAGAAAGAACCAACAGAGGAGCAAAAAGAGGCAAGAGGTGTGCAGAAAAAGGTAGGAGAGGTGCACAAAGACGCAAGAGAGGTACAGAAAAAGGCAGAAGGAGTGCAGAAAGAAAGAAGAGAAGTGCAGAAAGAAGCAACAGAGGTACTGAAATAGGCGCGAAGGGTGCAGAAAGAGCAAGAGTAGTGCAGAAAAAAGCAACAGAGGTAAAGAAAGAGGCAAGAGAGGTGCAGAAACAGGCAGGAAAGGTACAGAAAGAGGGAACAGGGGTGCAGAAAGAAGCATGAGAGGAGCAGAAAGAGGGGATGGGGTGCAGAAAGAGGGGATAGGGGTGCAGAAAGAGGAAAGTGAGGTGCAGAAAGAAGCAAGAGCAGTGCAGAAAGAACCAACAGAGGTGCAAAAAGAGGCAAGAGGGGTGCAGAAAGAGGCAAGAGAAGTGCAGAAAGAGGCACTTGAGGTTCAGAAAGAGGCAACAGAGGTACAGAAAGAGGCTCGAGAAGTGCAGAAAGAGGCAAGAGAAGTGTAGAAAGAGGCAAGACTGGTGCAGAAGGAAGAGAGTGAGGTGCAGAAAGAGGCAAGTGAGGTGCTGAAAGAGGCAAGAGAGGTACAGAAAGAGGCTCAAGAAGTGCAGAAAGAGGCAAGAGAAGTACAGAAAGAGGCAAGACTGGTGCAGAAGGAAGAGAGAGAGGTACAGAAAGAGGTAAGGGAACTGCAGAAACAGGCAAGAGAAATGCACAGAGGCAAGAGAGGAGCAGAAAGAGGCAAGAGAGGTGTAGAAAGAAGCAAGAGAAGTGTAGAAAGAGGAAAGTGAGTTGCAGAAAGAGGCAAGAGAGGTGCAGAAAGAGGCAAGGGAGGTGCAGAAAGAGGCAAGAGATCTGCAGAAAAAAGCAACAGAGGTGCTGAAACAGGCAAGTGAGGTGCAGAAAGGGGCAAGAGAAGTGCAGAAAGAGGCAAGTGAAGTACAGAAAGAAGACAGTGAGGTGCAGAAAGAGGAAGAAAGGTGCAGAAAGAAGCAAGAGAAATGCAGAAAGAGGCAAGAGAGGCCCAGAAAGAAGAGAGGTTTGTGCACCATTAGTACCAGTTTAACACCCATATTTTGCAATAAGTAACATTTGACCATTCCAGCTTTGCAAAGGGCCTTCCACCACGCTGTAACACATGACGCATTTTTGGGAACATTTGAGCCATTTGAGCTAGAAACAAGGCTTTTTTTGTTCAAATCTGCAGATTAGGCAGCAGATGATGGAATATTTTGCAAATGCGGAAAATGTTTAATTATGTGAAAATTGGTGCAGCCGAACAATCGCATAATTACAGTGGCCCTGCTCATACCTCCGACTAAGTCCAGAAGTGCTCCTCAGTGGTTCCTTCTTTTATTGTGTCTCATTGAGTTTATAGTTAACTTCTATGGAAATGAGGAAGACTAAACATGAGGTTACCACTCCATCACACAGACTACAATACCACATAATTACTCTCCAAAACACATAATCCCACTCCACATAATTCCTATAAACTAAATACCACATACTTTCTATTCACATAATTTCACTGTACAACATAGCACATAATTCCACTACACACAACGTACATCCACTCTACACCAAAAAACATTAGTAAAAAAACATTTACATTTACAACGCCAAAACTCTAACTCTCGCAAATGCGAAGCCTATTACATTGCAAATGTTTCTTTAACTAGTAGTCGCGTTTGCAGAGTGGTGGAGAAAGGGTGCTGGGCCTCCGACCAGCGCTCAGGAATTCCACTGCATAGGACTTACAGGAGGTACCAGGAGGGCTTCTTATCCCCCAAAGTCCCTCAGGAGTAAAGTGGACTTCATCCCCCATCCCGTAGTCTGCCAGGAGGTGTGTTTGCAGAGTGGTGGAGAAAGGGGGCGTGGCCTCCAAAGACGTCTTAGCAATCCCACTGTGTGGGACTTACTGGAGGTAACAAGAGGGGTAGTTGGCCCCCAAGGACATCCTTGGGGGCCAACTACCCCTCCTATTACCTCCAGTAAGCCCCACACAGCAGAATTGCTAAGTTCTCATAGCAGGTCACGGTCCCTTTTCCCACCACTCTGCAAACGCACTCCCTGGCATGCTCTTGGATGGGGATTGAAGTCACCTTCACTGCTGGGGGTCCTTTGGGGCCAACTAGCCTACCTCTTACCTCCAGTAAGCCCCACACAGTGGGATTGCTAAGAGGTGGGCACAGGCCATGCCCCCTTTCCACCACTCTGCAAACGCACCTCCTGGCGCGCTCTTGGTTGGGGGATGAAGTCCCCTTGCCTCTTGAGGGTCCCTGGGGGCCAACTAGACCTCCTGTTACCTCCAGTAATCTCCATGCAGCTGGATTGCTGAGAGTGCTCAAAGGCCACGCCCCCTTTTTACACCACTCTGCAAACGTGACTCCTGGCGCACTGCTGCTCAGGGATAAAGTCCACTTGTGTCCTGAGGTCCTCAGGACACAAGAGGACCTCATCGCCCCACCAGCAGTGCGCCACAAGGCATGTTTGCAGAGAGGTGTAAAAAGGGGCGTGGCCTCAAACCACCTCTCAGCAATCCCACTGTGTGGGGCTTACTGGAGGTACCTGGTGGGCTAGTTGGCACCCAGGGACCCTCAGGAATGACGGTGACGTAATCCCCCAACACAATGGTACAGGAAGGGGCGGGGCCTCCCGCGATACCTGCTTTTCTTTTTCTTTTCTTTTTGGAAGGGGGGCTGTGTGGCCCCCCTTCCCTTAAATATTTTTGGGCCCTGGGAACGCCATCCCCCAGAGCCTAAGCATATTATCTTTTTTTATTTTTTTTAAGCGGGAAAGGGGCCGCATGGCCCTCCTTCCCTGGGCCACTACTGGCCCCAGGGACCCCATCCCCTGGGGTCTGGCCAGCCTGGAGCTTTTTGGGGGAGCGGGGCAGTGTGGCCCCCCTCCTGAGGCCAATTATGGCCCCGGGGACCCCATCCCCAGGGGCCCGGCCTCATTTAAAAAAAAAGAAAAAAAAAGGAAGGGGGCGATGTGGCCCCCCTTCCCTCGGCCACTATTGGCCCTGGGGACCCCATCCCCTGGGGCCTGGCCTCTTTTTTTTTATTCACGTGAAGGGGCTACGTGGACCACCTCCCCTGGGCCACTTCTGGCCCTGGGGACCGCATCCCCCGGGGCCGGCCCTCAACTTTGGGACCGTGGGGGAACCCTAATGCCCCCACGGTCCCTGCCAGCTCCCCTCCTCCTGCGGGAGCCAGCATTGCTTTTGGACAAAGGGAGCTGCTTACATGCAGCTCCCCTTGCCCCAACGCAATTCTGCTTTGCTTCGTTGAAGCGAGAGCAAGTTTCCTGCTCTCGCTTCAATGAAGCAAAGCAGTGCTTGCTATGGCAGGGCAGGAGCTGTGGTCCCGCCCTGCCATAGCAAACGGCAATGTCCCAGGGGTGGGCACCCCGGGACATTGTAGTAGCCGGCCCTGGGGGGTGCCGGTCCCCAGGGCCATCGAGGGCTCCAGGAGGGGGGCCGCGCGGCCCCCCTTCCAACATGCAAATAGCCCCGGGGAGGTGGTGGTCCCCAGAGCCCGGGGTCCACAACAGACCGACGTATTTCAATAAACAGTGCCCCGGGGAGGTGGTGGTCCCCGGGGCAGTGTGGGTACAGGTATACCCTTCATTTCTTTTAACTCTACACTAAATGAAGGGTATACCTATACCTCGCACGTGTAGCAAGTAACAGTTTTAATTGAGTGATTAGACTATAAAGAACCTCTCAGCGTGTTTCCCTCACAACCCATTGGGTCCAAATTGAACAATGGACTTTAGTCAAGGGACTTTTTAAACATACGACTTTACGTCCTGAAGATGGTCTGACGGATAATTTTGCAACAACAGACCGAAACGTCAACTTCTACATCTATTTCCCTAACATTTGTTGTACAATAGTGAATGTTTTTTATGTTCAGATTCTTCACTCATCTGACTTTATGGAATAGATGTTTGTGTTCATGATCTGTAGGTAGTTTTACACATCCTCGATCATGCTACATTGTTATATGTGACTGTACATTTTTCAATTTTATCGAGATTAAAAAACTTTTTGTACTTTTGGAAAAAGACTCTCCCGTGCTTTTTAAATTTCCTTCTATTCATTGATTGTACATGTTTTGAATAGTTTTATATATGTTTAGATTTTTTCAAGGGTTCAAGACCATTTGGGGTTGAACATAAAAGTAATTGCATATATTTTATACTGTAGAGGGAATGCAGGCACCCTAATGACATACAGCAATGTTCTCAGCACTGGTGTCAATAAGTTAATGTAACATCACTATAGCCAAAAATAAGATAAGTAAATCAATTTGTGAAATGGAGCCCCTACATGTACTCACCCTTTCAGGTAGGGCATACCAGCCAGCTGCCTAACTGCATTGCTTTGTGTGTCATTACACAAATGGGTCCCCTTGTCAAACAGTTTTTGTGTGAACAATGTAAATGTATTGCCATGTGAAAGGCAATAATAGTGTTACATGCCCACATTTACTTGCAGTAACATGCTTCACATATCTATGTGTACTTGATAGTAAATAATAAGAACAGTTTGATTGTCACCTAAATCACTTATATCTACGCTTATCATGGATCATTACTGACATATGTGTATCTCACTGCAGAGAAACAAACAACCCCTCCTGTGCAGCTGCCTGTTCTTGATCACCAACCTGTTGGTGATCCCATCCTGGCCCCATCCCCCGGATGACGACACCTTTCTACAACTCCTGGACTCCACTGAATCTCCGTCTCCGGCCTTGGCAAGGGAAGATGGTTTTGCAGGGTCTCCAGAGGAACCGTTACCCATAGGATAAGCCCCATCTGCCAGGCCAACCCCAGCTGAGGACTCCGAGGACCACCAAGTTGTATTCCAACTGTGAGTGGTAGGAGTCTAGAAGCGAATGGTTGATGAGGTGCAGGCAGGGATGGTTACCCTAACTGGCATCCTAGAAGGGGTCTGTAGGTGTCTGAGTCCTAATAATGATATGACTAAGGCAATAGAGACACCTACACTGGGCTCCATGGGATTAATGAGTCCCTAGCTGTCATTGCTGGTGTCATAATGTAAAGGGAACAACAGCAGCCCTATACATCTGACACCAGTTGCCAGCTGGGGGAAATACGTAACATCATGGAATCCCTGGAGTGCAAGTTAGACTCCTTTATGGCAACAATGGGTGCCCTCAACAGCAATGCTATTGCTTTGTTGGCAAGCAAGCAGACCCCTGCCAGGGATTTCCAGGCTACCTTACTGTCACTGATAAATGCTGGTGGGGACAGAGCAGCCATATCTTCGGCCCCTGATGTGTATTTGCCTCAAATGGCTCCCAAACAAACACCACCAACTGCAGGCGAGGCACAATAACCATCAGAGGAGAAAAATGTTGACTTCACCAGATTGCCCCGGTGATCTGCCCGATTACATTTGTAAGTGCCTCCTGGCCAGTTTCATAGTGGTCCTGTATTTATCATCATGCCACCTCCTTTGTCATCCAGTACTGGACATTTTGTTTGTGCCCATGTTGATCTTATCTGTTGGAAAGTCGTTCATTAGTAGTGATAAGTAGGTACCTACCGCTAGTAGTGAGGCCAAAAACACAATAAAAGGTTCAGTCAAGGTCTCAATAAATTATTCCCTTGCTCAACACTTGGTAGCTGGCAACAAGCAGGCAGGCTTAACTTAGGAGACAGGGGTGTAAAACATTTCAAAACACAAATACTTTAAATAAGTAAAACACAACATACAAAAAAATTCAGCACCAATTTATAAAAATAGGTTATATTTGTACGAACAAATAGACACCAACACGACAAAACTACAATGTAGGGAACTAGAGCTATGAATTGTTAAAGATTAAAAGTATAACTAATGCTTAGAAGCAAATAGCGCTCAAAGACCTGAGTTCAGGTCACCCATGATGTAACACTTGTACACTAAATTCCAGAAGTGTTTCTTGAATGCAGTAAGGTGGTCCACAAGACCAGCCAAGGGTTCAGATGCTCTGGTTTGCCTCTTGATGCCTGGCCTACAACTCCCACAATGCATACAAACAAAGAAGAGGGTCAGAGCTAAAGATCCAGCACCAAACGTAACTACGTGTAATGGCCTATTAATTCTTCACGAAAACTCGGTGCATTGGGTCTAGGATGTGACCCACAGACATCCCAAAAGGGTGGTATGAAAACCACCACTACAAAAATGCACACAATTAACCCTGCACCCGAGAAGCACAAATAATCTATATGTGAAGGCAATAGTACACCATATTTACGAACAGAACAGAATATAAGTAGGTAGCTTCCCAAATGAAAACAACAGATGGTCGTATTTCTTGATTGTAGAAAATATTATCCTTTTTTATTCAAAACACTTCAATCCTTAAAATGCACGACAAAATTGCTTGCCAACGCGTTTCATCCCTCATGGGACTTCTTCAGGGCTAAAAACAATTACAAAACACTATTTACAATGTGATCACAATAAAAACATTGAATACGCAAAAACCAGACAATTCATTATCATACTAACAGTATAATGCTATCAGTCTACATTGTGGTTTAATGTGAAACTCATATATAGATTTATAGATCTATGGGAAGCTACTCTGGGTCTCACATGATCTAAGATAGCAAGTCCATTTTAGGAAAGGGAGGGAACAAAGCAAAGGGATAGCTAGGTGCATTTCTGACAACAGTAAGTCTTTCATCAAAACATTAATCTGTATGTGGACATATTGTCAATATAACAAACTTGGAAAAAGAAATATAACATTCTTGATGATATCCCCAGAATACACATCATTTAATAATCTGGAGAGCAAGTTCAGTATAGTGTAATCACAATTAAAATTTAAGTGCAATTAAACAGCAATTCATATCATCGATCAAACTTACTAGGATTCTATGCAAATTTTATAATAATATTTGTACTCTAACTCGTACCTCAAAAGGATTCTGTATCAGCTGACGGTATATTTGAAAGTTCAGAATGATATTAAAAACAGCAAAGAAGATATAATGTGTCTGTGAATAAACATAATGTAAATATTCCTTTAGTTATATACTCCGACCAATGATGTTCATATCTATATTATTGTAAAGACGGTTCTGTTCATTATCATTCAACTGTTCAATAACTATTATACCGTAAAATATTTCAAAAATAGGTCCTTGTTTAAACACTTGATGACTTGATTTCTACCTTATCATTCGTTATCAATCTGCTTTACTGATCTATCATATATGAGTGTAACTTACGAGGAGTAATCGCGTTCATGATATTGTTATTGCATCTGTATAGGCCATGGGAATCGACAAGGTACCATGTAATCAGGCGTTGCAGTGTAATAATTTCTGAAAGAGAGTATTAAGAACTACAGTTGAGCCGCCATCCACTAACTCTTTCAGAATGGTATAAAGTTATCTAAAACATGTTAAACTATTATGAAAACACCATGATTGGCCCTAACATTTACTATTGTATACTGGCCATATATAGTACACCCCAATAAATAAATATGGGTCCCAGTTCAGTCACTTGTATTATCACTTAAGTGCTGAAGACATTTGTAGACACGCGCTCGGCCTGCACTGATCTAGTGACCACAATATTGTTGTACTCTATACAATAAGTGTCAACATCATCACTTGAGTACTAAAAACATTTATTAATTTACACTAGGGACGCATTAATCTAATGACTGCAATATTATTATGCTTTACATAATAAGCGTCTAGATGGAGACTAATCCCTAACTGACCCTGGATCGTATTGTTCATACAATTCCTTATACGTTTATAATCTCAGCAAAAAAGTCCCAGTGTGTTATTATATATATTTATCATAGTCGCTTAGCTGCCCACTCCATATTATACACATCATGCTACTCTCCCTTATATTCACCTCTCTTATGCCCTAGTCAGCGCGCTCTACTTTGCTCACTGTGCTATGTTAGACTTAATTGGCAGAGGCGGGTGCTCGAGCCACTGATAATAATCTCTCCTAAGGTCCTTATATGAGGGCATCTCTCCTAAGGTCCTTATATGAGGGCATTATTATTCTAACTAAATTGAGTCTCTTACGTACACTCGTCTAAGATATTATATCTGTGCAGCCAAACAACATGAGACCACTGAATAGTAAACAGCGTCTGCCATTGTCCCTATCTCAAATGCAAAGCAATCAAAAACTCTATCAAACGTTCACTACACAGTCATATCATCCAAACCCCTATAATCAGTTAAGGCCAGATTAAAAGGTCCACAATGCATTTCCCTACCACCACGTGTCACGCAAGAACACATTCATAGTATACTTCGTATCTCGGTACTTACGGGAATATGTAAATCCCTTTGCATGTAAGCAATCGTCCGGTTCCTTCGAAATTACAAAGAACCGAGCAACTTTTCGACGCGCCATTTATACAGCATCTAAAGTCACCACACCTGTTACCATCAGGAAGGCCAACCACGTGATTAATTCATGGTCACATGACTTACCCGAAAAGATACGCGCCATCTTAAAATGTGCAGAACCCTGTGTTAACGGACTGCTGAATGCAGATACCCTTAGGTTAATAACGATAAATCAGGCTCCCGAGTCTGTCATACCGTCATTTCTTACATGTTATCAAATGTAATAGACAGTGAATAAATTCTATGTCAATTAAGATCGAAAGACATACTCGATTAACCCGTACCACCAACATCAATGATAGAAAGCAAATCACATGATTTGCGAGTGATAACGTGCGCCAACTTAAAGTTTTAAAATGTCTATTTTTTCGATACTGTCTAACGAGCATATCATCCAAAATAATATATAAACATACAAATAAAGAAGTACAAACAACTTGACTAATATATCCGATATTAAAATTTTAAAACAAACCAGCTCAAAATTATGTTATGGCACTGTGTCGTCCTGGTGTATATGCGTGAATAAGTCTGTTACTTGGGTGTATCCTTACTATATACCTGTACGTGTCGGGATGTTGTTCCCTTATTGAAGTCATTTTCACGATAATACATCGTATCCGGCCGGATCATACCTAAATATATGTACAGGCTGGTATTGCCTCGATTTCACAATTATATCATCATACACTTCCTATTAAAAAACACTCTAAACCAATATGCGTGCTACCCTAAAGTGCAAAATAGATAAATGTGAAAACAAAAAACAAAAAAATCCCTTAAACTTGTAAGGGGAGAGAAAGAAATGTCTTCTATTTTTTCTTTCCACATTACAATGAGAATCAATTTCTATAACCCAATCATTTGAGTACTGCATAGTCAGAATATTAATAACTATACTCCTATAGCTACAGTCCCGATGTTACACCTTAAGCTGAACCAACATTTTGACATTGACCTAGATCATCGACTCCTCTAATAATTATGAGATTATAATTTCTAAAACCCACATATCTTAACCATAGTACTCACATAGGACATGGGCCAGACAGATGTGGCAATACAGTGTCATTAGTTCAAAAAGGTTTGCAGATATGAACAATCTGTTGTCATGTATGCTCATAAGAAATGATGGAATTCATTATTATAGTTGAGACCTAAAGAGACTGCCCTCAAGCGGCAAATCCATAGTGCCTCAGTCTGTCTTAGTCGAGTGGTCCTGTCACCACCTCTATTGCTGCCCTTCACCTGATCTAAAGCATGAAATATGATCTCAGGCCTTTCAGGATGATTATTATGTATGTGCTGTGCTACTGGAGAATGCTCATCTTTATTCTTTATGTTCCTGATGTGTTCTTGTATGCGGACTTTCAAACTCCGAATACTACTGCCTATATAGATTTTATCACAGGCACATCTTATCAGATAGACCACATGTGTCGTGTTATAGTTTATAAAGGAAACAATCTTAAATTCTTTTGAATTGTTATATTGAAAACTGGCACATTTATTAAGTCCTAGCTTACAAATGCTACAATTGCCACACGTATAAAAGCCATGTGGCTTTTCCGGCAGCCAGGTTTGAGATACAGCTTTTGGTTCTCTAACATAACTTGGGCACAACATATTCCTCAATGTTTTACCCTTACGGTATATAACTCGTGGTCTATGTGAGACGATGTTAGATGGCAGAGAATTCGATTGCAGAAGATGCCAGTTCTTTCGAAGTATGTTGTAAATATGGCCACTGCACATATTGAATTCTAAAATAAAAGAGACCTGTTCCTGATATTTCTTATCAACTTTGGCAGACCTTGGACCGAGTGTGTCCTTCCTGTCTAATCTCTTTACCTTTTCTTCCGCTTTCTCAAGGCAACTGATGTTATATCTTCTCTTTTTAAAGTCTGTTTTGATACCTTTTATAGTTCTATTAAAATTAGCTTCTTGGCTGCAATTACGACGTGCTCGTACCATCTCACCATATGGTATTGCAGAGATGGTGGCACTCGAATGACAGCTGTCAGCATGCAGAACGCTGTTGCAAGAGGTCGATTTTTTTAAAATATCACTCTGGATATTTCCCTCTGCAATGTACAGTCTCAAATCCAAATACATGATTTCTTGTTTGGAACTGCTGATTGTAAGTCTAACATTGAAGATGTTATCATTAAGGTACAGAAAGTACTGATTAAGTTCTTCACTGCTATCCTTCCATATTAGGAACACGTTGTCAATATATCTGACATAAAATAGAATATTCTCAATCCAATCACGTGCTCCTGGGCCCCAGGCATGCTCCATCTCATAGAGCCCCATGAACAAGTTTGCGTAGGATGGAGCAAACCTGGAGCCCATAGCAGTCCCCTGTTGCTGCAGAAACCACTTATCCCCAAGCATAAAAGCATTCTGACTCAAAATCAAATCTGCCATCTCCAGCAACATTTGGGTGTGTTCTAGGTGACATGCATTTCTTTTATATAGAAAATGAGTAAGTGCTCTCAGACCTTGATCCTTTTCTATGCACGTATATAAGCTCTCCACATCCATTGTAACGAATGTGAAGACATCAGTTTCCCACTGGAGATCCTCTAGTTTACACAGCAATTCTCTACTATCCTTTATATAGGATGGAAGATTCCTAACAAAAGGTTGGAGAAATGTATCCACATACTCTGCCAAATGTTCTGTTGGACCTCCATTGCCTGATATTACTGACCGTCCTGGGGGGAAGAGACCCCCCTTGTGTATTTTGGGGAGTATGTAGATACAAGGGTGTCTGGAATTCTGAGTGCAAAGATATTTATATTCGAAGTCCGTGATAAGACACGACTCCTGCCAATCTGATAGTTTGGCATTGATGTTCCGCTCAATCTTCAAAGTCGGATTTGAATATAGTTTTTTGTAACAATGTTCCTGGTTTAGCTGTCGATCTATTTCTGCAATGTAGTCTATATAGTCCATTAGTACTATATTTCCTCCCTTATCCGCTTCGCGTATCACTACATTGGGGTCATCCTTCAAAGAGTTTAAGAACAATTTTTCTTCTTTAGTTAGATTAAAAGGATGTTTACACTTGCTCTTAATATTATGTGTTTCCTCCAAGCGATACAGATCTTGCGTGACCCTCAATGAGAATTCATCTATTACAGAATTAGTGTAACTGGGAGGTATGAATTTAGAAGTACTGTGTAGACCACTATCTATTGTTACATCTTCCATGACTTCCAAATTACGTGCAAAATCAACCAAATTACCCATGTCACCTACCTTCATCATGTAAAGTTTCTATCACATGTGATGTATTGATATCAGCAATGGTGAAATCAGAATTACATGCAACATTCACAGAGGGATTGCATACAGACGGATGTTCTGCGAAAAAGTGTTTTAATTGTAACTTACGTACAAATTTGAATAAGTCCAAATGTACATTTTCTAAATGCGGTTTCTCTGTTGGACAATAATTCAATCCTTTACACAAAACTGAAATCTCTTTATCTGTCAAAATCTTGGAAGACAAATTTATGACATTTAAGGCATTTGTACTGGAATCTTCATTTTCACTGCCCACATTGTGGTTCACAGTCTCATCATTTACTTGTTCTGTCCATTTGCAATCCTTGCTTTTGTGCCGGCCCGTGTATTTTTTGCCACCCCGCCTTGTTCGTCTACTTGATTTTTCTTTTTATTTCCAAGGCGGAAGCGTTGGACCTCACGTAAAAAAAACATACGGTGGGTCTGGATTGGTCATACTAGTACTAGGCCCTTCACTTAAATCACTTTCTATCGAAGAAAGGGAAGTCGTGCTAGAGGATGCACTCGGGTCTTTAACTGTATTATTGGGGGCAGAGGCCGGTTTGTTAGTGATGTCATCATATTTTCTAGCAAAAGTAAAGATACGCCCCCTCTCATAATCCCCTTGATCTCTTTGTATCTTCTGCAATTTCCTATCCTTAAGGTAGATTTGGTAGTTAGCCAATTCTTTCTTTAGGATGACGTAATTCTTTTGTATGACGTCCGTCATATTTGTGACATTGATTTCCTTCTCCAAGGATAATATGTCGTCTCTAATCTTTTTTACTTTGCGTTCCGAATTTCTAATTAAGATGTCCATCATCTTATAGGAGGCATTATACAATCCTTCCTCCTATTCTCCCAGGTGGTCAGGGTCTAAATCCTCGTAATTGGGGAAAATAAGAATACGGAGACCCCGTGGGATTCTCCTATTCTCCAGATATTTTTTAAGTGTTGCCCCGTCCCACCATTTGGCGAGTTCTTGCTTCTTCAATCTTTCTAAAAGCACAAATTTATTTTTTAGACCTTCAGTCCGTGGTGTTTTTGAAGCCACCTGTGCAGCATTAGTGTCACATTTGCCAAATAAATCTCCCAATAGTTCCTCCCTGTTGTCATCGAAATCCATATTAACAGATCGTTAAGGCTCTCATATAGAATGTGCTGATAAGCTCAAATTTGAGTATACAAACAAAGAAGAGGGTCAGAGCTTGAAGATCCAGCACCAAACGTAACTACGTGTAATGGCCTATTAATTCTTCACTAAAACTCGGTGCATTGGGTCTAGGATGTGACCCACATACATCCCAAAAGGGTGGTATGAAAACCACCACTACAAAAATGCACACAATTAACCCTGCACCCGAGAAGCACAAATAATCTATATGTGAAGGCAATAGTACACCATATTTCAAGAACAGAACAGAATATAAGTAGGTAGCTTCCCAAATGAAAACAACAGATGGTCGTATTTCTTGATTGTAGAAAATATTATCCTTTTTATTCAAAACACTTCAATCCTTAAAATGCACGACAAAATTGCTTGCCAACGCGTTTCATCCCTCATGGGACTTCTTCAGGGCTAAAAGCAATTACAAAACACTATTTACAATGTGATCACAATAAAAACATTGAATACGCAAAAACCAGACAATTCATTATCATACTAACAGTATAATGCTATCAGTCTACCTTGTGGTTTAACGTGAAACTCATTATATAGATTTATAGATCTATGGGAAGCTACTCTGGGTCTCACATGATCTAAGATAGCAAGTCCATTTAAGGAAAGGGAGGGAACAAAGCAAAGGGATAGCTAAGTGCATTTCTGACAACAGTAAGTCTTTCATCAAAACATTAATCTGTATGTGGAAATATTGTCAATATAACAAACTTGGAAAAAGAAATATAACATTCTTGATGATATCCCCAGAATACACATCATTTAATAATCTGGAGAGCAAGTTCAGTATAGTGTAATCACAATTAAAATTTAAGCGCAATTAAACAGCAATTCATATCATCGATCAAACTTACTAGGATTCTATGCAAATTTTATAATAATATTTGTACTCTAACTCGTACCTCAAAAGGATTCTGTATCAGCTGACGGTATATTTGAAAGTTCAGAATGACATTAAAAACAGCAAAGAAGATATAATGTATCTGTGAATAAACACAATGTAAATATTCCTTTAGTTATATACTCCGACCAATGATGTTCATATCTATATTATTCTAAAAACGGTTCTGTTCATTATTATTCGACTGTTCAATAACTATTATACCGTAAAAAAATTTCAAAAATAGGTCCTTGTTTAAACACTTGATGACTTGATTTCTACCTTATCATTCGTTATCAATCTGCTTTACTGATCTATCATAAATGAGTGTAATTTATGAGTAATCGCGTTCATGATATTGTTATTGCATATGTATAGGCCATGGGAATCGACAAGGTACCATGTAATCAGGCGTTGCAGTGCAATAATTTCTGAAAGAGAGTATTAAGAACTACCGTTGAGCCGCCATCCACTAACTCTTTCAGATTGGTATAAAGTTATCTAAAACATGTTAAACTATTATGAAAACACCATGATTGGCCCTAACATTTACTATTGTATACTGGCCATATATAGTACACCCCAATAAATAAATATGGGTCCCAGTTCAGTCACTTGTATTATCACTTAAGTGCTGAAGACATTTGTAGACACGCACTCGGCCCGCACTGATCTAGTGACCACAATATTGTTGTACTCTACACAATAAGTGTCAACATCATCACTTGAGTACTAAAAACATTTATTAATTTACACTAGGGATGCATTAATCTAATGACTGCAATATTATTATGCTTTACATAATAAGCATCTAGATGGAGACTAATCCCTAACTGACCCTGGATCGTATTGTTCATACAATTCCTTATACGTTTATAATCTCAGCAAAAAAGTCCCAGTGTGTTATTATATATATTTATCATAGTCATTAGATGCCCACTCCAGATTATACACATCATGCTACTCTCCCTTATATTCACCTCTCTTATGCAGGTGTTACTTTCTTTTTCTTTACAGACCACAACCTAGCAATGGAAAATTCCAAGACACCTTTGTAAGACACAGTTTCAAACCTTCAAGCACTATATACACACATGTGCTTCCATAGAGATTTGCACATATGATTTGACATATGATTTGACAAACCTCACATGCCCCACCCCAGAACAATCCTCAATGGGTTAGACAAACTCAATCTATATCAGTTTATCCCCAAGCAAACAAACATTGCAGGAGACATCTTAGATGCCATTTTCCCCAACCCAGACCTAGTCCCTTTCCAAAGGAATACTCCAGTCATGTGGTCAGACCACCTCCTGGTGGCCTTCAATTAAAAGACACCAGAACACACTCCACCTAAACTCACACTTCAAGGACATATCCACTTTGGATTAAACTGAATTTGGAAGGCCCAGAAACCCAGCTTACCTCCACACAGACCTGAACACAATAAATTAAGTTAGAAAACTTCATGGGTGGCTTCATGAAGCTTTCGCTATATTAACACCACTACAAACATACAAACATGACAAAAGAAACCAAGGGCCCGATTCTGATGCGGGTTGGAAAAGCTTCCAGACCGAGGGCCTGATTCTGATGCGGTTAGGAAGGCCTCCTAACGGCATTTGCTCCTTCCAAATCGGATCGGGAACGTGTCTTCCCGACCGAGGGCCCAATTCTGATGCGGTTAGGAACAAATGTTCCCATTGAAGTCAATGGGAGTTCAACCAAATCGTATCTGGAAGCATCCGGATGCATCCTACTCCGCCGGTCGGACTTTCCCGATCCGAGTGGGTCAGACACCATTTCCCAACCGATTCGGTCGGGAAGCTTTTCCAACCCGCATCAGAATCAGCCCCATAGTCTCTTTGATGAATGAAAACTTCAAAAAAGATAAAATAGCAAATTGATAAGCTTCAATGCACCTCGCTAATAACAAACAACCCTCAAAACAACAAACAAGAAAACAGAAAAGCTTCTTTTCAAACAGAATTGACAAACAAAAACATGCCAATAAGGAATTTTATAATATAGTTAAATAATTTGATAAACCAAATTGCACAGAAGTAACTCATCCCATTTCCTAAATGTTTTCTAACCAGCCGCGATCCATGCAGGTAACAGCGGTGGGGCCGGGTGGGGAGGATTCCGACGGACAAAGCAGAGGAAAAATTAATCATTTATTTTATTTTCCCTCTGCATCGTCCCTCAAAATCCCCCCACCCGGCCCCACCGCCCCACACTGTTACCTGCATGGACAGCGGCTGTTTCTAACAAATTAGCAAAGCATTTTACAGCTAAAGTACACATGTTGTATTCTTATTTAACCCCCATGAAAACCAAGAGCATCAACTGCCTCTCTGTTTCTTCAACGAACTACCAACTGAATTTCAGATCTTGTCAAACCATGCTGTCCAGATGGTTGTCTGCGTGACCCTAGGCCACAACAAATCTTCAAACATATTTTTTTCAACAAGTTCTGCTGCCACCCCACTCAGAATACTGATCAAAAACTCCTTAACAAAAGGTGTTTTTACAGGAGTCTTAAAAAGGCATTCACATGTCAGTTAGTAAATAAAACTAACATGGACTCTCAAGAACCCAACAGCGAGAGACCCATAGCAAATGGATCATCTCCAGGCAAATTTATAGAATGAATAGCCTTCACCCAGCTGTCACAACTCATTAATGATAATTTCCTATTTTCTGACTTAAAGCAAGAGTCCATCCAGGAAGAGGCACTGAATCTGCTATACTTACCATCAGGGACCACCTAAAAATACAGTAGACCAGAATAAAGTTGCATCTTTCAGCTGCCTTAGACAGAGTTGAACATGACACACTAATCCAAAGACTTGAGGAAGGGGGCATAAAGAATACTGTTCTTCCTTAGATCACATCTTGCCTACACAATAGAACAAATGTTATCCTTATTCCTCCTTTCTCATCAAAATTCTGCAGTTTAAAAGCAGGAATTCCTCAAGGCCCTATCATCTCACCCATGCTTTTCACCATCGACATGAAATCAGTACCAAAAATGATCAATGATTTTCAGTTCATCTGCTATAACTACACAGATGACATGCAGATACTCCTTAAATTGGAAAGCCCTTAAAAAACTTGAAAACTCCAAAATCTTCAGTTGCCTTCAGGCCGTTGATCAGTGGATGACATGGAGCCACCTCAAATTGAATGCATCAAAAACTGCATTACTCAATTGTGGTAACCGTATGATCCTATCTGTATCTAGCCTGATCATCTGGGACCCTCACAAATAAAACAAAGAAGGTATGAAACCTTGAAAGTACCATGGACACCAAGCTGTCCAAGAATGCCCAAGTGGATAAGGTAGCCAGATCAAGCTTTTGCTTTTTCACAATGAAAACTTTGTAACACATCTTCAGATACCTAGAATCCCTCCACAAAGTCCAAGCAGCAATCTTTCTTGTCCTATCAAAACTTGATTACCCTAATCCATCACGGCTACACCGATATCATGGCTCACCTCTATCAACTGCATCATCTCCACCAAGAAGAACACATCTGGAGTACGCCCAGTGGACTTTTTAGAATTTGGCCAGGTGCACTGAAGGAAATGTAGTCCCATCCCAAGGACCATCTCAGAGTTTCTATACCCTTGAATTGTTTTTTTGGAGACTTTGAACCCACAGGAGGAACATCAGGAAGAAGTCCCAGAAGATTGGAGCAAATATTTTAAAAGCTCCATAAGTTGACCAGGTGCATTGTGGGAGTTTTTCTTGATTGTAGAAAATATTATCCTTTTTATTCAAAACACTTCAATCCTTAAAATGCACGACAAAATTGCTTGCCAACGCGTTTCATCCCTCATGGGACTTCTTCAGGGCTAAAAGCAATTACAAAACACTATTTACAATGTGATCACAATAAAAACATTGAATACGCAAAACCCAGACAATTCATTATCATACTAACAGTATAATGCTATCAGTCTACATTGTGGTTTAACGTGAAACTCATTATATAGATTTATAGATCTATGGGAAGCTACTCTGGGTCTCACATGATCTAAGATAGCAATTCCATTTTAGGAAAGGGAGGGAACAAAGCAAAGGGATAGCTAAGTGCATTTCTGACAACAGTGAGTCTTTCATCAAAACATTAATCTGTATGTGGACATATTGTCAATATAACAAACTTGGAAAAAGAAATATAACATTCTTGATGATATCCCCAGAATACACATCATTTAATAATCTGGAGAGCAAGTTCAGTATGGTGTAATCACAATTAAAATTTAAGCGCAATTAAACAGCAATTCATATCATCGATCAAACTTACTAGGATTCCATGCAAACTTTATAATAATATTTGTACTCTAACTCGTACCTCAAAAGGATTCTGTATCAGCTGACGGTATATTTGAAAGTTCAGAATGATATTAAAAACAGCAAAGAAGATATAATGTATCTGTGAATAAACACAAAGTAAATATTCCTTTAGTTATATACTCCGACCAATGATGTTCATATCTATATTATTCTAAAAAAGGTTCTGTTCATTATTATTCGACTGTTCAATAACTATTATACCGTAAAATATTTCAAAAATAGGTCCTTGTTTAAACACTTGATGACTTGATTTCTACCTTATCTTTCGTTATCAATCTGCTTTACTGATCTATCATATATGAGTGTAACTTACGAGTAATCGCGTTCATGATATTGTTATTGCATCTGTATAGGCCATGGGAATCAACAAGGTACCATGTAATCAGGCGTTGCAGTGTAATAATTTCTGAAAGAGAGTATTAAGAACTACCGTTGAGCCGCCATCCACTAACTCTTTCAGATTGGTATAAAGGTTTAGAGTGTTTTTTAATAGGAAGTGTATGATGATATAATTGTGAAATCGAGGCAATACAAGTCTGTACATATATTTAGGTATGATCAAGCCGGATAAGATGTATTATCGTGAAAATGACTTCAATAAGGGAACAACATCCCGACACGTACGGGTATATAATAAGGATACACCCAAGTAACAGACTTATTCACGCATATACACCAGGACGACACAGTGCCATAACATAATTTTGAGCTGGTTTGTTTTAAAATTTTAATATCGGATATATTAGTCAAGTTGTTTGTACTTCTTTATTTGTATGTTTATATATTATTTTGGATGATATGCTCGTTAGACAGTATCAAAAAAATAGACATTTTAAAACTTTAAGTTGGCGCACGTCATCACTCGCAAATCATGTGATTTGCTTTCTATCATTGCTGTCGGTGGTAACGGTTAACCGAGTATGTCTTTCGATCATAATTGACATAGAATTTATTCACTGTCTATTACATTTGATAACATGTAAGAAATGACGGTATGACAGACTCGGGAGCCTAATTTATCGTTATTAACTTAAGGGTATCTGCATTCAGCAGTCCGTTAATACAAGGTTCTGCACATTTTAAGATGGCGCGTATCTTTTCGGGTAAGTCATGTGACCATGAATTAATCACGTGGTTGGCCTTCCTGATGGTAACAGGTGTGGTGACTTTAGATGGTGTATAAATGGCGCATCGATAAGTTGCTCGGTTCTTTGTAATTTCGAAGGAACCGGACGACCGCTTACATGCAGAGGAATTTACATATTCCTGTAAGTACCGAGATACGAAGTATACTATGAATGTGTTCTTGCGTGACACGTGGTGGTAGGGAAATGTGTTGTGGACCTTTTAATCTGGCCTTAACTGATTATAGGGGTTTGGATGATATGACTGTGTAGTGAATGTTTGATAGAGTTTTTGATTGCTTTGCATTTGAGATAGGGACAATGGTAGACGCTGTTTACTATTCAGTGGTCTCATGTTGTTTGGCTGCACAGATATAATATCTTAGACGAGTGTACGTAAGAGACTCAATTTAGCTAGAGTAATAATGCCCTCATATAAGGACCTTAGGAGAGATGCCCTCATATAAGGACCTTAGGAGAGATTATCAGCGGCTCGAGCACCCGCCTCTGTCAATTAAGTCTAACATAGCACAATGAGCAAAGTAGAGCGCACTGACTAGGGAATAAGAGAGGTGAATATAAGGGAGAGTAGCATGATGTGTATAATCTGGAGTGGGCAGCTAAGCGACTATGATAAATATATATAATAACACACTGGGACTTTTTTGCTGACATTATAAACGTATAAGGAATTGTATGAACAATACGATCCAGGGTCAGTTAGGGATTAGTCTCCATCTAGATGCTTATTATGTAAAGCCTTACACCCTTGTATGGAAATAATATCTGCTTTGATGAGATTTGTTGTTTCCTTAAATATGACAGCTAATCCACCTCTACATTAGCTTATGCAATGTTGCATCACATTTTGATAACCTGTAGGAAGAGCCTCATGTAGTCCTAGTGCCATGTCTTCCCCCAGCCATGATTCCACTATGAGGAATACGTTGGGTTCTGTATTTGTTAATAGTCAAAGATTTTCTTGTTTTTGGAAATCGATCGAGCATTTATTAGTAGACAGTTTAAAAAATATGTTTTGGAGTTGGTATGATTTTGTGCTGCAGGAGAGTGAGCCTTGTCCTTTGAAGTTTATTGTGTGTGCTATTGGTGAAAATGTTTACTGTATCAGTACATAAAGGGGCTTATAATGATGTTGGTCAGATTTGTCTCCGACCGACACTGTATCGTTCTCGGGACCGACCGACCGACCTCCGGTCGGCGGTTCAAGCCACCTGATTACGATGCGAACGAACAATGTTCAGTCACATATTCACTTTTCTCTAAGGGAGCTTGTGTTACAGCTGTAAACTGGCCTTAATACAGACTCCTATAGTACCCCATGGTGCCTGCCACACAGTGCAGGGTTTTACCAGACCACCAACCATAGGCTGCTGAGGGGCTCTCAAATTCACTTTCCGACAGCCTTTCCATGTCGGAAAGGCTGGCACGGAAAGGCTGTGGGAAACCGACATCATAATCCCAACGGTGGAAACGCCATCCATAGGGGATTACGGTGTGGTTCGGACTGGCTGGAAGACTCAGAGAGCTGGTCGGAACCACGTTGGAATGGCCAGCTGGTTTACGTTCCGACCGTTGACATTGTAATCGGGCAGTCGGACCGCAAACCGACCGTGTTGGTTGGAAACCCTCCGACCGCAGTCAGCAAGCTTCTGACTAGTGGTCGGAGGCTTTCTGACCAACATCATAGTCGGCCCCCAAGTGTGATTTTGTGGGTGTTGCTATCCTTGTTCAAGATGCTTAGAATACATTTTTGGGGGTCTCTATGTAGGCGCAATGGGGAGACTGGTTGATATTGAGATTATGGGCAGTGGAGATGTTTTGTAAAGGTACATTTTTTGGTGCAATAGACAAGGAGATGCAAGGTCATGAAGAGTGGTGTGAATTTGTTGCCTTTTGTGTATGCTCAAGCTGGAAGGTGTATGGGTCAGGAGTGGTTGTGATGCATGAGGTTCCGGTGTTATACTCTGAATTGTGCAATGGATGATGGGGATGTGAGTGAGTGTTGTGTATTTGTTGAGTGAGTGATTGGAGTCTTTGATGCTTGGAAAGAGTGAGGTAGAGTTGGTTTACAATATGTGATATTTGTGCTTGGATGAAGTATGGATGTCTGTCTCTATTTTGAGATGGAAAGGTTGTTGCTATTTTGTGGACATTTTATTTGGAATATGTGTGTGTTTGATTTTGTTCTGATGGGGTAGTGATATCTGATATTTGTGTAAACAGTAAGATTTGAATGTGAAGAACTGGGGAGGTGTGGATTTTGAATGGGATGAGGTGGGAAAGTGTGTTGCAGGAGAGTCTTGTGGAGCATGTGAGGGGATAGACAGGGTTATGGAAGGTTGTTGCAGGCTGAGTAGGGGGATGAAATAGTCTTAGTGGTAGAAGGGAGTATAGAAAATATCTTGTTCTGTGCTGTGGGTAAAAAGAAGGGGTGGTGTAGGAGAATGATATGATAGAGGATTGAAAGATCTGACATGGGCACTGTTTGAGGTAGGCAAATGGTAGTGGAAGGATTTTGCGTGAAAAGGGAGGTGATGTATGAGAGGATTATGGATGTGTGTAGTGTGAGTTAGTGGTGTATTGGTGATATGTGGTTGGAATGTAGTTTATCACAGAGTTGTGCTTTGTTTAGGAGTGAAGCAGCTTTTGTTTGGATGTAGGACATAGTGTTTGGGGAGCAAGTGGTAAGTGGAGTGATTTTGATTGCTAGGAGTGATAGGTAGTGATAGGTGTGTGTTTGGTGTGAGTGTGTGGGCATAATTCTGGATATGAATGGGCCATGGTAAAGGTTTATAGATATACAAAGGGACATTTTTCTGGTCCTAGGCTGTGTCAGCCCCAAACAGGCAAATCACCCTCATCCTCTCCACCCTTAGCCTAGACGTCCATGGTGATACGCCATAGGGGGAGGTCTCATAAAGGCTGGTGATGAAATGACATGACCCTCTCAAACTCTTAGGCTCACTTGCAGACCCAGATAAGTGGTTCCCCGAGGAATAACCAACTGAATGCACCTAGAGGAGGTGTGTGTTCAGCTTTCTGTTCCATAACCCCTGTCTAGAAGAGCAAGTAGTAAAAGGGAAATGGAAGAGGGGAGGAGGAAGATCGGAAGAAAAGGGTCTTGCAGCAGTAAAGTTTTATTAATGGTAAAGAATTTTATACAAAACTCACAAAAATTCTGGTCAATAGTCTATTAACAGTAAAACCAGTTGCTTTTTCACGAAAATAGTTTTAGAAGTGCTTATGAAAGCAAGATTTAAAGAATGTAAAAAACATTGTTTTATTGTCACTATTGCCACTATGATATAATGGAAGAACCACATTATTTAAAGTTGTAATCATTATGAATATCAGACTTTTTTTGAGGTTTTGCTGCAGTGTGATGTACAAGTTGGTCTAAGGGGTTGGAAAACCGATGGATATGTTTGGATGATTTGTTTGTATAGGAGGCTATAGCTATTCCTTCCGACAAAAGGGGTTTCCGTCTGCATACCCTTGAGCTTAGTGGAAATATCACCCCTTTGATCTTTGGCTCTCCTACCGACAACAGCATGCAGCCCCATTTTTCCACCTGGCATTTTTTAGGGTAAGAGGCTGCTGCTGGCTCCTTTGTCAATTTCTCCAGCTGCCTCAAGGAATTACAGCAGGCTCTGCGGTGAGAGCAGGGCATCAGGAGAGAGAGGTAGGCGGTAAAGAGAGTGAGGAGATAGAGAAGGAGAGAGAGGAGAGGAGGATTGGAGCAGGCTGGCTTGAAAATGTTTGCCAGGTCTGATTTTGATTCCTAGTCTGCACCGGACAGGTTGCATGCCAGGAGTTCAATTGTCAGCACAGAGCAGCTCTGAACACTGCAGTGAATTATACTGAATAAACTGAAACAATTTTGTCAACAGTAACATAATTTTGCATGCACATGGGTTTGTTTCATGTTTTTTTAAATTTAGTATTGTCCCTTCCCCGAACATGTGTCTGCTGAGGCCTATTGTAAGCAGCATACAACAATATTTCTGTATGACTTAGAGCAAATATGCTATGTTCACTTTCCATATCATGCATTCCCAATATCACTCCACAAAGGTTAAATCCAGAGTTCTGAATCATTTTGTGATGTCAGTAAGACCCATCTATGTGCGGGCTGCAATCTCTGTACTTCAAATAAGAGCCCATCTCTTGGACATCTGGTCTGATTGTGGCTGTGAAACAGGTAAGGATAAAATAACAAGCACACTCAAAGAGCTTATTTTCTTTTGTCCTGAACCCTAGTGAGGACAATTAGTGTGATTACTTGGATCAAAGCTAACACAACTGTAGTACATGCCCTTTACAGAAATTGAGCAGTTATCGCTTTCAGTATATGTAAGAGTGAAAGCCTCACATATGCATACAAGTTTCTTCTGCATAGACATTAGTGCATGTCCAAAGATTAACTGGTGCTTGCCCAAGCTGCAAAATAACTGTCTGAGGTAGCATATATATGAGACTCTCCAATGCAGTTCATTTATTGTTATCTCTCCAAAAGTCTTTGAATGTATTTTTGACTTTGAAGTTGTGCTCTAACGTTTTCCCCCCAAAACAACTGACCTGTATCCCATTGTTTCAAATTCAGGATTCAGCGTCTTTGATAGATGATCAAAATATACATATCTATATATATATGTATGTATATCTACTTGTAGATTGCAAACCTAGCTAGTGAGTGACACAGCAGCAACGGCGCAAGGCCTGGGTTTTGATTCAGGGCCATTTACAATGATGCAGAATGTCTGTGTGTTGTCAATATTTTTGTGTGAAGATGAACGTTATGTTATATTTTGTGTACTTGTAGAGGGCTCTGTCTCCCAGGAGGGTATCCTGATGGTGAAGCAGGGTTAGGCTAGTGGAAGTCTATTTGAAGAGCCATATCTTCAGCTTCTTGTGGAATTTGAGAAGTGAAGAGGCAGCTCTGATGTGTAGCGGTATGTCATTCCAGGCTTTAGGAGTGATGTAGGAGAAAGCCCTACCACTGGATTTGGTTTTATGTATGCTTGGAAAATGTTTGAGTGGTAGTCTGGCTAAGCAGATGTGTCTGGTGGGTTTGTGGAATAGGATGCAGTTGTTAAGGTAAACTGGAACTGTGTCGTGTAGGGCTTCAAAGATGTATGTGAGGGGTTTGCTTGTGTATAGGAAGACAGAGGAGCTATCAAAGATGCAAGGTAATGTGTGTGCAGCGTGGAAAATGTAATGTCATCCTGGCTGCTGAGTTCTGTATGGTTTGGAGATGCAAATTCTGGCATAGAGCGTGTTCCTATAGTCCAGTATTCTTGTGATGAGGGCTTGAGTGATAGCTCGGATAGCTCTACAGGTGCTGGTAGGGAGCCATTTGAAGATTTCCTACAGTATCTTCAGGATGCGGAAGCAGGAGGCAGGTAATGTGTTGACTTGGGTAGTCATGGTGAGTTGATTGTCAATGATAATGCAGAGACTCGTAGCATGGGTGGTGGGGCTGGATATGCATCCAAGTTCTGCTAGCCAACAGGTGGAGTCCCACAGTGAGGAGCTTCTGCCAAAAATCACGATTTTTGTCTTGTTGTTCAGTTTGAGACTGTTGATTTTCATCCAGTCCACTACTTTGGTCAAGCAGGCTGTGAACATAGTCCGGGTGTTATGCGTTTTGTCCAAGAGGGAGAGTTTCTGCTGTGTGTCATCGACATATGATAGAACGTTAATTCTTTGGATGTGGATGATGCTGGCGAACGGGATCATGTGAATGTTGAAGAATGTCAGGCTGAGTGGTGAGCCTTGTTGTACTCCACAGATGAGGTTACAGGCATCCAGGCTGGCTGACTGGATATGATCAGTCATGAAGGAGCATAGCCAGAAGAGTTCAAGTCCTTGGATTCCAGTTTCATGCAGACCTTGGATTAGGATGGTGTGGGATAATGTGTCGACAGCTGTGCAGAGATCCAGGAGGATGAGGGCTGCAGTGTCAACACGGGGGTGATGTTGGTGGAGCTCGCTACTGGGAAGGGGAAATCTTTCATGATGGCGAAGATCTCTATGGTGCTGTTGGTGTAGGCTTTGTTGCAGTCTGTGAGCTTGAAGTGTTTGGTGACTCTGATATGCTGATGCTAGCATCTGAGGGCAGATTTGAAGGTGTTTCTGTATGATGTTGTCCTGGCTCATTTTCTCTGCTATATTTGTTGGCAGAGGGCTTGGTCAACCTGAGCTCCTCTGTGTACCAGCTGGATTACAGTCTTGATCATATGGTTTTGTTGGATTTGAGGGTTGCCAAGGTGTTAGTGCCTTGGTAGGGTAGACTTACAAAGATTTCAAGCAATGAAGTGCAGCAACAAAAGTAGATGCACAGCATTGCATAAGAAGGAAAGAGCAGAACAGCGGCTATTTAGATAGGGCCTTTTTCACTCTCCCACTTTTGGCTGCCGTGAGCCAATGTACACAATAGGTTTTGTACTGGTAGGGTACTCTTCCAGTACAAAGTACTATGCTTTAACAGAGTTTAACAGTTTAACAGTTTTACCACTTTGTATGTGTGCTGTACAATGCAGAGCAGAAGATAAGAGAAAATGTTTTTCAAACTATATACCTCCCTTGAGAAGGCATCCTTTTTTACCCCAAAGTCCTGCCTACCTTTTATAGTAGATAGGGCTCTGCATCAAAATACATAAGGGCATATTCTCAAGGACTCATCGCCGATTTATCGGCACTTTAGCGCCGCAAAAGTGGCGATAGATTTATCGCACTATTCTCAAGCTGGTGCAAACTGCCGATATCGCCAGTTTTCCAGCGATAGATGCCGCAAAAAACATCGCCATGGATGAGAGTGACAACTAACTCTAATGATATGCAGAGTAGGCGTTCCCGTGCAAAAACAAACGAAAACACCACTATGCGATATTCTCAACGAACAGCCAGATCTGCGATGTGATCCAAAAACAGGCAAAAAGGCGCGTTAGAAGCAGGGATTTAACACCTGCCTTTTACTGGTGTTAAGCAGGACGACAACCTGCAATATGAAAGGGAGCCCAGCCCAGAGCCACATCTGAAGACCAACACATGTCATGGAGCTTCTGAGCATGCAGCTCGGAGACCCAAGAGGTCCATAACACCCACTGCCACCACCCCCAGGACCCCCCCCCCGGACCACCCCCCCTGGACTACCACCTGGGCAGCACAGAAGAAGACAGCGGACGTTCCTAAAACGGCATGGCCCCTCAGCCACACAATTGCAGAATGTGGGGAGAGGTGGAAACCAAGTATGTGTGAAGGAGGCAAGTCACCCATGAAAAAGAATGTACACAATGCCAAGTGTGGTGATGTGCTGGACAGACTTCAGTATGCAGAGCACAGACATGTCCATGTGGACATATACTGCTGGTGTTTGTAGTGTTGTGGACAGTGGACGCAACCATGTTACCTCAGGCAGTAAGGTAGACCTCGGTCATGAAGCTGTGTCCCCCCCCTGTAAGCATAAGCGGAGAGGGCTGGGCAGGCGTACGCCAGTCCAGCGTAGGGCTGTGAAGAATTTGCCCGGGGCTCTGGGCGTGGTTTAGTTCTGGCCTGGACAAGGAAGTGACTAATGCGTGTGTCTTTGTTGTAGTGTCAGCGCCACCCGGCCCGCAATCGACAATGTTGCAATGTAGCATGCACCCGGAGGGCGGGCTCGCACAAACAGAGATATGAAGGAGCGCAAGACCGCTCTGTGTCTTGGCTCATACATGCCAAGTGTTGTGTGTATCTGTATTGCTGTAGCCTGAGCCAAATGCCTAGCCTTAATCACAGCGCTAGTTCAGCCAGGCATAAACTCTACATCTGTGTCCGCCCTATCCTTACCATAGGCCTGCACTCACGTGGCCGCCCACCTTCAATGGCCAACATCACAGTGTCGTTGTCAGGCTTGTGGACATGCGCAGACAGGCATGACAATGGTGTGCCGTAGGAGTGCAAGTGATGCAACCGCGCAGCGCACACAAGTAAATAGGCTCGGGGAGGGAGGAGCAGCTGTGAGGCAACGTAACACACAGTGATGCCGCTCATTTGCCACATGCAAGACATGTCAAACATGAATCCCAAGGTTGCACACATCCCACCCCACCCCCAACAAGCCACATCACATTTCCTGAATGCAAGAAGATGACAAACTGACATTAGGGATGAAAGCTCCTTTGTCTGAGCTATCAGGCGGAAGCACATCTGCACCTCCGACCTCGGAATTGCATGTGGCCGGCACCCCCTGACAGATGCTATAGCAGCTGATGACGACTCCCACACTACGCACAGCCCGACGAAAGACCAACGTATACACACCCCACACACAGAAGTCCTTCACACTTACTCCCACACCATCCCAGGCGTACAACCGTTGCACACTAAAACAACTCATTGATCCGAGCTGTGGCATTTCATCCACAGAACTGGCACAGGTCAGAACAGTGACGCTTCAACCAGAGCCACTAACGCAATGGCAGAACATCCCAGACACATGCACAACCCCTGTCATGTGGAACTGTACCATGCAAGTATGCTGCATTTACTGGGGGCACTGCCATTGACAGTGCTGCGGATCAGTTACCGGCTAAGCTTCCGCCTTGCCAACGTCACCTGCGTTCAGCCTGTATTGCATTGTCGATCGTGCATATTCGAGTGGTCCATGGATGTCTGCCTATCCAACAGGACGGTAGCTGAACTGGATTTTGACATATGTGTGCGCCCCCTGTTGGCCCACGACCAGGGGTGTCACCGTGATACCTGTTTATGGGATGCCTTGATACTTGGCATACATCCTGGCAGCTGGACCTGGGAGAATGCACAATTCCTCGTGTGCAGTGACCACATTGAACCGCTCCCCTATTGGGCTGTAGTGCTAATTGGTGAAAGGGGGTGGACGAAACACATCTGTCCGGACCTGCTTATGGATTGCCTTGCCGTCCTGTTTGATGAAGTCGACAATGACCTCATGTTGGAAATGATAGCCTATGAAGCTGCAATCGCTTTCATGGACGAGTAACTACGTACCTGCAGCCACAACAGATTGGAACTCATTGCACATGTCCCAACACCTTGTTGCATCTTGGAGATCTGGTCACTCACATATCCCACGACAACAGTGGACATGGCTGCATTCGCCTGGACTCCGAATACATGAGTGGACAACAACGCGGGTTAACACACACCTGTGAAAGGTGAGGCACTCCCCCGGAGTGGACAGCGGCGCTTGGCAATGTTCATCATTCTGATATACTGCTGCATTGGTCTGCATGTTGTGGCACTTATCTTGCCTGTACTGACACGCATATGCTAATAAAGTCTACGCACCTTCTCTTGTATTCAACTGTGATGAATGTTGATTTGAATGACAATGTGTGTCTCACTGCCTATCTGGGTCACGGCCATACATGCGCATTGATAGCATTACCCAGGGAGTAGCTTTTGTGGAATAACTGTCCCTACATTCATCCATACTGTCATACTTGATTGATCATAGCCATGACACATCTGTGTGAATTAGAATGTTTTATTCTCATTCAGTGGAGTGTTGAAGATGGACCAGTACAGGGGCATGCAAAGCCCACTTTACATTGTTGCCCCGTGGAGGGCCAGCCAGAGTCCTTTAGGGATTGACAAGTTCATCGGAAGAATGAAATGAATTTGTACTTGTAAAGCGCACTGCTACCCTGAGGCATCCTGGCGCTGAACGCATACCGCTGTGGAACCCTTCCTGGCTTTTCCCTGTGAAATGTCCACTCCTGGGCACCCCCAAGGTGAAGCCAGGCATCCCAGCGCTGGTGGGGCCATTGTGGAGATTAAGCAAGCTATTGCCCAGAGTTGCAGAGTGAGACCCATGATTAGAATAGGCACCGAGGCGAGAATTATCAGGTCCGAGGAAGTTGAGCCCAAGACCCACCGAGGCGGGAATTGAACCCTGGTCCCGGGCCAGATCTCTGCATCAGGGTCTGCCGCTCTAACCATTGAGCCACACTTCTCCAGGAAGAGGAAGACTTCAGTCCGCAGTGTTATTGCTGTGTCATTGGTAACCAAACAAAATATGGCAGTCCCTGTTGAGGTCCAAGGTGAGTGTCGCTGAGTGTATCGGGCGACAGTGGAAGGTGTTATTCCAGGGCATGATGCAGAGGGGAGAACCAAGCTGAAACAGGCCATATGGTGGAGGTGAATGCTACCACTTCATTCTTACCACAAAGCCAGATTCATCATCATCATCTTCGTCCTCTGATGTGTCAGGTGCCTCACATGTGGGTGGGGGTGTTTAGTCTGCATCACTGTGTGGCACTGACACATCAGGGCCCGGAGGTGGAATGTCTGCCGGACTGTGTGGCATTGACATTTCAGGGTGCGGAGATGTGGATGCAGTAGTAGTAGCAGCATTCATCCGCGCCAGGCCTTGTGGCGGCATTGCCATACGAGGATCTGCAGGGCATGGAAGATCACAGCTACATGTCGCTGGTGTGCAGCCGTGGCAAACATTCTTTCCGCCTGCATCCACTCCAAGCTCTCCATCATGCTCCTTATGTGTCCCAACTACCGGCTGACATCGCTGGAGCCACTCTGACTAGACAGTTGTTCTTGGCTCAGAGTCATGACTCCAGCGATGTCAGCCAAGGATTGCTGGAGAGCATGGAGCGGACAGTGGGTGTCCGTTAGGGACTGTAAGTCGTCCCTGATGGGACTTAGGCACCCACGTATGGCATCTAGTTTGACTGCCATGAGGTCAAACCTCAACCGCAGCTGATCAGCCATCTATCCCTGGCACCCTAACACACGGCATTGGAATGCCATGTGTTGGTCGTGGGGGTCTGGGAGACAGCTGTGGTGGTGGGTGCTTCCTGCTGTGTGGTCTGTGCAGGGGGTGGGGTCTCCTCGATGCAGCTGGGCTGCCCTGCTCCTGGAGGTGGGGTGCTGAAGCTGTCCATGAGCTGTTGGAGGGCGTCGGTTTCGATGTTGGGGAGGTCCTCTTCATCATCAGTGCTGAGTTGTTGGGTCTGCTCTGCAGGAGGTGTTGATTCTCCCTCTGCAATGTGAAGGGGAGATGCAGATTGACATTGTGTTCACATGTATGTTCACGCATTGTACAAGTTTACTAACAGACTGCATGACAATGTACATTGTGACTGTTTGTGAGGAGATGCCTATTTGATGCGGGACAGTTGACATTTCTACACCATCAGGGATGTGAGGTTGTACTTGTACATTATCATCTCACAGTTTCCTGCTATGCCAAATGCGAATGGCCATTTTCTACACACAAGCGGCAGCAGTTGTGTCCTCTGTTCTGTTGTGGAAGTGATGCAGTTTGTACCACATTGTTGTCAATGTTGAGGTGCTCTGATTCTTATGTGTGTGTGCTGCATTGTGGGTGTGTTGCCCCTTCAGCTCTGATTTGGCTGGCCATTGTCCCTTTCAGGCAGTGTGCCTTTCACTTCTGTGCTTATACAGTGCTGAGATATTGCAGACTTGGGTAAATTGGGCTCTTGGTCGGAGTTGTGTCTCTTGGGCATGGTTTGTCCGCAGATGTGCTATACTTAATTGTGCATGTGTGCCATTGTGCCCATCTCCCCCGTCCCCCAATTCCTGGTCGTTACTCACCCTGTTGCTGTTGTGTCAGGTCATGTTGAGCAGTGTCCGGTCCCCCAACTCCTGCACACTGATGACTGTGGACACCATTTCCTCCATCTCATCCAGCTCCTCCTGTGGTGCTGGACTCCCACCTCCAGTCTGCATTGCTGCCTTCTGGTTGTTGCTGAGTTTCTGCTTTGTTTTGCGCTTCACATCATTCCAGCGCCTCTTGAGCTCTTCCATTGTCCTCCTCAGCACTCCGACTGCATTCACCATGTCCAGGATGGACTGCCATATTCCATTTTTAGTTGCCAATGACACAGTGGAGGTGACGAACAGTTGTTGATGGTGTTCTATCACCTCCATTATCAGGATCCTGTTTTCCTGCGGACTGAAACGCGTCTTCCTCTTCTTCTTCTCCTTGCCCTTCCTTGACCCCGAGGTCCCAGGCTGGTCCTCCATGGGGCTTGTGCGGTTCTGGTTGTCCTCTGTACTCGCTCCGGCTACCTCCATGGTGCTTCGCAGTTGTTTGTGTTTTCTTTGTGTTTTTTGTTGCCGCTTTTATAGCGGTTTTTCCCGCCTGACTTGTGGGACTTGCAGGCCTGGCGCTGCTTATCGCTGTATTTTTTATCGCAGTTAGGCCCATCGCAACTTTTTTCACGTTAGGCTTTAGATTTTTATCGCCGTCCCGGTAATTTTATCACGGACATTAGACGCGTTATCGGGACACTATCGCATGTTACCGCCGTGTTGAATATGAGACGTTAACACAGAGTTATTATCCAGCGATGGACGGCGATATGAAAAATTGCATTAACCTATTTTGGTAATGATTATCACACGTTCATGAGAATATCCCCCATAGGTGGTTGCACGGGAACGTCCATGTACCACCCATGGAGCTCCCTTTAGTGAAAAGTAGCATAAAGCACTACTTTGGGTTCCTTTAGGGTTACATTCCAATGCAAATCAGGATTTGCACTGCAAAATAAATCACTAAAAGAACACATTGACAAACCAGGCACAATGTGCCAGTAAATCTGCCCTGTAGTTTAGTATGAAAAGATTGATAGTGATCTCCATTCTGAATTGCCAAAGGATTGGGGCAGTTCTTAGGCTGATGGGGATTGTTTTCCACATCCTGGGAGAATGGTTTGTATTTTTGTTTTCTCTTTTTTGCAGTTTTTTGACATTACTCAGGTGATGTCCTGGTTTCAGGTGGGGTGCTCTTCTCTGCAGTTAGATAATTTCTCTGCCAGGAATGGAGGGGTGACTATTTTGGTGGTGTGATGTTATAGAAATCTTTCTTGATCCAGTAGATACCTTTTGGTGCTTAGTTAAGTACAGATATAACAATTTACTCGCTTAAACAGTAAGAACAAAGAGCATATGACCCACATATCTCTTAACATACCTGAACAGAATGAGTTTTAGGCACATACAAAGCCTCCCATAGACTGTAGACATTTTTTTTTTATTGTTGTGAGTTACTGACACTCTATCCTCCAAGTGCACACACAAGAAATCCACACAGTTAATGTTGAGGCTTTATTCTAAGCCAATTGTAATGCAGATCGTAGCAAATTGACCTTGTCTGCATGGTCATCTAAGATTTTCCACCTTCTTCTGGGCCCTATTTTGCTGGTATTAGGACTCTGCGTCCTGTGAGACTACTTATCAGAGCCACAAGGCATGTGTTATGGCCCTAAGATTGGTATTGCAAAAATTGGTTTACCCAAGTGGTCTATCTAGCCTTCCTGTACGGCCATGGCAGATGGTGCAGAAAATGCACCCAACGCTTTGGAGTAAAATGCCATATGTGGGCTATAGTATGTATTTATACCACCCACACATATGACGAATATATGGCTGCATGGAACAACATTGCTGTGCTCTGACTGCAGTTTAAAGGCACTGTAGTAATACATGGCAAGGAAAAGCTCCTTGCCATGCAGGACAATCTATTTTATATACATGAATAAGTCATCATTAAAGTGTGCCTTCCAAATCCACAAGATAGTGTGCCTAATTTATAGAAATGTGACACACACTAGTAGTAGTAGTATATAACTTTATTCGGCTATTGCAACCATCAAAGTATCAACCAACATCCTATACATCAAATGACCAAATGACACAACAAATATATGTACAATAACAACAATAATAGCAGCAGTATGTCCATATTTAAAGTGCATAGTGCCTCAAATTACGTTACAATTGTAAATAAAATAATAGCAGCAATAGGTCCATAGTTAAAGTGCATAGTGCTTCATAGTTTGGTACAATAACAGCAGCAATAATATCAACCAGCATCCTATACATCAAATGACCAATGACACAACAAATATATGTACAATAACAACAATAATAACATCAGTATGTCCATATTTAAAGTGCATAATGCCTCAAATTACGTTTCAATTGTAAAAATATAATAGCAGCAATAGGTCCATAAATAAAGTGCATAGTGCTTCATAGTTGGGTACAATAACAGCAGCAATAATATCATAGTTGTTAAAAGACAATAATTTCATTAGCACTATACATATGATCCAACAACAGACAATACCTAAAAGTTACACCTAACAGAACAATACAGAATAAAACAATTCATCAATAAAAGTAAGCAATAAAATACATCCTTAATCCTTACACTGATCTAATCTTTAAAATTGCATTGCGCTTATACCAGATAGCCTCTAAAAATTTGCTAACAGCTACAACTATTCTAGGGGAGAGATTAGTTTTTAGAATCCGTAATGCAATTTGGTAATGTACAAGTCCCATTTCCCGGCAAATCGGAATAATCCACCTCCTACGAGGGGACATATACTCTGGACAAAAAAATAGCAAATGTGATTCATTTTCATCACATTGTTTACACATTGGGCAAGTCAATTCTGACTGTGCAGGATTCCATTTATGTGTGAATGATCTTATAGGCAAGGTCCCCAAGCGAAACCGTATAAAAAGGCTTTTAGGGAAAGCAAAAGGTATAAAATCCATATAATCTTCCAATAATGGAGTAGATTTAAAATCAAAAAAACTGTTGGTCAGAGATCCTACATAATTTTTCCTTAGTACACATTCATTGATAAAATTCCAATAAGTAGTTTTAAGAAGATGCTGATCGACTTTCTTAAGTTTAGTAGGGTCATCCCAAAATCTACGGAGACCTAATCTACTCACCCACGAGAACACGTGTTTAAACCATGGGAGCGATCGAGCACCTGGTATATTTAAAACATCGGTCAGGGATTCTCTATAATCAACTAGCTCCGGTGTACACCAAAGACGAACCCAGTAGATCAAGACTTTCAAAGCCACTAAGTCTGATATTCTTTTTAATCCTAGATCTAAATACAATGGAATAAGAGGTGTGCTCTGGGGTAGACATAGCATTTTCCTAACAAAACTGTTTTCTACCAGTGCAAGAGGCTTAGCATCAACATAGCCCCACACTTCAGCTCCATAAAGAGCAGCCCCTTGCGCCTTGCGCGGTAAATCTCCATAACCGGGGCTACCACGTGAGATACCGTTCTCTTTTGTGTTCTCAGAATGGCATTTGACCTGTGCTCAATAAGAAATTTACTTTTCATGATCTGATCTAACCACTTAAAATTATCCATAAATCGTACTCCCAAATAATCAAAGTTTTCAACCCTCTCAAGGACGTCTTTTCCAACCCGAATAGTCGGATTACCTTTCTTGACCCCCTTGCCTAGAATCATAAATTTTGTTTTATTAACATTAAGCTCAAGTCCCCTCTCATTACAGAACCCTAAAAATGTATTAACCAGGATCTGGAGACCCATAGGGGACTTTGAAATAAGTAGGGAGTCATCCGCAAAAAGCAATATTGGTATCTTCCTGCCGTTTAACATAGGAGAATCATTTACACAGTTTTCCAAGACATTAACCACACCATTTAAATAAAGGGAAAATAAAGTGGGGGCAAGGACACAGCCTTGCCTAGCCCCCCGCTCAATAGGAATACAATCGGTTAGTTCTCCATTTGGTCCCCAGCGTACTTGAGCATAGTTGTTTTCGTGTAATTTACTCAATAAATATACAAGATTGCTGGGAGCACCCATATTAATAAGAACCTGCCACAAATTCGATCGAGGAATAAGATCAAAGGCAGCTCTAAGATCAATAAAAGCCACATACAGCACACCCTTACGTAAAAGCACAGTCTTCCAGTACAATAATGTAAATCTAAAAATCTGATCAACAGTACTAATTTTACTTCTAAAACCTGCTTGGAAGGGGAAAGTATTTCTTTTCTTCCATCCATTCAATTAATTTGTTCAGGATTTGGCGACTAAAAACTTTTTGTGCGTTATCTAACAAACTAATTGGCCTATAATTAGCTGGGTTATTAGCATCACCCTTTTTAAAAAAGTTATTATCTCAGCCCCTCCATGAATCAGGGATCGCTCCCCGGCGGAGATAGCATTCGATAGAAGATTAAAATAGCTTGACCAGATTAACGGCTCTGACTTAAAAGATCACCCGGGATTTTGTCAGGTCCCGGCGCTTTGGCCATTTTAAGAGACTGAATTGCACAGATTGTCTCTTCAAGACTGAATTTGACAGGGTTACTATAATGTTCTTGCACTATGCATGGCGAGATAGCGTCCTCCACTATATTAGTACCACTGTCAATATCATCCAGCTTCCTTAGCGAATACAATGATGAAAAATGAGCTACCCAGTTGTCAGGTGGTATATTAAAACTTGGGTATTTTACTCCTTCGGAGTGTCTCTGGGCGACCAATTTCCAAAACGATCTACTGTCCTTGGTTTTTGTGGCTGCAAGTAGATCCTGCCAAAACTTATCTTCCCAATCTCTTCTAGCCTTTCTAAGCTGTGTTTTATAAAAACCTCTAGCGGTGCGAATTTTACCTCTGTCACCCTCATCAATAGCTATTTTTAATAAATTCTTCGCTACTTTACAAGCAGGATTAAACCAGTCGTGATACTTAAAGTGTACCGACTTCGTAGTAGTCACCTCTCTATAGAATATCTTTTGAAGACCATCGAACAACTGCATATGGACTGATAAAATAGGTATTCCTGCTGAATCTATCCCTCGTAAGGGTCAAAAGAGGTAATAAACTGTTTATAAACTTTTGAATAAACATCCGGGTTAGCCATAACTTCCGGCCATCTAACAGCACGTCGATTATTGGTAGCCAATGCTACAGGAACGTTTGTAAAAATAGCAGCACACCCAGAAACCAAAAGCTCTCCCACAAGTACCACTTCAAGAGAGTTATGATCACTATCAGACCTAACGTTGACTTTCATATCAGCTAATAGGGGCCACAATCTCACATCAATCAATACATAATCAATTATACTGGCACACATACCTCTCTTAAATGTTGGTGCACACAGGGGATCAGAGGTAGTACGACCATTTAGGGCTCTAAGACCTCTACCAATGACCAGTGAAACTATCTGTAAAGCACATGATGTGAAATTTTTCCTCAGGGGCACCTGCAATGTAGGAATTCCCCATTGCTCATCTTCCTCCACAGTAGTCTCAGATAAGAAGGAGCAGGGTTCAAAGCCGGTGTTAAAATCTCCCGCCACTATAATTCTTGTATCCGGGGATAGTTTATCCAATATAGTGTCCAATAATGCTAAAGTCGTAGACGTATCAATAGATCGAATTGGCCTTACATAAATATAAAAATTGCCAAAGAAAGACCAGACGATAAGGTGACTAAAGTTCCCATTAAATCTAAACAGTCTGTTTCTATAGTAGTGACAGAGCTAAAGCGACCATTCTTGATCAAAGTTAAAAGTCCACCACTAGCTCTACCAAAATGAAGGGCTGGCTTGGCGTCTACACTAAAGGATGCATATCCATCTATATAAGTTTTCTCTATAGCCCAAGTTTCCTGCAATAGACAAACATCATACCTCTCTATATATCTTATCCAGTCATGATCACATAGTTTCTGGCCAATACCTGCAATATTCCAAGACAATAGATTTAAATTCTGGGAGTTATTGGACTCATCAGCTATATGAATATCAATACTAGGCTCTATCATACCCTGAGATCTAGTATAGTCATCCAAGGGTCGCAGTGTAATAAGTTCACCACTCTCCAGCTTCCCACATGACCTATCCACCATATCATGTGAAACAGCTTCAATATTAGAGCCACCCAAAGAAGACGTTTGTTCAATAACATGATTTAAACCACACAGGATCTTTCCCACCCCTACTTGGCTCATTACCCCAGGGCTATTGCTTCCCAAGATATACACTATATTTCGAATGTGCCCTCATAGTGAATAAAAACATTGGTTCCCGCGGAAAAATACAATAATCTGTTTTAGTAAAAGTGTGCACAATCGCAATGAGGAAGGGTTATGGTGATGCCAAAAGAAGAAGAGACCATATACACCTCTGTTCACAGATAATTATTTTATATAGATCAACAAGTTTACGGGTATATACAAGAAGGAAAAAACAGTAGTGCGTTGTGTCCCCAGTGTAAATGGATCCTTAAAACAAGAGTGATAAATTTGTGACATATAAAAATAGGTTTCCACAATTTTTAAAAAGCAACCATCCATAAATTTACAGTAACAGCAGCTTCTGTATTCAATAATCAGAGCTGTTTTAGTGGTTCGCTTTAACTAGCTGTCGATGATGTTTCGACCCTTTGTGCAATGCAGGGTCTCATCAGGACCTAGGGGTGTAGGGACATCTATGATTAAGAAAAGAAAATAATATCAATATGGGTCTATGATCGTAACAACAGTCCATGAAGGGAGTGTTAAGAGTCATATGGTATCTGCGGAATGGGTTGCGCAGCTGCGTGAAGAATGTGAAACACCGGTCAAGTGAACAAGAAGTAGAGAGAATACTCACATGGGACCCAGCCGGTTGCTGACATGTGAGAAGGAAAATGAGAAGGTGAAAATTACATTAGGAAGAGGAACATATCTCAATAGTAGGCTAAATAACAAATGCTGCTGGCTTATTGGAAGCTTACCCCAATGTGAGGGACGGGGTGGGAAGGCTGGCAACCGAGGGTGTGCACAGCGCGAAAATTGCCAATGTGTTAGTAGAAGAATAATAACTTGTGAACTCGGCCTGGGGGTAGTCCGAGTAGATCTCTGTAAATAACAAGGATAGCTGTCATAAATATACGTGTTGACCAAACAATGGTGCACAAGCACAGAATCCACCCACTTATTGCGTCCAAAGTAAAGGGTCTTACCAAGAACAGTGTTGTTGGACCTGGCCATTTTTGGCAGGTTCACCCCTGAACTTTTTGCCTGTCCCTTAGCCTTTTCCCTGTGTAGTGTTGGTGATTTTAGGCCTCTGGGCACTTTAGCACTGTGGCCCAGTGTAAAGTGCGTGCGCGCTGTGTGCGTGTGTGGTGAGACTGGCCAGCCCTCCCATAGGAATGCATTGAGGATGAGTGTGTCAGTGGTAAATCCTGTTATGAATGGTGCAGCATGGTCAAGTCTAGTATGTGCGAACTCGTGAGAATAAATGCTGTGCGATGGTGTGCGCAGATTTATGGTGACTGGTAGAGAAATGCCACTTCTAGAAGTTGGCATTTCTGTGTGCTCTGTGTCTGCCTGCCTGATGTGAATTGCATGTCTGGCTTGTGAGTGACAGGGGCTGGGAGGTGTGTGTGGCTCCAGGAGGGGCAGGGTGAGTCAGCGCAGGGCTGAATGGAGAGATCTCCATGTAGATGGGTGGGAGGAGTTGCACCTGGGACTTGAATAGGGCTGTGCCTTCCCTCTACAATGCTGGATCCACCTCCTGTGGTGCGTCTGATGTCCCTAGCCTACACTCTGAAGGGAGAGAGGAGCTGAGCAAAACAAAGTGCTCCAAATCCCCCCATAACCAGTTGTATCTGGTTCCCCCAAGCCCTGCACCTTGTAGACAAAGGAAAATGGTGTATAAAAGAAGGGGCTGTGACCCCATGAAGTTGTTCTTGCTTTTGGATCCTGATTCCTGCAGGGCGTGCTGCTGCTGGGGCCCAGGAGGACTTGCCAGGAGGGCTGCCTCCCTGGGCCCAGCTATGCCCTGGAACCTTTTGCTTAATTTCTTTTAGCCCTGGGCCCAGGACCTTTTCTGCACTGTTTGGCGCCCTGTGAGCACCAGGCTTTACCCTAATTGTCCCCTGGAGGAAAGGAGCACGAGGCCTCCGCAGCGCTGAGCTGCAGTTATCCCCGAGGGAATCCCGACGTAGGGATTCCCCCCCGTGATGCCGATCCTAGCGGGAGCCCACCCCGCTTTATGATTATTTTAAAATGCGGGTGCCCACCCCGCTTTATGATTATTTAAAAAATGCGGGTGCCCACCCACTTATGCTGTGTCTAAAACGGGTGCCTACCCCGTATTGCCGAGAGAAATCACCGGCGCGGCCCGAGAAGCACCAAAACCGGAAGCCAGGCCTGTTTGCCTGGCCTGGGGCGGAGTCTATGGCCGGAAGCGAGGGGAAGCTCTGCTGCGGGCCTAAAGGAGAACGGGAGCCTACCCCGCCTCCACGAGCCGATGCGAAGTCCCGGGTCCCAGGAGGGGGCCCGGGTGAAGTGAGGAGAGAAGGGAGCCTCGCAGGCTCCATTTTCCGCCCCCCTCCTCGTCTTAGAGGAAGGGAGGCGGGTTCGCCCATCCGGAACCTCGCAGGCTCCATGTGCAAGTCCCGGTCCCAGAAGAGGGACTGGGCGAAGGAGAGCGCGCCCCAGCCAGCTGCCCTTGAAGGAGAGAGAGGAGTTCTCCACCGGCACCGGTGAGTAGGGGCCTCACGAGTGTTCTTGGTGCCTGTCCCAGGCACTGTTTTTAGTTCTGAGCGGCCCCGTCTGGCAGCGGGCCGCTCCAACCCTGGCGCATAATTGTTTTAGAGCCCCGTGTGGCTCCAATGTGGCGCATAGTTTGTCTCAGAGCCCAGATGGCTCTAACAAGGGGTATAGTTGTTTTAGAGCCTGCGTGGCTCCTACGAGGGGCGTAATTGTTTTAGAGCCTCGGTGGCTCCAACGATAGCATAATTATCTTAAGAGGGCCCATGCTGTTCCCCTGTTGCCATGATCCCAGCTGCCCCGCTTGCGAGAGGGCAGCTGCAACGGTTTGGGCATAATTGCTTGCAGGGCACAGTCGGTGCCAGTGGCCCACATCTTTATTTTACAGCTGCGCAGAAATTAGTGCCAGCTGCTACGTTTAGGCCATTCTTTCTTTGGGGGCATGTCTTTTGAAGTTAGGAGTCAGATGCACTCCTTTGCCCCATATATTCACAGCTGCGCAGCACTTAGTGCCAGCTGCTACGTTTAGGCTTGCGCAGATTGCGCACCCTTGACTTCCGCTGCTTAGGCAGCGCGCCCTGACTTTTGGACAGAGGGCATTTGAGCCCCTTAGAGATGGCCAGTTGGCCAGGGGGACTGTTAGGTTTGTAGGGCGCCAGGCCCTAGTGTGATTTATGCCTCTGCTATGGTTCTTTTTACTAGGAGGTTATGTGCTAATGCGAGTTATGTGGTGCTAGGAAATGTGATGCATTTACTATGGTTTACGCACCCTGTTTCATACCTCTAAATGTATTTCTAGGATTATGAGGTTTTGCATAATGTGTTTATGCTTGTGAGGTTATTGTTTCCTAATGCGTTTAGGTTGTGAGTTATTCTCCACTATTGGTTATGCCTAAAGTGATTTATGCTTAGGATGTTAGTGTCTAATAGGTTTATACTTATGAGATGATGGCATAATGTATTTATGCTGGTGAGGTTGGCGTATAGAGTATTTTGCGCCTAATGTGATATTGTGCATAATGTGGTTTATGTTACAGGCTGATGCTGAGTACAGTGGTCACCAGTGATTACTGGTTGTACCTTTATGATATGTTCTACATTTATTATCTTCACTAAGTGATGGTTCTGACAGTGGCCCACATGGCCCTGTCATGTGTAAATAATCCCTTGTAGATATTGCCCAGTGCCAGTTGGCACCATGTGTATTATGTGAATACTATTCTAATATATTATGAGAATACAAAGGCTATTTTTGATAGACCCTTGTGTGGAGTTCCTTTTGTGGTGTGCATAGTATGTTGTTGCTGGGTGTGTGTTGCGCAAACGCTTTACACATTGCCTCCGGGATAGGCCTGACTGCTCGTGCCAAGCTACCAAGGGGGTGAGCAGGGGTTATCTTGGGTGTGTAACTCCCTTGCCCTGACTAGAGTGGTGGTTTCTGCTTGGCTTTGGCGCAAGCCTTAGCCAACCAGAAATCCCATTTCTAACATTGGTGTCAGCGGTGGGATAGGACTTGCGTTTGCGCAGTACCACAGCGACAACTGGCTGCACTACAAGCTCTGCATTTTAGATAGTCACATGATGGGGATTATTGTTCTAAGTTTGTTTAAGTGTCATTTCATTTTTGAAATGTGTGTTCTTGTTGCACTGTGAGTTGAGTGTCCTGCCAAGGACAGAAACCAGAGAATCTGGAGGAGTGACTGCCCCTATGCTGCGGTTGGTGGGGTTGGCCTACAGTGGGGACTTAATTGGCATGGAGTCACTAGCTCGGGAGGGTAGATCATCCTCTAAGTGCGGTGTAAGTTTTCTGGAATTCCCAGATGGGTGGGATCCAGTGGTGGCAGCGATATGTAGTCCAGTGCAGGATGTCCCATTCCCAGTTCCCCGAGGATGGTACCTGGTTCCCGGTTAAGGAGGGGGCGGGTTGAGATTCAGGGGCAGTAAGATGCTGTCTCACCAGTCTTGTGGGGGGAGTGTGGATGAATGTTGTAATGCACTGGATGTTTGAGTGATTGGTTGTTTTCCGTGTTGGGGAGTGAACCTAGAAGAATGGTGCAGGTATATCGACAACCCTCGCGGTTGAAGATGGTTCAGAGTAGCCCAGCTAGGTACCCTTATTGTGAGGAGGTTGTCTGGCCTCATGCCCAAACTCGCTGAAGAGGGCGTGAGACTGGGTCGTATTCCGAACCCCAACCTCGGTCTCCAGGACTGGTTGGTTCCATGAGGGAACACCAGGTAGGGAGCCTAGTCTGTCCTGTTGGACCGTTCTTCGAGGTGGTCCTTTCCGTTTTAGGTGAGCTGGGAGTGTCTGTAAGCAGAGCCCCAGTAGTTCTGGTGTCTGGCAGTGCCGCTCCAGTTGGGAGGGTGCAGAGGTCCAGATGGAGGGGTGAGAGGGGGAAAGAGTCCCCAGTGGGAACCAGTGGGTCAGGGGCCAGCCAGAAGGGCTGAGTCGCCAATGATTGACCATGGTGAGCGCCACTTCTGCCCTGGGGCATCTTCACGCACTGTCAGAGGGACAGGAGGTTGTGAGCTCTGCACCAGGCAGACTGTCACATGACACATTAGTGAGGTGTCACCCTCGGGAGGGTATATGTGCTCCCAGGAAGTCCTGGTTCTCCGGGCAATTGTGAGGTAGTACCCCCCTGAACGCAGGTGGGGTCCAGTTTTGAAGGGTGAGAGGGGGAAATAGTCCCCAGTGGGGACCAGTGGGTCAGGGGCCAGCCAGAAGGGCTGAGTCGCCGATGATTGCCCATGGTGTGCGCCACTTCTGTCCTGGCGCATCTTCACGCACTGTCAGAGGGACAGGAGGTCGTGAGCTCTGCGCCAGGCAGACTGTCACACGACACGCTAGGTATGTGTCACCCTCAGGAAGTCCTGGTTCGCCAGGCATCTGACCAAAGGGTATCGTCCCTGGGTTGGGGAGCCAGGTTCAGGCGTTTGCCTGTCCTGGACAGCAGGGCGACTGTAGTCAGTGTCCTGGCTGGTTTGCCTTCTAGGGGTACCCCTGTGGACACAGGTGGGGCCCATCTTAAGTGAAGAGACCCTGTGTTTCCCAGAAGGGGTGGTGCAGGGTTAGCCGGGATCTTTAGGGTCCCTGGCTGAATGTGGTAGTACTACCCTGAGAGCAGGTGGGGCCCATCTTAAGTGAAGGGACCCTGCTCTACAGTGGGAGGGTGCAGAACTCTGGAAGGGGGTGCAGAGGGAGGGAGTCCTCGCCTCTGACCCCGGTGCAGCCGGTGAATGTGTGTCCCAGGTGGTAGACCAGTTGATGGAGTGGGGTCCTGAACTGGTGGGAGAGTTGTGTTCTGGTGGGTGCTTCTCCTGGGGGAGTGCAGAACCCCAGAAGTAGAGGTAGGGTGAGGAGATGCTTCACCCATGACCTCTGGTCAGCCTGAGGGTGCGGACCCTAGGTTGAAGGATCAGTGGTAGTTGGAACTACACTGAGAAGGAGAGTGGAGAATGGCTATTGTATGCCAGGGGTTACTGCCCCCCACTCTGTGGATTGGCAAGGACCAGTGGCATCTGGGTGGCCTAGGGCCTGGTCCTGGCCGTGGACAACTAAGGAGTACCGGTGGGGTAGCCTAGTTGGTCCTGAGTTTTTTTTCTTTCTTCTCTTAGATGGATTCCATGGGTTCACAGTGGCGTAGGACCGGAGGGTGTCCCTGCAGTTGCGGGCCCGCGTCCGTGTTCTATCGCCCCAAGCAGGGAAGCCCATCACGGTGGTGATTGGTCTACCCTGCGTTTTGGCTGGAAGGGGGTTATGTTGGACCTGGCCCTTTTTGGCAGGTTCACCCCTGAACTTTTTGCCTGTCCCTTAGCCTTTTCCCTGTGTAGTGTTGGTGATTTTAGGCCTCTGGGCACTTTAGCACTGTGGCCCAGTGTAAAGTGCGTGCGCTCTGTGTGCGTGTGTGGTGAGACTGGCCGGCCCTCCCATAGGAATGCATTGAGGATGAGTGTGTCAGTGGTAATTCCTTTTATGAGAGGTGCAGCATGGTCAAGTCTAGTATGTGCGAACTCGTGAGAATAAATGCTGCGCGATGGTGTGCGCAGATTTATGGTGACTGGTAGAGAAATGCCACTTCTAGAAGTTGGCATTTCTGTGTGCTCTGTGTCTGCCTGCCTGATGTGAATTGCATGTCTGGCTTGTGAGTGACAGGGGCTGGGAGGTGTGTGTGGCTCCAGGAGGGGCAGGGTGAGTCAGCGCAGGGCTGAATGGAGAGATCTCCATGTAGATGGGTGGGAGGAGTTGTACCTGGGACCTGAATAGGGCTGTGCCTTCCCTCTACAATGCTGGCTCCACCTCCTGTGGTGCGTCTGATGTCCCTAGCCTACACTCTGAAGGGAGAGAGGAGCTGAGCAAAACAAAGTGCTCCAAATCCCCCCATAACCAGTTGTATCTGGTTCCCCCAAGCCCTGCACCTTGTAGACAAAGGAAAATGGTGTATAAAAGAAGGGGCTGTGACCCCATGAAGTTGTTCTTGCTTTTGGATCCTGATTCCTGCAGGGCGTGCTGCTGCTGGGGCCCAGGAGGACTTGCCAGGAGGGCTGCCTCCCTGGGCCCAGCTATGCCCTGGAACCTTTTGCTTAATTTCTTTTAGCCCTGGGCCCAGGACCTTTGCTGCACTCTTTGGCGCCCTGTGAGCGCCAGGCTTTACCCTAATTGTCCCCTGGAGGAAAGGAGCACGAGGGCTCCGCAGCGCTGAGCTGCAGTTATCCCCGAGGGAATCCCGACGTAGGGATTTCCCCCTGTGATACCGATCCTAGCAGGAGCCCACCCCGCTTTATGATTATTTTAAAATGCGGGTGCCCACCCCGCTTTATGATTATTTTAAAAATGCGGGTGCCCACCCCGCTTATGCTGTGTCTAAAACGGGTGCCTACCCCGTAATGCCGAGAGAAATCACCGCCGCGGCCCGAGAAGCACCAAAACCGGAAGACAGGCGTGTTTGCCTGGCCTGGGGCGGAGCCTATGGCCGGAAGCGAGGGGAAGCTCTGCTGCAGGCCTAAAGGAGAACGGGAGCCTACCCCGCCTCCACGAGCCGATGCGAAGTCCCGGGTCCCAGGAGGGGGCCCGGGTGAAGAGAGGAGAGAAGTGAGCCTCTCAGGCTCCATTTTCCGCCCCCCTCCTCGTCTTAGAGGAAGGGAGGCGGGTTCGCCCGTCCGGAACCTCGCAGGCTCCATGTGCAAGTCTTGGTCCCAGAAGAGGGACCGGGCGAAGGAGAGCGCGCCACAGCCAGCTGCCCTTGAAGGAGAGAGAGGAGTTCTCCGCCGGCACCGGTGAGTAGGGGCCTCACGAGTGTTCTTGGTGCCTGTCCCAGGCACTGTGTTTAGTTCTGAGCTGCCCCGTCTGGCAGCGGGCCGCTCCAACCCTGGCGCATAATTGTTTTCGAGCCCCGTGTGGCTCCAACGTGGCGCATCGTTTGTCTCAGAGCCCAGATGGCTCTAACAAGGGGTATAGTTGTTTTAGAGCCTGCGTGGCTCCTACGAGGGGCGTAATTGTTTTAGAGCCTCGGTGGCTCCAACGATAGCATAATTATCTTAAGAGGGCCCATGCTGTTCCCCTGTTGCCATGATCCCAGCTGCCCCGCTTGCGAGAGGGCAGCTGCAACGGTTTGGGCATAATTGCTTGCAGGGCACAGTCGGTGCCAGTGGCCCACATCTTTATTTTACAGCTGCGCAGCAATTAGTGCCAGCTGCTATGTTTTGGCCATTCTTTCTTTGGGGGCATGTCTTTTGAAGTTAGGAGTCAGATGCACTCCTTTGCCCCATATATTCACAGCTGCGCAGCACTTAGTGCCAGCTGCTACGTTTAGGCTTGCGCAGATTGCGCACCCTTGACTTCCGCTGCTTAGGCAGCGCGCCCTGACTTTTGGACAGAGGGCATTTGAGCCCCTTAGAGATGGCCAGTTGGCCAGGGGGACTGTTAGGTTTGTAGGGCGCCAGGCCCTAGTGTGATTTATGCCTCTGCTATGGTTCTTTTTACTAGGAGGTTATGTGCTAATGCGAGTTATGTGGTGCTAGGAAATGTGATGCATTTACTATGATTTACGCACCCTGTTTCATACCTCTAAATGTATTTCTAGGATTATGAGGTTTTGCATAATGTGTTTATGCTTGTGAGGTTATTGTTTCCTAATGCGTTTAGGTTGTGAGTTATTCTCCACTATGGGTTATGCCTAAAGTGATTTATGCTTAGGATGTTAGTGTCTAATAGGTTTAGACTTATGAGATGATTGCATAATGTATTTATGCTGGTGAGGTTGGCATATAGAGTATTTTGCGCCTAATGTGATATTGTGCATAATGTGGTTTATGTTACAGGCTGATGCTGAGTACAGTGGTCACCAGTGATTACTGGTTGTACGTTTATGATATGTTCTACATTTATTATCTTCACTAAGTGATGGTTCTGACAGTGGCCCACGTGGCCCTGTCATGTGTAAATAATCCCTTGTAGATATTGCCCAGTGCCAGTTGGCACCATGTGTATTATGTGAATACTATTCTAATGTATTATGAGAATACAAAGGCTATTTTTGATAGACCCTTGTGTGGAGTTCCTTTTTGTGGTGTGCATAGTATGTTGTTGCTGGGTGTGTGTTGCGCAAACGCTTTACACATTGCCTCCGGGATAGGCCTGACTGCTCGTGCCAAGCTACCAAGGGGGTGAGCAGGGGTTATCTTGGGTGTGTAACTCCCTTGCCTTGACTAGAGTGGTGGTTTCTGCTTGGCTTTGGCGCAAGCCTTAGCCAACCAGAAATCCCATTTCTAACAAGTGTCAATTGCGCAGGTTGTGTAGCAGCTCCAACCTGTGCATTTTGAATATATGCCGAGGACTCGATCGATCCGTCGGTATTCTAGAAATGGCAAGTGGTGCACATAGTTACAGGGTGCCAGATCTGTGCAGTTTTGACGCAGCAGAAAAATGGTATGGGGGCCTGGGGTGTGGGCAGGGAGAGCTCTTACCTTTGATGGAATAGCAGATGGAGATCTATTGCTCGTGCCTCTGCTATGCGTCTGGGTAGAACCGCTCAATCCGTCTACCGTGGCATGAATGACAGTGAGCTAGCGGTTTCAGCGTCATAATGTTGCCCGCTCAAACCGGTTCACACGGCAGGCATCACTTGGGATTGCCACCTGTGGATGTCATCTGGTTGTCTGTAATCATGGAACAGAAAGAGAGAAAAGACCGGTGATAGGGAAAGAGCAGGGGAAAGAAGGTATAGTGAAATAGATAGAAAAAAGAGGGTTCATATGCTTCAACATTTCTGTATTTGGCTACGGCGCAGGTGGTGTCAAAAGGCAGGAGGGAAAAACAATTTTATATAATTGCTTAAACTATCGAGCAAGCAGTAAATGTCATCACATATCTATACAAACTGTAATTGGATACAGCACAGGTGGTGTCAAAAGGCAAGTAGGAAAGAATAATAAAATAAAATTACTTAAGCTATCAAGCAAGCAGTAATAGTCATCATACATCTATACATTACTATGTGAGTATTCTCTCTACTTCTTGTTCACTTGACCAGTGTTTCACATTCTTCACGCGGCTGCACAACACATTCCGCAGGTACCATATGACTATTAACACTCCCTTCATGGACTGTTGTTATGATCAAGGAACCATATTGATAATATTTTCTTTGATTTAAATCATAGATGTCCCTAAACCCCAAGGTCCTGATGAGACCCTACATTGCACAAAGGGTCGAAACGTCGTCGACAGCTAGTTAAAGCGAACCACTAAAACAGCTCTGATTATTGAATACAGAAGCTGCTGTTAGTGTAAATTTATGGATGGTCGCTTTTTAAAAATTGTGGAAACCTATTTTTTATATGTCACAAATTTATAACTCTTGTTTTAAGGTTCCATTTACACTGGGGACACAATGCACTACTGTTTTTTCCTTTTTGTATATACCCGTAAACTTGTTGAACTATATAAAATAATTATCTGTGAACAGAGGTGTATATGGCCTCTTCTTCTTTTGGCATCACCATAACCCTTCCTCATTGCGATTGTGCACACTTTTACTAAAACAGATTATTGTATTTTTCTGCGAGAACCAATGTTTCAGTTGCATATGTATTACCCTAGTTCCTTGTGAGTAGGGTGTACCTTGTTCTTGTTTTCGACTCATAGTGAATAAAGGCCTAAATGCTATTCTACAGGTCCAGCTATATTTTCCATAGGAAATAAGCAAATTCCTTCAAACTTATTTCTGACTTAAATTTCCAAAACACAACTAATGGTGTAATCAGATCTTTGATAACTTAATTAGAAGAGTAACTTTTTAAAAATATAATTTAGATGGTTTGACTCAGAACTGGCTTAAAACCAATTCTGCCACTAATCACACCTTTAGAGCTTAAGTAGACATTGATGGCTGAGAGAGATAATGACCCAGGTTCAGAAGAAAATGGTCCACCATTTCCCCAAGAAGGTAGGGGGGTATTAAGTGATGACCACGTGGCAGCTATGAGATATCTGGCAGTAGACAGTAACAGCTGCCATAACAAAGGTTACCTTTAACATTACCTCTTTTTACTTGGAGATGCCAGGGAAGGCTATCCTATTTATTCCCATAATACTCCTGGACACTCAGGCTCCAATCCCAGTGGGGAAGGAGATCATTCTGAATTTGTCAGGTGGTAGGATAGCTTGTCTAAATAGGAAAGTGGCCATTGAGCTGAACACAGTCCTGTCTGATGGCAGAAGGCTTTAGACTGTGAAATGGTCTACTTCATTGCTTTTTAGCTTTTTTTAGCACTTGATGATGCCGTTGAAAAATAGGTTTGCAGTACGGCAAAGATGAAGTGCTGCAAAAAGGAGGTGCATGAAAATTCTCCAATCACTGGCAAGTGCACAAGATAAATTGGTTATTTCAAACATCACCTCCTTAGAACATCCCTTCATGTGGGAAAAGTCAACCTAAGCAGAAGGCTTCCTACTTGAAGAAGACACCAGACTCCTGACTATTGACTCCAGACTACTGCTATATGAATAGGACTCACACAAGAGATCACAGATGTCTTACTCCTGCTGGTACCCAGGACGTGGAACTGTTCCACAAGGGTGATGTATAATTACTTTCTCTTTGCTTGCTTCAGGGACATACAAAGCATAAGGACTCCAGCTCAGTATAGAGTATTGCACCCTGCTGGAGATGTAGGTGGAGAGAGACATGGTGCCTAGAAATGAGCACCAAGTAGCTGGAGCTACAGGACTGACCATGAGGAACTTGTCCAGCAGTTAGAGAAAAATTGGATATTTTTTTCCTATCTCCGCAGGATCCGGACAAGTTGCTGATGTTTGTCCGGTAGATTGTTCTTTGCTTGTTGTTTTGTTCTTTATAGTTGTCTATACTGCTTGCAATTAACATTAGAATCTCTCCATCCAAACCCTGGTTTTCAAAGGAGCTTAAAGAGCTAAAAAGATATTGTAAAAAACTAGAACGGAACTGGAGAGTGGCTTACTGCCCTCTTGCTAAAATAGCACTCAGAAAGGCCCAGAAAGGCTACTATGCTTCCATAAACATAGCCAAAAGTCAGCATCATGCAGAACGCATAGCCCAGTCCCGTAATAACTCCAAGGAAATTCTTTCCATTGTGCAAAGCTTTGCGACCCCGAGGGCAGAGGAGATATTGCTACCTCTGTCAGCCATCTGGTGTGAGAAACTTTCGAGTTTCTTAATTGATAAAATCCAGTCTATGCAAGCCAGTTTTGATGTCCCTAACCATGAACAGGAACTGCTTTTCCCGCTGAACATGGCCAGCCCTAGTCATGATGTTTCTAATCCATCCTTCTTCCTGTCTGAATTTTCTGCTGTTGCTCACCAAGACTCACTGACTATTTTGAAATCTCTGAAATCGGGCTCGCCAACTGACCCTTGTCAGGCCCGCTTGCTGGCGGCTGTGGCAGAAGCTGTTAATCCTGAAGTTAATTCACTCGTCAACTTGTCCTTCCAATCTGCCACAGTTCCGCCTGAATGGAAGCAGGCCAAACTTCTCCCTCTGCTTAAAAAACCTTCTCTCGACCCGGCCAACCCTGCCAACTATCGCCCTATTTCCCTCCTTCCAGCGGTAGCTAAGGTATGTGAAAAGGCGGTCTTTAAGCAGCTGGCCAATTTTGTAGAGACCTCAGGATCGTTACATCCCGCTCAGTCAGGGTTCAGAGCTACTTATAGCACGGAGACGGCGCTTGTGGAAATATCAGAAGCCATTAGAGAATGCTTGGATGGGGGCGGGAGAGCGGCTCTGGTTTTATTAGACCTCTCTGCTGCTTTTGACACAGTGCCACACTCACTGCTATTAGCGCGCCTCGTGAACATTGGTGTCATCGGCCCTGCGTGGGACTGGATTAAATCATTTTTGGCTGACAGATCAAAGCAAGTGTGGCTACCTCCTTTTTCATCAATCCCACAAAAGGTGACTACTGGAGTACCTCAGGGTTCTACCCTGAGCCCCCTCCTTTTTAATGTATATGTCACCCCTCTGGTTTATCTGGCTGAGGAGCTGGGAGCAAAAATCATCGCCTATGCAGATGATACCTAGCTCCTCTTCACTTGGAAGGACTCAGATATTTCCCCAACGAAAGCAAAAAACTGTCTAACAGCCGTTTTCAAATGGCTTGCAGCCGCCCAGATAAAGTGCAATGAGGAAAAGTCCGAAATCCTCTATTCGGATCCTTTCCCCCTCAGTTCAGGGAAGCACTTTGGCTGCCAGAATATCCTCTCCCTAGTTCCTCGGGACAGGCAGTGAAGAACCTGGGCGTCTGGTTCGAGGAAAATCTCAGGTTCTCTACACATGTAAAAAAACTGGCCGGCCAATGTTTTGGCACATTGAAGTCTCTTAGGAAGTTTCTTCCTCTATTACCCAGGTCTGCCAAGGGGATGGTCACGCGTGCTCTGATCCTTAGCCGCATTGACTATGCCAATGCACTTTATATTGGCCTACCATGATACCAGCTTAAGAAACTCCAGGTAATACAGAACGCTGCGGCCAGAGTTCTGATGAGTATCCCGGGCAGGTCCAGCATAAAACATCTTTTGCGGGATCCGCACTGGCTACCAGTGGCCCAAAGAGTGAAATTTAAGGCTCTCACGATGGCCCACTCAGCCCTTTATGGTCTAGGGCCCCACTATCTGAAGAAGCGGTTTAGTTTTTATACTCCACAAAGGCATTTGCGTTCCGCTTCACAGTGCCTAGCTTTGATCCCTCACTTTCGGCTGGTAAGAATTGGAGATAGCTCTCTATCCTTCAAAGCGGCCGAAGCTTGGAATTCTCTCCCCCTTGAACTGCGCAGCATTCACGACCCCTCCATGTTCAAGAAGAGACTAAAAACCCTGCTGTTTACTTAAGAGGTAATTTCCCCCTGGTCCATACTGTTTTCACTACTGGCTCTTCGCGCCGGGACACTCTTGAGTAGCCGCGTAACATAACATAACATAAACCTCTCTTGGGGTTGCTGTTACTAGTAGGTGTTGAGCAGTGATTCTCTTAGATGTGGGTTTTAACTTAAACTGGTTCTAAATATTAGGTTGATAGGAGTTCTCCCCTCCCAAATTTATAATTTGCTTTTAACTCTGACTGTATGTACAATAAAATTGCATATATAATTTCAATATTAGTGCTAAATGATGAATTATCAGATTATGAAAAAATATTAAACAGGCACCATATTATATTGTGATGGATCCCTTTGTTCGTTGTCCTAGTTCATTAGCATAAAACACCTGCAATTTTATGATGATTCAGTATTAATATGTTTATTGTTGTATAACTGAACTTCATTCATGTTTACCATGCTACAGCTTGTTTGTGGGACAAGCTATATTTTCTCTATGTAGTCACATTTTGCTATAGAGTGTTACATGAAGAACCATTTGCTCCTCTTGAAGTCCTAACCTTCTCTCATTGACAGAGCTACCAGCAGGGTCAAGTGCTGTTCCAGTTGCTACTGGCCACCTGGGCACGTCAGAAAAAAATCCTCTTGCAGCTTGTTGTGTCCCTGAAGACACGGGGAGTCCATTTCTTAGTCCTGAGTACAAGTGGGAGTAGGGCCAGCCCTTCAAGTCTCCACATAGGCCTCTAACAGCAGATCCAGTTTTCTTCTACTCTCCTACAGATCTAGAGAGTGTTATGAGGAGCTGTGGTAGGGTGCCACTTTTGCTGGTTTCATCAGCCATTGGGTGAGAGTGACTCCTGCACGCACCGTAACTAGTGAGAATGTTCTCCATGTCAAACCTTCAGACTTTTGCAGCACATCATGTTTGCTTTCCAACAAATTGTTTCATGTTGCATCATTCTGATGGAGTGAGGTTTGTAAAATACATCCTCATAAAGTCAAGCAACTCTAAAACAATGTATTGATTGCATGAACTAATGAACTCCAGATACACTCATCTACACAGGGGGCAAAATGCATATTATATAATATATTAAACCATGTTGGCATGAGTACGTATTAATTGTTTGCGCATTGAAAAACCGTACTACTGCATGTTTATGCTATGTTGTACATTGCACATTTTGCATGTTGTGCACGAATAATAAAAAGTTTGTTTTAAACTAATAGCTTTCGCTAGGATTTATTTAACACAGGGCATTAGTACAGTGGGAGGTAAACATAATGGGTTTTATTTCACGAATTAATATTCTTTTGTGTTTGTTTATTTTAGTACGGGATTGGGCCTGCATGAAAATGGCCTCTCGTTCAAGCCCGCATGTGGTTGGCCTAGTCGGTCCTGAGTGCGCATGTGTCGGGAGGGGTTGCTTGCTCGCAGACTGCTGAATGTACCCGATGATGCAACTCGTGTGAAGGCCATGTTTACCTGTGTCTTATTCATTCATTCATTAAATCTTTATTTCGATTTATAAAACCATAAAAGATACACAATAAACAGTTCATACATGTTTGATTTTAAAACATGATTTAAAATTCAAGACATTCTTTTGATATTGAGAATAACACCAGCAAAAAAAATGTTACGATCAAAATGTAATAAAAAGATACTAAGCTTCTAATCCTATTTAGGTATAACCACAGGAGAATAAGTTTAAGAGTCAAGACAGCAACCAAAGTGCAGATGCTTTTGAAAGTGCATATAGACAAATGGAACAAAACGAGACAAGTTCGTTCAGACCACTACCCATTTTCAAAGTGCGAGTGCAAAAATAAGAAAGTACGTGTTGGAAATTGCAGCTACACATTAAAACATTAAAATATCAGACCTTTTTTCTCTCTTAATATACCCACAGCGAATAAGTATCTACTGATACTAAAAACAATTTTCTGTAAGGTATTCGTTTTTAGTATTCTAAACGCTTCAGAACAAGACCAAGTTCCAAGGTTTTGACAAATGGGTTTAATCCATTTTTGCCTTGGCATGGCATATACAGGGCAAAAGAATAAGATATGTATCTCATTTTCTAATGAATTGCGTTGACATAAGACACATCAGTCATCATTATTAGTCACATCAGTCCTTTGACCCCATTTCGCTGTGTTTGAATTAATTTGCAGTATACCATAGCAAAATTTCATATACAATGTTTTTGCCAACTGGGGCTGTACCTCATCCAGGTATTGTTCAAAAACTGGGAATGGTTTTATAAGCAGGAACTGAGATGTTAATCTGCCTGTGTCTGAGTTATGGGAAACACTATTCTGTATAAACGCCCAAAAAGCAGTTTTCAATGTCTTTTTGGCTGTTGCTGTCAGTAAAGTAGGAGTTTCCCAAAAGTGCTTTAGCCCAAGTTTATCAAACCATGTATGCACATGCTTAACCCACTGGAGAGTGTTACTTTTGTCGAACTCTAGGATCTCCTCTAGCCCTTCCTTGTAACTAGCTAGTTCTGTTGTAGTCCATATTCATACCCAAAACAACAAAGGTCTCAATATGGCCTGATGGTCAATGCGTTTTATATCCAAGTCCATAACAATGGGTATAATAGGTGTTCGCACAGGAAGATGTAGCAGCGATCTAAAAAACGTATTTTCTTGCCTGGCAAATGTGTTCCTACAGCTAGCCCCCCATATTTCTGCACCGTAGAGGGATGCTGCTTGTGCCCTGTATTTATACACTTCAAGTGCGGGGGACACTGCCTTTGTGATGCTATTTCCGTGTTTTTTTATTATTGGTATGGAGCTTTGACTCAGGATAGTCTTACTTTTTTCCAAATGTGGGTGCCAGGTCATTGTAGTGTCTAGATAGTTAAAATTTGTCACATATTCTAGCTTTTGTTTTTGGACAGTGATATTCTACTTGAATAATCTGTGTGGATTGACTGCCATATATTTTGTTTTGCTAGAGTTAATTTCGAGGCCCTTGGAATCGGAATAGACACTAAAAGAATCTAATAGACCTTGAAGGCCCTTCGGGGTCTGCGACACTAAAATAGTGTCGTCTGCAAATAAAAGAGCGGGTACTGGCACCCCACCTAACTTTGGTGAATCATGTGTGCATCCCACCTGTGTCTTATTGTTTATGTGCCAAGATGCGACAACGACTGTGGGAACAGCCATCCCAATGTGCAATACGACGTGAAAGTGGACATTAAAAAGAACATTGTTGCTAAAAGTATGATGTATGAATGTTAGAATTATATGAATACATTGGTCTTAAATCCTTCTTTGTTAGAACCGGTATAGGATGGATTTGGTGGGGAGAGCTGAATGGGACGACCCTAGTATGATTTACGACAACCAATCACAGTCCGAGTTTTTACCGATACTGCAACTTTGTAAAATAGTGTGCTAGAGAAAAGAGTATAATTGATATCCCAAGGGGGGTGTGGCAAGGCAGTATGGCGAAGCAGTGCGGTCCTGTATAGCAGAGCAGTCTGATGCGACAGATCAGAGAGAAGATTCAAGACAGAGAGAGCTGACTCGCACAGAGACAGAGAATCTTTAGGTATGAGAACGTCACGGGAGTGCTTGGGAGGAGACTGCGATCGAGGAGGTAGATTAAGTGGGAGATAAATTTAATTGTTAGTATAGTAAACTTTGCAGCATCTGTCCTCTTATCTTTGTCCTCAGAGCCTATCTCTGTGGACCTCTTGCCACAACCTTGGCCAAGGAAGTGGGTTTCCTGATTTCTTTTGGTGGGTATTACCCTCCTTGATTGCTTTAATTGCAAGTATATTTCAGCAAGTTTATGCTGTTCCTTCTCTTCCCCATTCCTGGTGCGTGCTTTGATTTCGATGCAAATGATTCATTTTGATTACATTGCTTGATAATTTGTTCTCTTATATGCAATCTTGTGTATGCACTGATGATCAATACAAAGAGCATTTAATAATATAAACATTAACCGGAAAAAAGTGACTTTGTGGTTATTTAATTAAATATTACAATGTTTAGTTAATCATAGTCACCATCAACTCTTCAACTAATGGTTCATCGACCAAAGGAAGAAGAAAGTTGATAGTACAAATAGATATAAATATAAATAAATGTTATTAATGTGAAGTGTAGTGTTGTACTTAATAAAACTGACAAAATAAACCCCCAAATCCAGCGCCTGTCCTCAGGGATCATTTATGGGTAATGTGTGATGGGCCCCGTTGTTTGGTAAAGAAAATTTCTGTGTGATAAGATTCCTCTTGGTCCCTGGTTTCAGAATAGAGGGGTTGCACTAGATCAGTTTTTCTGGTAGCAGAATGATGGTTATTATTGATTAGTTTGGTGATTTATTGATTATTGATTATATGTTAACATTCTATGTAAAGTGAGTCAGTGTTACGTTTTTATGTAGTCTTTGGAACATAGCTACGGAAGGGTATCTGGGAAGCCGGCAGAGTAAAAGTTAGCCTGAAATAAGGCAGAGGAAAAGTGTGAGAATTGAAATCGCACGGGAATAGGTACATTGTCTGTTTAGGTTATTTTAGGGACTATTGAATGTGTATCTGATAAGCGAAGGGTCCACCTGTGAAACTTTGGCCTTATCCCCAGAAGAGTAGTGAGACCTCCTTTTTAACAGAAGGGTCCTCTTATGAAATTTTGGCCTTATCCCTAAGGAAGTAACAGGTCCTCTCCTAGCTTGAGTGAAGGGAAGGATAGCGGAATTGTTATACTTGCCCGAATTGAAAGAAATATTCTTGAGAGTGAAAAATTATCTCTCTATCTAGTAAACAGACAGTGTTATATTGTTTAAATGTTGTAACTAATAAGTTATTTTAAAGAAAATCAGACTTAGAAGAGTGCCGATAATTTTGTAAAGGGAGGGTCAGCAGCAGGAGGAGAAGCTGACGTCACAGAAAGCCGCGCTGGCATTGGTCAGTCTGTGCAGACAGAGCAAGCACCGATTGGTTATTTGGTATGAGCCGCGCTGGTATTGGACAAAATAGCGGAGAAGTAGAAAGCTCCGATTGGAAGAGTTAAGAGTGTGTCGCGCTGACATTGGTCAGGTGTTTGAGGAAGTAAAGAGTTCAACTGGTGAATTATAGTGAATTGTGTTGATAAAGATTTGTATTGAGTGAAGGTGTTGAATAAGTAGCGAAAATGTATTTCAAACCACCGCGACAGGAGAAATTGACTTTGTTTGGCAAAATTAAAAGATTCTTTAAAAAGGACAAACCAGTAATAACAAGAGAAGGAGTTCCTATCCCTCCACCAAAGACACCAGCGTCTTATATGATGTTAAAATATGGTTATCACACATGTATTTGGTTTGAGAACTGGGTAGGATATACGAAGAATGATGGTACATTAGCTTTACCAGAGCATGGTTCTTTTAATTTGGCAGTGTTGCGTAATCTAAGAGATAAAATGATGGCATTAGATCCGAGACCTAGACCTACACAGTTTGAAGCACTGGTAGAATGGGAAGATGAAATGTATGAAAGAGAGAGACACCGAAGTGGTAGAGTTAATAGGTTTATGTTTGGAAGATTTAATGATGAAAAACACGAAGACAGAATGAAGAGGTGGAGAAATGGAGAGATAACTGAAGGATTGTATCCAGTTTTAATGGCAGGAGAGACTGCAGGAAATAAGTGTAAGGAAAAGAAGAGACATTTAGAGCAATTTGGTTATGGATATAACCCGAATGAAACTGATGATGAGCTGCTGGATGATATATTAGTTAAACGACCACCACCTTATCAAGAGAATTCCGTGATGGTGACACCAAATGCACCATCAATGGAAGCCCAAATGACATCTCAAACGACACCAGTTCCAACTGTAAGTGATGTAGAGCAGGAAGGAGAAGCAGAATTTGTCATACAAACTAAAGAATTAGTTGAAAAATTAAATCAGATGAATATGAAAATAGATGCAATAACTTTGCCAGTAACTATAGGTCCGGCAATACCTGTATTTGAAAATAGACTTGTCCATGAACCTTCCTTAACTGTCCCATTAAATTCTGCAATAACATCAGCTAGTAGTAGAATTAATGCTGTAAGTGTACGAAGTGGACAGCCCACTACAGTTACTAGATCTACACCTCCGACTAATTTAACAATTATTGAAACACCTAGGGAAATAATGCAGTTACAGCCCAAAAGGATAGAGTTAGATGAGATTCCAAGAAGTGAGGTTTCAATAGGTCCAACCACTGAAGAATTAGATGATTGGGTGAAAGGGTTACAAAGGAGAAAAACACAACCACAGCCTATAGATGTATGTAAGTTAAGAGTAGATGTGGAAGAAATGATAATTGGAACCATAAGTCCAGACAGGCTAAAGACTTATCAAGATGATGAATTGATGTATCTGTGTAAGAGTATTACTTGGAAAGAGAAAAATTTACATGAAAGGTTAGTGGAAGCTGCAGAGGAGTTGGGAATGGATATAGGAAGGTCAAAGGTGTTGCCGAAGACATATAGAGTGGATTTTACTGAAAAGGATATAGAAAATATGAGTATGTCTGGTAGGCGATTGCAGATAAAAGAGTTAATGGTTGTTTTAAGAAAATGGGGCGACGTTGAAAGATGGAAAGGTAGATGGATGAGGAAGAAAGAAGAATTAGCTGCTAAAGAAATACATTTGCATCCCGTAAGAGAAGTGGAAAATGTAGCTTTGGAATGTCCCATGAGAGAAGTTCCAGGAGGAGGTTATGTGCATGTTCCTTGGACTAGACAGGATATATTGTCTTTTACCAATGAGTTTCCTAGGTTGAGAGAAAAACCTGTGGAATGGTATAAACAAGTTGAGAGGTTTGTGAAAGTATCAAAAGTATTGTTAAAGGATCTAGATGGATTGTTTGAAATTGTTGTCCCTGCAGATTTATGGACTGAATGTAAGATTACAGTAGATTGGCCGAAAGACGAATATCCTAGAGATGCCAAAACAGGAGCACCTTCTGATGAGGTGATGAAAAAGTATCATCAAGTGATTACTTTCTTGAAAAGCAAAATTTCCCCTAAGGAAACGGATTGAGTAAAAATTGATAGAACAACCGAAGAGCCAAAAGAATCTGTACATGCCTATTATGAGAGGTTGTTACAAGTCTTTAAGCAGTATAGTGGTTTTGAGAATATTGGAGACAAAGATATGAGTCATTTTGTGTATAGGTTTGTGTATGGATTAAGACCTGAAATCAGTCAGATGATACAGCAACATATGTTGTGCTGGCAAGCAAAAACGATTGACAGGATCTTGAGGTATGCGAAGTATTGCAGCGACGACATTGAGTCTCGCCATCGTAAATTAAAAGAAAAGATGATGTGGGCACAAGTAAAGGTAGCGGAGCAGCAAGAAACTAAGTTGAATTCTCAGGCTATAAACCAAATGGGAGGAGTTAGTCAGAATGCTCGGAAATCTACTGGAGGTAGAGGTAGAGGACAAATGAGCAGAGAAGAGGCGAAAAAGAAATTTCCTTTTCATGGGTGTGGAAAGTATGGACACTGGAAGAATGAGTGTAGATCAGTGCAGAGGACTAATGGAGGAAATCAAATTTTAACCCCACAGGTGCAGAGTGAAATAGTTGTGCAGCAAACACCACAACAGCAGGTAGTATCTACCCAATATCAGGTCCCGCAACCACTGTTACCACATAGTGTAAATGCTCAAAGATACAGTGCGGATACAGGGTTTCACGGAGGAGACCAGGTTGGTAAAAATACTAACACAAATGTGATTCCCCAATTTTGGATGCAATGTGATGGAAGTGATGCTAAATCGAGTCAATGACGGTGCCTGAGGGGGGAGGAAGAGTGCATGCTTGGCGCTACTCTAGAGGTAGATCAGTCAGGTCCATTTGTTGATGGAAAGGTGGAAGGTAATGATATTACTTTTCTTGTGGACACTGGTGCTACCAGTTCTACTGTGAGAGCTGCAGAAATTCCAAACCTACCCGTCTCGGGAGAAACTATCCAAGTAGTAGGAGTCTCAAACAAACAGATAAATACTCCAGTTACTAAACCAATTGAAGTACATATTGGTCCCTTCAAAGACATGCATCGGTTTGTAGTGTGTGACTCGAGTCCAGTGAATTTGTTAGGAAGGGATTTACTGTGCAAGATGAATTGCACAATTTACTGCACACTGGATGGTATTGCATTTCAGACACCTGATGAGGATGTTGCATTTAAAATGGTGTTAGCAAAGCAAGGATCAGAAGTGAATGAGCTATATTCGCTTCTTACAGACAAAAGTGTGCCTGAAGAATTAAGGAAGATAGTGAATCCGGAAGTATGGGATTTCACAGGACAAGAGATTGGGTTGATGAAGTACGTAAATCCAATTAGAATTACAGTGAAAGATGGTGTTGACTATCCAAATACACCACAGTATAAGATGAAACCAGAAGTAATAGCAGGAATAACTCCTGTAATTGATCAAATGATTGAACAAGGAATCTTAAAAGAGCTAATGAGTAGTCCTTGTAATTCACCTATTATGGGATTGAAAAAGCCAAATGGAACTTATAGAATCGTACAAGATTTGAGAAAAATAAACAAAATTGTTGTGCCTTGTTGTCCAGTTGTGCCAAACCCAGCAGTGATTCTATACCAAATCCCACATGATGCGGCATGGTATACAGTGATTAATTTGTGTCATGCATTCTTTTCGATTCCCCTGCATCCAGATAGCCAGTATTTGTTCGCGTTTCGGTTTGGGGATCGTGTTTTGGCATGGTGTCGGGTTCCTCAAGGCTATACTGAGAGTCCTTCAATTTTTAATCAGATATTGAAAAAGTGTTTAGAGGAATTGAGAATGTCTGAAGAGTCTGTTTTGGTTCAGTACATTGATGACCTACTGGTGGCATCAAAGACTCGAGAAGCCTGTGTTGCATACACAGTTACTTTACTGAACCATTTGGCAGAAGGTGGACACAAGGTGTCCCCTGCGAAATTACAATTCTGCCAACGAGAAGTCCAATACTTAGGTCACAAGATTGAGAAGGGAGTCAGAAAGGTAACATCAGAGCGTATTCGAGTGATTAAGGACATGAAACCGCCAACGACACAAAGGTAAATGCGAATGTTTTTGGGAGTGGTTGGATATTGCAGACAGTGGATCAGTGGATTTTCCCTGATGGCAAAACCTCTACAAAGGTTAACAAGGAATGATGTGAAAGATCCAGTTAAATTGGATGAAGAAAGTATGGATGCTTTTGCTAAATTGAAAGAGAGTTTGTGTAAGGCTCCGGAATTGGGGATGCCTGATTATTCAAAGGATTTTGCATTATATTGCAGTGAGAGAGATGGATGTGCACTTGCAGTTTTAACCCCTTCCCTACGGGGGTAATTCCCCCACGGGTGCGGGAGGGTGGGGGGGTGAGCGCGGTGCCGCGGTGCTCATGACGAGACCAGCTCGTCATGAGTCACAGTGGAGCTGTGCTCATGACGAGCTGGTCTCGTCACAACCCCACCCACTCATTAATTCTCCCGCACAGGCGGGGAATTAATACCGCGTGGGCGGCGCGCAGCCATTATGACGAGACCAGCTCATCATGAGCACAGCTCCACTGTGACTCATGACGAGCTGGTCTCGTCATGAGCATGGAAGCGGTTAACCCAAAGGCATGGAATGTCAAGACGACCTGTGGCATACTTTTCAGCTACACTAGATTCAGTAGCTGCCGCATTACCTGGATATTTGAAAGCAGTAGCTGCTACTTGTGTGAGTTTGGAACAGAGTGAAGGAATCATAATGGGTCACCCTGTGAGAGTGTATGTGCCACATTCAGTTGAGATCCTTTTAACAAGAACACTGACTCAGCATCTCACCTATAGTCGGCTGACTAGGTATGAGAGAGTGATTCTGGGAGCAGAAAATGTGACCATAGTGAGATGTACAAATGTGAATCCTTCTACTCTATTGCCAGATGTATGGGAAGAAGAAGTAAAGGATGAAGCTGGACATGATGGTTTGGATGTGACTGAATTTTGTACCAAGTCCCGTCCTGACATCAAGGACGTTCCTCTCGAGGAATCAGATTGTGTGTTGTTTGTTGATGGTTCATGTTTGCGAACTGAAAGAGGTGTATTGAGTTCTGCTTATGCTGTTTGTGCTGTAGCAGAAATCCTTGAAGCATCCTGTCTAAAAGGGGTAAAATCTGCACAAGTGGCTGAATTGATAACTCTAATTCATGCCTGCAAATTAGGAAAACGTCAGAAAGTGACCTTAATTACTGATAGTCAATATGGATTTGGCACTGTGCATGATTTTGGAGAACTATGGATGCAGAGGGGATTCCTGACCTCTTCTGTGTCCCCCATCAGGAATAGTCAATTTGTAAAAGAATTGCTGGAAGCATTACAATTGCCAAAACAAATTGCAGTGGTCAAATGTGCCGCACATAAGTCAGGAGATGATTATGTGACTCTAGGCAACAGATTTGCTGACCAAGTAGCACAATATTGTGCAAAGAATGAGACTTCCATAAATCGGGGAAAAGCAAAAGAACATACGGTTTGTCAACTTATGTTTACTAACACTATTGAAACTTGGGATGAAGTGAGACAACTGCAGGAAGAGGCAAGTGATGAGGAAAGACAAGAATGGGAAAAAGCAGGATGTAGAAGGCAAGAAGATGATGATGAATGGGTATATATTGATGGAAGACCAGTCATGCCAGATAGTTTACTTTATCATATGGCAAGGATGTACCATGGGGTGACACATGTGGGACGAGACGCCATGGTCAGATTATTTAAACAAACCTGGTTTAATACTAGGTTCAGAACTATTGCAGAAAGTCTTTGTCAGAGATGCCTAACGTGCCAACAGCAAAATTCAGGAAGAAAGACAATAGTTAGTCTGGGAACAATAGGGAGGGCAGGTGGTCCATTTACCAGACTACAGCTCGATTTTATTGAGTTACCTCCATGTGAGAATTTCAAATATGTGTTAGTGATTGTGTGTTTGTTTTCTCGATGGGTAGAAGCTTACCCCACAAGAAGGAATGATAGCCTGACAGTGGCAAAACTTTTGTTGAGAGAATACATTCCTAGATATGGTTTCCCCGTCACTATGGAAACAGATAGAAGGACACACTTCACTAGTGAATTGATCAAACTGATTTGTGAGGCTTTGAGCATTCAACCAAAACTTCATTGTGCCTATCGTCCAAAGGCTTCTGGAATAGTAGAACAGATAAATGGCACAATCAAGAACAGGTTAGGTAAAGTGTGTAGATCCACAGCACTGAAATGGCCTGACGCTTTACCCCTAGTTTTGATGAGTCTCAGAAGCATTCCTGACAAAAAGACAGGATTGAGTTCGTACAAAATATTGATGGGAAGAGCAATGAGACAAGCATTTGTACCTGCGAACAAATTGATAAATATATCTGATGATCTCATCCTTGACTATTGCAAAGGATTGGCTGATGTGGTACGTTCTGTGTTTCATCAGGTTGGAGCAGACTCGACCACAACACAACAGACTGAAGCTCATGATCTAAGCCCTGGTGAGTGGGTTCACGTGAAAAGGCATAGAAGAAAAACTTGCCTAGAGCCCCGCTGGGAAGGGCCATATCAGGTTATATTGGTGACGACTACAGCAGTAAAGTGGGCTGGTTTAACAAATTGGATCCATGCCAGTCACACTCAGCGAGACCCAAGTCCACTTGAACCATTAGTAGAGCGGCATCTGGAGATCTCAAGTACAAGCTCTGAATCGGAAGGTGAAGCACAAGAAAGTTTAGAGCAATAAAACCTGAAACTGGTGAACGTGAACCAAAAGACTCTGAAGAGCAGCTTGAGGATGAATTGCTTAGCACAAGTCAAATAAAGTGGCACCAGCTACTGGGACTGAAGAAACTGCTGTTGATCAAGAAGAAAGACAAATTTTAGAGGAAGAGGGAAAGTGAAGAGAAGAAGTAGGTGAAAGAAATACCGAAGAAGAAGAAAAAGAAAGCAAACTTAGAGTAGGTACAAAGAAGCGGAAGTACGAATTGAATAAAGAAGAAGTAGTACAACCAAAGAAAGCAAGGAAAGACGAGCAGAGGCCAAGTGGAGTTAAAAAACTGAAATATAGAGTAGTGAAAGGAAGACCAGAAAACAGGTTAGAACAAATAAGCGAAGCTTCAGATCAGGTAGAACAGGGAGAGTCAGATGACGAATCAGTGCTGCGACCAAAGAGAGTGAGAAAACCAAACAAAAACTTCAGGTCACCTGATTGGGTTTATATAGTGTTAGAAGAAATTGAGGAAGAAGATTTAAACCAAAGAAGAAACAGCACTGACAACGAACAAGAAGAGAAAAGTGATCTAAATCCACCTTAAGAGACTGTAAACAAACTAAGGTGTTGCGTTATGAACTGAAAAGTTTCTCTGAAGATTCAGAAGACGTCCTGGAAATTGGATTAAGTTAAAATAAAAGAAGGGGTAAAGAAGAAAGCTTTTTGAAGTGTGGGATCACACTACATTTTATAGATATTGTCATGGCAGATACACAAGTAACTAGACCTAGATGTAGCCTTATGTGTAGATGTTATAAGGTTTGCTTATGTTTAGTGTGTATATTGATAGTATTCTGGATAATATTGACAATAGTAATACCTTTACAATTGATAAAAGAAGATACACCAAGTCCTAGCAATCTAACAAGTCCAAGGATAGATACTGATATTAGACAAACACAAATTACTCATTTGAATCAAATAGGTGCTAGTAGTTTACATCACAGCAGATTAGTTACTAATTTTTCCTCAAACGTTTTTACCAAACTACTCTATGAATATGTAGAAACAATGGATGTGAATGACTGCTATGTATGCATAAAGTTACCGTTGTCTGTTTCTGAAGGTGTGACTTACCATTACCTTCCTTTGACTTATGGTGTGACCTGTAGTGTTTTATCAAGTTTGTTGTATAGAACAGGTAAACTAGATTATTATTATTCCAACGTAGATGCAATATTTTCTAAGGTTCCTGTAGTACCTGAATTGAATAAGATAGCACATGCAAATGTCATGGGAGATTTCTTCTTGACAACAAAGTATTTAGATATAGCCAATGCTAAGAAAAATAACCTAACATGTAGACTGGAAAGAGAAGAGAAAATCTTTTTAGAGATGGTAGAGGAAAGAAGGGCTAAGTTTTAGAGAAAAGCTGTTGAAGAAAAATTGAACTTATCCCAAAGGGAGTCACCGTTCCTGAGTGGAGATGGAGAGGAGGGAAGTAGGGGGTACTCTTGTCGTGTGCTACTCTGCTTGTGGGAGGCAGGGTGTCCTCATCTTGATGCCCTCACACACCCCGAAGGATGTCATGCTTCATCATTGGGCTTTTGCTCCTCGTCGTGCCGGCACTGCAATGCCCTACGGGTCCCCCGAAGGGTCTCTTTTTCGGAGATCTTTTGATGAAGCCGTAGCACAGTAGCAGAGTAGCACATGACAAGAGTACCCCCTACTTCACTCCTCTCCATCTCCACTCAGGAACAGTGACTCCCTTTGGTATAAGTTTAATTTCGGGAGCACGGGTCACCGGACCTTTTAGAATAGCTCCTAGAGTCCCCCTCTTTTGATAAATAGAAGAAAAATTGAAAACACCACCTTGGTTTTCCAAAGAAGGCAACTATGATAAAAGTGAGATGTATGCTGCAATGGCTTTGGATTGGTCACAGAAAGGAAACTATGCTTACGTAGGGAGAAGACTAATTATAACCACTATTTCATTGGTTCCAGTGAATGTGAAGATACCTATAAAATTATTAGGGGTTGGGGATTAAAGGGAGGAACTGACCCTGTCTTGCCTGGTATATATTATGTCTGTGGGAGGAAAGCCTATTATCGATTGCCAGATCACTGGTATGGGACATGTTATCTTGGGATTGTCTTTCCAAAAGTCTATCATGTAGACAAAAATACAAATGGAATCAATGAAGTAAGGCAAGGACTAAACCGTGTAAAAAGAGAACGTTTTTCAGAAATTGTAGGTGATATATTTGGAGCATTGATACCTGGAGTTGGAGTTACACTGAATGCATACAAAATTCAACAATTGTCCACATTGGTTGATCGTTTATCTACAGATACTGCTGGGGGATTCTTAATGATTGACACCGAAATGATTGCCATGAGATCTATGGTTTTGCCAAATCGACTTGCCCTTGATATATTGTTGGCAAAAGAGGGTGGAGTCTGTGGAATGCTGAAAGTTCAACATTTTTGCACTTACATTCCTGATAAAAGTAAGAATTTGGAAGGATATATTCAGAATATCACTAAATTGCATAAGGAAGTAACTCAACTAGAGGTTGATGGTGTTTGGGAGAGACTAAGTAAAAGTTTCTCTACTTTAAGTAATTGGTTTACTTCTATAGGTAGTTCCCTAGTTGCAAAAATAATAGTACCAGTAGCTTTTGTAGTAATCATGGTACTCATGATACGAATGACTTACCTTTGTGTGAAGAAGAGACACAAAGAAAAGAAAGAAAGGAAGTTGAGTAAGAAACATAAAGAAAGGGAAAGGGAAATAGAGGAGATGGAGATGGAAGGGTTTAAAGAAAAATTGTATGAAAGGTGTAAAAAGCAAGGGTCAAAAGATAAAATAACAACTATATAACTTGAACAACTGTATGTTTTGGGATTTTATGATGGTAAAACCATCAAAGGGGGGATTGATGGAGTGAGGTTTGTAAAATACATCCTCATAAAGTCAAGCAACTCTAAAACAATGTATTGATTGCATGAACTAATGAACTCCAGATACACTCATCTACACAGGGGGCAAAACGCATATTATATAATATATGAATCCATGTTGGCAATAGTACGTATTAATTGTTTGCGCATTGAAAAACCGTACTACTGCATGTTTATGCTATGTTGTACATTGCACATTTTGCATGTTGTGCACGAATAATAAAACGTTTGCTTTAAACTAATAGCTTTCGCTAGGATTTATTTAACACAGGGCATTAGTACGGTGGGAGGTAAACATAATGGGTTTTATTTCGCGAATTAATATTATTTTGTGTTTGTTTATTTTAGTACGGGATTGGGCCTGCATGAAAATGGCCTCTCGTTCAAGCCCGCATGTGGTTGGCCTAGTCGGTCCTGAGTGCGCCTGTGTCGGGAGGGTTTGCTTGCTCACAGACTGCTGAATGTACCCAATGATGCAACTCGTGTGAAGGCCATGTTGACCTGTGTCTTATTGTTTATGTGCCAAGATGCGACAACGACTGGAGGAACAGCCATCCCTATGTGCAATACGACGTGAAAGCGGACATTAAAATGAACATTGTTGCTAAAAGTATAATGTATGAATGTTAGAATTATATGAATATATTGGTCTTAAATCCTTCTTCGTTAGAACCGGTATAGGATGGATTTGGTGGGGAGAGCTGAATGGGACGACCCTAGTCTGCTTTACGACAACCAATCACAGTCCGAGTTTTTTCTGATACTGCAACTTTGTAAAATAGTGTGCTAGAGAAAAGAGTATAATTGATATCCCAAGGGGGGTGTGGCAAGGCAGTATGGCGAAGCAGTGCGGTCCTGTATAGCAGAGCAGTCTGATGCGACAGATCAGAGAGAAGATCCAATTCAGAGAGAGCTGACTCTCACAGAGACAGAGAATCTTTAGGTACGAGAACGTCACGGGAGTGCTTCGGAGGAGACTGCGACCGAGGAGGTAGATTAAGTGGGTAATAAATTTAATTGTTAGTATAGTAAACTTTGCAGCATCTGTCCTGTTATCTTTGTCCTCAGAGCCTATCTCTGTGGATCTCTTGCCACAACCTCGGCCAAGGAAGTGGGTTTCCTGATTTCTTTTGGTGGGTATTACCCTCCTTGATTGCTTTAATTGCAAGTATATTTCTGCAAGTTTATGCTGTTCCTTCTCTTCCCCATTCCTGGTGCGCGCTTTGATTTCGATGCAAATGATTCATTTTGATTACATTGCTTGATAATTTGTTCTCTTATATGCAATCTTGTGTATGCACTGATGATCAATACAAAGAGCATTTAATAATATAAACATTAACCAGAAAAAAGTGTCTTTGTGGTTATTTAATTAAATATTACAATGTTTAGTTAATCATAGTCACCATCAACTCATGGTCACCATCAACTCTTCAACTAATGGTTCATCGACCAAAGGAAGAAGAAAGTTGATATTACAAATAGATATAAATATAAATAAATGTTATTAATGTGAAGTGTAGTGTTGTACTTAATAAAACTGACAAAATAAACCCCCCAAATCCAGCACCTGTCCTCAGGGATCATTTATGGGTAATGTGTGATGGGCCCCGTTGTTTGGTGAAGCACATTTCTGTGTGATAAGATTTCTCTTGGTCCCTGGTTTCAGAATAGAGGGGTTGCGCTGTCCAAAGAAATTCATGATGGCGTAGGCCTTCTGCCCCTGAAGGGAGCCTGTGGGTCCGCTCGAGCTGTTTTTAGGTAAATGAGCTGTCCACTTCTTCTCAGCTACACCAAACTGGTTCTGAGACCAGCTCCTCTCCCCACTGGGCAAGTGGTCAACTGGCTACAGAGGGCCTAAAGAACAAAGGCCTTCCCTTCCTTAGGCCTCCTCTTACACATTACTGTGAATAGACAGGCTTCACTCTGTTCTCTTTCAAGTTAATGAAGTTCCTGGATTCCTCCCACCTGTCCTTCCTGAGCTGATATATGTAAGATACCTCACACCCAGGTCTTCTTATGAAAAGGCCCATTTTCTAGCAGACTAAGCCTATTAGAGGCTCATACTGTTAAAAGGCAACGTAACTTTTTAAAAGTGATGTTTCTTAAATATTTATTGAATATCCGCCTTCAACTTTGAATTGGATTTTTAATAAACATGAAGTATATTGTTCGCATTATTCTGGTTGTAGGACTCAAACCGGAGTGAGCAGGGATATGATTGTGTTCTGAACTCCAGTTTTTCTCAGAGGTCAGCTTCAGCCCTTTAAAGTAAAAATAGCTTTCCGAGGCTAGTCACTGTAAATGCATGCCAACATTCAATTCTTGCATGTACCACTTTTAAATACTAGGCACCCTATCTTGTGGACTGCAAAATCTACTTGGTGACTTAATCAACATTTGAAGTAGGGTTCTTTCCTCTCAAAATTGGGTTACTTTGACAGATTCACCTGCAGGTTTAAAAGAAGCAGGAGTCAGGCTACACAGGAAGGACTGGTGCCATATTTCAGTTGTCAGCCTAGTGAATGGCACAATAGGAGCAGTAGTCCACAAGTGAGATGTAACTTTCCATTGCATAAGTGTATTTTCCTGTCTTATGTATAACGATAGGCTTACTCTAAAGATTAATATGACAATTAGGAGTTAGCTAGTTTTGCCATATTTTATGGGTCAGAGCTCATACACTGTGGACTGAACAGCAGCAGTGTCCCAAATGTGCAGATCCTTAAACCATCAGCATCAGTCCAGATAATTGTGGTGGGGGGGCATGCAAAAAGAAACACTTTCTCACAATCATATTTTGCCACTTTTAAATTTTTTAACCAGAAGCATTAATTGTTATGTTTTTTCAGAGCCTATATTAATTTTCTTATTTATCTAAATAGGTTTTTTCTGTTATATTTATTTGAGCTTGCGACTTTTTGTAGTAGTCTGTAGTACACAGTTGTTTTTTTTGATTAATTTAATTGGCTTTACCTGCCTTTTTGAGTGATCCCAATTGGCCCTGGAGGGACATAATATATTTATTAATTACTTAAATAAATTTTTGCCAGCCTCCTCAGGCTGCAATAGGGGTCCCATTGGTCCTTGAGATACACCAGGTATCTATTAATTATTGTAATCAATTTTTGCCTGTCTCTCGAAACTCCAGTGGAGCCCCATGGGCCCTGGAATGACACAATAACTTATTCATTAGTATAATAAATTTGCATTTGCCCCATGACACCCATAGCAGCCCATAGAGCCTGTGGGCACACTAGGTATTTAGGTATTAATATAATCATTTTTGCCTGCTCCCCCTCAACTAGTACTGGAACCCCATGGGCCCTGGAAGGACACTAGGTATTTGTTTATTAATTTAATAAATGTTTGCCAGCCTTCTCCTCACTGAAATAGGAATCCCATGGGCATTGAAGGTACCCCAGGTTTTATGTAGCTTTTCCTGAATTTAAATAGTGTTCTGTCTAACAAAGCTTATTAAGGGGTATATAATATTGCTATGGTTGAAGATGGTGATGGCGAGGATGACTTTTATTGCATAGATTAATATGGTTCAGTCACACAGCTTCCTTCTTAATTTTCATTATTTGCAGGTAAACAAGACAACGCTGAGCCAGAGAGAAGTCTTTGAATTTGCTGCCACCAGAAACCAGAGACCTTTGTTAAGTAGTTCTGCTTCTGCTGCTGTCCAACAGTATAAGAGGCAGAGAGAATGCCCCCCAACGAAGCTGTCCCCTGCCAAGAAAATAGCCAGTGAGGAGACGTCTATGCCACCATTGGCATCACATTCTCAACCTTTTTCTGACAATTTCGAAAACCTGCTGCACCATCCTCTGGGCTGGAAGAGGATGGGAAGAGAATCACCCCTTGATCAACAATGGTCACACTACTACCAAAACCAAAGCAGAATTCTCTGGGTGCTGCTGTTACTGCAGTCATGGCAAAGTTCAGTGATTCTGAAATCATATTGTCTGAGCAGCAATCCATCTGAATCTTCCAAGTGGTAGGAGCAGAGGAGGAAGTTGAGTTTGCTGCAGAGCAGGATTTTGTGACTGCTCTTCCATTGGACATGTTGTCTTCACTATCTCCTCCAAGGAAAAGAAAGAACACTCTTCTTCTTCTCCAAACCCTCAACCCCATCAGATTATTGTGACATGTATTGGACCCTATAGCCCTGCCACTAAAGACAAGAGAAAAGGAATGTTCTAATAAGGCTAATTGGAAGTGAAGCAGATGAACACATGCTTATTCATGTTGAGAGTGGAAAGGAGGAAGTGCAGATCACAACACAATAAAAATCCCACTCCAGTGTATAAGAATATAATAAAATCCAATTAGGGGACCAGGAATTTTTCAAGATTGAAGTGGAGAAACCTCCAAGAAAAATAAAGCTCCATATGTTAGTTGATGGGCACAGTAGACCAGGATCAACGTGCAATTTCAGTCCAACTGCGATGGAGGGTGGGTCAGGTACACCAACTGCATCGGTCGTGGTGAAAGTCTTGAAATCCAAAATCTCAAAAATTGTCTAAGTCCCACTTCAGAAAAATATGTTGTCACTTTTTGTAAGAGAACAATTTTCTGGGCGTGAGTCACGCTGAAACTGTAGCTGCAGCTGTGGAACCGAAAACTGGATACCTCAAGCAGATTGATCCAGCTAGCGCTCTTGGGCTTTGGAGATTTCTTGCTGAAAATGTTGTAAGTCCTAATGCACAATGGGACTTAGTCATTCTTTGAAGGTGTGGGGTTCACAGAGTGGGACAAACCTGAAATCCGATCCGATGCTGTGGAACTGTCAGTTGGATATTTTTCCTGCAGGTCCTCCTGAAGTTCTAGAGGAAAGTTTTCAAAAATGTCAAAACTTTCTTCTGGTGCCAAAATCATAGCAGATACGGACTCTCAGGGTGAGTCTCCATAAAAGACATGTACAGACTCTCAGAGGGTTAAGCAGAGGCTAACAACAGGGTCAAGTCCAAGTCCCATAGCTACTGGTAAGCATGGTGCTTCAGGGAATAGACCTCTTTCAGCTTGTTGTGTCTGTGTAGCTACACAGAAGGTCATCCAGTTGACCCTTGGAGTCTACATCTTTGTCCTGGGTAAAAGTAGAAGCAGGTCCAGCCTTTCAGGTCTCAAACAGCAGGTGCAGTCCTTCTTCTGTTCTTTGACAGGTCCAGAAAATATTCTGAGGATTTTGCCTTGGTGTGCCACATTTATGCCTAGCACCAGCTATTGGGTGGGGTGACACCTGGCTCTTCCTTAACCAATTGGGTAAACGTTTCCTGGGGCAACCCAGCCCACTTTTGCAGCAGTTCATACTTTCTCTACTGCAAACAATCACACAGTGCACCTTATTTCCAAAATCCAAGATGGGAATGGCACTTCTCACCTTGTGTAGAGCATGCGTGCCCACCCAGAGGTGTGGCCAGGATAATGAGCAGCCCCATCCTCTGTGGTTACTCAAAACCAGTTCTGGGGATAGCTTTCCTCCCACTGGGTTTGATGCCAGTGTGGCTATGGGAAAAAAGGCTTCGGACTTTCCAGTTGTCAACTAACATTTACTTGTGACAGAGCAGGTCCCATTGAAATGAATTATGTTCCTGGGCCCATCCCAACTGATCTTCCTGCAGGGGTTTGAAAACACTTCCTCACTCCCAGGCGTTTGTCCCTGCTCTGGGAGCAGTTTTCATATCTCATTAAAGTCAAACCTTTGACTGACAGGTGCTATGGAGCTAATAGAAATTGGCCTCCAGAAGCTTCAAGCAGAGAACATTTTACTTTCTAAAAGGTACTTTTCCAAAATATTGATTAATCATCCAACTCCACCATTAAATTTGCCTCTTAATAAATATTGAAAAGGTTGGTGAAATATTATTCTAGTTGGTCCCAAACCTGAGTGCAGAATTAATATTTGAATTTGTACTCTAGTTTTCTCATATGACTGCCAGGGTTTCCACAGTGAAAATAGCTTTTGGGGACTTGTCACTGTGGACATGGTAACATTTTGGGGCCTATTACGATGTCAGGCGGACTTGCGTCCACCCGACACCGTCTCGGAAACGGGACCGACCGACCTCCAGTCAGCGGTCCCAACCACCTGATTAGGATGCAACCGAACACTGTTCGGTCGCATTTCAACATTTCCCTATGGAAGCATGTATTACAGAGGTAAACCGGCCACAGTACATGCTACCATAGGAAAATGGGAGGTGGTGTTAATCCCTGCAACCCAGAGCAGGCACCCCAATGTGCCTGCCACTTGGTGCAGGGATTACCAAGGGGGCACCATAAGTGTTCACTCGGCCCCCAATTGGAGGCCGCAAGGGAAAGGTGGCCCTGCTAGGGGCCCCAAAACACGCTTTTTGACAGGGTTTCCATGTTGGAAAGGCCGGCGTGGAAGCCCTGCCGGAAATCGTGCTTTGTAATCTGGATGGCGCAAACCACCGTCCATTTGGATTATGTGCTGGTTCCGACTGGCCGACGGGCTCCATGAGCCCGTTGGAAGCCAGCTGGAATGACCGTCCGGTTTCAGTTCTGACCGGCTGAATCAAATTCAGCCAGTCGGAATTTAAACCGACGATGTCGGTCGTAAGGCCTCGGACCTGAGGTTGGAGACCTTAAGACCGACATCGTAATGGGTCCCTAAATGTCTACATGGCCCATTTTTAAATAGTATGTTCCCTAACTTGTGAGCTACGAGGCCTGACTAGGGATCACCTATCAATATTTAAAATCATTTCAAAAGCATTACGTTGATAGGTCAGGCACTGGTATAAATTTCAGCAGTCAGGTTGCAATGGTAGGCCTGAAGTCATGTTGTACTTGTCATACTAGTGGATGACACAATACATGCTGCAGTTCACAGGCGACATTTAACTTTCTAGGCCATAGATGTATTTTATGTAGAATATACTATTGACTTATAAGACAGTTAAAAAAGTACATGCACTCATTCATGCATAGGGGTGTCCAGTGCACAGAGTTAAAAAAACAGTAGCATCAGTCTAAAAATTAGATTGATCACGTGGAAAGGGGTGCTTTCTCACAAAAATCACAACCGCCTAGCTCCACAACAACAAGCTCTTTCGGCTTTGGCTCTGTAAAGAAATATCATCCCTAGTTTGTTACTTCTTTACATTTGTCTGCCAACAAAAACCTTGTAGATTGCACAATTTTCCACAAACCAAAGTGTCATGAGAATCAGGTTGACAATATGGTACAGGGTATGAAGTGGCCCATCTGAAAAACCAACATGCAATCATCTTGGAACAGCATCTGGAAAAACACAGCTGCTGCTGAGAGAGAAGAAGAAGTTGAACAGACAGCAGGAGTTGGTGATGAGGAAGAAGATGTCGTCATCATGTGAAGAAGCCCTGTTACTCAAAGAGTGACCTATTAAGTCTATGCAAGGAGACAGTGGTACCGTGAACTGTTCAGTTGTTTTATATATTCAATAGGAGTCTGACCAAAATGTTAGCACTTGGCCTCCTATCTTTTTTCTTTAGTGAAAGGAGAGGATTTGCTGCAATTTGAAGAGACTCTCTATCCAAAATGGAAGATTTCAAGTTAGACCTATTTTTTAACTGCATTATCAAGTGCTAAAAAAGTAAAAAGCAATGAAGGAGACCACTACACAGTCTAAACTTCTCATCGAGGTTTTGACAGACATGTGGGCCAGTTGTCAAACTACAGAATACATGTGCATCACTTCACCCCAGGATTCCTTAAAGGGGGATATGCAAAGGCTAGTAGCTGGTCTCCCCATTGCTGATGGTTTTCACTGGATTTATCAGCATGTAATAGTTGCAATGTACTCCACAGAGAAAGCACATACAGCCAGTAGCGGTCCATGCAGGTAAGAGTGGTGGGCCATGTTGGGGGGGATTCGACAGACGACCATGAGCAAAAATTAAATAAATAATTAATTTTCCCTTGTCGTCGTCTGTTGTAATCCCCATCCCCACCCGGCCCCACTGCTCTTAACTGCATGGGCCGCTGCTGCATACAGCTGCCAGCATTCTGGAAGAACTCAAAACTACAAAAGGCTTCAACCTTGAGGTTTTAGCATTGGGTTTATTGCCACTGGCACCAATATTGATAATGCCATGGCTGATACAGGATACTTCAGAGTCCTATGTTTGGCTCATTGCTTCAAACTAATTGTGCAGCACTTCCCCAAAAAAGAATTAGCTGTCAAAACAATATGCTCATTTTTTTTCTTTTTAGTCCTCCTCACCTTAGAACCAACTTGCCCATGCAAGGAAGACTGTGATGGATATCACATTCTCTGAAATATAAATCCCATTATATCCTATGGGATTTATATTTCAGTGGACGGGATATCTGTAACAACTCCACCGAGATCTATCAGGCCCTTGCTGTGCTAGTTTCTAAAAGGCAAGACACTATATCATTACTTTCCTTCGTCAAATTTCTGAAATAATCCCTTATCCTGGGCATTTGGAACAGGCCTCCAGGGTTCATACCCTGATCCCTTGGTAGTGTAATTATCAGACTCCTTCACTAGATAACACCTTTATCTCCCATTATCCAATCTGTAATTGGCTGCCAGAACTGTGTTCTCTTTTCCTTGAAACATGCTCTATCGAACGTATTAATTTTTCTTATGAATATCCGCCATTCTTTGACATTTGGTGGTGTGTTGTCCTTCCATTGTTTGACATATCAGGTGTCGAGCGAGCAGCATAAGATAGAAAGTTTACTTTTTGTACATGTTCTCTTTTGACCTTTTCATCAACACCAAACAGAATTATAATAGGGCTTACTGTAAACTTTACCCTTATAGCTGCCGCAATGATTTTACTTACATCCTCCTAGAAGAGCTTCAAGGTGGGGCGGAATACAAACAAATGTACATCAACTGCATTTGGATAATTGCACCTTTTACATAAGTTTTCTCTTAGCCTTGCCCGTCTTGCCATTTTGGATGGTCTAGTAAGCCCATTGTAAAGTAAAAAGATGGTTTCTCTTTAGGGTAGCAGGACTGGCAAACTATAAACTCAAAAGACACTTGCCATAATTTCCCCATTCTTCATCCAGCAAGCATCTGGCCCACTTCTGATAAGCTGGAACTTCCCCCTTATTCTCTGCCTCACGTAGCAGTTGGTACCAGTTTGTGACTTCTTTTTTTTGCAGTTCAGTCCTAAAAAAACATGCTAGTCAACTGTTGCACTCATTTCAGTCATTCGTTTAAAGTCTGAAAGCAGTTGAGGATCATTCAGAATGATAAAAAAAATTCCTGTGAATCCTCTTACACAGAAGGTCCCAACCCTTTGGAACTCTGCCTTCTACATGCTGAAATGCTTGTTTTAGCAGTATAGATCTATCAATACTTATGTACTACAAAGGAGAAGGGATGTAACTGCCAGAGCCATGATGATTGAGGTTGACAAATCGGAGTTAGTGGAGGGTCTGGTCCAAATGCTACTACTGCCTTTTGAGAGCTTGACATGGAAATTCAGCAAGGAGAATTGTACCATGAGCCAGGATATTCCATTCTATTGTTTCACATAATGCAGGACCATTTGCGAAATGAGGAACAAACATACACAAATATTAATGAACATGCATCTAATTTGGTCAGGAAGTTTAATTGTGTGTGTGAATAATAATTTCAGACTGCAGAATTAGATTTTGTCTTCCAGGGAGTACATCTGTGCCACAGTACTTTATCATTGGTTCAGAAAGATGGCTACCCACTTTCATTGCTTTTTTATTAGCAGAGGTCTCCATTTTTTAGAATTGGATCATCAGGAAATGGAGTGACATAGCAGATAATCAAAGATTGCAAGTTTGAGGGCGTGAAAGAAAAGAAAAGCGGCCTTCAACCTCAGGAGAGCGTGGTGGTTTCTCAGAGTCAAAAACATCAGGCAACTGCAGCACAAACACCCATCAGTGGTTACACGATTGCCTGCTACTACATCTATAACATTAACAGTGTCAAATGCATCACTTTCCATTTCAGCAACTGCAATACATTTTATTGTGAATTTTCCAGGACTTAAATCAAGTGCTTAGGTGGAAGCAATTCAGAGACAACAAATTTCAACTAATATGGCAAAATCAGAAGATGGTACATGACTACTTGGATCAAGAGCCTTTCACCTATTGGCATGGAAAAAGAAACAATGGGCAGAACTCAGTAGGCTGACAACAAAGGGCCTCATTTATGAGGTTTTGCCGTAGGGCAGCGCAGCAGGCCTTCCTGCTGCGCTTCCCTACGGCAAAAGAAAAGGGCAGGATTGTGCCGTATTTATAAGTTACGGCACATTCCTGTCCTTTTCCCCTGCGCCAGCGCACAATGGGCTGTCGTGCGCCAACGCAGGCACCTTTGCACCATGGTGCAAGGGTGCCTACGTTGCGGGGATGATTATTTTTGTACAGGAAGGGAAACCTTTCTGTACAAAAATAATCACAAGAGGCTTCTTCCTCTTTCTACATGTGCTACAGAATGCAGCACGCATAGAAAAAGGAAAAATGAGGAGAAATCAAAATATTTCTCCTCGTTGTGCCTCCCTTACGCCTCCCCTGGGGAGGCGTAAGCTTTTGGCGCTGCCTCAGATTTACGATTCTCGTAAATCTGGGGCAATGTCAAAAGGCCATGGATGTTGCTGGGAATGCCCCCAGCAACACCCATTGCACGCCCCTTTGACGCAGAACACTGCGTTAAAGGGACTGATATTTATCAGGCAGCATTAAGCCAAAAAAAGTGGCTTAGTGCTACCTGATAAATATCACGCAGGCTTCTGCGCCACGGAACGTCCTAAAAAGTGACGTTCCGGAGGCGCAAGGAGTCTCATAAATGAGGCCCAAAGTATCTAGCATGTCCTGTAGCTAGTGGATCATTAAACTGAGTACGCAGTGGAGCATGAGCAATTGTCATAGATCAGAAGGATCAGTCTCTCTCCTCAAAACAAGGCGAGATGTATGATGATTAAAATGAATAAACATTTCATACCAAGAAATGATAAGGCTCCACAAGGTGCTAAAGTGGATGAGTGAAGTTCTGAAGATATCATGCAGAATGATCCTCCTTCGGACGACCATCCAACATTTAAAGATGAACTCTTCTTTCTGTATGAACAGGAATGTCTACTGTTAAAAAAAGGCAAAACTCTTTTATTTTTATATTTGGTGCTAGCCCCTTCCCCCCCAACCCCTCCAGTGCTAAGCCTTTTTGTGCTATTTGGGGTAGTTTGTGCTTAGGCCTCCATAACTTTTAGTCCCCATAAGTTATCCATGCCTAATTTGAGTCCTTTTTAAAAAAATCCTGGGGATGCTAAAGGTACCCAAGGTTGATGGATTTCCCTGGAGGAGACTGAGAAATTAGCCAAAATATAGCAAAATTTGGGGTTTTGGGGTAACATGGGAAAAAAGTACTGCAGAAGAAAGTGTCTGTTTTTTAGCTTCAAATGGCATCAATGAAAGGTTTCGGTACTAAAATCACCATCTTCCCAGCTTTTATGAACAGACAGGCTTGATTCATAAAAACACATTTTTTAACATGTTTTGGCATTTTCTTTCGAGATAGATAATTTTTCCTATTTTGTGTGCTTACAGCCTCCTTCCAGTTTGTGGAGAAAATGGGTGTGAAACCTATGGTGGATCCCATTAGGCTATACAGTTTTGAAAAATAGACAACATACTGAAATCAGCAAGGGGTCATTTGTGTACATCCTTCAAGATTTTGCTATAAACAAAATGTCGAAATAAAAATAAATTGAAATTGAGTTTAAAAACAACTATTTGTGTCTACGTTTTCATCTGTAACTTCTTACTATAGCAGGTTTTCAAAAGCAATATACTGGGACATCCGCTGGACTCTTCTGGCTATGGAGATATATAGGGTATTTAGGTTCTAAATGAACATGAGGTACATAGAGCCAACAACTGTGCTGCAGTTTACAATTATATTTCAATGTATACCAACTATACAGCAGTTCTTATGGTAAATTATAAGGATTGGAAAAAGGGTATAAAGGAAAACCCTGTATTTATGAAATATACACCAGATACTGAGTTTAGGAGCAGTGGTTTGTTTGTAAATCTCTGAATTTATGTAAACTTTTTTGTAGTTACTAAATTAAATGTAAGTAAATTTTGTTATTTTTAGTGCCCGAGCAGGTTGCGGGTTTATAAGGGTACAGGGTGGGAAGTAATGTAATTATAATAAATTAATGATTATTTTTCATTAATATTATTCAATTAATTAATTATTAATTATGTTAATAGTGTAATTAATTTTTTTTAATTTAAATTTTATATGTGGGTTATGGGGTTTAAAGCTGTTTAGGTTATGAAGCAATTTAATTAATTGTTAATTAATATTAATTATTTACTTGATAATGAATTATGTGAATTGTGTAAGTACATTTTTTTATCTTAGGTTGTGGGGATTATAGGGGTACAGGGTGGGAAGTCAATTCATTTTAAATAATCAATATTTATATATTTTTTACTAATAATTATTTAAGTTATAATTAATTATGTTAATTGTGTAATTAATGTTTTATTACATTTTAGGAGTGTGTTGTATATTTTGTGGGGGTGTATTGTGGAAAGTAAAATAAATGTATTTGAATAATAATTCATTTTAAATTATTGGTAATTAGTTTGTTGATAAATATTTATGTTAACAGTGTAAATAATGAGCTTTTTAAAGTTATGTTTTAGGTGTTGGTTGTGAATTTTGTAGGGATGTAAGGTGGGAGGTAACTAAAATTAAAACTATGGTATAAATTATTTTTTTGTTAGAATATATTTTTTAAATAAAAATTCTTTTTATATGACAATTATTTTGGATTTCATTTTTAATAATTTTTGTTATATGTATTTGAAATTATAATCGGTATTTATTTTTAAAAGAAATATATTTGTTTTTTTAATATTTATATCTAAGGGGCTCATTACGATACACGGCGTAAATAAATCCGCCAGGCATGGAAGCGGCAAAAAATCCGCCCGCATACACCGTCTGAACACCGACCACGCCATTACGATAACACAAACCGAAAACCGCCATCGGCGGAAAAATCACACAAAATACCGCCCGCCATCGTCCGAGTCGGAGTCAAACCGCCCGCCACGGACGGAAACACGCACGACAACACAAAACCGCCCGCCCACACGGCCGACACACCGCACGTGAAATTACGATCGCACCGCCATGAGCGCGGGAAAACCACAAATATACCGCCCGCCAGCGCAAACAACGCCGATGCCAATCGACACGGCAGAAACCATGGCGCCCACGTCCCTGCACAGAAACCATCCGCCCACAAAACCAATAGCACACAACATGGCCAATAAGTCCACACAGCAAGGCACGCACAAATACACAAGCACAGTACACATCCCGAAAACACCCCCTGGACAAACAAAAAATACAAAGGCCAGAACACCAGACACAACACACCTGAAAACAACAGACCATGAGGACACACCCACATAGGTAAGTACAAAAGCAGCACTCCCACAGACCACAACCCCTTGCAACATTGCAAACCAGAGAGGAGAGGAGAGGACACAGTGACACAGCGAGGATAACAGCACACCACAGAAACGCACACATCACCACCACCACCACCACCAAACACCGGCACCACAAACCCCCTGCACATTACACAACACACACCGCACCAGCACCACAAACACCATGGCACCACAAAGAATGCCCAAGTTCACGCCCATGGAGCTGACGGTCATGGTCGACGAGATCATCAAGGTGCACCCACAAATCTATGGGAACATGGTCCAACACACCCCACTAGCCACCAGAAACTGAATGTGGAACCGGATCGTAGACCAGGTCAATGCAGTCGGGACCCTGCCCAGGAACAGAGTCGAAATTAACAAACGGTGGAATGACGTCAAGAGCCTGGTCAAGAAGAAGGAGGGCAAAAACAGAGAGCTGGCTGCCGTCACTGGCGGAGGGAATCCCGCGCTCTTCAAGACCTTCAAAGCGTGGGAGGAGAAGGTGCGAGTCATCATCCATCCCGAGATCCTCGCCGGATTAGCAGGGGGAGTGGAGGCTGGTAAGTACAAACTAATGTATACCAGCACACCGCTATGTACACACATGCACTACCACCATGCCACAGCTCCCAGGGACAAACACCCCCATGTCCAGCACACAATACACGACACACACATGCAACAGACACCACCACACACAGCCCAAACAGAACAACTGTAAGATGCGTGGGGACATGTGTACATCCAGCCAGCCACGTAACCACCAACAGGTCCCCAAATATGCCAGAAGCGCCACAACGAGCACCCACCACACCCATGTGTCCGCCATAGCTGCACTAACCGACAAGTAACAGTTAAGTGGCAGGAACACAAAGTGCAGTGGGTGGGAGGGTGGACAGCCCAAGTACAACACACACCAGGCCCCTAGTCCCACAGTACAGCAAGGAGGAGCATCCCCCACACCCCACAGCCACGTGTCAGCCACCGCAGTGCACAACGACAGCCGAAAGGTAGACATCACGGTCCTCAGCAATCGGTGTCAGTGGGTGTCCAGCCACCACTACGACCCACAACACCCCCCCCACAGACCTGCAACATGGAGCACCCCCGCTTAGAACCATGTGGCATCCAGTACAGTGCACGCCCGAACAACCTGCAGGTGGGAAACTGGACAGGGCTGGATTACTGGAGGCATGAGGGCCGTAACACGACCAACACATGGGACATGTCACGTAGCAGACGAACACGCAGCACCGCCCACCGTCACGAACAAGTGAACAATGTGCACACGGACATGAACAACAGACTCACACCCCACATGACCCATCACAAACACAGCAACACCCAAGGAGCCACGTCTGCATGCACAAGCCACACTGAACATAGTACCACACGGCAGCCACTGTGCAACCCATCACACACAACCGAAACACCATTGAAGTCCAGTCCATGTAGCCCCTACTGCCTGTCAACCACACACCCCACAACTACGCCTATGTAAGACAAACAACACTAGACGCAACAGAGCGGAACTACATAAATGCACACGAACACCACTGAACCCATCAAACACACAGACACACCATGCACATACAACATACCATCCATCCCATCCGTCAGCCCCAGTCTCATGAAAGGCATGTCATCCGCACAGCTGCCACATATACAGCAGTCACGCTAAGACACATGCCCATGACCAACCATGTGCCAGAAGTCAATGAAGCGCACGACACACTGTGAGCAACAACACACAACATGGGCCCCCCCGAGCACTGCAGTGATGCACATGGCACAGGGCAGCACGCACACCAAGGAGATGGGACAACTGCAATACGTTGGCTGGCACACAACCAACACTCACTCATAACGATGCATCCAATGCCATGTCCAGTAATCACAACAGACAGCAAATATGCAGGCCATGTCAAGCATGCACACACCTCAAACCATGCACTGTCATGCTGCCACAACACATGTCACGTTCGGCACCCATGGCTTACAGCATGTACCCCAAAAGCATATCCCCTCCCAAATGTGAATCTGGGGCATGGCCCCCATGTTGCCATTTGCGTTCCTAAGTGTTCCATCTGAACCCCAAAAGCATATCCCCTCCCAAATGTGAATCTGGGGCATGGCCCCCATGTTGCCATTTGCGTTCCTAAGCGTTCCATTTGAACCCCAAAAGCATATCCCCTCCCAAAAGCGAATCTGGGGCATGGCCCCCATGTTGCCATATGGGTGCCTAAGCGTTCCATATGAACCCCAAAAGCAAAGTACAAACCAGACCCAGGATGGGCCAGGAGCCCGCATACACCAGAGTCACAATGAGTAGGGGCACAGCAACACACCCATCGGCATGGCCAATCCGTCCCATGCCACATGTGCACAGCACACAGTCCCATTGCCTAGCACACACAACTACAGATGCCACAGCCACACACTCGCCTCCGGGAAACCCATGTACGAGATTGCACGAACTGCCAATGTCAGACGACAAATACATACTGCGCCAGGTGCAACACAATAACAAATCTCATTCTCTCCACAGGTGACGAACTGCCGGATGCTGGGGATGGAGACAGCAGCCAGCACAGCCAGCCCACAAGCCCCCAACGAGGACACACGGATCTGGAGGATCTGTCCTCCTCTTCGGACACGGACCACCAAGCAGGCCCATCTGGTGTGGCAGGGCCCAGCCGCTCCCCAGGACCCCTCCTACCCACCAACCCATCATCCAGGGCTGCTGAACATTCCCAGCCCCCTGCTGCCACTGTCGTTGCGGCCACACCCACGGTCATTGCGGCCACACCCACGGTCATTGCGGCCACTACCACTGCCGCAACCGCCACCATCGCCGCACCGACCACCACCGCCACCACCACCACCACCACGTCTTCGCTGGCACCAGCCCCAGCGCAGGTGGTGGCCCGGCCGACTGGATCCACCCTGGGAGCCACAGCGAGGACCGTGGTGTGCAATGTGGCTAGTGGGCAGGCCGGTGGCAGCAGGACTGGTAGGAGGAGCAGGGTCAGGGAAACGCCAGCCTCCCCTGGGAGCCATGCCCTGCCTCAAATGGCCAGAGTCCTTGGGGCCTATGAGGAGGCCCAAGAACAATGGGTCAGGTCTGCTACAGACACGCGGGAGGTGCTGGGGGTGCTGAGGTCCATGGACGCCCATATGGGCCAATTCGTGTCCCGTATGGACCAACTCGTGGACCTCATGGGCCAGCTGGTGGTGGCGGTGGGGTCACAGGCAAGGCCAGCAACACCACCTCCGCCACCACCTGCTAGGGCGCAGGGTCGGGCAGCAGTGTCCACTTCCCCTGCGTCCACAGCCAGTGAGCACACCTCACCCACCACCAGCAGGTCGCCACCACACACCCCCTCCCAAACGTGGAAGGGGCCGTCCGAAGAGGAAACAGGTCTCCCGGGAGGACTTCGCACGCTCCAGTCGCAAGTGAGGCAGCCAGCCAGCCTTCCGCCAGCCTTCCTTGACCAGCCACTGCATTGACTTGCTCTACGATCCCACTCCACACAGCCAGCTGGATGGCATGTGTGTGATGGACTATGGACATAGAACCAGTGGGTACACCCTGAGCTTCACGCAGCCATGACCGACAGCTCATTGTCACTGCACGCACCACTTTTGTCATCACCTTACACACAATCACATGTCACAGTTTGGAATAAATGCACCTTTTTCACTAACTGCTGTTTGTGCCCTGTGTTTTATTTGTACGGAATACAACGGCCACCTTGGGCGGAAAGGCACCTGATGCGTGGCATGGCAATGGAATCCGGAGGGCCTGTAGGGACCTAGGGGTGGGAGACAGAACAGGAGCACATTCAATGAGTGTGTCACACACCCATCACACAGTACATGTCAACAACTACAAGCAATGTACACACATCGCACAGAGCAATAGGGCACAATGCCACAGTCACCAACAGTGGCATACTACCCTGGCCATGGAGCGTTGACACACTGCACGCAGTGAACATACGGCCACCCTGACACAGCACACACACACCTGCACAGATACAGACACATCATCCGTCGTACATGGACACTCACCGTCAAGTGAAGTAGCGGGCGATGAGCTGCTGGCGCACATTCCCAGCTTCCTCCTCTCCGCTGTCCACCTCACTCGAGCTGTCCTGGTCTGCGGGCTGGGGCCCTGGTTGATCTCCGTCATCCACAATGAGGGGGATCTGCTTCCGAATGGCCAGATTGTGCAGCATGCAGCACGCCACCACTATCTGGCACACCTTCTGTGGGGAGTACGCCAGTGCACCCCCGGTGCGGTCCAGGCACCTGAACCTGGACTTGAGGAGGCCAAAGGTACGCTCGACCACACGTCTGGTCCTCCCATGTGCCTCATTGTATCGATCGTCTGCTGGGGTGCGAGGATTCCTCAATGGACTGAGCAGCCATGCCCCATTCGGATACGCAGAGTCACCTGGGTGTGAGGGACACAGAGAACCGTTGCTATTCCAACTGGACAGGGGACAGCATCGCACAACCAGCACGCTACACCACTCCACATACTCACCGACAATACAGCCACGATCCTGTTGCAGATTGGCCATCAGTCGTGGCAAGATGCTGTTGCGCATTATGTGTGCGTCATGTGCCGAGCCTGGAAACTTGGCACACACGTGGGTGATCACCATGTCCGCAAGGCACACCACTTGCACATTCAGGGAGTGCGTGTGCTTCCTGTTGCGGTACAGGTGCTCAGTGGCCTGTGGTGGAACAAGGCCAACATGTGTGCAGTCAATGGCTCCCATGACGTGTGGGATTCTGCCAAGGGCATAGAATGCACCCTTCACTGCCGCCAATTCACGAGCCCTGGGGAATCTGATGTACCTGTTTCGGCACAGCATCATGGCTGCCAGTACATCCCTCAGCACCTTGCTGAACATGGGCTGGGACATCCCTCCTCCACTGCCCACTGTGTGCTGGAATGACCCAGTGGCGAAGAAATGCATGGCGGCCATCACCTTAGCCGTGGGGGTGACAGCAGTCGGATACACCCTGCGGGGACGGAGATGGGGCTCTAACATGGCACACAGTCGATGCAGGGTTGGCCTGTCCAGCCGAAACTTCCTGATAACCTCTGTATCGTCCATGTCCGCCAGCAATTGGTATGGGCGGTCAATGTTCGGTCTCCGCCTGGGGAAAATGGCAGAGGACACATGTCAAAGCAACACGGCACATAGCAATTTCGCATACACATCACTGACATGACTGAGCAAGCACATGAGCCACAGCCCAGCTGTCAAGCTGGGACGGCACGGCCACAATACACTTACACAGGTCTCCCAACAATGGCAATGGCAAGTGAGACATACCACTGCCATGTGCATGCACATGGGGATCTAGGCCCCAATGACTTGCGGGGCGTGCTGATGGGGACTGACTGCATATTCGTCAAGCGGCAACGCCACGGCAACATGAGTGTCTGCTGAGCATGGAACTGCTTCCGAGGCTGGATGAGTATGGCACACGACGATGTGGGCACGGGCTGAGCGGCCAATACAAGTGGGACCTGTGGCACGAGGGGATATGAGACAGTAGTAGGTGTCAGCACTTGACAGCCCCATGCCAAGACGGCTGTGTGCTTGCAGTCACACGTCACAGGTGAGAGGTTACATTGCACGTGCCAGGTGGCAGACGTACATAGTGGGAGCTGGCATGTGTGTGCATGTGTCTCCTGTTCAGGATCCACCAGATGGGCACTGACTCTGTACTGACCATTGGACACAGCATGTTCCGTGGAAGGCTTGTGTGTGTGGGATGGTGGCACTGGATGTGCCTCCGTTGGGTGGGGGGCCATGCACAGGGCGGGTACGTCGATGATTGCGCATTGTTGGTCACGGTGGGTGCACCAACTAAGATGTGTTGCCCTGTGTTCAATTCCTATGTCCGCATGATGATGGACTGTAGATGTGGGCAGACTACACATTGGTCGATGTGCTGTCTATATGCATGTGCCTTCACACCAGGCACAGCTGCCCCTGCACATGTGACCCCTGCTGGACTCGCTGCTAGGTCTGTGGAGCTGATGCACCCTCTGTGCGTGGGGCGGACAGCTCTCCTCACTTCCCTCATTGCGCATGTCATGTCTTTGCCGCAGGTGACATGGATCATGGAGGGCCCACATAAACGCGTGGGTAGGCTACACATGATTGTTCACTGGTCGCCACCCCCAGTCAGTGTTTCGAATGGGAAGGTTGTCGTGCTGGTGGTATGTTCGATGTGGCGGATGGGCGGGCCTAGGTGCGGGCTTACATTCCGGACATGGGGGGGTAGTTGGATTGGCGACTAGTTGCAGTACACACGGGACACGTCTCTTCCTTTCCACATCTGGGTCATCCCTTGTACTAACTGACAGTGATACAGTCATCTTCGCCCCAGCCCTCATGTCCTCCCCTCGCCCCCCAATATGCATGCTCACCTGCGAGGCTAGCGCTTGCACAGGCAGCCCCTAGCTCGCACCAGAGAGGGCAAGGAGTGTATGTGTGGGTCCAGTTGCCCGAGTGGGCTGTCTCAGGGTATGATGTGTGGCGGGACGCTGTCCACCTGCGTGGTGCCCCAAATGGAGACCCAGCCTGCATGGACTATGCATCACAGTCTTCGCCTTCCGGATCCGCCACCTGCGACACCCAGTGGCTGTGGCTGCCCTTGCGGCCAGGCCGCGTCCGTCTGTGGCTGATGGCCCACACATTCACTCTTTGGCCTCTCTGGGGAGGGCTCAGGGGTGGTGGCGCACGCGCTTGCACTTAGTCGCAATGGCATGTGGCGTGGTTGGTATGATGGGCAATGGATGGGATGGTGCGAGCCACCTCCCGTGACATCAGTGCTGCTCGTGCTGTGGTGCGTCCCCCTACACTTCCATTTGACTTGTGCCATGCTAGACGTTGAGGTTCTATTGCCTGCGTGATATGACCAGGAGGAGCGCGAGGAGACCTCTCACACACCATGCTCCACTGCCATCCCGTGCCCTGTATCGCCTGTGCAGATTGACTATGTTGGGGTTACACCTGGTCGACTGGGGCTGTGTGTGCCTTGTCAAGGGGCATGGCGGGCGCACAACAGGATCCAGCTTGTCCACAGAGGGTGGGCTGAGGTGCGCCTGGTACCGCTTTGTACGTGTGCCCGGCTGCTGTGCACACACGTGTTCACTCCCCCCAACAGGTGTCCTCTCACAATGCCCAGGGAAGCGGTGGTGTACTGTTCATGACCCCTCCCAACACGGCGTGCTCCAACTTGGCATGTGCGCATCTACCCGTCGCACCCACCCACCTGAGCACTGCGTCCATACGACTTCACACGACACATGTGTGTCTTCCACAGTAGTGCTACTCATTTGCGTTGACATCCAATACCAGTGGACTACATGGTCATGTCACGACTGCCGTGTACTTCACATACTCTCATCCTCTCTCATTCGTACTTGTGAAATGAGTCAGCGGAGACAGTTTTGGTTTCAAACATTATATTGAGTCTTCTGTCCTCTGTGATGCAGTATAGTGGACACTACTGGCAGCGGAATACATGTTGAGGATATACTGAGCATGATTACAAATGGGATAGGGTGTGGGGTTACATGTGATTGGCTGTTGCATGTGGGATGTGGGCTTCAGAGTTACATCTGCTTGGCCAAGGCTGTGCTAATGTACATTTACGTATAGCTGCGGTATACATGTATACATGTAGCCTACCAGACCGCTCGGCATCATGGGCACAGTCCATCTCAGTTCCATGTGACAGGTTTGCTGCGGTTGTTCCTCATGCACGCGTGCATGTGAGATGACATCAGGGCATGTGCTTGCGTGCATGCAGCGGCGTGCCACTTGTTGTTGCACTGTGGTGGTTACTGGACATGTCACAGTCACTGGGGTCGTGTTGTTGTTGTATGCACTTGTCGTCCATGCAAAGGTCCTGGTATGGGATTCCCGGGGCGGGGGTGGGAGGGGTGCAGCACCCACAGACTCCAGGCGACCTATTCATGTCCACTGAGCGGTGTGTGTGTCCATGTGCGCTGGATCCATGTCGTGTCCTGGTTGTTCGTGCAGTTCCGTCCATGTGGGTGCGATACACAGAGCCCATGCCACTGCCTCCCACGATGCATGCGGTGTTCCTGGATGTGATGGGGAACAGTGTGCATGTCCCGGTCATATCCAATGTCATGGCGATGTCGTTGATGGTGTGGTTACAGTTGCCGGTCGTTTGGTATGGCTGTTGTGGTGGTGACTGGCCAGTCCGTGCGGAAGCTGAGCATGGGTGCGGGGTTGGACTTCATAGGTCACTCGGGGAACCTGCGTTGTGGTCCGACGTATTTACAGGTTGTCAGGTATGCGATGCCGTCCAGCAGGGCTTCCATGTCATTGGTGGTGTACATGTTTGCCAGCCAATGAAGCGGATGGTGGCTCTCAAGGTGTTGTTCGTAAGTTGTCCCTTGGAGGACCATGATGGGGCATGCTGGGTGACATTCGATGTAGCTGTTCTCGATGATCCGTCGTGTGGAGGCACAGTGGTCCCATTTCAGTGCGGGTGCGATGTTGGCCACATACGCCATGCCCCCATAGGCAGAGCAGGCCCTGTCGTGTGCGTCCAGAGGGAGGAGTAGTGGTAGCAGGTCCGCCTTCAGACATGCCGGGTTGGAGAGGCATATCTCGACGGGATGCTGGTAGGGACACCTCCGACAGTAGAAGACGGACATGACGCAGCTGAACAATGTGATGCGGTAAGTCAGTCGGTAACTTACGTTCAGCAGGGACAGGAGATCTCATCCCAATGTATGTATCGTGTTGGTTTTGTACAGCTTGAGCTGTTCGGCGTAGTTGGGTAGGTGTGTTGCGGTTGCCATTTTGCAGCGGTTCGTTGAGATGGCGTGCTCCGGCTGTGTGTGCAGTCTGCATTGTGCACGCTCCGGGGTTGCTGTGAGCTCTGTGTAGTCGTAGGGAGACAGGACTTGTGTTCTGTTGGCTTGTTTGGAGGACACGGGCCCTCTTCCCACATGCTTCTCAGACAGTTCAAGGTCAGTGCTGTGTGACTCCTTCCAATTAACTTGCATGTGGCCGACATGGGGGAGTGTTTTCTTGTTTCTTCCCCGTCCGTTGTGTGCTTCTGTGATATGCGCTATCTGCCCTGTGGTCGGTCTCCTCGGCATGCCTGTGTTGGTCTATTCTTGGACAATGGCTGTATTCACCGGCTTCTGTCGTAGGGCTGTGGTTTCGGAGTTGGAATGGAAGGTCATTCAGTGCTGTCTGCTCTCCCTTGTGTGGGCGGCAGGCTGCCTTTCCGCTCTGCGTTGGGCCTTGTGTGTGGATGTTATTCTTGGGCCACCTGTTGTCGGTCCCCGGGCTCTTTGGTGTTCCGTTTCATATGTCTTGTTCATATGTGCAGGGTGGTATGGGTTTTTCAGTGTGGTACTGGCGTTCCTCTTCCCGAAGGGGCCCTGCTTCTCCTAGTTGGTGTTGCCGCCGCTGTGTGCTACGCCATGTTTGTTACACTGGGGTGTGTCCTGCTGTTGCGTGACTTCACTGACATGTGTGCGTCGGTTGTGTGGCGTTGGGTGTTGTCCGTGAATTGGGCGTTGGGGACATGTCTGTGGCAGGCCTGTCACGTGTCATGTGCGTTCGGGGTGGGGCTGATGTGTGTGCTGCTTGGTTGTGTCCCTGTGTCTGTGTGCGACGCATGCATGGCGCTGCGGTTGGCCTCTGCGTTGTGCGCATGTGTGGCGGCGTCATCGGCGCTTGTGGCCGTGACGGGGTGGTTGGTTCCTAGTCCCAGGTGGTGTGTACACATGTGTTCCGCGATGTTAGGATTTGGCCTGTGTGTCATATGTGGATGCAATGGTGGATGTGTAGTGTACACGCGCTGGTGGGGGGTTGTCCGCTTTTTCCGCCCTTGCACTGTGTGCGCTGTTTGCGTGCACTTGTTGTGTGTGTGCCTACCTGCGTCTCCGCGGTACGTTGCGTCCTTGGTGGTGCATCAGCAGAAGCATGGGAAGGGCCTGCAGTGCTGGATTCATGCCCGGGGTGCCGCTTCTTCATTGTCCGTGCTCTGCGTCCGTGTTACCGCCTCTTTCACGTGCGGTGTCTCTTAGCCGTGGGAGCCGTTTGTTTGCGGCATCGTAATTTATACGCCGGGCGGGACGTGTTTTCGTCGGACGGTGTGTGTCAGTTAGCTGCGCCGCTACGTGTACGGGCGCACTTTGATGGCGGACGGTGTTGCTGGCTTGCCGGCGGTGTTTGGCCTGCTTTTCGCATCGTAATTGGGCGGGCGTGTGGACTGCTGCGTCCCGGCGGTAACTGGTGGTTTTTGCATCCGCCAGCACGGCGGTTGTGCTTCCGCCCGCCATCGTAATGGGCCCCTAAATTTGTAATTTTGTTTTTTAACTTATTTCATTGCTTTGTAGAGAATATGTTTGTTTCTAATGTAGCACTGACTGCATTGGGAATAATAATTTTTTTCCTTCTGCAATCCAACACTTTCCCCACTGTTTCTTGGACTAGAATTGGAATAGTAAATTTTGCCCATCCACAATCCAACACTTTCCCTACTGTTGAACTGACTGGAATGGGAATATTAAGGGGTTGATTACAATGCAGCCCGTAAAGGCTGCATCGTAAATGCCCCTCGGTTTACTTTCCGACCGCCCCATTACAATGCTGGTAGTTAGAAACAAAACCGGCCGGTCATTCTGGCTGGCTTCCGATGGGCTCAAGGAGCACGTCGGCCAGTCAAAACCGGCTCGTAATCCAAAAGGGCGGGCGTTTCTGCCCTTGGGATTATGATGCACGGTTTCAGGCATTGTTTCCATGTCAGCCTGTCCAACATGGAAACCATGTCAGAAAGCATGTTTTGGGGGCCCCCAGCAGGGCCCCCTTGCGTGCGTTGTCTCCGGTTGGGGGCAGAGGGGGGCACGTATGGTGCCCCCCTGTTGATCCCTGCACCCAGGGGCAGGGCAACTTGAGGTGCCTTCCCCGGAGTGCTGGGATCAACAGAACCTCCCATTACCCTATGGGAGCATGTATTACGGCCGGTTTATGACTGTAATGCATGCTCCCATAGGGAAATGTAGAAATGCGACCGAACAAGAAGTCGGTCGGTCCCAGGACCGAGACGGAGTCGGGCGGACTCAAGTATGCCCAACATTGTAATTAGCCCCTTAATTTTATCCCTCCGCAATTCAACACTTTTTCTACTGTTGCACTCATTGGGGTGGGAATAGTACATTTTACCCCTCCGCAATCCATCACTTTCCCTACTGTTGGAGTGACTGGACTGCGAATATTAAATGTTACCCCTCCGCAATCGAACACTTTCCCTACTGTTGCACTGACTGGAGTGGGAATAGTAAATTTGACCCCTCCGCAATCCAACACTTTCCCTACTGTTGCACTCATTAGAGTGGGACTATAAAATTGTACCCTTCCGCAATCCAACACTTTTCCTACTGTTGCACTGACTGGAGTGAGAATATTACATTTTACACCTCCACAATCAAACACTTTCCCTCTGCTGCACTCACTGGGGTGGGAATAGTAAATTTTACCCCTCCGCAATCCAACACTTTCCTTACTGTTCACACAGACTGAATGGTAATAGTAATTTTTAGCCCTCCGCAATTCAACACTTTCCCAACTGCTGAACTCATTGGGGTTGGAATAGTAAACTTTACCCCTCCGCAATCTAACCCTTTCCCTATTGTTGCACTCACTGGGGTTTGTTGTTGTGTGACGAGGAATCATCCATGCTGTTTGGCAGTTGCAGCTTTTTCCATGACAACACTTACCTTTTGGTCACTGTGATGATGGGGCTTTAGACCCCATTGCCACAATGTTCTAAATGTGCTTCAGCTATGGACCCCACACTTACATTTTGGACACTGTGATGATGGGGGTTTAGACCCCATTGCCGCAATGCTCAAAATGTGCTTCAGCTATGGACCCCACACTTACATTTTGGACACTGTGATGAAGGTGGTTTAGACCCCATTGCCACAATGCTCTAAATGTGCTTCAGCTATGGACCCCACACTTACATTTTGGACCCTGTGATGAAGGGGGTTTAGACCCCATTGCCACAATGTTCTAAATGTGCTTCAGCTATGGACCCCACACTTACATTTTGGACACTGTGATGATGGGGGTTTAGACCCCATTGCCACAATGTTCAAAATGTGCTTCAGCTATGGACCCCACACTTACATTTTGGACACTGTGATGAAGGGGTTTAGACCCCATTGCCACAATGTTCAAAATGTGCTTCAACTATGGACCCCACACTTACATTTTGGACACTGTGATGATGGGGGTTTAGACCCCATTGCCACAGTGGTCATGGTCTGCTTGCATTGTGGAGGCCACACACATTTATGTGTGACACATGTGATAGGGGGTCACATTGTATGTTCATTGTCATGTTCAGTGTTGTAGGCATTTGACACAGACTACACACGCTTGTCATGATGTTGGGGTGATGTCTTTTTCTGACATTCCTTATGTTGGAGTATGCTGGTTGTGTCATGCATTACCCACCCTATGAGTGGGGATGGTAGTGGTGGTAGGCATCCAGGCCCCCATTAGTAGGGGTGGTGTTAGTGGTAGGCATCTAGGCCCCCATGAGTAGGGGTGGTGTTAGTGGTTGGCATCCAGGCCCCCATGAGTAGGGGTGGTTTAGTGGTAGGCATCCATCCCCCTATGAGTGGGGATGGTAGTAGTGACAGGCATCCAGGCCCCCCTGAGTAGGGGTGGTGGTAGTGGTAGGCATCCAGGCCCCCCTGAGTAGGGGTGGTGTTAGTGGTAGGCATCCAGGCCCCCATGAGTAGGGGTGGTGTTAGTGGTAGGCATCCATCCCCCTATGAGTGGGGATGGTAGTAGTGACAGGCATCCAGGCCCCCCTGAGTAGGGGTGGTGGTAGTGGTAGGCATCCATCCCCCTATGAGTGGGAATGGTAGTAGTGACAGGCATCCAGGCCCCCATGAGTAGGGGTGGTGTTAGTGGTAGGCATCCATCCCCCTATGAGTGGGGATGGTAGTAGTGACAGGCATCCAGGCCCCCCTGAGTAGGGGTGGTGGTAGTGGTAGGCATCCATCCCCCTATGAGTGGGGATGGTAGTAGTGACAGGCATCCAGGCCCCCCTGAGTAGGGGTGGTGGTAGTGGTAGGCATCCAGGCCCCCATCAGTAGGGGTGGTGTTAGTGGTAGGCATCCATCCCCCTATGAGTGGGGATGGTAATAGTGGTAGGCATCCAGGTCCCCCTGAGTAGGGGTGGTGGTAGTGGTAGGCATCCAGGCCCCCATGAGTAGGGGTGGTGTTAGTGGTAGGCATCCATCCCCCTATGAGTGGGGATGGTAGTAGTGACAGGCAGCCAGGCCCCCTGAGTAGGGGTGGTGGTAGTGGTAGGCATCCAGGCCCCCATCAGTAGGGGTGGTGTTAGTGGTAGGCATCCATCCCCCTATGAGTGGGGATGGTAGTAGTGACAGGCATCCAGGCCCCCTGAGTAGGGGTGGTGGTAGTGGTAGGCATCCAGGCCCCCATGAGTAGGGGTGGTGTTAGTGGTAGGCATCCATCCCCCTATGAGTGGGGATGGTAGTAGTGACAGGCATCCAGGCCCCCTGAGTAGGGGTGGTGGTAGTGGTAGGCATCCATCCCCCTATGGATGGGGATGGTAGTAGTGACAGGCATCCAGGCCCCCTGAGTAGGGGTGGTGGTAGTGGTAGGCATCCATCCCCCTATGAGTGGGGATGGTAGTAGTGACAGGCATCCAGGCATCCAGGCCCCCATGAGTAGGGGTGGTGTTAGTGGTAGGCATCCATCCCCCTATGAGTGGGGATGGTAGTACTGACAGGCATCCAGGCCCCCCTGAATAGGGGTGGTGGTAGTGGTAGGCATCCAGGCCCCCATGAGTAGGGGTGGTGTTAGTCGTAGGCATCCAGGCCCCCATGAGTAGGGGTGGTGTTAGTGGTAGGCATCCATCCCCCTATGAGTGGGGATGGTAGTAGTGACAGGCATCCAGGCCCCCCTGAGTAGGGGTGGTGGTAGTGGTAGGCATCCAGGCCCCCATCAGTAGGGGTGGTGTTAGTGGTAGGCATCCAGGCCCCCATGAGTAGGGGTGGTGTTAGTGGTAGGCATCCATCCCCCTAAGGGTGGGGATGGTAGTAGTGACAGGCATCCAGGCCCCCCTGAGTAGGGGTGGTGTTAGTGGTAGGCATCCAGATCCAGGCCCCCATGAGTAGGGGTGGTGTTAGTGGTAGGCATCCATCCCCCTATGAGTGGGGATGGTAGTAGTGACAGGCATCCAGGCCCCCCTGAGTAGTGGTGGTGGTAGTGGTAGGCATCCAGGCCCCCATCAGTAGGGGTGGTGTTAGTGGTAGGCATCCATCCCCCTATAAGTGGGGATGGTAGTAGTGACAGGCATCCAGGCCCCCCTGAGTAGGGGTGGTGGTAGTGGTAGGCATCCAGGCACCCATGAGTAGGGGTGGTGTTAGTGGTAGGCATCCATCCCCCTATGGGTGGGGATGGTAGTAGTGACAGGCATCCAGGCCCCCTGAGTAGGGGTGCTGGTAGTGGTAGGCATCCATCCCCCTATGGGTGGGGATGGTAGTAGTGACAGGCATCCAGGCCCCCCTGAGTAGGGGTGGTGGTAGTGGTAGGCATCCATCCCCCTATGGGTGGGGATGGTAGTAGTGACAGGCATCCAGGCCCCCCTGAGTAGGGGTGATGGTAGTGGTAGGCATCCAGGCCCCCATGAGTAGGGGTGGTGTTTGTGGTAGGCATCCATCCCCCTATGGGTGGGGATGGTAGTAGTGACAGGCATCCAGGCCCCCCTGAGTAGGGGTGGTGGTAGTGGTAGGCATCCATCCCCCTATGGGTGGGGATGGTAGTAGTGACAGGCATCCAGGCCCCCCTGAGTAGGGGTGGTGGTAGTGGTAGGCATCCATCCCCCTATGGGTGTGTATGGCATTGTTGATAGCCATCCAGCCCCTATGGTTCTGCTGCTGCTAGTGTATGTCATTTCTGCATCCCTATGTGTGTGTGTGACATATTTCGGGTACGTGTCGTTTGTTTGTGTTGTGGGTGTTTGACTTACCGTCTGCGCCGTACGCGTCCGTACCGGTCCCGGTAATAGATGTAGAGTATTGGTAGGAGTATTGGTAGGACCTGCGCGATGGGATTCATGGTTGGGTCGTCTCGTTTGGCTTTCTCGTGGCTTCTACTCGTACTCGTCGCTGGCTTGTTCGTCTCGTCGCCGTGGATCGTCTTGTGGCACGAATTGGAGCTTATGTACAGCTCTCCCGGATGCTCTGACGTGCCGGACGTAGCGACGGGTTCGGCGCGTACGGAAGGCGCATCGTACTAGTCCGGCCGGAAGGTGCTGTGTATTTGCTTCCGTGCGACTCGATTCGGCGTTTACGGACCCGGCTTGGGCGGGGAACAGGAGCTGAAATGGGTAAGTACGGCTCGCTCGGAATCTGTGCTGTTATGCGCATCGTACTTGCTCGTTCGGACGACTGTTCGAATCGGTCGGGAAACACGCGTTCGGCTTGATTTTTTTCCGGACGAATACTGTTAGGTGCGCTTCCGGCCGAGATCGGAATCGACCCCTTTATTGTTTACTTGAGTGCCGTTCGGCAACAAGCCGGTTTTGTATTTGTATTTTCACTGAGTAACAGCGCTACTTGCATAGTTTCTGCCACCTCTGCCATCACTTAAATGAGCTCGGATCCGTTGCTCCCCGGCAGACGTTCTTGTCTAAATCTCCGCAAAATTTGACCTTACAATTGGGGTAATTATTTATACACTGCCGCAGCTAGTCCACCATACCACCACAGAAGCCTATAACAACTACGCGGTTTCTTTTACCGGCAGTCCACATTTGCCTTCCTTCATTGTGAGACGTGTAACAAACAGAGCGTGTTCACTTGTCCGTTTTTTTCAGATTCCACATGCAATTGATTCCTCACCCCCTGGCATAGTCACAACCACCGTATTTAGTTTATTAGTGTTTGGCTGTGATGGATAAAGAGCACACAGACGGCTTATATCACACACCAGCTGGGCTCATGCTCATCTAGATCACGATACCGGCACCACGAGTTGTAACTCCTGGATTACACTAGCCACGATGCCATCACCAGTCACGAAGCTCTTTCAGAGCGCGTTAGCGTTGCCAACATTGTTACACCAAGCGCTATTGATGTTCTCTGGTTTGACCTACATATGAGTGTTTCCACCGCTATGTATTGTTTTTAACTAGCCCTTGGTGTCTTCTCTTTTTTATTGTTCCCCTCCCTTTCCCCTAGGTCTTTTACACCCCGGCATGATTCAATCTGGGGGCTTCTCCTGCTTCTGGCTATCAGTAACAATCCACTGTACCAGGCCTGCGGTAGTACTCAAGAACTATACAGTTTTTTAACTACACTTATGTTCCTGATGAAGTGCCACTAGACCCGTTAGGGGCTCAACAGGCACGAAACATGTCGACCCATAACACCACTTTAGCCCTATAGGACCATTGAATCCATTTAGGGGCCTATTCATTTTAATTAGGCTAGCGCTCCCAATAGAATAAACACATTAATTGGATTGCCCTAGACTTATTTTATCTCACTCACTCACTGCACTACCCATTCCACACACCCGCACTCACCCAACGGCTTCATCAAAAGATCTCCACCAAAGAGCCCCGTTCACAGGTGCCCGTCGGGCATTGCAGCGCCAGCCCGATGAGGAGCAGGCCCTTTGATGAAGCATGACATCCTCTGGGGTGTGTGAGGGCACTTCAAGAAAAGACCTCCCTTTCCACTCCTTTCCCCTCCTTACCTAGGAATTGCGCACCCTTTGTCACATATTTTCCCCCTGGAGCTTGTGTGCAGGACCTGCTAAAACATAGCTCCTGGTTCCTCTTGGTTACGACACTTTGCCAGCAGACCCCATACCTTAGTGCCTAGATGGTATATCTACATCATAGTAACCACATTGCTCTTCTCCCTGGAAAGCTCCCTCTCCAAGTGTGTGTTACCTAAACATGCATCCCCATAATATCAAAATACGAGTTTCCAGCAGCAGCTGCATTAGTATGTTTTGTCTAGGTGCTAGGGACTGACCAGAACAGAATAACAAGGGGCATTGTTTATCGACCTTGCTCACAGTGTTCAGACTAAACTCCAGGAACAGGCAGAGAACAAACACAGCAGACGGTTCTCATGTGAAAGGCATAAATAGAGTCTTGCAAAAATAAAGCCATGTAGTAACGTGCGCAAAGTACTGCATCACGGCTGCTGGGCTCATGCTAACTTAGGGGGTGATTAGGATGGCAGGCGGACTTTAGTCCGCCCGCCATCCTAGTGGTAACGGGACCGCCCGCCTGCCATGCGGCGGTCCTGCCACCCAAATTATGATGCTACCGCCACCACGGCGGTCGCATGTGGCATTTTAACATTGCGGCGGGTGCTGCTGGCTGCAGCACCCGCCGCAATAGGAAAATGCCATGTTGTGCATGTCCATGCACAACGTGGCAGGCACCGCGCCGTGCCTGCCACCTTGTGCATGGACATGTAGGGGGGTACCATGGGTACCCCCCAAGTGCATCCCCCCAGCCCCCCACAACCCCGGGGGCCCGCAACGGACCCCCAAAGCAAATCCCCGCCAGCCTGAAAGGCCATGAAAAGCAAGCATCATGATATGGCTGGCAGTGCCTGCTAGGCACCGCCATCATATTGTGCCTCAGCTCCGCCTGGCTGGCAATCGTAATGATTGCCGACCGGCGGAAAAGCGGCGGATGGACTTTCCGTCTGCCGCGATACCCACCGCCATCGTAATATGGCGGTGGGTAAATCACGTTACAATGGCGTAACGGTCGCCACCGCCGGCCCAGCGGTGGCGAACGTTATGCCATCGTAATCACCTCCTTAGTGATGTTGACAATGTCCCTATCGGCCACGTGACACCCTCCCTTTGGGCAGACTGTAACATATAGAAAAACAGAATGCAATGGTAAGCAGAATAAAAAAACCTTGTTAAAAAGGCCAAATCGTAAAAATGCAAACATTCTAGTTTAAAATGTTTTTAAGGCGAGTCTGGAAAATCCACCAGATTATGTGAATCGTGGAATGCAAGCTGTTCCAAAAGGTCATCCCTGTCGTTCATAGCAAAGAGGGATGCCATCCAGTTGAGCAGTTCGAATGAACACACATGCTCCTCATAATCCAATGTCTCCAGGTGTATATCCAGGCAACTGTCGTGATATTCGATGAAACTCCATTGCAAGAGGCGCTGTTCAGCCTCACAGGTATTCCAGCCTGCCAACATTCCAAGTGCAGCCACACGCATCAAATGGCCGTCCCCAGAACAGGCCTGGTCATGGGTCAGTAATGGACCCATTAACAGATCATAATCTAGGTCAGCGCCGGATGTATTGGAGAGGCAGATATCCAAGGCCCAACAGAAAGGGCACTATCGGCAATAGAACACAGGTTGCACTCAAGTTAAGTAGGCGAAGCGAAAGGTAAGTCCATAACTCACACCAAGTGTCGCCAATGGCAAGCATCAAAAAAGGTGTTGCATTCGGTCACGGTACAGTTGTAATTGGCCGGGTCTGCGCAGTACCACATGATGGGCAGCTATTGCATAACAGGAGCAGAAGTACCAGCACGCTGCACGCCAGCAAGAGGATCAATGGAAACCCTCTGTAGGCGCTGGAAAAAATAGAATGAATAAAAGCCGGTATTACTCCAAAAAGCGTCTGAAAAGAGGACACCAGGCCGGATCCCACAAGTTTAAAAAAATGAGCAAGGCCTTCAGAATCAGACGCATTAAATATTTGGTGTATTAATTTTCCAAAATGGAGTGGGAGATTTGTGTTCAGTAGTAAGTCACTTGCGGTTCTTGCCACCTGCAATTCGAAGGTCTCTCGTGCTGATATGAGAGCCACTTCTTGTTGAAACAATAGCGCTTTAAGTCTGCTTAGTTTATTGAAATCTGTTTTCAAAGTTGGAACGGAAGGCCAAAGTGAACTAGCTATAATCCCATGCGGGGGGAAAAAAGGACATTGCTACAACAAGTAGCACATTGGGAAACCGTTACTATATACGGGATGCAAGCCCGTAAGCCGCAGCAGTCGTGGTTTTTCAAAATAAGATAACTGCCATTCGAAAGCAAAGTTAGTGCGGGAATATGAGCTGGGACGGGCGTACCGTTTAAAAAACAAGCCGGATTAGGGGCCGACACGTTACAGGCGCCGTGCAATTTAACTTGTTTGCAGACGAGGGAATGTCCTACTGTGGAATCGCAATCCTCCCCTGTTAGGAAAACTTCCTTATCTGCACGCTGACATCTGTAGGTGAAAGGTAATGACCACAGTTCATGGATAAAAGCGCTTCCCAGGGGCTCAAAGCATCCAACAGGGAAGTGTTTCATGTAAGATGTAAACTGAAATAGTGAGAATGGCAGTGAAATAACACCATGTATTAACCACACAGCTGAATCAGTCTCTGCTACAGAAAAAGGTAACTGTTCTAATTGTTCTATATGCAATAATGTGTATGTTGCATCCTTCATAGACATAAACTTCTGTTTATCAGTCAAATTAAAGGGCAAAAACAGTGCAGAAGCATTCAAATAATCCCATGGAACTTTTCCATTTCTAAGCATTTGTAACGTCCAGGCAAATTGCATTACAGAGTGCAATTGATTTTGACCATGATACTACACAGATACATCATTTTATACAATGAGGAACAGAGGAAACAATATTATCCAAGGTGTATATACGAAAAGATAATGTATTAATGCTATTATCTGCCACTGCAAGAACTTTTTCCAAATTAGCTTGGTCAATTTGGCGCAGATCTGCAATAGTTTCCACAATTCATTATATGCTTCATAAATAAATCGATTTAATCATGTTGATTTTGGACCTAAAATAAAGTCAGCCAAATTGATGTCATTCGACAAAAGGGACAGGTGTTGTTTCACTGACGTCAGTGTGGAGAGTCCCAACCACTGCTGACATAATTTACCCACCGAATAAGTGGTGACTGAATGAGAATGTGGAAAACGTGGATCTGGTCTGCTTTGCATGAAACCTGTCATTGCATTAAGAAAACGCAGTTGACATGCATTGGAACTAGTTGGCCACAAGCTGGGGAACCGGGTTCGAGTCGCGGCAACGACGCTCAACATCCTGTGAATCTGGGCAAATCACTTAATCTCCCCGTGTCTAACAAAAAAACAAAAAAAATGGATATGTCCTTCTGTAACGAAACTGGTGGTCATGTAAAGCGCTCTGATACCTGAGACGGGTCTAGTTCGCGCTATATAAAACTCTTAAAAAAACAATAATTAAAAATACAACCATCCCAAGGGGTCAACATCAGAAACATTTATACTACCATGGGCAAGAAATACATTAGTCGTATGATTGGTGTATGTACGCCACGTATCATACTCAGCTAATGAGGGAATAGAACAAACATTCAAATTTTTGGCCGTAGCCAAACTAAAACAAGTAGTTTATTGCACTGTGTCATTTAAAAACAAAATTTGAGTCGGAATTAGACATGCACGATGGAGAGCTTCAGTGCCTTGCACCTGCCAATGTTTAGTAACCCAAATGGATTTTAAATTGATGGTGTATTTCCAATGATCATAACCATGTAAGGCCAAATCAGTCCTAAAGGAATTAGAATAAATCAATTTAGTGTGAGTCAATATGAATTTGTATTGAGATGGCAATTTTAACTTATAGGAATAGGACTCTGGACTGGACGTGTTAAAATCGGAAAAGTATGTGAACTTACTCCGTTGAGTATTAGAACTCCCCTGTAAAGGAGTTGGACAATGTTCCCGCTGTGTAAAATTAAAAATCAGTCTTAGCGTCTTCGTTGTATGCAAGAAATGATGGCCATAATGTTAGTAACAAAATAAATCCGCATAATTGGCCGAATTCAAATACAAATCTTCAGCATCAAAAGCAGCATAATATTTTAAATCAGAAAACAATGAATAAACGGCCTGAATATCCCAGTTGTCTGAGTGTATGTCCAGTGATACCACATCCCCTAATGAAACGCGGAACACGTATGGAATGTCAGGACCTCCGTCGGATCATGATTATCGAATGAAACTTTATCCCAAACGATGCCATCAGCAACAGGGAAGGCCAAAATGTTCACGAGGGCTTGATCTCTTTTCATTATATGGGATGATGTATGGGGAGCTAGAACTCCATCAACAAATCTCATTGCAGAGCGTTCAGGCAAATAATGACCATTGATGAGCAAGAAGAACACTGTCTCAAACCCAATCCACATGAAAAGGAATATAAGTGTGAGCACCATCCAGATGCATGTCCAGGGTGGGACGAGGTAAGTCTTTTTGAACCAGGCAATGAAAAGACATGTACATGTCGGGGGTATTGTCACAGATGAGGTCGAAGAAGATGAGTCTGACGAAAAACTGGTACGATCCATATAATAACCACTCGCTCCCAAACGAAACAATGGAGGCTGTGCAGCATCGGATGTATTTTGTATGATACTGTCAGGAATGTGAAGGACGACCTCAATTGGAGGAGAATCATACTCAACGTCTGCATTAGTGGAAGTAGAAGTTACAACGGGCAAGAAATCAATAGAAGTCTCCAACTCCCACTCCATTACACGGGGAGTAGTCGAGGAAGGTGAAGCCATCCGATTCAGTGAAAGATCTCGGCTTGGAATACTCGGAGTCATACTATTCAGTATCGGCCATATGGTGTAGCTTGACATTGTCAATAGAAATAAATCTGTTTTCCTTGCGGCCAGGCAAAGGAGGCAGAATCACTGTACGAGTACCCTTCAATCCAAGAACTGGGACAGGTGCACGATAAGAGGGACCAAATTATTTTTTGTTCTCCAGCTTTTCTAGTACCAGATCACCAACTTTAGGAAGCCAGCCTGTAACAGGAATCAGCACCGCTGCTTCAGACGATGAGGGCGAATGATCTTTAGCCAGTGCGTCTCGAGTCTTTTGTAGTTCCTGCAACATAATAGAATGGCTATCTACGTCAAATGTTGTGGCAGCCGCCACAACGTCTAGAAATTCAAAGTCTGACACAAACATTTTAATGCCAAAGAGCATTTCGTATGGGGTCCGCCCAACCAGAGATCTTCTTGGGAGATTATTAAGTGCACGCTGAACCCCATACAAATGAGTCAGCCAACCCCTGCCAGTACCTAAGACTCTAGCTGTCAAACATTGCTTTAAGTCATGGTTCATTCGCTCCACTATAGAGTTGCCCTCAGGCCTGTATGGAGACGAAAACTGCACCAGCACCCCCAGAGACCTCATTGCATCCTTTTAAGCCTTCGAGGCAAACGCAGGACCTTGGTCAGAATGGAAGGAGCCACAGGCAAAAGTCCTGACAAAGACTCGCAAATCTCTAATGACATTTCGAGCGTTAGCACTGCTTTGTGGCCAAACCCAAAGGAATCGAGTGCACGAATCAACTGCAACTAAAATATGTTTATATGCAGTATCAGATGTCAAAGGACCACAGTGATCAAGATAAATACAACCAAACGGTTGATTAGAGATATATAACTGTGTATGTGGTGGACGTGCAACCGTAGACGGCTTAATCTGTTGACAAATGTCACAAGACAGTACATAATTACGGGTTTGTTTGTATAAACCACGCCACCAATGACGTTGCTGTAAAATAGAAACAGTCGCAGAAAGTCCGGCATGTGCCGAAGCCATGCCTTCATGTGCGGCTATGATCAAAGGAAGTCTGCGGTCCTCGTTGGGAATCAGCCGATATCCAACGGACGGTATCGTAGCAAATAGGACTTGCTCAGGAGACAAATGATCGGAATATTTCGAAGGGAAACCTTGCAGGAACCCCGTCCCACTCTTCGGAGCGGTAAACAGTCTAAATATCGAGTTTTTTATGTCAACTTGCACTAATATCGAGTGCAGAATATCGTGATACAAAAATATTGACTTTCAGAATATTGTGGTCAAGAATATCGAGTCTAAGGTAAGTAATATCGTTTTTAACAATATCAAAGTCATTAATATCGTTTTAAAAAATATCGAAGTCGTTAATATCGTTTGCAAAAATATAGGGGCATATTAGCAAGACCGGCGATAAAATTATCGCCGTTTTAGCGGCAGGAAACTGCCGCTAAAACGGCGATAATGTGCTTGCTAATATGCGTTATGGAATTCCAATAGAAGCCCAGGTTAGATGTCCTGCACATCTAACCTGGGCTTCTATTGGAATTCTATAACGCATATTAGCAAGCCCATTATCGCCGTTTTAGCGGCAGTTTCCTGCCGCTAAAACGGCGATAATTTTATCGCCTGTCTTGCTAATATGCCCCACAGTTGTTAAAAATGTTTTTTTTAGTTAGTGTTATGTATTTTAGTATGTATTTTAAATGTATGTGTTCTATTTTTTTGTCTAAGTATTGCATTTGTTTTTTAATATATGTGTTACATTTTTAGAAGTTATTAATTTTATTTTAATTAAATTTTGCATTTAGGTTTCGTAGCGAGTTGTGGGTTTATAGGGGAATATGGTGGAAAGCAATTTAATTATAATTAATTTATTAATACTTTTTAGAAGTTATTAATTTTATTTTAATTAAATTTTGCGTTTTAGTTCCGTAGCGGGTTGTGGGTATAAAGGGGAATAGGGTGGGAAGTAATTTAATTATAATTAATTTATTAATAAGTTTTAGAAGTTATTAATTTTATTTTAATTAAATTTTGCGTTTTAGTTCCATAGCGGGTTGTGGGTTTATAGGGGAATAGGGTGGGAAGTAATTTAATTATAATTAATTTATTAATATTTTATATTAATTAATATTTATGTATTTAATATTTTATATTGTTAATTGTGGGAATTAATTTATTATTAATTATTTGTTGATTGGTTGTTAATTATTAATAATTAATTGGTAATTATGTTAATTGTGTCATTTTTTAGGAGCGGGTTGTGGGTTGATAGGGGAGTAGGGTGGGAAGTAATTTAATTATAATTAATTAATAGTTTTTTTGTTAATTTATATTTATGTATTTAATATTTTATATTGTTATTTGTGGTAATTAATTTATTATTAATTATTTATTAATTTGTTGTTAATTATTATTAATAAATTGGTAATTATGTTAATTGTGTCACTTTTTTAGGAGTGCATTGTGGGTTGATAGGGGAGTAGGGTGGGAAGTAATTTAATTTTAATACATTTTTTAATATTTATAATATAATATTTATTTAATGTTATTTTATAGTGTTAATTGTGTCAATTAATTTATTATTAGTTGTTTTTATTTTGCTTGTTAGTTGTTATTGAATAATTAATTAATTGTTAATAAATTATGTTAATTGTGTCATGTTTTACGACATTGGTGGTGTCATTTATAGGGGAATATGGTGGGAGGTAAAAAATTATAATTAATTATTTATTTGTTAATTAATGCTAATTAATTAATTAAATATTAAATATGCTAATTGTGGAATAATTTTGATGTGTGAGTTGTGGCGTTTATAGTTGTAAATGTTGAGAAGATGTTTTTTTAAATTAATTAAAGATTTGTTGTTAATTGTTATTAATTGATTAATGTAAAATTAGTTATGGAAATTGTGTAAATATTTTTAGGTGTGTGTTTTTGTGTTTATTGGGGTAGAGGGTTGAAAGTAATATACTTTAAATAAATTAATCATTAGTTGATCATTAATATTCATTTATTAATTGATAAATATTGTTAGTAATTGTTTTGTTTTTATTTTGTTTGGGGATTTAGGTTCAATAGCTGCAATGTTTTGTTTTATCCCCTCCGCTATCCAACACTTTCCCTACTGTTGCACTCATTGGAGCGGGAATAGTAATTTATTCCCCTCCGCTATCCAACACTTTCCCTACTGTTGCACTCCCTGGAGTGGGAATAGTAATTTTTACCCATACGCTATCCAACCCTTTCTATAACGTTGTATTCGTTGGAGTGGGAACAGTAATTTTTACCACTCCGCTATCCAACACTTTCCCTACTGTTGCACTCCCTGGAGTGGGAATAGTAATTTTATCCACTACGCTATCCAACACTTTCCCTACTGTTGCACTCATTGGAGTGGGAATAGTAAATTATTCCCCTCCGCTATCCAACACTTTCCCTACTGTTGCACTTGCTGGAGTGGGAATAGTAATTTTTACCCCTCCGCTATCCAACACTTTCCCTACTGTTTCACTTCTTGGAGTGGGAATAGTAATTTTTACCCCTACGCTATCCTACCCTTTCTATAACGTTGTATTTGTTGGAGTGGGAATAGTAATATTTACCACTCTGCTATCCAACACTTTCCCTACTGTTGCACTCCCTGGAGTGGGAATAGTAATTTTATCCACTACGCTATCCAACACTTTCCCTACTGTTGCACTCATTGGAGTGGGAATAGTAAATTATTCCCCTCTGCTATCCAACACTTTCCCTACTGTTGTGCTCGCTGGAGTGGGAATAGTAATTTTTACCCCCATGCTATCCAACACTTTCCCTACTGTTGCACTCACTGGAGTGGGAATAGTAATTTTTACCTCTCCGCTATCCAACACTTTCCCTACTGTTGCACTCACTGGAGCGGGAATAGTAATTTTTACCCCTACGCTATCCAACACTTTCCCTACTGTTGCACTCCCTGGAGTGGGAATAGTAATTTTCACCCCAACGCTGTCCAACACTTTCTCTAACGTTGTATTCGTTGGAGTGGGAATAGTAATTTTTACCACTCCGCTATCCAACACTTTCCCTACTGTTGCACTCCCTGGAGTGGGAATAGTAATTTTATCCACTACGCTATCCAACACTTTCCCTACTGTTGCACTCATTGGAGTGGGAATAGTAAATTATTCCCCTACGCTATCCAACCCTTTCTATAACGTTGTATTCGTTGGAGTGGGAATAGTAATTTTTTCCCCTACGCTATCCAACACTTTCCCTACTGTTGCACTCACTGGAGTGGGAATAGTAATTTTTACCCCTCCGCTATCCAACGCTATCCCTACTGTTGCACTCGCTGGAGTGAGAATAGTAATTTTTACCCCTACGCTATCCAACACTTTCCCTACTGTTGCACTCGCTGGAGTAAGAATAGTAATTTTTATGTCTCCGCTATCCAACACCTTCCCTACTGTTGCACTTGCTGGAGTGGGAATAGTAATTTTTTTCCCCTTCGCTATCCAACAGTTTCCCTACTGTTGCACTCATTGGAATGGGAATAGTAAATTATTCCCCTCCGCTATCCAACATTTCCTACTGTTGCACAAGCTGGAGTGGGAATAGTCATTTTTACCCCTACGGTATCCAACACTTTCCCTACTGTTGCACTTGCTGGAGTGGGAATAGTATTTTTTTTCTTTCGCTATTCCACACTTTTCCTACTGTTACACTCATTGGATTGGGAATAGTAAATTTTTCCCTCCGCTATCCAACATTTTCCCTACTGTTGCATTTATTGGAGTGGCTATTGTAAATTATTCCCTTCCGCTATCCAACACTTTCCCTACTGTTGCACTCGCTGGAGTGGGAATAGTAATTTTTACCCCTACTCTATCCAACACTTTCCCTACTGTTGCACTCATTGGAGTGGGAATAGTAAATTATTCCCCTCCGCTATCCAACACTTTCCCTACTGTTGCATTCATTGGAGTGGGAATAGTAAATTATTCCCCTCCGCTATCCAACACTTTCCCTACTGTTGCACTTGCTGGAGTGGGAATAGTAATTTTATCCTCTATGCTCTCCAACACTTTCCCTACTGTTGCACTCATTGGAGTGGGAATAGTAATTTTTACCCCTACGCTATCCAACACTTTCCCTACTGTTGCACAAGCTGGAGTGGGAATAGTAATTTATTCACCTCCGCTATCCAACACTTTTTCTACTGTTGTACTCAATGTAGCGTAAAATGTAGTTTTAAAAATAATAAATATTTTAATATTTTAATTTATAATATATATTTAGATTTTTTTATTTTTATGTTACAGGTGTATGTATATATATATGTATTTATAATTTTTAATATATTTCTAACAATTTATAATTTATTAAAATAATTATTTCTTAATTATTATTAAGTAAATATATATATTGCATTTTATATATGTATGTTTAATTTATTTTTACATTACATGTATTACTTATAATTGTTAACGTTTTCTGATAATTCTAAATATTTTTTTAAGTTATATGTATTATTTAATTTATTTTACATTATTTTTTATACATTTAAAAAAACGATATTTTGGACTTCGATATTTTTAACAACGATATTCTTTGGGGGATATTTTAGTACTTACCATTAAGAAGATAGGATGTCGATATTTTTGACATCGATATTTATGTCCCGATATTTTGGGAACACGATATTCTGTCACTCGATATTTTGTCAGTTATCGCTTCGTAGCAGCAATCGCCGCTAGAATATTATTATTAATTTTATTCATGGACCTAGTAACTGCTGCTACTGAACATGTGGCCACTGCAGATTTGGCTGCCTCATCAGCCAAAGAATTACCAACAGCATGTGCTCCCACACGCTGATGGCCAAGAGTATGGATAACATGTGTGAGTGGCAAACGTTCCTTAAGTTCGGCCACTCAGACCCAAAGCGTTTTATGCCTTATCGCGCTACATTAGAGTCTCGATAATCATTCTGAGACCAAAAGTATACATTGTCTTTGAAAGCCTGCACGCAGTAAAAGGAATCGTACACAACAAGAGTGTTCACATCAGGATCAGCGAATTCTAGAGCTAAAATCAAAGCACGCAGCTCCGCTAATTGAGCTGTACAGTCCCCAAGTGCATGTGTATGGACTATGGAAGACTTAAATTCACCATTTACAATTGAGCCAGCCATATAGCGCAAGCCACCGAATAAGCATGCTTTGACCCAACGGCTGGCTAAGCAGAACCGTCGGTATAGATGATACATTTGTATCGATCTAGAGGAAGCAAAGACAACGGAGGAGGATGAGCATGTTCGTATTGTAAAAACTCCTGTGTCTGCAAAGAGGGATCAAAGATAAAAGTGACATCAGCCGATGTCAAAGAACTTGCCCATTATATCCAACGGGGATGTAAAGCTTTAGAATTCGGAACACTCGCCTTTGTCACTGCTTCTAAAGCAGGTACAGGCGAGACCATAAGAATGCGTTTTCCCTGTGCCAGAGAGCGTTCTTTCAGAATCGCCATCTGGACAGCTGTCAACATTTTTTCAACTGTGGAAAAGCACATTTCTGCAGATGTGTACAAATGCGATTTATAAGCTGTTGGTACTGTGTCACCTTCATTGAACGTAAAATAAGTGAAACCTACAGTCCCTGGCACAATTCTTATGAGCAAGTTCGCAGAATTGTCACGTGTTAACAAGAAGTTGGTCGCAAGCAGATCAGACTGCAAAGACTGAAGAATAGTTGTATGTTCCGGAAGCCAGCTGGAAGACGAAAAACAGGGTTGTATCAATGCATAGAGTGGTTTGATACGCTGGGCATAATCAGGAATGTATGTCCTCCCGAAGTTTAAAAATCCCAGCAAGCATTGCAGTTTTTTCAATGTAGATGGAGGTTGCAATTGTGCACACTTCTCCAGAAAGTGGGGGGCCAACCCCCTACCTTCATTTTTGAGCCCGTAGCCCAAAAGGAGTACCGCCAAATAGGCGATGTGTGACTTGGCAAAATTAAATTTGTACCCCAAGTCGGCAAAAGACAGAATGATGTGATCCACACGCACATGATGCGGTATTAATTCGTCATCTGTCAATAAATGTCATTGACGTATGAGAAAGCATCAGGGTCTACATCGTGCAAAAGAGACACAACTCACGCAGCAAAAGCCCCAGGACTGTTTTTATAGCCCATAGGCAAACGCGTAAATCGCTTCTGATTGCCGACCGCGGTAAATGCGGTCAAGTCACGGCTGCCAGGAGCCAAATTGTGACTATAAAATCCATTGGAAATATCCAGTGTTGTTTTGTATTTTTTGCGAACATTATTATTCTCTAACACAGAGCTGTGCATGTTTTGCACTGAAAATGTACGAACGTGACTGTTTAAATGTCTGTAATCCAAAACTATACAATACGAATCGTCCAGTTTGGATATCAGAAAAAGAGGATTATTCATGGATGAAACACAGGGTTCAATGACACCCTGATATTCCAACTGGGTCAAAATTTCACTTACGGATGCTTTCGCCTCATGCTTAATCGGATATTGTGCCTACGGCTGTGGCATAGATCATAAAGGAATTTCATGTGCTGGTGAATCTTTATCCCAGCCCACCTGATTGCGATACAGAGCTAATGCCCATTCCGACGCGTAAGCTTGTTTAACCTCTTCAGAGACGTAACGGGAAAAACTCTGGAGTATCACGTTCTCCCCTCGGGAAGAAGCCAAAATGAATGGAGGAGGCCAATCTGCCTCCGCCAACAAAATGTCATAATAGGAGGTAAGGTTGTCCCAACAGACTGCCTTAATTGTCCATTTTATGTCACCTTCAATTTGGAGGACTATCTCCTAAAGCCTATCAGGGGGTGCAACTCGTGTATCTACGGTTTCCACTGTAATGAAAGTATCAGTTGCTCTCGCCTCCAGACAAGGATGGAGTGCCTCCTGCACTATGATAACTTCTGCCGCACTGTCGAGGAGTGTCACCGCCGATCTCCAATCGAGGAGCAGGGTTATCACTGTCTGAGACATATTTTGCTGTCAAAGTGGCAACTTTCTTCTTCTGAAATGGGGCACGATAAGGAGGTTGACCCTCCGGTTTCGCTTTTATGTCAAACTGGCGTGGCAGATCACGTCGTTGTTGAGTGGTCTCGCCTGGTATGCGATCCTGTCGCTCTCCGCCAACGAACTGTGGATCCGATGATTCCTGAAAGGAATGAGGAGAACGCAGATCAGAAATCTGAACTCTCTCTGGTGTCTTAATTTTAGAGCGGTCACGCAAATCATATCTACGTTCAGAAGCCTCAAGTGTCAGTGAACCCACACACGAACCTTGCTTCTGCTGTTGCTCCCGCTGATTCCTATTCCAAGCCTTTTTAGGAAAGACTGGACGGCACTCCTTTTCAGGCAGGGGCTTAGTCTGCGTTTGAGTAAAAGGTCTAATTCCCAGATTATTGTGTCCAAAGGAATTATATATACCTTCGCAATAATCTTTGGCAATTCACGTTGTTTATCCACATCAGCAACTGCCTCTAGGCGCTGACTCACCTGTAAGCTAACTGCTTCCCCCTTGACATTAGCAAGGATCATGTCAGAGACAATAGGGAATACTCCTACCAATCTCATACCCAACTCCAGGGCAGCCTCTTTCCTGTGTTAATCTTGAACCTTCTTCAGAACCGACGGAAGCACGGTCATGGAGGGGGTGCCAAAACACAGCGAATAAACCGCAGCAAACACCTTCCCCCAAGTGGTGCAATCAGCCAGATTGGGAATAAGGCCTTTAGGTAAGCTCATTGTAAGTATCCTGTGTTTATCCACAGGAGACTTATGTGGAAAAACAGCTTCGAGTTGCTCAAACTTTTCGGTCAACCAGAAGGGAAAATCATCCCTATTCTGTGGACTCTTCCCCATCACTGAATTAATCATGATAGGACTAATAACCATGCCACCTCCATGCCCTGATGGCTGAGTGGCACCAGCCGGAGCCACCGGTATATTACGAGACAAATATTGAATGGCCCTTTCTGTGTATATGAATTAACGAAGTGTGTAAAGCGTGTAGCTCTGCATGTGAAACACCAAGATAATTTGGATGCAGTGTATATCACGCCAAAACAGGCCATGTGGCCCCGTTGACTGATAAGGGGCCGAGACGGACCACGGATACAGGGCGAGGAAGGGCGCCATTAAACCATATGGTATGCTCCCAAGCCGACAACGGAACTTCGAGTAAACGATATGGACGATAAACTTGTGGAACCGCACATCGTTCATATTCATGAAAGAAGTTATCGTTCCCATCAACAGCGGGAAACCTAACCCAGGAGTAAAAAACCACGAAGCGCAAAGCTGCATCTGCCTCTACCACAAATATAAAATCTGCTCCCGCAACCGGGACCTACACCAAGTCAAATGAGCAGTTACGGAGGCACGGTTTGGCACAGCAATATTAATCACCATTACAAAAACGATAGCGCAACAATGGGTCAAATAAGAACCAAAAATAAACCTTTTAAAATTCAAGCTTGAAAAACCTACAAAAACTCAAATATAGGAGGCAAACCCCACTTACCACGGACGTCTCCGAAACTGGTGAGAGGGTATTGTGGGCAAGTGCAAGTGCTACTAGGGTCTCGTGAATAAGTACCAGACCAAACGTTGGTGGCGCCATGTTGCAGGGATTCTGCACATAGTCAGAACTATGCACAGGATTATGGGATCTCGGTGTATAGGGGCTAAGCCTTCCCACCAAGTTAGTGCCCACGAGCCCAGGACCGACTAGCTATAGTGTCTCACTTGCTCTCCTATACACTTACGAAGAAGCAATTGATTAGACACCCCAGAACACAACACTCCCGGATCTCTCAGGAATAGCGGTAACAAGACACACCTTTTCGCTCACACTCTTGTACCTGTCCACAATAAGATCTGAATGAGACACAAATATAGTTTCAAATGTTTATTTTAACTATTGTGCTCTAACATGCAGTATACGGGCCACAACAAGCAGAAAAATGCATAACACTAATATAGTTAACATTGCAGCTAGGCCATATATCTTAAAGGGAGATGTCATCATATAAAGACAATGGAGAAAGGACTATAATCCGTAACCTCCCTCCCCTTGGTAAGAAGAAGTATTATTATATAATCGAAGATCTCTGGGCTTTGTCAACAGACCCCATACCTAAGTGCCTAGATGGTATATCTACATCATAGGAACCACATTGCTCTTCTCCTTGGAAAGCACTCTCTCCAAGTGTGTGTTACTTAAACATGCAGCCCCATAATATCAAAGCACGAGTTTCCAGCAGCAGCTGCATTAGCATGTTTTGTCTAGGTGCTAGGGACTGACCAGAACAGAATGACAAGGGGCATTGTTTATCGACCTTGCTCACAGTGTTCAGACTAAACTCCAGGAACAGGCAGAGAATGAACACAGCAGACGGTTCTCATGTGAAAGGCATGAACAGAATATTGCAAAAATAAAGCCATGTAGTAACATGCGCAAAAGCTGCATCACGGCTGCTGGGCTCATGCTAACTTAGTGATGTTGGCAATGTCCCTATCAGCCACATGACACTAGGACTAGGAATCATGCAAGGTGAAAATCAAAAATTGTAAAACTCTGTTTGGCTTGAAGTGTTGGACCCCATCAGCGATGCTAAAAGACAAGACCACAATTTTTTTTTTATGAATAGAGCTCAGACTATACATAATACCATATGTCAGTCAAATCATTAATTTTTCATTGAATAATTAAAGAACGCGAACAAAAAAGAAAACAGAAATTTCACAGGCATATAGATTCTACTCGTGACTATGATCATACATATGTCATAGCCAGGCGTCCATATGCAAGCTTAGTTCGTAAAAATATCGCAAGCATTCCAAAACATATAGAGTTCGGAAGAAGAAACTCACCAGCAAGCAAGTCAGCATTCTGTCCAGTAACAGCACAAACGCAAAGCAAACATCTTAGTTCGGTGTCGTAGCTGCCGGATTAATACCCGCCCCCAGGCGCTCAGTTACGACGGAGACATCAAAATAGGACATAAGTGTATGTCTCAGTATCAAATGCGAAAAGAGTGTGGCCGTCATCTTAGGAGGGATATAATTAGAGTCAACGAACGTGCTTTTAGATGTAAGGCCAGCAATCATACTTGAGCTTACTTCAGACATCATACCAATTAAAATGTTGATCAGACGGACTTTCTCCTCGCAAGTAAAGTAAGCGTCAAAACTTGGCGAAAGAAATATAAAAAATGGAGGAGCAACCTCCCATCATTACACATACCACACCACAGCTGTCCACTTGGGTCAGGTCAGGCTGGACTCACAGAGCCGATAGCCCAAAGTACAGAATGGTCGCCATCTTGGAAAGGATAATACAAATATTGCAAACTACAGAATGTCACTACAGATGCGGACTTTAGACCAAAAATTACACCGCATTTTTCCACGGTGTACTCTCATTCATACCCTTCCTGATTGCGTCTAAAAAGAAAATCCCAAAGACCTCTCTTTTTTGTGGTGTCTTATGTCATCCATCCCCCTAACTGGTACAATCCTCTCAATAACAGTCCACCTTAATTCTTTCTCAGAATGTCCTTGCTTAAGCCAGTGCTGAACCAAAGGCGCACCCTCTCTCTGATTGCGGATATTAGATTTATGTTCTCTGATTCTGACTCTTATTTCCCTGCCTGTCTCTCCGATGTAGCCCAAGCCGCAGGGACAAAGAATAAGGTATATAGCATTCAAAGTCCTGCAATTTGTCATGCCTCATAGTTGGATAATCTTCTTACCCACCTTAGCTTGTTCTGAGGTAATAGCATCATCACAGGCCTGACATGAGCCACACCTATGATTACCATTAACAGGGTTGGTCCCAGTGATTGATTTCTGGAGAAAATGCTCTTGTATAGAAGGTCTGGCTCTCACTAAAAGACTTCTTATATTTTGGTTCTTTCTGAAGGCAAACAGTGGTTTAGGCAGTTTAGGTTCTTCCTCATTCAAATGTAATAAATGCCATTTTGAATTGAGAGCCTGTCTTATTTTTTGATTCAATGTAGAATGTTGCATAACACAGACTAGCTTGTCCTTTGTCTTACGGGTTCTTGTTTCAAACATGGTTTCTCTATTAAAGTACTTAGCCCTTTTCAATGACTCACGAATCAATCTTTTAGGGTAACCCCTCACTAACAGTTTTTTCTTAAGAATTTTGGCATGTATCGTGAAGTCATCGATGTTTGTACAATTTCTACGAAGAAGTAGAAACTGGCTAAAAGGTATGCCTTGCTTCTGGCACTATGGTGGAAACTACTATAATGAAGTAGTGTGTTTTTCGCAGTTGGTTTAGTATATAGTAACACTTTAATTTGTTGGTCTCTATGTTCAATCCAAACACCTAAGAACTCAACTTTCTCTCTACTTTGGTTGGCGCTAAATTTGAGGTTACTATCACATAGATTAATCCATTGGATAAACTGGTCAAGATCTTCTTCATCCACTTGCCATATAAAGAAAATATTGTCAATAAAGCAATGCCATGTGCGTATGTTCTCAAAAATGGAGCAATCTCGTTATAGATATACTTTGCCTCAAAATCACCCATGTAGAGGTTGGCTATACTAGGGGAACAGGCTGTCCCCATGCTCACCCCTTTGGTCTGTTGATACAAGACCAGTCGAATTCAAAGAAGTTCTCATTGAGAACTATGTCCAGACATTCCAATAGAAACCCATCATTATGTCTACCTCCTTCTCTCAGTAGGTAACCATGAATGACATCTAGCGCCTTTGCTTGAGGCACATTTGTATATAATGCCTCTATATCCATTCTTACTAGAATGTATCTGTTCTCATTGAATTAGCTGCCCTCAATCGTCGAGATCAGGTGTCCTGTGTCTTTAATGTAAGCAGGTAAAAGGCATAGAAGGAGTCCTTCGCAGACGCTTTCATGAACCCATACACCCAGTGATTCACCCACTCACACATCCATACAGGGAGTCATACACCCCCTCACCCACCCACAGAGATACTCAAGCACCTATACAGGTACTCAGACAATCAGTCAATAACCCATGTAGACACTCATGTACCTACTCAGCAACCCATGCAGCCACTTACACACCAACTTACAGGCTACAGACATTCACACAGATTAGTCACTCGTCCATACATTCAATGAGACACATATAATCACTAACTTATACAGTCAGTGACGCAGCCACTAAATCATCCATACAGACACTCATTCTTCAATACACCTTGGCGTATATATATATAACATTCTTAAACTTTTTAGAAACACAGTCACTGGATGATGTCATCAGTGGTGTCATGAGTGATGTCATTTGAGATGTCATGAGTGATGTCACTGACCATGTCATGAGTTATGTAATATGTGACGTCATCAGCAGTGCATTGCCAGGGCGTGAGTTATAGTTAGCTCAACTAACTACAAAAGCTGAATTTGACAGGTTTTGTACAAGTGAAATGTCAGCTTAACTATAACGTTCCTATAACCTGTGTTTTTTCCATGAATTTCTAAGGTTTTTTAAGTGCTAATTCCTAACTATAATGTCCCTGAAACCTGTGGTTTTTTCAGTAAATTTCTAAGGTTTTTTAAATGCTAATTTGTAACTATAATGTCCCTGTAACCTTTGTTTTTTTCAGTGAATTTCTATGATTTTTTAAATTCAATTTCCTAACAATAACGCCCTCTAACCTTTGTTTTATTCAGTCATTTTCTAAGATTTTTAAAATTCTATTTCCTAACTTGTAACGTCCCTGTAACCATTGGTTTTTTTCAGTGAATTTGTAATATTTTTTAAACAGTTTTATTTATTAAAAGATTTCTGTAACTAATATTTGTTTAATTTTTTGTAAGATTTTCTATGTGTTTTTAAAAAGTAAAAAAAAATGATAATCACTTATTTAAAATATATGTAACGTATCTGATTACATATTGATAGTGTTATTTATTTGAACGATCTCAATTTTCATAAAATTTTAATATAGCTCTATTGTTTATTTTTTAGAGTATGTTATTATATGACAGAATTAGGCTTAGAAATTGAAAATTTGTATTTAATATTTTGGGGTTATTTTATTTACTTTTTTTCTAAAATAATTTTTGTATGATTACTTTGATCAGTATAAAAGATGTATTGTTGTGTCGTTATTATAAATATATTCCTTATATATAATTTTTTTTGTTTTAAAAAAACATTGCGCACTGGTCACAGACCTACGCGCTCGGTTTGCGAATCTGTTATACCAATGTAAGTGTAAAATACAAATTTACACCGAAACAATATATATATTTTTCAAGAAGAGGTTTATTAGTAAATGTAAAAAAATTACATTACAGAAGATATACATTTTTCTTAAAACCTTTTGAACAGATTTTTATGGACATGGCACCATCGCGCACCGGTCGCGGATCTATGCATTCGGTGTGCGAATCCGTTATAAGAATGTGGGTGTAAAATACATATTTAGAGCAAAATAATATATATTTTTAAGAAAGAGGTGTATTACTGAATACAAATAAATAGTATTAGTGTAGATGTAAAATATTTTGAAGAGATTTAGAACATATTTTTATGTACGCAGCACCATCACGCACAGGTCGTGTAGGGGTCGCAACTTCTCGAATTTTTTTCAGTTTTGAATACATTTAAAATAATTTTTTGAAAGACTAAAATTATGGTGAATTACACCTAGAGTAGGGAAGTTTAATTGAAGATATTTTAAAGTTAATTTAAAACTGAATTTCTAAGAATGTTATGGAACCTCGACCCTGTCGTGCACCCTGCCGGTACGTATTTCCAGGACTGCGTAGGGGTCGTAACTCTGGTGTAATTTAAAAAAGTTGAAATATCACTCCCCAAAGTTTAAATATCTGTTTCGCTTAAATTGTTTCCTCTAAACTACTTTAAAAAACAATTTACTAATAGTAATTTATGCTTTTAAATGAAATTTAGCCCATTTTATGGATCCGTGACGTATATGCGGTGGGGACGCGACTCCATCCCGACGTCATGTCACATGGAAAGAAAGCTTTTGATTGGTTAAAATGTTTTCATTCTCTTAGAAGGAGGATCCAACACCTGTTTCTTTCTTCTTGTTTTGGGTGTGTCTGCATCTGTGGATACCTTTTTTGTAGTCTCTACACAATTTTTTATATTTTTGGTGTTTTGACCAATGGATTTGGAAAATCGTATCTTCACATCCATGAGAAGAAGAGCTTGAGGAAGTTGAGGATATTGAATAGGCAGTCAAGAAACGTAAAAAGAGCATTGTGTGGGCCTTTTTCACCATCCCTGAGGGTGAAAAAAAGGTAAATGCCAGGAAGGTCAACTGCTCCCTAAGCCATAAAGTTCTCTCCAGAGGATCGGAGAAAAAGTATTCATATGGTACACCCTCCATGAAGAAGCATCTGGAGATCATGCACCCAACTCGTCTTGCAAGGGAAGTTATGGCTCGGGGAAGAGGGAGCAAGTTGCGCAAGGCCCACTCAATCAGCCTTTGACATCTGGTGCACCTGTTCTCTCCACACCTCAACCTCAGATCTTCCCTGATTTGGCAGACACTGGAGTGAACTGTAGGAAGTGCCAAACCATTCTCTGCATAGGTGAACAGTCAATTGATGTTGTCATCAACCTCATTAAGGCACACAAGTGCTAATTTATTTTTTTGTTGGATTTGCAGCCTCGTGTTTCATAGTTTTTTAGAAACACTACATTTGGACCATTGAACTTTATTTTTTTCTTACAAAATGTCAAAAACACAAAAAAATACAAAATAGTTAGAAAATACAAAAAAACTCAAAATAGTTATATATATAAAAAGAGGTTCTTACGGAACCACCTATTCTGGTTTAAAATAGAAAAATTGTATGTGGTGAAACTGATTGGATGGATTAATGTGTGTGTGGGTGGGTGATTTGTATAATAGTGTATGTATATGTGATGAGTGTATGATTAGTGTTTGAAAGTTTAGTTGACTGGATGAATAGTGCATTAGTGTTTGTATGAGTACATAAGTACTGTCTGTGTGATTGACGGACTGTTTAAGTAGTGTGTGAGTAATGTTAAGAATGTATGCGTAGTGCCTCAATGATTCGATGAGTACAAGAGTGCAATGCCTGAGTGATAGAAGTAGTGGACAGGTAGTGGCTTGGTGACTGGGTGAATGCACAGATACATGGGTAGTGCCTGCATGAGTGCCTGGGTAGTCCCTGGTTGATTGAATGAGTGCATGGGTAGTGCCTCAGTGAATGGATGAGTTGAAGGGTAGTGCCTGGGTGATTGCATGAGTGGATGTGTAGTGCCTTAGTGAAAGCATGAGTGAAAGAGTAGTGTCTAGATGAATGGATGAGTGCATGGGTAGTACTTGAGTGAATGGATGAGTGCATGGTAAGTGCCTGAGTGATTGGGTGAGTGTATGGGTAGTGCATGAGTGGATAGATGAGAGCAAGCTTACTGTCTGAGTGAATGGATGAGTGGAGAGGTATTGTCTGGGAGAATGCATGAGTGCAGGGATAGTGCCTGAGTCAATTGATGAGTGCATGGGTACTGCATGAGTGTAAGGATGAGTGCAAAGGTAGAGGCTGGGTGATTGGATGTGAGCATAAGCAGTGCCTGGGTAAATGGATGAGTGAAAGAGTATTGACTGAGTGCTTCAATGTGTGCATGGGCAGTGCCTGGGTGAATGAATGAGTGCAAGGGCAGTGGCTGAGTGAATGGATGAGTGCATGGGTAGTGGCTGAGTGAATGGATGAGTGCAAGGTTAGTCTCTGAGTGAATGGATGAGTGCATGGGTAGTGCCTATGTGAATGGATGAGTACATGGGTGGTGGCTGAGTGAATGGATGAGAGTATGGATAGCACCACATTGAAAGAATGAGTGCAAGGTTAGCGCCTAGGTGATTGGATCAGTGCATGGGAATTGCCTGAGTGAATGGATGAGTGCATGAACATGGCCTTTGTGATTGGGTGACTGCATGGATAGTACCTGGGTGATTGGATGAGTGTATGGGTATTGCCTGAGTGAATGGATGAGTGCAAGAGTGTCACCTGGGTGATTGGATGAGTGCATGGGTAGCATCTCATTGAATGGATGAGTCAAAGGGTAGTGTCTGGGTGATTGGATGAGTGCATGGGTAGTGCCTGAGTAAATGGATGAGTGCATGGATAGCGCCTGGGTGATTGGGTGAGTGCATGGATAGTGCCTGGGTGATTGCATGAGTGCATAGGTAGTGCCTAGGAAAATGGATGACTGCATGGGTAGTGCCTGGCTGAATGGATAACTACACTTGTAGTGCATGAATGAATAGATGAATATATGGGTAGTCCCTGGGTGATTGTATGGGTGCATAGGTAGCGACTGGGTCATTGGATGAGTGCATGGGTTGTATCTGACTGAATGTATCACTCATGATTAGTGTCTGAGTGAATAGATGAGTGTACAGGTAGTGACTGCATTATTGGAGGAGTTCATGAGTAGAGCGTGAGTGAATGGATAAGTGCATGGGTAGTGCTTAAGTGAATGCATGAGTATATGGGTAGTAGCTGGCGAAATTGATAAGTGCAATGGTAGTGCATGAGTGATTGGATGAGAACATGGGTAGTGCCTGGATCATTGCATGGGTGCATAAGTGGTGCCTGCATCATTGGTGAGTGCATGAGTTGTGTCTGAGTGAATGTATCACTCATGAGTATTGCCTGGTTGAATAGACGAGTGAACAGGTAGTGACAGCATGATTGTATGAGTACATGGTTTGTTCCTGAGTGAATGGATGAGTGCAAGGATAGCGACTGAATGAATAGAAGAGTGCAAGGGTAGTGCCTGGCTGAATGGATGACTTCAGTGGTAGTTCATGAGTGAATGGATAAGTCCATGGGTAGTGCTTTGATGAATGGATAACTGCATGACTACTGCATGTTTAATTCTATGTGTACATTGCTATTGCCTGTGTGATTCATGAGTGTATGGGTAGTGTCTGGATGAATGGATGAGTGCATGGGTTCTCCCGTACATATTAGATTGCATAGTTCTAAACTTAGGTCTTTTAGCTCCATTATATATGTTAAACTACATCAAAAGGGAAGATGCGTCAGACTTGGAAACTGTTACATTTTCAAATGTAACAAAATGCACTTTCAGTTTCAAGAATAGATTTCACTATCTTTGTACTACTTCAAGTATATCTTTGTGGAGAGTAATGTGGGCTAGGATAGAGGTAAATACAGTTTTCAACATGTTTTAAAAGTCACATTTCTATACTAGTTTCTTGAAGAAGAAACAGTTTGCAATAGAAGGACTAATTCAAAATAAAAGGCCAACTATTATTATACCACTTTTATTGGTGTCAGCATTTTCTCAGAAAGTGAGTGTGTTACTGCTTCTCAGGAGTAGGATGACAGTTTTCAAATAGACTATAAGTAGCGGATTATTCATGTTAGAGACAAATGACACATTTGTACATCTTAAACAATTGTCCAGTTTATCATGAATATTGTATTATGTATTCTGACCTTTGAAGTAATTTAGATACATCATTCAGTAAATCTGTTTTAGAGTAGTTTTGTCCTAATCAATCAATCAATCAATCAGGGGTTTTAAAGCATGTTACTCACCCGTGAGGGTCTCAAGGCGCTGGGGGGGGCTATGGGGGTGCAGCTCCGCATCAGCAGAAGAGCCAGGTCTTGAGGCTCTTCCTGAAGGCGTGCAAAGTAGGGGAGTTTCTAATGCTGACTGGGAGCTCGATCCAGGCTTTGGCTGCGATGTAGGAGAAGGCTCTTCTAATCATTCTGGTTCTGTGGATGCATGGGGTTTCTGCCAGGGCGAGGTTGGCGGAGCGGAGGTTCCTTTTGGGTACGTGGAAGGAGACTCTTCATTGAGGTATTTGGGTCTGATGTTGTGGAGGGATTTGTAGGCATGGGTGAGTAGTTTGAAGGTTACTCTTTTCTCAACTGGGAGCCAGTGGAGGTCTCGCAGGTGGTGGGTGATGTGCTCATGCCGTGGGATGTCGAGGACGAGTCTGGCCGTGGTGTTTTGGATGGTCTGGAGTTTGCGTAGCAGGGATTTGTTGATTCCAGCGTAGAGGGCGTTTCCGTAGTCCAGTCTGCTTGTTATGAGTGCATGGGTGACGGTCTTTCTGGCTTCGGGGGATGCACTTGAAGGTCTTGCGGAGGATTTAGAGGGTGTTAAAGCAGGTGGAGGTGACGGTGTTGATCTGTCGGGTCATGGTGAGGGAGGAGTCATGTATGATGCTGAGGTTCCGGGTGTGGTCCATGGGTTGGGGGGTGCCGAGGGTGGAGGGTCAACAGGATTTCTCCCACTCAGAGGGGGAGGGTCCAAGGACTAGGACTTCTGTCTTCTCCGTGTTGAGTTTCAGACAGCTGCTGCTCATCCAGGCTGCAACGTCTTTCATTCTTTCTTGGAAACTGAGTCTGGTGGTTTCGGGGTCCTTCATGAGGGAGAGGATGAGCTGGGTGTCGTCGGCGTAGGATACAATGCTAAGTCCATGCTGTCGGACGATGGTGGCGAGGGGGGCCATGTAGATGTTGAATAGCATGGGGCTGAGCGATGATCCTTGTGGCACTCCGCAGTTGATCTCTCTGGGTTCGGAGAGGAAAGGCAGGAGTCTGATTCTTTGGGTTCTGCCAGCAAGGAAGGAGCGGAGCCAGTATAGGGTGGTTCCCTGTATTCCGGCGTCATGGAGTCTGTCTGCGAGGGTGTGGTGGGAGATGGTGTTGAAGGCTGTGGAGAGGTTGAGTAGGATGAGGGCTGTGGTATGGCCTTGGTCGAGGAACATGCGGATGTTGTCTGTGGTGGTGAGGAGGGCAATCTAGGTGCTGTGGTTGCTGTGGAATCCAGATTGGGAGGGGTGAAGGATGGAGTTTTCTTCGATGAAGTTAGTCAGCTGGGCGTTGACGATCTTCTCGGTGACTTTGACTGTGAAGGGAAGGAGAGAGATGGGTCGGTAGCTTTTCAGGTCCGTCGGGTCTGCAGAGGGCTTCTTGAGTAGGGGCTTGACGTCTGTCCTTTTCCGGTCATTGGGGAAGGTGCTAGATTCGAAGGTGGCATTGATGGTGCATAGTAGCTGGAGCGCTATGGCGGCAGCAGCTCTGTGGAAGATGTGCGGAGGGCAGGGGGTTTGTGGGGGCTCCTGAATGGGTGCTCTTCATGGTTGTGGTGGTATCTTCGGTGGTGACTGGGGTCCAGGTGGTGATGGTGGGCCGGCTATCGCTGGAGGGAAGGGTGGATTCTGGAGTCTTCTCGCTGAAGTTGTCGTAGAGGGCTTTGATTTTCAGGTGGAGTAGGTGCCGAGCTTGTTGCAGAGGTCTTGGGAGTGGGTGACCTCTGTGGCTTCGCTGTGGGGCTTGGTGAATTGCTGGATGATGTTGAAGAGTTCCTTTGAGTTGCTGGAGTTGGTGAGGATTTTGTTCCGGATGAAGGAATTGTTTGTGGATCTTATGCGTTGGTGGTAGTCTGTCATGGCACTCTTGTAGTTGGTCAGGTCTTCCGTGGTTTTGCTGTTTCTCCATCATTTTTTGAGGCATCTGCAGGAGCGTCTGGCTTTTTGGAGGTCGGTGGTGAACCAGGTGGCCTTCAGAGGGTGTCATGTGTCTGTGGTGCGTAGGGGTGCGAGCTTGTCTGCGCAGTTGGTAATCCAGTGGTGTAGTTCCTTGGCTACAAAGTTGGCATCAGTCGAGGCGGGGTTGTCACGGCTGAGGGTGGAGTTGAGGTGCTCCTCTGTGACCTTGCTCCAGTTCCTTTGCAGATGGCATGGGTAGGTTTTGAGGGTGGTGGCGGAGTTGAAAGAGAAGTGTACACAGTGGTGGTCTGTCCAGAGGGACTGCGTGGTGTGGCTGAAGCGGATGTTGTTCCCACTAGCGAAGGGTGTGTCCTGCCTTGTGGGTGGGGTGGTGACGAGCTGTGTCAGTCCGATGTTGGCGAGGTTGTGCAGGAGGGCGGTGGAGTTGGGGTCGCTGAGGTTGTCGAGGTGGAAGTTCAGGTCTCCGATGAGTATGTAGTCCATGGAGGCCATGGCGTGGAGTGCGATGAGGTCAGCAAGAGTAGTGGCGAAACAGTATTAAAACTGTTTTCAATGTTGAACAGTACCTGCTATTAAGAAGAAAAAGAAAAACTATTGTATAACCATATTATATTAGAGAAATTATAATATTAAATTTTTTGGAACACAACATTATTTTATAATTAGATAACATTTTCCGTCTCCCTTTTGTTTACTGTTCTCAGATTGCACATATCTTCACCATACACAGTGACGTGAATGTAGTATCAACATTGAACAGCGGGGAAAAACTATCGAATTAGCATAGTACATCATTATCAATATGTGTAACTATGCATTTTCGTAATATTTTCTTAATCACTTCTTTCATCTACATTAACTCTATTATTTATCACAAATATATTTAAAAATATTTACGATTTCATTTACACTTGGTACAGTATTGACAACAAATGTATATAGTATTTTCTTTTTAAACAAATTTTTTCAAAATGTTATATGTATTAGGCAAAATAATAATCAAAACACTAATTATGAACAAAATTGATTGCAGTGCTTTCTGTTTTCTGTTGACATCTTCTCCAATAGGCCGAATGATGTTCTCAAAACGTTGGCTGGAGAAATAACATATACGAATTTGGTAATTGAGAAGGCAATCTAGCTTTGAATTCCAGGTGGGCATCATTGCAATGTGCCCATCCTTTGTTACACTTTAAATTAACAGTATATTGTCCAGATATTGCAGTAGGCCAATTATGAAAAATAGCCATTGTTGTATAAGTTCTTCCTGAAATAGATATTTGACGTCCTTTAAAAATATATATATATATTTTTTTTTAAACTTTATTTTCCAGTTTCAAAAACATAGCATATCGTTTTCAATATCTTGTATGATTACACATAACAGTGTCGTATACAGCTGAAGACTGATTAACCAGCCGGTCCCACCCCGCAATACACTAGTGTCAGCATTTAACTCAAAATAAACATATAAATCTGCGATCTAATGACCAACTCTCCAGTCCATTAGTGGCACGTACATCTTGCCTTCGTTTGCCAGTATATAAAGGAAACATTGAACTATGATTAATAATTACGCTTTCATAGGCTTGACCCTGACAAATCTCATTGCTGTCTGAAATGTAATTCCCCCAACGCTGACTTTGTCCATCTTTCTTGGAACTGTTGCAAAATCAGAGCCTTCTGGACCACAATCTTCCAAACACTGGGGGAAATGACCGATTTGGACATTGAACCCTCTCCAGAGGTTGCATTGCTGGGCTATGTGGAAAATATCCCGAAGGCTGTCCGGAAATTTGCTGCTATTGGGTTGCTACAGGCCAAGAGGGAAATAGCACTCAAATGGGGTCGTAATGCCGCTCCGACATTAAAGGACTGGCTAAACAGTCTTGCATATTGCAACACCAATTATAATTTATACTCCACCACATTTCCTGGAACCTCCCGTCCTATCAATCAATCAATCAATCACAGAATTTGTAAAGCGCGCTACTTACCCGTGAGGGTCTCAAGGCGCTGGGGAGAAAAAAGGGGGGGGTGCTGCTACTGGTCGAACAACCAGGTCTTGAGTAGCCTCCTGAAGGTCAGCAGGTCTTGAGTCTGTCGTAGGCTTAGTGGAAGGGTGTTCCAGGTCTTGGCGGTGAGGTGGGAGAAGGATCTGCCGCCGGTGGTAGTTCTTCGAATGCGAGGGACGGTGGCGAGGGAGAGGTCGGCGGAGCGGAGTTGGCGGTTGGGGACGTAGAAGAGGAGTCGTCTGTTGAGGTAGGCTGGGCCAGTCTTGTGGAGTGCCTTGTGTGCGTGGATGAGGAGTTTGAAGGAGATTCTCCTGTCGACGGGGAGCCAGTGCAGGTTCCTCAGGTGGGGGGTGATGTGGCTGTGGCGTGGTACATCGAGGATCAGGCGTGCAGAGGCGTTTTGTATGCGTTGCAGTCGCTTGATGAGCTTGGCCGGGGCTCCTGCGTAGAGGGCGTTCCCATAGTCAAGTCTGCTACTGACGAGGGCCTGGGTGACTGTTCTTCTTGTGTCTGTCGGGATCCACCTGTAGATCTTGCGAAGCATGCGGAGGGTGTTGAAGCAGGAGGATGAGACTGCGTTGACTTGCCTGGCCATGGAGAGCGTTGAGTCAAGGATGACTCCCAGGTTGCGTGTCCTAGGGACATTTGGGGCCCATTGAAACATTATGCATCAACTGTGCAGTTGCAACCTGCCACTCAAATCGAACACAGACTGGTGCCCACTGGGGTAGGCTAAGCGGGTAAAAATGTTCATTTTTGTTTCCACTTTTCTTCTATTTGCTTTACAACGTTGTAACATTAAAACGACATATTTTCCAAATTTTTCTATATGTAATGTAGACAACATCTCTGATCTACAATGTAAACATGTCATATCCTGATTTGCTGTTTTAATCAATTTGTTAAAAGGTATTGATTTGCAGTCTGGTATTGTTAAGTATAGGAACCGTTCTCTACATATTTCAGTGGTAGAAGTAAATAAGCAATCTTCACACTTATGGTTCAATTTATAACTTAGTCAAAATAAGTTATCAATGATTATTCCTTCATCTTCTAATACTCCAAGCATGAGCATTAGAAACTCTTGTGCATCTTGTTCTATGTTTAGAGTAAATGTCAATGAACCAGTACACATATCTAAAAGATGTCGAATGCCAGAAGTAGTATGTATTTTCCTTCTGTCACTTACCAACTGTTGAAATAAATGATGTAGTGCAGAACAGAATCTTTCCATGATTTCATGATGAAGACATGGTAAATGAAACACAACGTTCAGAATCACATTAGCATAACAGTTGATACCTGAACTGTTTTCCAACTGGTATCCCACAATGTCATCATCACTTTCCACTTTTTTTTAACGCCTTCAACTTTTTCTTCAATTGTGTTCTTATTTTCAACTTTAGTTGAATGTTTGATATTTTTCCGTTTTGGACGCACTATACATTTCTCATATATTGGATATTTCCCTAAACGAGGAGCATAAAGTCTTCTTAAATGATTGTACTCTCTTACACAATTTGCATTTAGCACTAACCTTTTTCTCATCAAAATCTATCAAATACAAACTGGACAATGTTCTTACTCAATAAATGCAACATATGCCATTCCCTCTTTGAACAAAGTACTTCCAATGGTTACAAAAGCTCTCTCTATACTTAAACCTTGAGATTTGTGAATAGTTACTGCATATGCTAGAGACAGAGGAAACGGTTGTCTTCGAACATACAAGTCCTTTACAAGCAAAAAACATACAATACAACACCCATTCTGTCTTACTTCATTAATCTGGTCAAATTTTATAATAGAAAATTCTATTCCATCTCTATTTTGAAAATTTACAAAATCAACAACTTTTCCCACTGCTCCATTTACTAATCCTTCTTCTACATTACGCCGCAAAATTACTCGACAGTTTTTACATAGATATAAACTCTTTTCTAATCCTG